>CM069542.1:11160000-11760000 GCA_035773235.1 Eospalax fontanierii | reverse complement strand
CGTGCTGAAGGTATTTCTCTAAGTGTGTAAGCTTGTGGCTTTGCAGTTGGAGTTCAGACTCCTTCGCACTTCATTGTTTCCTTCAACCCGAAATGATAAATGTTTGAGGGCAATGAGTAGAGCAAGAAGTAGGCTAGTGCTAGTGTTAAATGAATCACCTTTCATCCTGACTGATACATGATCGGGACACCCATCAATGGCTGCCACACCAACAAGGCCATCGCCTCAAAAAGCATCTTTAAGTCAGCAGATCCCAGGAGGAAACCAGGGGATCCCCGAAAACAAAAGCCCCTTTTTTTTGCTTTTGGTTTTACCTAATACTCAGCTGCCTTCAGTGGCTCAGTACTCAGCCCCAACTTAATGAACTCATTCATTTCAACTGTTTGAGAAATACTGGTCTCAACTGCATGTTTATGTAAATATAAGGGGGTCTCTGTGTAGGCATGAGAGGTGTCAGCAAACTTGCTCTCACTGTCTTGTCAGATGCCACTAAGTGTCCTGCTGCCCCAGAAGGTGTCTGCCTCTTTGTTTACATATGGGATTAGGCCAGTACTGGTGTTAAATGAATCAAATCACCCCACTAGATCAGCATCAGCTCCAGATCTTCAGCAGCCAGCGGAACTCATTAAGGTGGTGAAGGCCTGCAGTCTTATTCCAAAACCAAACCTCTGGTAAGACAAGCTTTGAAGGCTACAACTTAATTTTCATGAGCAAACTTAGTTGAATTTATTACAATTGACAATATTAAAATTAAAAGAAAAAAATGTTCTTTTCTGGTTCTGCTTTTCACTGACTTAATGAAATGGAAAGGGACAGTTGGCAAAAACTGGTGATCCTGCTGTGTTGTTCTCTTCCTTCAGGGAACTGAGCTTGGAGGCCGCAGTGGCCTGTTAGCTTTGCTTGTTCCTTGGCAGCAAGAAAGCTTGGAGGGAGGGGCTGGCAGAGCCGCCACAGGGTAAATTCTGACCTCTAAACTAATCCCTCTTTCCCTGACTCTGCTCTATTGATAGTCTAACAGGAGGTTGTAACTTCCTGTGCCAGATCCTGGTTCGAATGATTAAGAGGCTTTTTGCATGTGTAAAATTTTAATGAAAACATTAAATGGAAGGATATACAATCCAGATTTAGATCTGAGGTTACTTGGCATTCAGAAAAATATATCCCATGAGGTGTACTTTAGGATGTGAAGGAGTAAGTTTAGATCTCTACCAGGAGCAAGAGGCTTGAAGGGAGTCGTTATTGCTGACTAAAAACAGTGGGGTCAATTCTGAGTCTTCATTTAGAGGAAGGCTATCTCAGGTATCAGTTGGGCTCTGCAGGATATTGAAGCCAATATTGCTCTGAATGGGATCGAGATGATTGGGTGTCTATATATTGAATGAATAAATCATTCATTCACTTAGTTCTGACACTGTGGCATACTCATTGACTCTTTATAGAGGAATGTAAGAATCAGAGAGTAAAGATTCCCTAGAGCTAAGATTCAGCTGGATCCCACCTCCTTTCCCCTCCATTGTATATCCCAAAGAGCACGGGAAGATGGCGTAGAGTTTAGTGAACACGTTGATTTCTATGGAATCTGTGAAAATGACTCTTCTGTGTTATTTTTCAGTGAGAGAATTCAAAGCATCAACTTTATAGTTTCCCCTGCTAGATTACTCATTTTGAGTAAAAGCCCCATCATGTCCCCACTCTATAAGCTCTGGAGCAGTAAACCCTTCCTACTCTAAACACTGACTGGTCTACCCTGGGACACATGCACACATGCATGTGCACACACACTTTCTAGACTGGCTCAGGTGTTTTTCACTAGATGCTTTGATAATAGCCTCAGAGGTGGGCTTGGGGTCTGACCAGGAATTGAAGGCTGAATGGATGTGTCATGTTCCCTTTAGTGTAGGAAACAGTCAAGTCACCAGGTGTCTACATGGGCATGCCCTGAGCTTCTAAGAGATGATGTAGATGAATTCACACTCCTTCCCTAAGGACACTGTCTCCTCTAATGGCTGCTTAAACCCACCCATCCGCCCACCCACAACATATTCCACTTTTATACCCTCCCTCCTTTGGAAATTATTCAATCCCATTATTTGTCGATAGTGCTTATTGTGACAAATCCAGTGTCTAGTTTCTTTCTGCCTAGTTTTCTTGCTCCACAAGAGGAAATATGAGTTTCTATGTGTATGGCAAGCAAGAGTGGAACAGGGTCGTCCGCACAGAGGTTTTATTTTGCCATATTGCAGTTCCTTTTTACCTCTAATATATAAAAAATTAGTCACATCTCATTAATGCAAGGATGATTTTATTGCCAAAAAATCCTCATTGTGCCTACATAAGGTAACTGTTTTCTTCCTATTAATTTAATTTTGACCATATTATGTTAAAATCACAATTATCTGCAAGACTTACCTGTACTCTTTGAATTACATTTCAAATTCCTTTTCTACTAATCTGACTTGTTCAGATTCCTGCAGTTCTCCCCTGGTTGCTGAAGGGTATCTGTGTGCGTGTGCATGCATATGTGTGTGTGTGTGTCACAACTTCCAATGTGACCTGGAATTGCTCTGTTCTCCATTACAGTCTCACAGTAGAGCCCAACCTAGAATTATCCTCTGGGCAAACTAGCAGAAGTCTGATATCCATGTGGTCTCACACATTGGAGAGTCTTGCCCCCTCCACATTCTTTGCCATGCCAATTTCTTCCTTAGTTGAAACACTGAAATAATTTCTGATTTTTCTGTCCTCAAAGTATCTTCAGTCATCACTGATCCCAGAGACAGTGAAACACTTTTCCCTGACAGTAGGGGCCAACTCTTCTTTCTTAGCTGTGGGTTTGTTTTTGTTTTGTTTTTGTTTGTTTGTTTTTTCCTACTTGGCAAACAGCTCTTGGATTCCGGTGAGGAAAATCGGAGTGCATGATTTTGTCTTTGCATCGCTCTGTCTCCCCTTCTGTGGTCCATCCCATCTTTTGCCTATCAGAGCAATAGACACTCCCACAGCAATACTGTCCCGTCAGTATCGAATGTTACAGCACCAAACACAAACGTCCCTTGGCCCCAGATGACAAATATCAAGAAAGATTAAGAAAAGAAGTAACTAGTAGCTTAAAAAATGTTTCCATCTTCCTTAAAATTATTGATTTTATCTGAACTAGTAGGCATTAAAAAATCAAGTGAGTAAAATGTCCAGTTCACTCAAAACTCCTGAGTCTCAAAAAACAAATCATTTCTGGCAAAGAACTATCATTATAAGAAAGATGTTCTCTCAGATCAGGGATGGCAAAATTCTAGCTAAGCGCAACAATAATTTGAACCTGCGAGTCAGAAGACCTGGTTCCCATCTTAATTTTCTCACTAACATGTTAAGTACCTAGGAAAATTTACCTGAGTTTTTGGGACGTTAGGGTTTCTTCACATTTAGAATGGAAAATTGATATTACCCCTGCCTGCCTCACTGCCTTGTGATAAGGAACAAATGGGATGATAGTGTGATAATATTTTAAAAAAATAAATAAATACCACTTACAATTTATGGTTTGCGTTTTTCAAGTAGACAGGATCTTAAGCTGGTTTATTACTGACCGACCTTAACCCTAGCTTCAAGATACAGACTGCCTCTTCCCTTCTCAGTAAATCACTGGTTTAGATTCTGCAGACACAAACTGAATCACATCCTTCCTCTTAAAGTAGATCTGAGATCTCAGACAAATCTTGTTCTACCTAAACCTCATTTTCTTCATCAGTAGGACGGGGACATTTGTCTCTTTTTAATTAATCAGCTGAAATAACATGAAAGAACAACTTTAGAAGGTATAGGTCACTTTATAAATTGAAAGTCATGTTATTTAAAATGCTTAAATATTCATTGTCCTTCTTGTCTGATGGCCCAAATAATGTGGAAAAGCTATCAGGTGTAGACCTCTTACCCACTCCTGACCCAAAGAGATAATGTATGGTACTTCAGTCCTTCTTTACTCTGTAATAATAAAAAGGAGATGGGTGCAGAAAGACCCAGCTCAGATTTGTTTTCTTTTGTGCATTTCACCAACTAAAGGAATATATTTGTCAGGATGGGAGAACTGCTGAGACACCTGGCAGGACTCAGTTGGCATAATGCCATTAATGGTTTTTACTCACATCACAGTCCAAAGCTGGGTGAGGGCAGAATGTAATGAGCTGTGGTCCACATGGCTAACCAGGGATAAAGCTTCTTCAGCCTCTGGCATGTCATCCCCTTGGGCTTTGGAATCCCACTTTATACTCTCCACCCAGCATGTGAGCAGAAGGAGAGAGACTAGAGGACCATGTGGGAGTTTTAGAGGCTGGTCCTAACGGTCATATGTGACTCTTGAACCCACAACCTAAAGGCCTGAACTCAATACATGGCCCCACCTGGCTTTAAGACAAGTAAGAAATGCGACCCAGTTGTATACTCAGAATGCAAAGGAAAAACTCAAGCATTGGTGAGCCCCAGCAACCACTGCCAAAGTGGAATCCTTTAAGTTGATTTAGAGGCATTTAAATTAGGTTCAATTTTCCTTGGTCTATAGCCAGAAACAAAGGACTAAATCTAAAAGATATTAGACATTACTCAAAGTATGTATCTGTGTATGTGCATGCATCTGTGTGTGTCTATGTACACACATGTACCATGCCTTATGAATGATTGAGGTTCTTAAGACTTATATGTAATTCAGTGTTTTCAAAGTTCAAATGTGTTTCTTACAAAATCATGGGCAACTATAGAACACACTAGTTCAAGTATAAAGCTTGAAGTCAGATAGCATGGGTACAGATATCAACTCATTGTTTGCTATCTCAACAACCTTGACAAAGTTACTTAATCCACTAGTTTTGCAAAAATTTTTGAAAAAGAAAATATACATCATAAAAACATAACTTGTATACATGTAGATGTGCTCAAAAGTATGTGCACGTGAATGTGTGCACGTGCACACACACATATGTATACATAGACACTGGATGAGAGGAGCAACTTAATTTTTCACCCACCAACAGATCATGACCGTCAGTTTGAAATCATTGACTTACTCTCTCTGTGGTCTCAGTGTCCTCACTCTAGAAATGGGCTTGTTGTAAGGATGAAGAACTCTACACACTGATCATCTCATATATTTTAGTTATTATAATTCTCGTTGCTATTGTTATAATGCCATTTTAAACCATCACATGCAACATTTGTACAATTCATAAGAGACAGAGCTAGAACTCAAATATTCTTTCCCTCTTAGCACAGCAGGATCATTTCATTTTAATTATCCTTCTTCATTCAATCATGTAAGAAACAATTAAGTGTAAATTGACTGTAGCAGACACAGTAACAGCACTGAGGTTCAGACTGAACCAGTCAGGCTGCTCTCTCTCCTTATGCAGCTTGGTTGTGCAAAACGCCGCCTGTAGCCATGTGTGGCCATTTGGGTTTACATTTAACTTAATTAAAATGAAACAAAATTTAAAATTCACATTTTCCCTCATACTGGGTCAACAGCCACATGAGGCTCCCATGTATGATAGCACAGATGTGGAACATTTCCATCAGCACAGAAAGTTCTAGAGTATGAAGAAGTTTCATAGGATGGATAACCATGTTTAAAATATGAAGGATGATAAGAAAAAAACACACAGATGAATTGGTTTTCCCATTTGGAGAAGACTTGATGCCATTTCAGACATTTAGGTGGTGCTACCCACCGGCCCAGCAAAATGCACCTTTCCTCACAAACATGAGTAGGTGTCCACTGGCACTTACAATCAGTTCTTTTTGCTGAAGTATCTGTCACAATTCCAAGTAGCTATAGTCCTGGGGTGGGGTATGACACCGATCCTAGGTCCTGGGGTGGGGGTACGACACCGTCCCTAGGTACTGGGGTGGGATATGACACCGTTCACAGGTACTAGGGTGGGGTACGACACCGTTCACAGGTACTGGGGTGGGATACGACACCGTTCACAGGTACTGGGGTGGGATACGACACTGTTCACAGGTACTGGGGTGGGATACAACACCGTTCACAGGTACTGGGGTGGGATACGACACCGTTCACAGGTACTGGGGTGGGGTATGACACCGTTCACAGGTACTGGGGTGGGGTATGACACTGTTCACAGGTCCTGGGGTGGGGTATGACACCGTTCACAGGTACTGGGGTGGGGTACGACACCGTTCACAGGTACTGGGGTGGGGTACGACACTGTTCACAGGTACTGGGGTGGGGTATGACACCGTTCACAGGTCCTGGGGTGGGGTACGACACCGTTCACAGGTACTGGGGTGGGGTATGACAGTGTTCACAGGTACTGGGGTGGGGTATGACACCGTTCACAGGTACTGGGGTGGGGTACGACACCGTTCACAGGTACTGGGGTGGGGTACGACACTGTTCACAGGTACTGGGGTGGGGTACGACACCGTTCACAGGTCCTGGGGTGGGATATGACACCGTTCACAGGAAACAAAAAAGAAGCATTCTTGATTCCAAATGCACCACCTAGAGCCATGGCTTTTCTAGCCCTGCTCAGCTGTGAGTGTAAGTAGCCTTCTCTGTGGAGTCAGTGGAAGCCAGACATGATAGAGCACTGGAGCACAACCTCAACTGGAGTGGAGTCTGGGCTGTGTCCGGAGGTAAAGTGCTGGTGTCATCCTGGAGGGGCCTGGTCCTGGCAGCTCAGTTACTTACAGCCTTCCTTTCCCTGCTATATATTCAGTCCAATTGGATCTGGTTTTCTCATAGAAAATGAGTCACCTGACCATCCAGAGTCTTGATGCTCTCATAGATAGCTACCATTCCCTGGGTATTCAAGAGGTTAGGTTCTTCTTTGGCTGTTCACTGGCCAGATCACACCTTAGCTGGGAGAACTTTCCCTGGACAGGAGGTTCTGGCAGTTCCTTCACACCTACAATTACCAAAGCCTACAGGAAACTATCATGGTATCCTCTCCTCACATGAAGAGAGAGCCTTTGCATAGAAGAACTTCTGAGAAGCACAAATAAGTCTACTTTGGGCTTGATTACTTAATCTGGATGTGATACACAGTATTGAATATAAAGGAATAGCAAAAGCTTGGGAAATAGGCTTTGGTTCAGTATCATAGTAATTTACTAGCTATCATCATGAACAAATTATCCACTCACTTCTACCATTAGGCTCTTAAACTGTAAAATAAGGAACCCCAATTCCCATGTATGTTGTTTAGGGTTTAATATAAGATGGATGTAAACACTTATGAGCAGTTGGCAATTTTCCTTTTTTATTCACTTCCTCATCACTTTACCCATCTGGGCTGTGATAGCTGATATTGACTGTCAATTTGATTACATAGAGAAATGCCTGGGAGATTTGTAACACACCTCTGGGTATTTATTAGAGGGCATGTCCAGAGATTCCTAGATCTTGATGGCTTAGATCTAATGAATGGTTTGACATGTTGGTGAATTTAAAATTTCAATAGACTACTGGCAAGTGGTGGAAGTGGGGAAGGTGAGGCCTGCTCGGAGGAAGTAGCTCACTGTGCTTTGTACTTGGGTACTATATATTGCCTTAGGTTCTTCCTGTTTCTTTTTGTTCCTCTTCTTGTTGCCATGATCAGAGCTTCTCTGGCAAACCCTATCTGCCATCATGGACTGAAACCTCTGAAAGAAATCCTTCCTCACATTGCTTTCTCAGCTATCTCTTTACAGCAGTGCAAAATCTGATTAAAACACTGGCCTTGGCTGCCTGTGCCTCTGAAATGGCTCACCCTACTTGCCCTGTGTCTAGATTTCCTCTTGCCCATGATCTTCAGAAACCCAAGCAGAATGTCCATAAGAATAGTGCTATAAAGGCCTGTAGAGAAGTGGTTGACTTTACACCAAAGTTAACATGGGTGGAAGCCTTGATCTGAATAGGGATACATGATGATTTTCTATTTTTTGTCCTCAAGGGTATAAGCAAGATCCTAAACTGAGCAATTAATTTTTCTGGGGAACGGGATTATAAGAAATGAATTGTTACATATTTATATAGACTTCTTATTTACAATTCTGTATAGATCCGCTGCATGGGCAGAAGGGGTGTAAGTGAGCATTTGGGGGGAAATATGGGAAGATTATCAAATGCATTCTTGGAGTCACACTCGCGCTTGTTTAGGTCTTTAAACTCTCTGACACATGATCTTGATCCACGTTGCTCCTGAGATGCTTGCATCCCTCCCAATCAGTT
Source organism: Eospalax fontanierii (assembly GCA_035773235.1). Lineage (NCBI taxonomy): Eukaryota > Metazoa > Chordata > Mammalia > Rodentia > Spalacidae > Eospalax > Eospalax fontanierii. Next base: position 11,751,782 of record CM069542.1, on the reverse strand, counting down.
TCCGGCCAGTTCCTACTTAGCATTCACTTCTCAATTCTCAGTGTGGCCATGCCTGACACTCCAATATAAACCTTGTCCCTTGTCCATTCTTGTTCCTCAGTAGACATACCTTACTCATAACCCTTAGCAAAAATATGGGGTTTGGGGGCATATATTTGCATGATTGTTTGTTAAATGTTGTCTCTTGAACCAGACTGCAGACTCCTTGGGGAGGACCAGGATTGGTCTTTTTCCTCCTTTCTGTGCACAGCCGGGCCACATTGGCCTTGGACTCATGGCATGCCCATCCTCGAGAGCTGGCAGGCTGTGAGCCAGATGTACATTTCTTTCTCCACTCACCTTTCCCCTGACCGTATCTTCTTAGACATCTGTACCTGGCTCAATAAGTCTCTGATGAAAGAATAGCAAGTAAATTAAAGTAAAAGTAGAAAGTAACAGCAGTAATATAGGCAGCAAACAGGACAGAAAAAAAAAAAACATTAAAAGAAAGGGAAAAAAGATTAAATTCTATCCAAAGTCTCTTCTAAAACAAAACTTATGAATATTCTAATTACACTTTATATTTACTACAAACATGGCTTCAGTGAGAACGAGTCCAGTGTGGGAAATCAGAATAGATCTCCCCTCAGTTAAAGGAGAAATGGGGAGGGGCTTCTTCTAAGAAGTGGGTAGCTCCATGTGGGCATGATTCTGGCTCAATTGCCCCAGTGCATTCGAGGAACAAAATCAGATGTCTCTGGGCATAAAGGAACGATGCAGATGGCAGTGTAAGAGATATGTCTGAAGATAATGTTCTGGCCCATTACTCCCAGACACATTTCTTTGGTGTTCAGGTGTTAGGAGACACCGGTATTCTGTGAGGAATGTAAAGAAAGTGCTGACGTTTCATGTGCATCACAGTCAACTGCCTCTTAAAACATCTTTGAGAGTCAGAGAGGCAAACTTTTCCCTCATCCTTCAAGGTCCTCTTCAACTTCCATGATCACTTCTCAGAGTACACAACCAAACAAGATGTTCTCTTTTCTTTGACCTCTTCCCTTTTGTCTGTATGTAGATCACCCTGTGGGAGCTCTTGCCTGGGTTGACTTGGGCTCACTATAGTGCATGCCTCTTGAGACAGGTGTCACGTTTAGAAGTTATAGCAGATAAAAAAAAAAAAAAAACTGTGCCCTAAATGATGTTGAGGTCCTAAGCTCTGGTGCCTGAACACCTTAGCAAAAGGAATTTTTCAGATGTGATTAAGTCAAAGGTTTAGATAAAGGGACACTGCCCTCAGTGGTTAACATAGGCCTGATACAGCTACAAGGACCCTTCTCAGAGGGAGGCAAAGTGTCCTTGTAAGGGGGAAGGTGTGGCGATGGAAACGCAGGTTGGAGAGACGTCCTGTAAGGGTGGAGGACGGAGCCAGAACCAGCGCATATAGACAGCTTCTAGAGCCCAGAAAAGACAAGAAACAGACTCTCTTCTAGAACTGCCAAAGGAAACACAGTTGTTATCATTGCCTGAATTTTAGCCCACACAACTCATTTTTGATTTTTGACCTTCTAAAAAGTTTGTTGTTATGCTTTAAGCCACCCAACTTTGGGCAGCTTGCTGTAGCCATAGTAGACAACTAATAGTAGACATGTTCAGTGAACTCTTCTGCCTGCATTGTGGTACATTCTGCAGACTGATGCAATTTTGAACCTGTTTGGAAAATAACAAAATGGCCATAAAAATACTCCATAATCTGTAAAGAAAAGGTAGCTAGATATAGGAAGGTCTGGAGGTTGAGGATGCAACCCCAATTGACCCTAAAACTCAGCAGGGATGACAGATCAGCCCTGCTCCTAGAATCAGTGAGAAGCATCTGCCCTTTGCAAGGTGACAGTCTCTCTGGTTGCCAGACTTCTGAGAAGAGCATATCATTTATAATTAAGCTTAACTTGAACAAAGCTTCTGTCACTGACTTCATGTAGCCCATCTCAGCCAAGCACAACAGCCTCTTCTTTCTTACTGGATATTCTTTCTCTGGAACTTTGGTTAGAGGCAACCAAGCCTAGCTTCATACCCAGGAAGGAATCCTATGCTGGCTGATTCACGTTTGAGATGGTAAGAGTCAAGATCACCTCTATGCCAAGGAAGCCAAGTCTGCCAGAGAAATCAAATTAAAACAGGGAGGTGGAGAAAGAATCTTCATTAAAAGTCCTTTAAGTCAGTTTGGCACAGAACCTGTTCCACCACTTTTAATTGGTGTGAACTGATGTTTTATTAAGTATCCACCTCTTCTTACCTCCTCATATGGCCTAGAAAAATGGAGGTTTTAACATTAATTTCTAGTTGGGCTGGCCAGGACTCCAGGCTGTTCCCAGGAGTACAGCCTCGGAAAATGGCGGGGGCATATCTTCATTTTCCACAATTAGGCATTTCATTCAAAAACTACTGAACCTCTGTGATTCATACCGGAACCATCTGCGACTCTGTCTTTTAAAAGGGAGAAGGTAGAGGAGTTTATTTCTGTCTTTATGACATTTTTAATTTCTGCCCATAATGGTTATATATCTATTTAAATGTTCTTACTTTTGTTGAGAAACTTTTTGAAAAACATTTTTCTATAAAGTATTTGTACTCATTTTTCAATTTCACTAGTATGTTATCAAATTAAGTTTCTACTATCTAATTATTTTAGCTCTAAGTTAAATTTACTTACTATTAAATAATTGTATATATTTATGAAGTATGTAATATTTTGATATTTATATACATTGTGAGGCAGTTAATTATTAAATTTGTGAACACATTTCCTTTGCCACTTTCAGTATTATGTATTTATAGTTATTTAATTTACTAGTACCTATTTATCTGTTATTCTTCAGATTTTACAAAACCCAATTCACTGAGTTTGGCTTTTAGATGTGAATTTATGGTTTTCCTTTCATTCGTCTACTTCTTTTTTATTGAAATACCATTTAGACCAGTTTTTGTCTAGTACTAATGTAGTTTAAGGCTATGAACCTTCCTCAGATTCAATTTTCTTTGCATCCCTTAAGTTTGATTGTGATGGTTTGCTTTATTCTTATTTAATGTGCTGTAATTATGACTTTGACATTCTCTTTGGTCTGAGATCTTTGATTAGAGTTTAAAATACTTCAGATTGTCAATTATTTGTACTCCTGTTATTTATTTCTCCTTTTGTTGCACTGTGGTTACAAAACTGTATTATTTGGTAGAATATAATTTCTTCACATTTTATACACTCATCTTTTAAAAGAATGTAGCCTTCACATGTAAAAAGATATGTACATCTATGTCCCAGCATCATGCTGTCGTTTTCAGGCATTGTGATACCTCTGACAGTGTTCTGTCTGCTTAGGGTTGCTTTGGCTACTCATGGTCTTTTGTGTTCTCATATGAACTTGAAGTTTCTAGTTCTATGAAGAATTTCCTTGAAATTTCTATGGAGATTGCACTGAATCTTTAGGCTACTCTTGGTAGTACAACCATTTTCACAATGTTCATTCTACAAGTTCAAGAGCCAGGGGGGCTTATCTTTCCTAAAAGTTTTCTGGTGGAGTCCATAGGGTCTTTTGAGTATGGACTCATGTCACCTACGAATAAGGATAGTTTGACTTCATCTCTTTCTATTTTTATCCCTTTTATGACTAAGATCTTGAACATTACATTGAGTAATAATATAGTGAGTATTGAGATAGATTCATCATATATAGCCTCTATTATGTTGAGGTATGTCCTATCTAGTCCTAGTTTCCTCTGAACTTTTATCATGAAGGCATATTGAACCTTGTTGACACCTTTTCTGTATCTATCAAAATGTTTAAGTGATTTCTCAGCTTAAGTCTATTATATGTTTATTAATTTGCATATGTTGAACCAACCTGATATCCCTGGAATGAAGCCTATTTGGTCAGGATGTATGTTCTTGAATTTGATCTGCAAATATTTTGTGAAACTTTGTTTCAGGTGATGAACTTCATTTAAGATTAACAATATAAGTCAGGCATTATGGCACATACCTTTAATTCCAGTACCTGGAGGCAAAGACAGGCAGATCTCTGTGAGTTCAAGGCCAGCCTGGTCTGGATAGCAAGTTTCAGGCCAGTCAGGACTATATGGTGAAATCTTGTCTCAAAAACCTAAATAAATGCATAAATAAACAAACCAGAAAACAATGTATATTCATTTCCATTTTCTATGTGTGCAGTTTTCACTACAGGATTTTTTTCCAAAATCACAGGTTTGCTTGCTTGCTGTTTGCTTTCTTGCTCATCAATTTTCAATAACAAAAATAACAGGTCCCGATCTTAGTCAAAGAACTATTGACAGCTGATTACTGCTGGGTGAGAAAAAGCTGACTACAAAGGGAGGGACTCTGGATAGACCTCAGTGAATGAACTTGCACTGAGGGACATCTGGGGACACTAACTTGACTAGATAGGCCTTAAAACAAGTGACAGAATGCATGAATTCCATTGGGGGGGCTATGAGATGGTGCCAGTGGGGAGAGGGAGATAATGATGATTAAGATGTTCTGTATGAAATACACAAAACTTCAATAAAAAATTATCAAAAAACTCTATTACTATTCCCTAGCTGAGGTAGGTTCTCTCCTTTCATTTTCAGTTAATTTGCATGCTAGTTTGCTCCACCCTTTACACCCTATGCATTCATCTTGAGGCATGGAGGACAGATTGGAATGGTTTAGCATGTAGTCAGTGGGACAGGCACTCAAATCAACAGCAGCTTCAACAAACCTGGCCTTTCTATAGTACTGGAAATAAATACACCAGACACTGTATCTCAGACATATCCATATTAGGAAGGGTTTGCCTTTATTGCTGTGTTAGCATGTGTCACCACTACGAGGTCATGTAAGACAAAAGAGGAAAAAATATAGTAAGACCATACAGTTTGTTCCCATTGTTGTGTTGACACTTTTGACCTCTGTGAGGCAAGAAAGTCAGAGAAGTTTGCTTTCCTGCCTGTAGTCCGTTCATATGTCCTGTCTTCATCTTAATAAATTTGAATTAGAGGAGGCTGGAGAGAATTTGCACGGGTGCAAATTCAGTTCCCAGCATCTACAGCCTCACAGCTGCCTATAATTCCAGCTCTGGGGGGTCCAATGTCCTCTTCTGGCTTCCATGGACACTGCACTCATGTGCATAAACATGTGCACACACACACATACACACATACATTTAAATTTTTTTTAAACTTTACATTTGAATTAGAATCTTTTTAAAAATTATTACACAGACTGTTTCTCTCTGAAGTACTGCATTGTTTTCTTTGGAAGCAAGCATGAGTTGTCAACCTTTGACACTTAAACATATTTTTCTGAGTTTATGATATGAAATAATGACCATTCCTGAGGTTGAAGAGTAAAAAAGTATTTTTCTTCTTTTTGTTTCTTCTAGTCAGAATATGGAAGAAAGATTTTGTAAGATTTCACATAATACTGATGTGCTGGATAGCTTTAGCTGTCAACTTAACATACCTGGTTAGAGGGGGCATCAATTGAGGAATTGTCTCCATTGAGTTGGATTGGACTGTGGCCATGTCTATGGACATTTTCTTGATTGTTTACTGATGTGAGAGGGGCAACCCACTGTGGTTGGTGCCACCTCTGGGCAGGTGACCCTGTACTATATAAGAAAGTAGACCGAATAGGAGTCAGAGAAACAAGCCGGTAAGCATCGATCCTCCATGGTCTGTGCCCCAGGTTCCTGCCCTGAGCTCCTGTTTTGTCTTCCCTTCATGACAAACTGTGCTGTAAGCCAAATAGATCCTTTCCTCCTCAAGTTTCTTTTGGTCAGTGTTTTATTACAGCAACAGAGAAGCTAACTAGAACAGAAATTGGTACCAGAAGTTGGGTGTTGCTGTGATGGACCTGACCACATATATCTGGGAGGACTGTGGATGTTTTGGGAGTTTGGACTGGAAAATTGTTTGGGGTTCAGTAAGCTCTTCTGAAGGAACCTGGAAGAGGTATAAACTATGGAGGCCTCGCTTGTGAAGCTTCAAAGGAAAGCAGTGATTATCAGGGCTGTTTGCACAATATTTCAAATTGAGAATCTGTGGTTTCTGGTCCACTTGGGCTGAAGTATCAACTATGATTAAGCAACTAGCAACACTGAACTGAACCCTTTGGGTTTTATTGGGATAATTGATGCTGGTTAGCTGGGGCTGAAAATCAGCTGTGAGCAACAAGCACCATCAAGAAGAAATTCTCTGAGAAGAATTTCCTCAGTGTCAGCACACAGAAGCTGTGGTCCAGTGGGGTCATGAGGTTCCATCTCAAACTGGAAGCAGGACTTGGAAATGTGTAAGAATCTCCTCCTTGGTACTGGTTTTGAAGGCATGAACAGGCCTTGGAGAGCAGCTCAGGCATAACACTGTGAGAGGCCAGGAAAGGCTATTGGTGAAGATGCAGCCTCATTTTCAATGGAGAAGCCCCAGGATTGTAGGGGTCATCGAGAGAATCTAAGACTTTGTACCCTGAGAGGCCAGAAGGGCCCATTGATGAAGGTACAAGCTCAGTTTCAGTAGACACCCCAGCATATTGGAGATTCCAGGCCCATGGGATGACTACCAAGGGCAATGGCTGTGTGTGGAGTGGAGCTGACCTGAGCCTATGAGACAAACTGTGTGTCCTGTGGATGGCAGAGCCCAAGAAGAGCTTTCCAAGTCCTTTGGAGGCCTGAAAATTGTGAATGAAACTCAGATGTCCAGCCTTGAGCTGCTTTGCTGGACTTTGGTTTTTCTTAAGTGTGCCCAATTCTTCCCTTTTGAAATAAGACAGTATTCAATTTGTTTGGATTTTAAAAGATACCACAGTTAAAAGACTTTTAAAAGAGACTTTGAACTTTTAAAGTGTTTGGAATGTTTAAGGACTGTGGGACTTTTGAAGTTGTACTGTTTTATATTGTTATATTAATATTAACATCATATTTTGGGGACAAGAATTGGAAATGTTTCAGTTTAATAGCAGTGTGTTTGTGTGTCAAGTTGACACGGGGTCAATTATGCTGGATAGCTTTAGTTGTCAACTTGACCCACCTGGTTACAGGGAACTGAATTGAGGAACTATCTCCACTGGATTGGCCTGTGGCCATGTCTGTGGGGCATTTTCTTGATTGTTGAGTGATATGGGAAGGCCAGCTCACTGTGGGCAATGCAACCCAGGTAAGTAGTGCTGTATTGTATATGACAGTAGGCTGTACACAGGCCAGAGGTGCAAGTCAGTAAGTGGCATTCTTCTGTGGTCTCTGCTCCAGGTTCCTACTCTGAGCTCCTGCCTTGGCTTGTGTATCATGAATTTCTCACAGTAAGGCTCAGCCTTCGGCCCCACCCCAGGCCCAGGTTTGAACCGACAGAGCAGACAGAGAGTGATCTTTGGAAAAGTGGATTTATTCCAGGGTACTTACAAAGGATCCATCCCTGGGGCGAGAGAGAGATGGAGGTGTTGTATGGTGGGGGGGGGGGGTACATTCCCACAAGGACCTCCCCAGGCCCCAGAACATGCATGTGAGCATGGCACCCTCACTCTGCGCTCGCCTCTCCTTCCCAGCCTTCCCTGCATTTCCACTAAACCTCCCCACTTAAGTCATTGGTTAGTTGGCTGTCAATCACATTTGGAAGTCCATCCCTCATAGCAGACAGAGAGAAAACCCACTTTTCTATGCAACAGCTTGATGATGACTGTGCTGTAAGCCAAGTCAATCCTCTCCTCCCCAAGTTGCTTTTGGTCAGTGTTTTATCACTGCAGTAGAGAAACTAACTAGAACAATTGCCACCTTGTCCCCCATGGGATTCTCCTCATTAATTCTCTAAGCAGTTATTACAGTAATCTCCAGCAGGCTCTTCTTATCCCTGTATCCCAAGGCTTTCTTTTCCTGGAATTGTTGCTTCCTCTCTCTCTGAGCTTTATCTATCTCACAGGACCCTGCTGGGGTCACACCTACCAGGTGAAATCCCTCTTGAACTCACACCCCATGGTAATCTCTCCTTCTCCAGCATCTCACAGTACTGTTTGGTGCACTGCTTGGCACTTGGGGCATCCAGAAGTATAGTACTTCCGTGTGCACTGTACTCTATCTGCCTCCAACTGTATTTTTCTCACTTAGTATATTATTTTGCACACAATAGGTGGTTTAAGATTTTTGATAGTCACTTAAATAGAAGAAAGAAAAACTGTTATTCAAGTCCCTCCCCAGTAATGATTGCAACCCTACCCTATCCTGACGACCTAGAGTAGAATCTAAAAAATAGTCTTTATTGCTCCAAAGTGTATTTGGTTTTATTTTTTTCTCTAAAATCTTCATTATAAGGTCATCAGTAGGACAATTGTTTAAATATCTTAAATATCTTCATGGACAGTATAAACAGTGAGTCAAATTACCTACTCACTGGGGAGCCCTTTAATTCCTTTTACCTTTCATTACTCCCTCTACTTTTTATTGTTCACACTCATTTTATCCCCGTGGCAAGAAAAGTTAAATGAGACTGAAAAAAATGCATCTGATTAAGGCAGATGAATGAGCTTGGGGAACAATCTCCTTAAGCCCAACCAAGTCTAGAAGGCAGATCAATTTCCTTTTCCATGGCCAGCCTGACACCTGAGCTATGGATGACTAAATCCCTATTTGTTTGTGTTTTCTGGATGAGCTTTAGGTTTCTAATGCCAAAAAAGTGTATCAGGGAAGAAGGAAGGAGTACATTTCTGAGAACGTTAGTACTATTCTCCCTGGGGTTTTTTTTTTCCCTTTAAAGACCTCTCAGTAAGTCATTTCCACTGGGTCTATGATGTGGCTCCATTGTGAGGGAGGTGACAGTTCATCACATAATTTGTCAGAAAGGGACTGAAGCTGGCAAGTCTAGTTCTATTCTGTCTCTGAAAAGTGCACACCCAGAACAGCAGTGTGAGCTAGCTTAACCCAGAGCACTCTCTTCTAGAGCAGGATCAGTCCTAGCTACTGCTGCCACATTTGAGTTCCCTTTGGTGAGGACAGGCACTTGCCATTCTTCTTGGACAGAAAACCTTAGGAATCTACATTCTATCCCCTTTTATCTTTGTCTGTGCCTGCCAAAGGCTTGCATTAGAGCCTGGCAGCCTCTCAAAAGTAGCATGCCAGGACTTTCAGCACTGCTGTGTTTCAGATAAGGGAAGGAGCAAAGAGAACATGGACACCATCAGTGGTGAGGAAGGAAGAGAGAGGGAAGTAGAGAACTCATAGCCCCGTGGACAGAATGTATATGCAGTAAGGGAAGGAAGCAAGTTCATTGTCAGCCACTGAGCACCAGTATGCTGAGTACTGTGTGCTGGAGTCCTTGGGTACTCACTGGTTGGAGGAATGTACAAAGGTAACTAAACTGTGCATAGAGTCAATGGTAAATTAGGCATGTTGAAGATCGTGTATATGTAGTCATGAGTAAAGTCATGTTAGAGAGGCAAAAACATGCTTAGTAAATAGAAAAGCAAGCCCTAAAGTTAAAGTACGCTGCTCCACCAACCAGAAAATACCATTGTCTTTCTTAATCAATGGTTAGAAGGTTCTGACTTAACATAATTGGAAGTCCACAAAAGGAAGTTGTTGTGATTAGGCGCCCCACAGAGATGACAAAGAAAGCTGGAACTCCCAGGTGACTATTTTCATGAGTACTGGAGAGAAGAGCCAGATTATGGCTCTTTTGGCGTCAATGTTTCACCCATCCCTGGGAAACATGAGTCAAATTATTGAGGCAGGTCATAGGCCAACAATTCCCCATGGGGCTGGCAGTGATATGTCAGAAATAAGGAAGAAATCATATTTCAGCAATTTGGAGCAACAAAGCCTTTGTTGATTCCAAAAAGGCATGTCAAGTGGGTCAGGTCACAGTCACACCCAAAACTCTTGAGCAATAGCAACAAAGTGTGGAGTAGGCCAAAATATTCTGGAACACCTGAAGACTATTGATGAGGCTTAATATGTGGGTTAGAGTTCTAACTTATAGAATTTCTGGCCTCATGGCTAGATGTTGTTACTTCTATGAATTCTATCCTCTGTTACTTACCTCATCACATAATCATTAACTGCACACTTACAATCTATATTTTTCCCTCCTTTCTTCTTGTTCCATTTGCTTGGAACTAGAATTCTCAAGTATGATTCTTAGACCAGTAACAGAGTGATCACCTGGAAGCTTTTCAAAATGCACACTATCCAGCCCAGCCCAGACCTACCAAACAAGACACCTTACAGACTAAGCAATTTGTTTCCACAGTCCCTGTGATTCTGATACATACTGAATTCTGGCAAGGAATGAAGGTTAGGCTGTAGGAGCGGTGATAGCTCTTGGTAAAGGAAATGGGCCTGAAGGAGTTGCCAATGAGTATTTCAGCATCTTCCTGATACTCCTTGTAGTAAAGGTTGATGATTGTCTTTTTAAAAAGCCAATCACAGAAGAAGGGGCAGAAAGAATGTAGGAGTCAGATAACAGAGACACAGCCATTGCAAACACGAACTCGCAACTAGGCCTCTCAAGAAGTACTCATAGAAAGAGTAGGGGGTCATGGGGCCTCTTCCCTCCATGAGGAACCTCTGGCTACTGATGGAGCAGGGAAGAAGAGGAGTCATTGACTTTAGTTGTACAGTCACTGGTGAGCCCACCAGGCTCCAATGGCTAGTTCCATATGTGTGGTCATGTGGATGGTCCTGGTTAAATACAGAGGGTCAACAACAACAAAAAAACAAAAAGGCATGTATGTGCGAAAGGGGCTTATAGGGAGGAGGTGAGGTTGACAGGGACGAGAGGGAGATAGGAAGGGGCTCAGGATAGGAGTAATCAGAACACTTTATACACATCTATGAAATTGTCAAGGGAAAAAAATATATACATATGTCTTAGCTTCTGATACATATAATATATACATATATATATATATATATTATATATATTCCAGTTTTCACTATCCCGAAGGGAATTTGAATTTAGTATATCATCCCCTAAATTTCTAAATTTCCTGGCCTCTCTTGTCACTAAGTGTAGTTTTGCATTTCTGTTTTGACTGCTGAGATGCAAGTAGACTGGCCCTATCCTCCTAAACTTTCTGTCTACCCGGCTATGAGGAGATGAACGTGATGGCAGCTACCTTGGACCAAGGAAGCAAAGAAAGTTAGAAGTTGGAAGGAGCATTATTCCATCTTGAAAACTAAAGAAAGACCATGTAACTCTTGGATTCATCTACTTTTAACTCCCTTTACATGAAAGAAAAATGAACTTTTGTCTTACACGGAGATGAATTGCTCTCTTCAGGATCCCTATTACTTACAGACAAATATAATTCAAAATAATGCCATCGTCCTCTCTTCTACTTCTCCTTCCCCAGTCTTCAAAGTTCTAGCCTCTTCTTTTTAAATATTTGCATTATTTTATACATTTCTTACATATATTTATTTAGAGTATGTGTGTGTGTAGGTGTCTGTGTGTGTATGTGTGTGTGTGTGTGTGTGTGTGTAGGTCAAAGGACAACTTGTGGGAGTCAGTTCTCTCCATCCACTGCATCATTGCCAAAAATCAATCTCACAGGTTGTCAGGCTTCGCAACAAGCGCCTTTACCCATCGGCCATCTTGCCAGTCCATGATCCAGCCTCTTCTTGAGAAGAGGAGGGGATTTCATATTCTACATTAGTGGTCTCTCGGGGATTCAGAGCATTTGGCAGAAAATTGCCTAATTCATCCAAATAGTTTAGATTTAGCTTATTGACTGCTAAATGAAGCAGTACATAAAAGGTAAAAATAATTTTTTCATGGGTAACTTTTCATACTGCAATGCAGCACAGGCTGTGATGGATCTGATGGGACCATTCACCCTCTCATAAGGGATGTAGAGAGCTCTTTGTTTCACAAATGAGCAAACTGAGGTGTACAGGAGACCGGGCGACACTTTCCTTTAGATCATGTAATTGTTCTATGAGCTCTTTGAGGGAAAGAAGGCAATATCTATGCCCTGTACACCTGCTAAAAATGCCTGAGATACAGTAAGTCTTCACTAAATTCTGGTGAGTAGTTAATTAGCTGAGAGAGAACTAGGAACAAATTAAGCAGCCTCCTCCCTTTGTAAATCTATTTTAGTGAAATCAAGTGGAGATGAGTTCTGAGTCTTCGTTGATTTTTCTGGACTGGATTTTAGCCTCGATTTTAATTTGGGATGGTAGGGGATGCGTATGGGAAAAGGAATAATAGGAAATGTAGACACTCTGAAAGGAAGTATATGTAAATTTTTTCACATACACCTTCCACTGCAAACCTTTCTTATGATAATTAAAGATCTCTTTACCGCATTAGTTTTTCCCATGGAAAGCTCTGATAGTTGAAATGCTTGAAGAACGTTGGTTGGTTTGAGTTTCATTCATTGTTCAGCTAGATGTAGCTCTCTGTTCCCTGTGGGCTATGTCAAGAACAGGAAGCCTTCTGATGTTGTTAGTGTCATCTTTAATCCGAACAGCCCCTTTGGGGAGATACATCATTAACCCATTTCTCTCATCACTCTCGGGTGAATTTCCTTCCTTCACAAGCTTGTCGTTAACGTGGGAAGTTAGCCAGTATGTGACTCCAAGTCCTTGGTACTAACTGATGGTGAGATTGAGAAGTACGTGGGTTTTAATCTTTCCCTCAACTCATTACTGGTTGTTGTTGTTGTTGTTAGCTGTATGTCTCTGGACAAAACATTTAATTCTGTGGGTCTCCTTCTCCCCACATTTAATATGTGAGCAAGAGCACCATCTTTGAAGGATTGGCATAGCTATGAAATTAAAATTTAGAGCCACTCACTGTGGAATGTGTTATCCTGCTTCATTTCACTGTGAAAAAAATACAAAACAATGGGGAAGGGTTTATTTTACTCATGGTTTCAAAGGATTCCATACTTCAGCGTGGGGACGTGAGGAGCAGAGCAGCTCTCATAACTGTGATCAGGGAGCAGAGGGAGAAACAGCCAAGACCACACCTGCTCCTCCACCTTCCGGTGATCGCATTTGGGTTCAGCCTATGCGATGATGGTGCCCATTTCCATTCAGAGTGAGTCCCTGCCTCCCAAACCTAATCCTCTCCAGAAAAGTCCTCATAGACACAACAGAGGGTAGGCTTTACTAATGTCCTGGGCACTCCTCGATCCAAACAAGCTGAAAATCAAGGTTAACTGCTAGAGGGAATCTTGCAGCTTCTGGAACACAAGCAAATTCAGAAATTTCTTGCCTAACAATATAGACTAACACTCACTATGGAGTTCTCACTTGGAATTCAAATGTGTCCCTCAAGATTTATCTTTTTCTTGAGATTTTATTGCTGTTTTCTATTGTTATCACTTTTCTTACTTTTAATTACTTTTAAAATCTAAGCATATAGACTGAGCACTTTTTAAATTTACTTTTTTATCTTAGTGAGAATTCCATACACGAGCACTATTTACATGATTTCCACCGTTCCCTCTCATTCCTTATTATATATATTTATACAGAATATATACACACATACATCTGAGTTGGTTTAGTGCTGCTTGCTTAGTGTCGCATAGGTTGTCATGAGATTGGATAATGTAACAGGGAGCTTGTCCCTAGTGGAAACTGATTCTCTCCCTCTCTCAGCCATCACCGACTGCCAGTGGCTCTTCATCTAGAGACCTTGTGAAATTTTCTCCATTCACATTTGCATACCCATGAGTGTCATTATTCAGATCTTGTTTAAGCGGCTCTGTTGCTGAGATTTCACTCATGGGCACAGGTTCCCTGTCGTGTCCAGATGATACGATCTAGTCCAGGAATCCTGGATCTCTGGCTCTTACAGTCTTTCTGCTCTCTCTCCTGTGATGATCCCTGAGTCTTAGGTATAAGGGTTGCATTGTAGATGTAACAGGTGGGGATGGAAAGCCCACAATCATTGCATTTTAATCAGTTGTGGGTTTCTGTAATTGTCTCCATCTGTTGCAAAAAATAAGCTTTGATGAGGGGTAAGAGATACACTTATCTGTAAGTATAAAGATTAGTATTTAGAATAATTATAAATTATATTGGCTTAGGAAAATGGCAGAAGTAAGTTCTCCTTTAGGGAGGCTATTTGGCAAGGTTTACAGTACTAGGCATAAATTCTCTTCTACTAACCAGGGCCTTAATTCCAATTAGTGAGCTGTTGTTTACTCCCAAGAAAAAAGTGGCATTATTGTACCACTGGGGACACTTTGCTGGTGCAGTCACTACTGTAGTTCACTGCTGGGTCGGACTACTGACTGCTTCCCCCCCCCCCCCACCGTCAGCTTGCAAAGGACATTCCTATACTGTGAGAGCTAACCCTCAGGGAGGAGGCTTTCAGCTCAGTTCCAGCTCAGTTCCTCCAAGTCCTGTGTCCAAAGTATGTGGTGTCTTAAGTCATAGGATCAAGTTCTGGAAAGCAAACAAGGACAATGAGAATAGTCTACGGTGTTCCGGGAATCTCTTGGACTACCTGACCTATAATTTGAAAGGCAGTTTCCCATGCCTAGCACTGGGGTTTTGTTAGATAGTCTATGGCTCTTTGAGGGAACACTACCACTCCATGTGGTTCAATTCCATATACATATACATACATGTACATATACATATGTATCACATATATATGTATTTTTAAGTAAGCTCATAGAATAATGTTTCCCATATTTTTTCCAAACATCATTAATGTTATTTATCTTTCCTTGCCCCCCCAGTTAAAGCCACCCTATTTTTTGCATTTCCACCTTCATAGCCTCCTCCGACAGCTCCTTCTCTCTCCTTGCCCATGGTCCCTGTGATCATGTTTGCAAAGGCTGCCATTCCCTGAAAGTAGCATTTTGTATGCCTTCTCCTGTCTTCCAGCTTCTATGCTCTTCCATTCCCTCTTGCTCAGTGCTCTCTGAGACTTTATTTTAAGCATATGGAGTCTCCGTGAGTCTCTGTATTCATCACTATTCACTGCAAAGAGTAAATTCTCTGTTTAAAGATGAGAGTGGCATTCGTATATGGGTATAAACATAAACATTTAGGCTTTGGGTTGGTGCCAAAGAACAGCAGTCAAAGCCCCCACCCAGGGTGCATGACCTCCCTAGTCAACGGTTTTTCAACCAGGTTTATAGTACCAGGCATGTATACCTTCCTGTGGAGTGGACCACAAATCTCATATGAAAGTAGTTGGTTTCCATCATAACAGCCATGTCACTACAGCATCCGTGGACACATCTTTCCTGGCAGGTTGGCATTGTAGTTCATAGTGTTCACAGATGGGTGAGACCATGGATGCCTTATTTCCCACAGCAGTCCACATTATGTCTTCTAGCGCTGTAAAAGCTAGCTGTCAAGAAGGAAGTGCCAGCCTAGCTCCACCTTGCTTTCTCTGGAGTTTGCAACCAAGGCATGTGGCATTTTCAGCAATAGGGTCTTGTCATCTAGTTCTGATGAGCAACAAAGAAGAGTGGCTAGAGTGTGGATTGTTTTAGGGGCTTCCGGGGCCTCCCTGATCAAAAATTCGTAAGGAGGAATCCCATACCTAACATTTGGATTTTTATTTGATAAGCAATAGCTTGTATGAGCAGCACTATGAAGCCATGAAGGATATCACCCTTTAACCATTTCTTTAACTTGTATTTTTAAATTAATTTATTAAATTAACAGTACTGCATTTTCATATGGCTTTTTCACAGATCCTTTACTTTGGCTAACTCTCTTTCCTCAACCCATCATCTCCTCATCTCCTCACCCCCTTTCTACTTAAACCTTTCCAATCCAGAGTTCCAAAGTCTCTAATTTCATATCACTTACCTTCTCCTAGGCAGTTCCCCTAATACATCCCCACCCAATGGCCCCTTTCTAATTTCCTGGCTTCTACAGGTGCTTCAAGACAAGCACATAAAGCTAAAGATTAAAAGTGAGTATGCACATATGAGCGTGAACATATGGGGCTTGTTTCTTTAGGTCTAGGTTATCCCAATTAGTGTGTTTTCTAGTTCTATCCATTTACTTGCAAATTTCATAATTTCATTTTATTTACATTTTCAACATCCATTCATCTCTTGATGAACATCTAAGTTCATTCTGTTTCCTAGCTATTGTGAATAGAGCAGAGATGAATATGGAACAAGTATCTCTGTAGTAGAATATAGAGCTCTTTGGGAACATACCCAAGAGTGGTATAACTGGATCATACAATGGCTCTATTTCCAGGTTTTGGAGACGCCTCTACACTGATCTCCACAGTGGTGGGACCAGTCTGTATTCTTACCAACAATAAGGGTTCTTCTTTCCCCACAACCTCACCAGCATCTGCTGTCATTTCATTTGGGGGCGGAGGGTCGGGTCTTTTTGAGACAGGGTCTGCCTGTAGTCCCAGCTGGCCTAGAACTCCTTATGTAGACCAATTTGGCCTTGATCTTACAAAGATCTGCCTGCCTCTGCCTCCAGAGTACTGGGATTAAAGGTGTGCACCAACAGCCTGGCTTCTTCTTTTTTTTTTTTTTTTTTTTGTAATAGTCATTCCAATTGAGGTGACAGAGACTCTCAAAGTAGTTTTAATTTGCATTTCCTCAAAGGCTAAGGATGTTGAACACTTTTGAAGGTATTTATTAGCCATTAATATTTCTTGCTTTGAAAACTTTAACCATTTAACCATAAAGTGAAACTATATCTATAAAAAAAACTTTTCATTGCAAAATCAGGAATGATTTGGGTGACAAAATTAAGTAGTATTAAATTGTAAGCTAAATTTAAAACACATACTCATGATTACATACTGATATTAATGAATGATAGAATTAATCAATGTTCAGGGAAGATGAGGCAAACTTCCCTTTCAGGAAAAGTTCCAATCAGTATATGTAGATAATTTCCCTCCCAAAAGATAAAGTTTACTCCCCCCACACTCCCAAGGATGCTATATTTAAGGACTCATTTTCAAAGAACAAACTAGAAATAAACCTAGCACCCAGCGGTGTAGCGCAATGTTCTGTGCATCACGTAGTAAGAGGCACATTTCATATATGCAATATGTGTGTCTTCTAAAAACATCAAGTCCATTATAAACATGAGAAGGATATCAGTCAAACCCACTTACAGACATTCTGTGGGGTTCCTGTCCAGTCCTCCTCAAGACTGTCAAAGCCATTAAAAACAAAAATCAACTGAAAAACTATCACAGACCAGAAAAGGCCGAATGGGCATGACAACCAAATGTCAAGAAGTTCCGTGAACTGCATCTGAACTAAAGTCTGTACCTGAGTCAACAGGTCCTATACTAATATCACTTTGTTAGGTGTTTCACAGCATTAGAAAGTGACCCATGGCCTCTTGTATGCTAAGCAAGTGCTCTACCACCGAGCAATATCCACAGCCCATTTCTGAGCTTTACAAAGGTACAGTAATAACGAATGCTATTACATAGGTGGAAAATGGACAGCTGTGAGAATAGAGGGAAATCTCTACTATTTCTGCAGCTCTTCTATAAATCTATAATTATTCCAAAATAAAAAAAGATAATTTTACCAGAGGGGCTGAAGCAATGGCTCAGTGCTTAAGAGCACATATTTCTCTTGCAAAGGAGCAAAGTTTCATTCCCAGCACCCAGGTCAGGTGGCTCACAGCTGCCTATAACTCCAGATCCAGGAGATCTGACACCTTTCTCCAGACTCCAAAGGCTCCTACACTCACATGTGCAAAAACCCACACACAGACATACACATATATACATAATGTAAAAGAATGGAAATTAATTCAAATAAAAAAGAAAGTAAGCTTTTAAATTTTTTTCACTAGAAAAGCTTAACAGCCCATTAGAGATGATGGAAGAGAGAACAAAGCTGAAGGTAGAGCGACTGTTAATATCCAACAGGAAGAATACAGTTAATAAGTACATAAAATCTGAGTGATGCTCGAACTAGTATCAAAATGCCTAACAAAATTAAGGAACCCAAAGAAGATGAAAGAGGGAACCAGAGGGAAAATAAAAAGCCATTTTAAAATTGCCAAATATAACAAAACATGTAAATTTACAGATCAGGAAGCCAGGTTCATGCCTCCAGCAGGATACATACTAAGATAAGCAAACAAAAATAACCTCATTTTGTATTTTAATTCATGAAATCACAGGAAAAAGGAAAATTCTGATAAAAGTATCGATGTGGCTGTATCACAACATTGGCCGGCGGAGACCCCACTTTGGTAACAGTTAATGAAAATGGAGAAGATGCACAGTTACTAAGCACGTGAGAGCATCATCTTGCTCTCCTCAGCATGTAAAGCCTCTTGCTGCTTAATAGTCAATGCTCATCAAGTATCCTGAATGTCAGAATTAGGGGACTGCAACATTCTCTGTTCAGTCTCCAGAGGGGTAGAATTCAGATTCACGTGCTTCAGAGATGCACTGGAAACCCTGAGTCTATCACGGTCTTCATGAGGATACTGAGAATGTAGAAACTACCTGTCAAAATTAGCTTCTTCTGAGTAAAAACAGAACATCTGAGTTTTGACCATACTCAACCTTACCCAGATCTTTAACCTCTATGTATCAACAGGAGTCTTCGAGAAATAAAAGACACCAAAACATTTACTCTGCTGCTCCTTGTAGCCTTGGCCCTGCCATACTTTAGTTTTCCATTCCTCTATCCCACATGGCTACGGGATGCTGTATTGCTATCCCTAAGTAAGTGTGCGGAGAAGGCTCTAAAACACTGGCGGAGTCTGGTGATAGAATGACCAGGGAACCAGGGCGTGAGCAGATCATGAAAGAAAGGCAAGGCTGGGAAGCACTGTGGAGGAGTGCCTCACCTTGCTTAGGCCTCTTATCCCCAGTGGGTATTAGGGTCAAAGCTTGGCTTCTTTGATGTGATATCTGTGATGAATTCTGTCTCTCATTGCGCTGACAGATTTGTCATCCCCTGGCTGTTAGGGCTCGCATAAGAGAGGAGACCTTTCATCCAGGGGGCATGCCCCTGTGAACTGGACCCCACCTCCCTGTGCAGGACACTTTCCAGTGTACCAGCAGCTGTGTACACTTTCTTCTCTTCCCACCTTGTCTGACCCACTCGTCCTGCCCAGTGCTGTCATCTCCACCTAGACCTGGATGAACACATGGATGCAACTTCCAGCAAAGAGGCTGCTCTGCCTCAGTGACTTGATGAAAGCTTTATGAGTTGATCTTATGTGAAAACAAAGAAAAAGTTAATTCGGTGTATGTGTGCATGCATGTATGTGTAAGAGTGTGTGTGTGTGTGTGTGTGTGTGTGTGAGAGAGAGAGAGAGAGAGAGATTGCTGCAGGGGCAGAGGTTACAGCAGCTAAAAAGAGCTGCTGAAATTTTTATTACAAGCTAAGAGGCATGGGGAGCAATAAATCACTCATGTGTCTGCCATGAGGCACAGAAAAAAAGGCTGGCGCTCATGGAATCGGGCATGTGTGTGCCTCTTTCAAACTTGAAGCAGGCCTGGGTATTGTTGGGGACTTTATCCTCTTGCTACTTTTTCCTCTTTTCTTAACCCAAAGAAGAAATAAAATCACTATAAATGTGTGGAATAAAGGAGAAAGCCATTAGTGGTCTAAGAGGTATGACTCTCGCTCTGTCCCTCCTGCAGAGAGACAGTTAAGAAATTAGACATAGGAAGCAAGCTTTCCCCATGAGATGTGTTTTTAAATTTTAAATTTCTGTGTGTGTGTGTGTGTGTGTGTGCACTTTTTCTTCTTGGGTCTTTTTAATTTTTTAAATGAGCAAACTAAAAATGCTTTGTGTTTACATCGTTACAGTTCTTTCCAAAGAAAAACATACATGCTCCAAGAGAAGAGCATAGAATGTAAAGAAAAAGACAGAGGAGACACCGAAAACCAATCCTAATTCCATCACATGCTGATATCATTACTTTTCTATTATTTACACCTCTCATAATTGCAATTATTTTTAGCGAATCTTTGTGTATTTTAAACAGAATATCTCAATCAATCTTAATCATGATTATACCCCCTCCCACCAGCACCCCTCCACGCCCCCAATGGAATCCATACATTTGACCATCTTTGTTAAGGCCTATTGTGTCAAGTTAGTGTCCTCAGATGTTCCTCAGTGCAAGTTCATCCACTGAGGTCCAGTCAGCCTATCTAGAGTCCCTCATTTTAGGAAGGTCAGCTCTTCCTCATCCAGCAGTAATCGGTTGCCAATATTTCTTCATCTAAGATTGGGGTCTGCTGTCCACCGCCCCAGTTCTATGCTGGGTTTTGTCTGCTCGAGTTTGCGTGGGTCCCATGCATGCTGCTACCACTGCTGTAGGTTCAGATGAGCAGGGCTCCAGGAGCCTGTAGGACCCTATTTCCATATGGCCATGCACCTTCTCCCTGGCTCTTACAGTCTTTCCACCCCCTCTTCCACAATGGGCCCTGGGCTGGTAAAGTTTAATATAGGAGTCTGGTCCAAAGACCAGCATTCTGTAGACTCTGCTTTTGTCATTTTTTACATTTTGTGTTCCTGGCCCATGGTTGCATGAGGAAGTTTCATTAATAAGAATTGAGAGATTCATTAGTGACCTCTTTACCCCTTGTTGTATGCTCCGTGGGTCTTAGATGTTGAGGTTACATTGTAGATGTGCCACTCAGGCTTGGGCAATTCACAGACACTGTCTGTGTGTGACCATTTGTGGTACTCTTGTAATAGTCTCTATCTGCTGCAAAAGATGCTTCTTTGATGAGTAGTGACTGGGATATTTGTCTATAAATATAAGGATCTTTATTTTGCATATAATAAGAAATTACATTAGTCTAGGGATGTGACAGTCTTGAGATTTCCTCTAAGATCTATGACCTCTCCAACCATATGTATTTGGCTACATTTTCAGTACCACACATGAGTTTCCTTCTGTTGAGGTGGGCTTTTAGTCCTAATGGCAATTATTTTTATGTAGCCTCATACAAGTCTGTCCAGTTTGTTTCCTGCCTTTTGAGGCTCTCTGGAGATTGTTTTTAAGTAAGGCTCCCTGGTATCTAAGCATGAATGATTCCTCATGCAGATGATTCTACTGTCAAGTAGGGTTTGTTTGGGTTTGAAAATGTCACTTGTTATTATAACCAAAACACTCTTAACCTTGTTAGAGAACATCTATCTAACCAATGATAAAGCTGAATTTGCGGGGAAATGTAGACCATTCCCTTTCAGAAGGAAATTCCCACTACTATTACCATCACCCTGTAAGTACTATACCACAATAGTGTACTATACCACAATACTATACCACAATACTATACCACAATACTATACCACAATACTATACCACAATACTATACCACAATACTATACCACAATACTATACCACAATAGTGTCTATAGTGCTTTAAAGTTGGAGAAGGATCACTTTAAAACTACTCATTACTTGGCATCCCATTGGCTCCTAGAATGAGCATAATACCACCACTTAAATGCACACACACACACACACACACACACACACATATGATATATGAAGCATTTAAAATAGTATATTATCTAATAAAAAGCTCAGTTACAGGTGTAGGATTCTCCCCCTCGAGTCATCAGAGATGTCCCAGAGCCCCTCAAAACAACACAGGCTATTGCTTTTGTTCTTGGCTGCCAGCCAGAACTTGATAGTAAGGCCCTGTTGCTGAAGATATCACATGCATTGGTCACATGATATGAAGGAATCAAGCTGATACTCATTAGAAAGCACCTTGCTGCTGGCTAGCTCTCACAGAACTGGCAACTGTTTTCTGATCCAATTTAAGGATTGTTCTACAAGAGGAAGCACATGTCTGGTACTGTCAACCTGACCAAAAACCCATGATTGGGGAGCTCACAGACCCAAAAGGTGAGCCTACTACTACTAAGATGCTAAACGTAGTATAAAACTTCCCTCTAAAATCCTATCTCTCTACCCATAGACTACTGCAGCCCTCAGAGCTCATCAGATGTATTTCTTTGTGGAGAGCAGTTAATACAGAAACTCACAACTGTTGAAGTACAGAGAATAAGTGATCTGGAGTGTTTAGCCACAAATGAGGCATACACATCAAACTCCCTCCTCAAGGCACAGGGACCGTCTTGGAAGAGGAGGAAGAAAGATTGTAAGAGCCAGAGGTCAGGGAGGACCAGAGTAAAGCAGTGTCTTCTGGACATGATATGATGACTGCATTCATGAACTCACAGCAGCTCTGGTTACCTGCATAAGACCTGCACAAGACCAAGCCAGTCAACATTCTGGCATGGAGGGGAGAGGGTCACATGCCTACAGTACTAACTGAGGAGCTACTGACTGTTGATGGCTTCTGGGGGAGGAAAGCCAGTTTTCTTTAAAGGTGTGGCTCCAAGTAGGTGGACCATGCTCCAGTAGGAGGACCCATACCCATGAGTATAAATTGGACTCAGTGCGTTGTTTAAAAACACAACACCAAGAAACAAAGTTGTGGAGGGTTAGGGAGGCAGAAGAGGATTTGGTGAGAAATACGACCAAAATATATTGAATGAGATTCTCAAAGAATTAATAAAGATATAAACAGCTAATTCAATAAATAAAAGTTTGAAAGTTCTGGTTGCGAGGTCTCCCAGGGTGCCATGTATGGTCCGGATCTTACTTGCGTTCTTCTGTCTAAGGGCCTTTTTTTTCTGTTGCTACTTCTATCTTCCAGGACTAGCTTATGGCTTCTAATCACATTTGCCCATTTTATCCCATTTAGCTCTTACAGAAGTTCTGTAAACTATGAATTATTTATCCTGAGCTCTGTCTGAGGGCTGTCTGAGAAGGCTTCAGGAAGAGAAAGGGTGGGCCAGTGACCTTCCATTTCATGTCAAAGAAGGCTCCGCTCCAGTATTGCTTAAAATAAAAATTTAAAAAGCAGTATACTCAAATCTTAGAGTGGATTATTCCCTGCAACTAAGTAGGTGAAGAAGTTAATTTGTTCTCAAAGTTTATCCTTAGCTCTCTTCCAGACCCAACAGAGTCAAATTAGGCAGAACCCGGTGGAAGAGTTCTCTTCACCAAAACTTGTACCATCACTTTACACTCCCCACCGGCCTTGCGGTTACCAGCATGGCCAAAATGCCAAGCAAGTCTTCGCCCAGTCAATAACCCAGGCTCCCTCTGCTCCCATCCAGGCTGCTGTGCTCTGCATTATCTGCTCCTGGACTCTAGAGCGAGATTCTCTGGGATCTATTTTACAACATAAGCTATTCCTCTGCTCTGCAGAACAAAGTGAAGAGCTAAAGTCAATTCGAAATCAGAGCTTCCCCAGCACTGGGATTAGGAATCAGAGATTTTTTTTTTTTTTTAAGTTGGGATCATAGAGAGCTTTTCAAACTGCTGAACTTACATTCTGAGGAAGTGGAAGATAGAAAGAGACTAGAGAGGGCTTGCTCAGATCCTGAAATATCCAGAACCAGTGTCTGTGCTGTCTTAGATGGTAGACTGGTGACGGGGCTGGAAAGGATATGTCAAATGTGTCAAGATCGCTTAGAATTTTCTAGCTAAAGTCTGAGCAGGAGGTTTTCTGTGAAAGTGCTGTGACTTTGAAATGGCTAAATATTTTTAGAACTAAAATCCAAAATGACCATTACTTGCCTATTCCATACCATTTTTCTTGAAAAAAATTGGGATAGACAAGTGCTTCTATTCTTCAGATTTGAGTAGAAAGGGAAATGTCCCCAAATATCACAGCACGTTTGGCTCATTTGTTTGCCTGTCGTCTGCTTGTTTGAGATAGGATCTCACTATGTAGACCAGACTGGTCTTGAACTCACAAATCTTCCTGCCTCTGTCTCCCAGTGTGGTTGGATTAAAGGCCCATGCCAGCTATTTGTGTTTTTAAGCAGAACACTAACGTAGAGAAAGTGCTCTCAGGGACTCTTCCTGATATTTACAAAGTTAATTATTTTTAAAAGTCAGTACCTTTTCTTCTTTTTCCTAAAACAATAGCCTGATGTCTATTTCTAGGAATGTACCTTGAAACGATAGGGCCTCCCCTTTCCCAGAGATTTCCTCTTTCTCCTGAAGCTGTGGAGGGGTCACCTCCCCAGAAAAATCTCATTATCACCTGAGCTTGTATTCCTTTTCTCCTTCAAGGTCATCAACAAGCTTCCCAAAATCTTAGGACACTGAGAACCACAGGCAGGCCGTGGAAGCCCGAGCAGTTTGCAGTTTCTTTGAGCATGTACATTCTTCCCAGAGGGTCTCTAGCTTCCAGCCCCTTCTAAGTGTTTTTCATAGTTACATACCAAGATGGAGCTCATTCGGGTTGCAGAAATTCTAGCTCACAGCTCTGAGTCTGGTGAAGTTTCATGGCCTGGGAGAGGTCAACAGCAGAAACTCATTTTCTCATAATCCTGGAGGCTGGAAGTCCAAGGCCAAGGTGTCATTAGGATTGTTTCCTTTTGAGGCCCCTTTCTGTGCCTTGTAGGCAGCCACCTCGCATCTCCACGTGACCTTTCCTGAATCTCTTGTTCTTCTCTATTTGCCATGCAGTGCCTTACCTGGCCTTAATAACCCCTTTAAGGACCATATCTCCAAATACAGTCCCATTTTGACATACTTGGAGCCTGTGTTTTAATATGAATTTTAAACAGACAGAATGCAGCTCATACCACCCTCTGTTTCTTTCTCTCATTGCATAAGCAGGAAATAAAGTTGTTGAAAGATTTGAGAACTGACCTTAAGCATAAGGTAGAGCCAGCTCTTGGACTCAGGCCAAAGCTGATGCTCCCCATTGTCCTATACCTGCCCTCAACAGTCCTGTCTTTAAGGACTCTACCATTTCATAAAGGCAGGTCACGTAAGGTTTAATCAACTGCCATACATTGCAAAATGTATAAAGCTGAAATGGGTCACACCTTGATTTCCCAGGAGCAGGACACCAGAGGGACTCTCTGCCATAAAAGTCATATATCTGAAAATTTCCTAAAAGACTTAGTCACTGGGTTCCCTCATTCTGTAGAGAGACAGTGTTTAGTAATGGCAGCAAAACGGAGTGCCAACGTAGATTCATTCCTGACCCGAAACACCTCTGCGGCTTCACTTTTTCTGGAGATGAACTGTTCTAGATGAGGTGGGGTAGGGCACAGGGCGGAACAGGGACGAGGGGCTTCAGTCACCAGCTGGAGGCGGCGCATTCCTTCCCTCTGAAGCGCTGACAGCTCCCTGATTCTGTAGCCTGATTTCAAGAACGTGTTCTCAGCTTTCGCTTTCTGGGGTAATGAGCTTTCAGGCTCGCACTTGCTAACACTCACAAATGAGGCCAATTGCAGCTCAGCTGTGGATCACCTTTCAATAGTGGGTTGACAAGAAGAACAATGCATTTGTTTGCTGCTGTCGAGTCTTCAGGGAAACTCTGTCATCACGCGGTGAGTGTCAAAGGGGCTCAGGCTTCCTCTGTCAGAATAGAGGAGAGAGAAAGGCGAGTTCAAACCTGCTGACACTTCTGGGTGGAACTTACGGCCACCTTCTCTTATGAGTTTCTACGGAAATAAACTTTGTTCTAGTTAAAGAGGCGTTTAATTATAACAACAGCACACTACCAATTAGCATTTTGTTTTCTTTGTTCTGAAGGATAGTCACCCTATACAACACATACACAGTCATGGTTACGTGACAAAGGAGGAAGATCTGCCTTCTATACATAGGGTTAGACATTTACATGTCAGTAAGCACTTGCTCTCCTTTTAGTTGACATTTCTGGGCTAGAAGTGGTCCTGTGCTTCTTGAAAGATTCATTTCAGCTACTTGGAAGGAAATAAACAGAACAATGTGTTTATTGCTTACCTCTAGTGAAGTCACCCTTCTATTAACTGAATAACCAGGTGGGAGGGCTGGCAACAGAGGTCTCAGTTACCAGGAACTTTACCCTGAAGCACTAGCCTTAACAAATGATATGAGAAATCCTGTTGTTTCCCAAAGGACTACACCTGCTCATGGAAATCTCTACTTTCAACCCCAGTGAGAAGCCTCAGGCACTGCTTAAGGTTGAGTGTCTCTCTCACAGGGTCTCTCCTCACCATGCTTTGAAATGACTGATGTTATACATGCTTTGGGTATTATGTCACAGTCTCTGCTTTCAGACACTTTTTCTGTCAGATTTTTCTACAACTTCTTTGAAAGACAATTAACCTTGAATGTCTGACTAATCCTATCCAGATTAACAGGATGGCTCCTGTTTAGGACTCAGGAAGGATGGCGTTCTAAAAGGAATGAAATTTAGAGATAGCAAAGGATTCCCTGAGAAGTCATTTAACAACACACTTTTGTTCTCATCGCTGTAATGAGGTCACCATCTAAATAAGCTTTCTTTCCTTCTAGGTTTGATATAAAGAAGCCTTGGTGTCCATGAATAAGAGATTCTACTCTATGAAAAAGTGAATAAAAATATACTTCAAAAACGTATGGAAAAGGAAGAACTCTGAAGACTAAAGAGGCAGAAAAGTCATTTCCTTCTAACTCCTCTTTTGGCAGCAATCCCACCTGCATCCTGCAACCCAATCTAGAGGTCACTTATCCTGACCAAGAGCCCTAAAAATGGAGACTCGTGGTTCCATTAGTAAAAGTCTAAAATTGTCCAGATTCTACCTCCTCTCATAAATAAACAGGGTTGAAGCTCCCACATTCCTCCTCCTAGCCTCCAAAGGTAGGTAAGCCAATAGCATGTTATGTTTTTTAAAAACACTAGACCATAAAACTTTCTACTTTGTCCAGTTGAGACACTGAGTAAAGGTTCTTTGTCACTATTACTTTTAAAATTTTTATTGCATTTGTTTTCTGTTGTGTACATGGGTTAATGTGTACCACAGTGTGCATGTGTAAGTGGCAGGAGAAGTTGAGGGACTCAGTTTCCTCCTTCCACCATGTGGGTACTGAGGATCAAACTCAGGTCATCAGAGCTTGGCTGCAAGAGCCTTTACCAGCTGAGCTATCTCATTGGCCACTCTTCATTATTTTAAAAGGGAATTCCATTGAGAATCACAATTTGCATGCTACAGGCTGAATAGGTCTCCAGAATTCCTATGTTGAAACTGATTGGTCATTGTGGTTAATGCTTAAGAACCAGGACCTTGAGAGATGTACAGGCTTTTTGGCCTCTACCATTACACATGAGATTTATGCTCTACCAAAGGGCCTGAAAGCCTGAGTTTTCCCTTCTGCCTTTCCTGGTCCTTCTGGGATGTGAAGATTCCATGAGAAAGCACCATTTGTGAGGAATAACTCTTCCCCAGACACTGAATCTGCTGGCACCTTGATTAAGGACTTCCCAGTTACTGGTACTATGAGAAATTAATATATGCTGTTTATAAATACCTGAAGTATTTTTCACAGTTTATACTCAGGTAAAATATTACTGTAATGAATGTGTTAAATGACTCAGTGTTTAAATGGCTTTTTTTTTCTTAGCATATAAACTCAATCAATAGCCACATCAGAATAATACAGCCTGGCTCCTCCCCCTCTCTTTTGCTCAATTCCAGCTCCACCCCTTCCATTAATGTGCCCAATGAATGTGCTCAGGAAGCCGATAAGGCGTCTTCATTTGTGCCGGTCTTTTCTGCTTGACCCAAGCTTGCCTGCTCTTTCTCACTTGTGCACTTGCACACATCTGCCTTGAAGATGATAAGTCCACTGGCTGTTGCCACCTTCTGAGCATGACTTTGAGTGAAGGATGCCACAGCCCTCTGAAGGCTGGTGCTGGCGCTTCCACTAGGGTCACCCCTGTTCTTCACTGCCCACTGCCACCCATTCTGTTGTCCAAACAAAGCAACATCTTAATCTTAAGAGGATATTTGCTTTGGCTAAAAAAAGAATAAATTTGAAGTTTATTGAGAATGACGTTCTAAGCAATCTGAGATTGTATGATGATAAACATCTTGAATATAATTGCTACTGCCAGGTGAGGGCCATATCTCTTTGGGAGGAAATTGTGAAGACATTGTTTAAAAGATTCAGGCATATGAATGCACAGTACCTCAGAGGCAAATATGAAATGATTAGGATCTGTGTTACCTCTGGGCTGTCACTTATCTCTTACCCAGGAAGGTAACAGTTAAGGGGAACTCCAGGGAGTTCCTGACTGACAGCCTGTGAAAACTCATGGAAGAATAAGATGTTTACATTGCCTTTTGGAACTGCTGGAGGGCTGCCTGGAACCTGGTGAACTTTACTCCAGTGACTTGTTACAAGACCTGCTTTCTTACTGCTGTCAGATCAGGTGTCTTGTCCCTGTGGAGTGGCCGATAAACTGTTTTTCATGCTTTGAAGCTACAATTTTCCACAGAAAACTTTTCAGAAATTTTCTGAGTTGCACTTACTTTCTTTTTTACAAAAGAAATGTTAGTTTTAGTAGCATAGATGAGGTCTCTTATAGTATAGGAGTTGACAAAGTTCTATAAAGATCAAAATAGCAAATAATTTAGGCCTTCTGAGCCCACTGTCTCAGTTCTGCGACTGTAACGCAAGAACAGAGGTAGATATACTGTGTGAACCAGCAGCTGGGAGTATAGTCTAATAAAAGCACGCCTTGGCGTTCACTGGCTGTACAAAAATTAGGTGACAGACCAGGCTCAGCCCCTGGTTGTGGCTTGCTGACCTCTACTACAGAAGAAAACTATTTCCTGTGGACATCTGCTTCTCCAGGGACAGCATGCTGCTTCTGGCATCACCCTGACAGCTTGATCCGGGTGTCTCTTCACATGTCTGAAATGAAATAAATGAGGGCAGGCCCCTCCTACCAACTCCAACACAGTGTGTGTACCCTGCTGTTATTTCACATATCAGATTCCTGCGCAGAAAATGCTGTCATGCCATTAATAATTTTCAGGGGAACGCCTTGAAACTCGACTGGCTGAAGGCGCATTGCAAATGGGCTCTAATGGCTTTTATTTCTCATTCTTGTCATCTCAGATCTAATCAGCTGTTTTGTCATTTTTAATCCCTATTTGGCAGGATTCTCCTGCTTCCCTAGCCTTTTAGATACAGGCTCATAGGGAAACCAAGCCTCTGGGGACTGAGAAGAGCAGAACTGAACTTTTGGCTGGGTGGTCTGCACTGGGGAGCTACCTTGACCCTTGAATGGATCTTCTTATTCTCTACCTTCCTGATGGGACTCACTGATGTTCTGAAATGACTTTCTTTGGGGACAGGATTTTTTAATCCTTAATTAGAAATAAGTTGCATAATGTATAGCATTCTTTGGGGCCTAGGAAAAAGAGAAGCAACTTTCCTAATGTAGAGCAAATGAGCTCTGGCCCAGTTCCTCTAGACTTGAATATCTAAGCCCATTTGTCTGTGAGAAAACAAAATTCTACCTTTGACTATGATCCCACTTGCTGAAGAAAGCAGTAAAGAATGTGAATAATGAAATCTATTAAATTAGTATAAGATTGTAATGCAATCCAAGAATACTTAAAATAAATGAATGGTAAACAAAATTGGTAAGAGCTAGGCAATTTTTAGTGTTTTTGTGTCCTGGGCCTAATACTAAGAATCTCGGTTAGAGCTTTCCTTCAACAATATTATTGTTTTCTTTTGTAAATCTAGAAAAGATGCTCAGAAAATGGGAAGGATCTCCAGGTCCTCAGCTCCTAAGTAGCAGAACAACTTACAAGTGCAGGCATATCTGGCTTTAGTTCCTGTTATCTTAATTACCCATTAGGTGGTTGTGTCTTTGCCAATCATTTTACCTCTCTAAGCCTCAGTGCCCTCAGCTCATAAAGAAAGCTTGAGACTATAAAATCACTTTCATTACTTCCTGGTGGCTGGAGAGATGGTTCAGCAGTTAAGAGCACTGACTGCTTTTGCACAGGACTTGGGTTTGATTCCCAGCAACCACATGGTGGCTAACAACCATCCATAACTCCAGTTCCAGGGGATCCGACACCCTCTTCTGACTTCTCGGGTACTGCATGACACAGGTGCACTTACATACGTGCAGGCAATACACTCATACACGTAATATAAATAGAATATTTTTTAAAATCACCTTTAATACTTCCAAAAGTCTAAATCCTGAAATATTCCCATTCTGCTCTTTTTAGGAAGAGAAAAATAATAAGCATATTAATAGGATAAACAAAACCAAATTTGTTCAGAATATGTTTTTCAATATATTTATTTCAATCTTGAACTTTCTTGTGCCCTCTTTTTTTTTTCTTATTTTCGTTAGTGCTGGAGATAAAACCCAAGGTTACCCAACATTAGATAGGTGGGTGCTCTACTACTGAGACACACCCCCTACCCCTTCCACACCTTCTTTACAGAAGCTGCAATTCAAGTAAGCAATAATAATAAGCCGTCATGCTCCCCTAGACATGGCAGGCACAATGAGGATCTGCTTTGAACTGTACTTGCAGAAAGCTTGTAAACTATCTCACAGCGTTGATATAAATCAGAGTAAAGAGCTTTTCACTCAAAATCTCAAGATTCTGAATTATTAAAAAGCAGTATACATATTTTACTTGATTTATTAATACAGAAATAGTTCCTTGCAAGATTTTTCAATAAAGACTGAAGTTCTAGGCACTTAGAAACTTAGCAGAAACTTGTTTGATGCATTGCTTAAACATGGAATGCTTCTATTTGATTTTGTAACCTAAAGTAACCTATTAACTAACCCCCCAACACACACACACATATACCATTCCTGATACAGTCAGATATGAAGCATCAGAGACAGAGGGAAAGACTGGGATTGAAATGATGAATTTCAATGTCCTCCCCTTGAATATTTCTACAACTAAAACAAAAAATACTGGAGCAATTTCTTTCCAACCAATCAAAACCAGAACTCTAGACCCTACCCCAACAGGCGCACAGAGGAAGACGACATCTCTACACGAAATGCAGTAATGCTGTTCAGTCGGCTTACACAGAGAAACCACTGCCACCTTTCCATAGCACACAAGCTGTGACATTTAAAACAATAGTCAAGAGTGTCTGGCAGAAAGCATATTTCCTTCCCTGTCTTCCAGACTGTAGCTGAATGAACTGCTCCCAACTTCATTTTTGTGCCTCATTTTTGTTTTTCAAATACTGGATTTGTCAAATGTTCTTCAGGAGAAAGCCACGTGAGGACCTTTAGGTTAGGGTTCACAAACGATGCATACCCCAGTGCATTTATAGCAGAGCAGAAATGCAGCCTTTCCCCCCACTCCTCATTTCCTTCTACCTAAGTATCTCTTTATTCATTACTTTAATTACCTAATTGTAAATTTCTTTAGGGGGTTACTTAGAAAGAAAATTAGCATCAAAGCTTGGCAGTAAATTCAGGAGTTTTTGGAGACAGTCCAAGCTGTTTCACCTGTGATTAATTAGATGTGTTTTTTTTATTCTTTAAGTGCCAGCAGGCTGTTGAGGTCTTTAAGCAGTTACATGACTGCTGGCAGAGCCGCAATTATGATTGATGCATGTGTCTGGAATCATAAGGCTGCAGCCCAGCCTTTGTGATATGTGTGTGTGTGTGTGTGTGTGTGTGTGTGTGTGTGTGTGTATGAGGGAGAGAGAGAGAAACTTTGGGAGCAAAAGGTTGGAGGAAACTCCAAGGGTTTTGAAGACACAACAAGGAGCTTCTTTACTACTCTTGTAAGTACAGATCTAGAAACTCCAAACACGGACTGCTTACAAAATTTTCAGCCATCTTGGCTTAGTAAACAGCTTCTTCTATGTTAGTCCCAGGAGAGCCAAACTCTCTTTATGGACTGCACCACGGAATGAATTTTTTAACAATCTTTTTGCAATGAATAAAGTAAAAAAGCCAAATCTCTTTCAAGAGAGCCTCAGTCTGTATAACATTCCATACTGGTAGCAAAACAACAGCAAACAAAGTAGTCACTTATAGTAATTTGTCAGGTATAAAATCATGCCCGAAGTCTGTCAATAAAGTCAAAGCATCCTTTTGGTACATTTGGAAAGGTTAATACTCCTAAGATGATGACTATGCTCCTAAGCATACCTAAGAAAAAAGCTATGAACACTTCTTATAAGTGCCATTTGGTCACGTTTCTTCATTGTGTAAAACAGATGGAAAGATATTTTAACACTTCACTTGGTCGCTATAGCAGGAAGTTCAAAGTTTTTACGCACCTTTACTGCAATCTGTCACTTTTTAAAATATGTAACATCCATCACCCCCTAAGTCTTATGACAGTTATTGAGACAAGTTAAATAACTGGTGTTTGCTATCCTTGAGAACTAACACTTATCTACTGAGTGTCGTACAGAGATCTCTGCCATCTTTGTCAGTATGGGCTCTAGTAG
Source organism: Eospalax fontanierii (assembly GCA_035773235.1). Lineage (NCBI taxonomy): Eukaryota > Metazoa > Chordata > Mammalia > Rodentia > Spalacidae > Eospalax > Eospalax fontanierii. The sequence goes on along the minus strand of CM069542.1, from coordinate 11,719,538 downwards.
TGGTCCTCAAACTTTTTTGCAAATATTCTAGGTTTCTGGGCCATTAACTGGTCCTTTCAACCTCTCAGTCCTCCTACAATAGTGAGAAAACAGCCATGGCCAATATGCACGAGTGACTGCTTTCCACAGAAAGCTGTCTAGGGCTGCTCAGCTGTACAGGCCTGGGAAACAGCTGGCATCTTGTGAAACGGTAGGCTCCGATTGATCAGAGCCTGCCATCTGCACGCGTTAAATAAGCTAGCAAGGGTGGGGTGCCTGCTTGTCAGTGGATCTCACTTTGGAAGTCAGGCACTACAGGGTCGTCTTAAAACTTGTCCTTGTTCCCACAGCATTTCCAATTGAGGCTGGGGACTCAGACTGCCTTTTTGTTCACTGAGAATATCGCTGAAGACTAGCATTTGCATTAGGTGTAAACCTGTCAAACCTGCCATTTTCGGAGACTACCATTCCACCCCTTTGGGAGAGGCCATACTTCAGTGTCTTGAACACCATCTTCCTCTTTTCACCTCTAAGATCGCCTTTGAAGGGCACACACTCTGCTCACTGGACAGATGGCTCCCGTGCCTGCAGCTGCACAGTTCATCAGTGTCATTCTGAGCCCTGCTACCTGCGGGTCCATGGTCCCAGCCTCAGTGAGCAGAGCTCTAACCACAGAGCCGTAGGCCCTCTGGCCTCTGCCTAATTGGCTGCAGTGCAAGAGCTAATGTAGGTTGAGAGACCAATTAACTGCACTTGTTTCTACCAACGCTGCATCTGAACATCAATTATGCTAACAGCGCTCTGAATTAAGACATTTCCCTGCCACTATCATTTGCCATGGGACACTCAGAGAAGAGTGGGGAGGAGCTGCTTCTCACTGCCTGCCTAAATCTTTCTCTTGTGCTCTCGCTGCTACAGGGGGGCTGCCAGAAAGCACAGCTTCAGGACTAGAAAGCACAAAGCAAGGAAACAATACTAATTGGCTACTTTATCTGGGCCTCTGTAAGGATTGAGGCCCAAGAAGCTGGAAAATGATCCCCTCCTTGTGTTAAGAAATGGAAAACACCAAGCATCAGGATGTGCAAAGGTCACTTAAAACTTCCACCAATCAATCATCAATCACTAGAAAATTTAGGAGGAATTTACCTTAGTGCATCCTGATTGTGTAGTTCCTGAACATGTCAAGGAACCAAATTTAAGACACAGTCCTCCCTCCGGAGTCAACAGTATATCTGGAGAGATGAGGCCAGTTCAGACATTTAGTCATTTACTCATTCATTCATTCAACAGGTATTTATCAGTCACTGTGTTTCGGATGCCTTGATAGACCGAGGGTATTATTGTTCCTACTATTAATGCGGCAATAGTAATGCTGTATGAGCTGTGCTTTTATGATGGTGATAACTTAGCTACTGAAGAGGTCACAAAATACACAAAAAGCCAGCACAATGGAAATCATGTGCATATTAAAGCATTCAAAATATGAAGTAATATTGGGTTATTTTATATATTTATTTACTCACTTACTTGAGACAGGGTCTCCCTGTATGTAGACTGTGTTAGTCTGAAATGCCCTATGTAGCCCCAGATGATTTTCCTTATCCTCTGGCCTCAGCCCCTGGAGTGCTGAAAATGACAGGCATGTGTCACCACTCTCCACCTACAAATGTAGAGCAGAGCATTATTCCGTCCATTACCCACTGCTTCTGTCAAGCTTCTACCCTTGCCTGCTTTGGTTTTTTGCCTTTTTCCAGAACTGCATTTTTTTATTTTAGTTTTTGTGACTTTCATACCTCTCCCCTATTCGCACCCTTCTTACAGCCCCCCAGTCAGAATTTATGTACTCTTGGTATATATCAAAGTCTACTGAGTCAAATTTGTACTCTATGGTCCTTCCGTGTGGGTCCATTCACTGGAGCCCGGTTAACCTACCCAGACTCACTCTTAAAGAAAACCAATTCTCCCTCTCCCAGCAGTTAGTTCTTCAGCTGAGGTTGGGGCTTCTTACCTGCTGCCCCATGTCTACGTCTGGCTTGAGCTTGAATGGGACTTGTGCACGCTGTCACCATGCTGTGATGTCATCTGAGTAATCTCCCAGCTGTCTGGAAAATCCTGTTTCTCTGTGGTCACCCACCACCTTTCCTGCCACCTCTTCCACAATGGTCCCTGATCCTTGGGTGGCAGAGGTTTTGTATGGGGTCCTATTTAGGGATAAGGCCTCTTCAGTCTTTTTTTTAATTCTTGCATTTTGTCTTGCATTCTTTCTGTGTTAATTACAGTCCGTTGCATGAGGAAGCTTTGCTGGTAGGAGTGGAGAGATGCATAAATGTTCTTTCTTTGCCCTGCTCCACTGTGTGTTCTGAGCCTTAGGTGTAAAGGTTACATTGCAGATGTGTCACTTAGAGTCGGGCACCTCACAGACACTTATTCTCTGAGTTTGGCCAGTTGTGGAACTTTGTAATAGTCTCTGTCTGTTGCAAAAAGATGCTTCTTTGATCAGTGGTGAAAGATACAACTGTAGCTAAGGATTTGGAGCTGAGATCCACAAATGAGAGAGAAAACACTGTTGCTTGTTTTTACTGTCAACTTCACATAGCCTAGAGTCACGTGGGAAGAGAGAGCGTCCACTGCAGAATCGCTCCAATCAAACTGGCCTGTAGCCACATCTGTGAGAGACTGTCTTGAGTGCTAATTGATGCAGAAAGGCCTAGCCCAATGTGGGCAGGTAGGCCTGGGTTATTTACAAGGAGACTCACTGAGCATGTGCCAGTGAGTGATCCAGTGAGCAGCACTTCTCCGTTGTTCTGCCTCAGTTCCTGCTTGAGCTCCTTTCCGGCTTCCCTCGGTGATGGGCTGTGACCCAGACTGGTCAGCTGAAAGAAACCCTGTCCTCCCCAAGTTGCTTTTGGTCACGGTGTCTATCACAGCAACGAGAGCAAACTGGAGAAACAACTCCTGCTAAGCTTCTCCTTCAAGAGAATGCAGAATGCCAGGCTTCACTGAAATCTCTAACTACTGAAATCTATCCAGTGCATTTACTCTCGCCCCTTCTTTGGGGCCTTGCAGGAAGTGGTGTTATTTCTCTTGCTAAGACTGTTCCTTCCACCTGTGCCCTTGATCAATATTCTTTCCCCTCAGGGTCCTTCACCCCCTATGACTCTCTTTCTCTTTCCCAAATCAGCAACTTCATCAGGACTGGTTCCATCTTCAGATGAAATTGTGGCCAAGCTTTCTGTCTTTCATAGTAAGGGCCTCTTGACGCTGCATTTCTCTTCCTGTTCTTAACTTCCAAACTAATTCTTGCTTCTTGACTCATTTTCTCTTCTGTTCTCCCTCCAACTCTTGCCTTCCAAATGCATGCAGTTCTTCCTCTTCTCTTCCTGCATTCCACAGAAACTGCTCTGACAAGCAGCCCTGACAGTCTTCTCATAGATAAACCTAATGCACTCTTTTTGGCTTCACTCTGTATTTCTTGACCCTGACCCGGTATTTTGCATTGTCATCCAGTTCTCTAGCTATCCTCACTTATCTTCCAGTTCTCCTCTCCAACCAATCCTTGTCCAGTCCTTTGCTGGCTCTAATTTCTTCATGGGTCCTGTAAATGCTGTTTTCCGTTTATGCTTCTTCTTGGACCTCTTCTCAGTGCAGTGATTCTGCACAGTGATCCCTTCTAATCACCTAGTATTGAGAGTCCCTCTATTGTTCAAAACACATTTTGATGAACAGTGCTTCTTTGAGCCCCAGACCATCTATCTACCACTCAGGAATCTCTACCTGCTCTAAACATAAATCACTGTAACCTGCCACTCCTCTGTATGCCCTATCTTGATGAGTGACAATCTCACCTGAATCCCTAATCATTCAATACCTCCTGTCAACTGCTCCTCTCACATTTGCTACATCTGTCCTCTCTTCTCCCCTTACCTTCCTGTCTTATGTCTTAGTTCAGAGCCTCCATCATCTTTTATGTGGACAGGGCAATTACCACCTGATTTGTTTGCCTCTGATCTTATCTCTGATCTTACAGCCTTTAGTCTATCTGGTACACTATAGTCATGGTTGCTCTGCTGAAATATAAATCTGATTTGAAGCTACAGCACATATAAACTTTCTGTGACTGCATACCGTCTATAGAGGTTGTCACACTAGATTGACAGAGTCATTTGAGGGGGTGCAGTGAGGGGTGAACTTAGAGGGAAGAAACTATACTTTGGATCTAGACTGTCTCCAAAGGCCCGTGGATTAAAGGCGTGGTTTCCAGTTTGGTGCCATAGGGTGGGTCATAGAATCTTTAGGAGGCTTAGTATGAGGTCTTCAGGTGACTGATAATGGTCCTTCAAAAGGGATTGTGGGACTCAGGTCTCTTTCTCTCTGTCTTTCACTTCTTTGGTGAACAGCTTTGTTCTGCCACAGCCTTGTGCCTTGATGTACCGCAACAGGCCCAAAGCAATGAAGAAAAGTGCTCCTGGGCCAGACCTTCTAAAACTGAACCAAAGTAATTAGGCTTCTCTTTGTAAGTTTATTATCTCTGGTATAACGATGGTTAACACAGAGTGTAATTAAGGACTCAGAATCCTCTCCTCTCCCATTCTCCTCTTTTGGCTACCACACCACACTTGGTGTTGTATAGGCAAATGTTTAATAACCAGCTCTCAAAAAAACAAAAATCCTATCCCCTGAAAAAAACCCATAAACCCTTATTTGTAGACTTTGCTGGTTTCCATGGCACAGACATTCCCTCTGTGGCTCATTATAAGCTACCTTAGAATTGGTGGAATAGCTGCTTGGTTTGAAAATAGAATTTCCACTCAAAATTCCTGTTGACAGTGGATTTTGGAGGACATGCAAACAAGTAGTTCTCATAGGCCTATGCAAGCCGGTTTCAACACACCACCATGCTCTCCTCATCATCTTCCCCAGGTCTTATCCAGAGGGACCCTCCCTTCTTCTAATTTGATTACAAGATTCTTTAAGCAACTAGAAAATCATTTAAAACTTATAGAACAAGGATAAAACCCATTACTGTAGAATATCAGGCCTTCCATATTCCGCATAGACCCAATGCTTTGGTGGCTGCTGACCTTTCATTCTCCAACACACTAAGCCTAACTCATACTGGAAAGCTTGAAGTGCCAGAAGTTTTTCACAGCTCTGTGCCTGCACTCATCTTCGAACAGTACTCAGATGAACAGATTCATCAACTCCTTAGACTCCTAGAACATGTTCATGTCATAACTAAAAGCATTTACCCTTTGACCAGCATCTTCCTGTTTCTGGCTCTGTGATGCCAACCTTTTTAGACACCTCATATACGTGAGACCAAACAGCATTTGTCTTTGCCTAGTTATTTGACTAAGCACAATCTCCAGCTTCATCCATCCATATTGTTATAATGGTAGGATTTCTTTCTTTTAGATATCTGAATAATATTCCTTTATTTATAAGTGTGCTATTGTTTATATTTGTAGTATGGATTAAAAAAACATATAAGAGCACAGATTCTAGTACAGGGCAATTGATTTAAGATGCAGTTATAATAATAAGAATCGTAATCATTATTACCTTTCAAGATTCACCAATACAAAGTTTTTCTTTGCTATCCTCTTAGTTAGAATTGACTCCTCTTTTCTTTGTACATCTATAGAACCCAATAGAGGTTTCCCAGAGACATTTCCACAACTATTATTATCATAGCTAGTGTTAACATTTTCTGAGCATGTAGTACATGACTAATCACAAATAGCCTAATTTCCTCCTCATTACAAATTGTATGAAGTAACAGAACTGAAGTCCTGAAAATAAATGAAGGTGAAATTCCTGTTTCCAAAAACCCTGTTTTTAAGTGCTATGCATTTCTGCATATCCCTCCCCCTTTGTGTTTGTTTATTTGTTTGTTTTTGAGACAGGGTCTCCCTGTAGCTCCAGCCTAGAACTTGCTAGTACACCAGGCTGGACTCAGTCTCACAGAGATCCATCTGCCTCTGCCTCCCAGGTATGGGACTAAAGGTGTTAACCACCATGCCTGGTTCTACCTCTTTCTTTTCTTTCCTATTTTTTTTAACTGGGGATGTAGCTCACATGGTAGAGTATTTGCCTAGCACACACAAAGCCCTGGGTTTGATCAACAATACCACATAAACACAGGGATGGTGGAACATGCCTGGAATCCTAGCACTCAGGAGGTAGAAGAAGACAGATCAGAAGTTCAAGGTTTTCTTCAGCTACTTAGCAAGTTCTAGTACAGCCTGGACTATATGAAACCATATTAAAAAACAAAACAAAATAATTTCTGACAGAAGTCAGTGTAAGTCGATGATTAAGGGGAACCCTTATTCACTGTTGGTAGGAATGTAAACTGGTTCAGGCACTATGGAAATCAGTGTGAAACTTTCTCACGAAAGCTAAAAATAGAACTGCCACTATACCCAATCTTGGGCATAGACCCAAAGGACTTTATATCTGAATAGAGAAATATTTGCTCATTCATGTTTACTGCCGTTCTTTTCACAAAAGCAAGGAAAAGGTATTAACCTGAATTCCATCAACAGATGGACAGATAATGAAAATGTGGTACATGTACGAAAGAAGCTTTGCAGGATGATGGATGGAACTGGAAAGACTGAGTGAGGTAACTATATTGGTCACCGTTTTTTTCTGAGATAAAATGCCCTGACAAAAACAACATAAGGGAGAAAGGGCTTATTTTAACTTACAGCTGCAGAAGGGTACAGTTCACCGTGCTGGGGAAGACAGGAATGCAGCAGGGAAGGCCTGGTGCAGAAGCGGGACGCTGGCTGAGCACAGTGCGCTGGCACTCAGGAAACAGAAAGAGCAGGAAGTGGGGTCAGGCCATAAAGCCTCAGGGTCGAACCCCCAGGGACATACTTCCTCTAGCAAGGCTCCACCTCCTAAAGGTCCCCTAGCCTTTGCCGACAGTTCCACCAGCTGGAGACCAGCGTTCAAACACGAGTCTACGGGGACACTTCACATTCATAACAATAACTCAAAGCAGAAAGAGAAACAGCACATGTTCTCGCTCACATACAGATCTGATCAGAGGGCGGTTGGTTACCGCCATTACTGACCCGTCACTATTGCCCCCACCAGTGGGCACATCTTGCTGGCAAGGCAGTTGTGTAGCACACAGGGTGTACGGCTGAGTAAGACTTTTGATGGCAATTCTCCCCCTGGATAGCATGCTTCCAGCACCGTGAGAACTAGCCAGCAGAGAAGATGCTTCCATTTCAGGTCTAGATTGATTCCTGTATGTCCTGTGACCAAAGTGTAGGGTGTCTTCAGCAATAGTCTTCTCTAGCAGTCGTGGCAAATGTCCTCATTGCTGTTCAGGCCTCATGAACGTTCCTGACAACTTGTAGGGAACTAGCTCACCTCGGGACTGGGGCTCTCATACACAGACATTAGATCATTGCTAATTGTTATACATGTGCATTTAGGTAGGAGAAAATGTGTGTAGAGGCCAGGGAACTAGAAAGGGGCCATGACAAGGGAGAGAAACAGCCTTTAAGGGAGGAGGAGGGAAAGCAGAACACGTGATATGAAGACGGGAGGGAGGAGCGCCGGGGCGCGGAGGGAGGACTAAGGGGAGGAAGGAGGGAACAGCGGAACCAGAGAGGGGATGGAAGTGAGGGCCACTAAAACTGAGGATGTGTGAAAGGTAAGAAGGGGACCCAGTGGTGGGTAGGCTAATTTTCAAAAGAGCTAATTCAGGGACCGAAGAGATGGCTCCGTGGTTAAGAGCACTGGCTGTTCTTTCAGAGGACCCAGGTTTAGTTGCCAGCAACCCACATGGTGGGTAATAACCATCAGTAACTCCAGTTCAAGGGAATCTGATACCCTCTTCCGGCTTCTGCAGGCATTGTACAACCTGAATGCATTTACATACATGCAGGCAAAGCACTCATACACATAAAATACAAATAGATAGGTAGATGATAGATAGATAGATAGATAGATAGATAGATGATAGATAGATAGATAGATAGATAGATAGATAGATAGATAGATAGATAGATGATAGATAGATAAAATTGACTTTTTTTTAAAAAGCTAATTTTTAAAAAGAGTTTGTATGGAAGTGCCCAATAAGGTTAGGTAAAACTGCTCCCAGAAAACACAGGTTATTACACAAAAACCCCAGTCCCGAAGTGAGCTAGTTCCCTACAAGTTGTTTGTCAGGGACGTTCATGAGGCCTGAACAGCAATGAGGACATTTGCCATGGCTGCTAGAGAAGACTCCATTGCTGAAGACACCCTACACTTTGGTCACAGGACATACAGGAATCAATCTAGACCTGAAATGGAAGCATCTTCTCTGCTGGCTAGTTCTCATGGTACTGGAAGCATGCTATCCAGGGGGAGAATTGCCATCAAAAGTCTTACTCAGCTGTACACCCTGTGTACCCACGGGTGGGTGCAATAGTTGACAGGTCAGTAATGGAGGTAACCAACCACTCTCTGATCAGATTTGATGCCCACTCCACAGGCAGGAATTCACATCTGGTACTGTAAACCTACTCAAAAGTCCATGGCAAGGGAGGTCAATATTGGGGAAGTGACCATCATTGTTTTGTTAAATGGATGTCATTTTCCCATCACATTTCCATCCAAATAATTGTTTATCCACATAGTTTAGTGCTGCCTGCAGTTTTTGGTAAGAAACCCTCCTTTTTGATGGCATCAGTGACTGGCCAAAGTGCTAAGAATAAGGAACTGCTGAATACTCATCCAAAACAGGACTTTTGTATCACCCCCTCCAAGGCTCAAGAAACAGTACAGAAGGTGGAGTAGAAAGAAAGAATGTAAGAGCCAGGAGGAGGAGTGGAGTGAGGTGGAGCACTGTCTTTACAACACAGTATCACTGATGCACTCTTGATCACACAGCAAGAACAGCACAAGTCCTAAGCAAGATTAGGCCTATCAGTATCTTCTCATGGGATCAGACGGGCTCATGAGTCACCCCCAGGACCTAGAAGAAGTTTGTGGTAGGGAGCTCATGAGGCCCCGTCGCTCTCTGAGTATCAATAGGCAATAGTGGTTGTTGAGGGAAAGAAAGACATTTTGTTCAGTTAAGGAGTTCATGCTTCTCACCCAGGACCCTGTAAGCAACCCCAATAAGTCGAATCATCTGAATTAATGAATTAATGAATAGATAAATAAATAAACAACTACATGATGAGGCTGGAAAGTGGCTCAGTGGTTAAGAGCACTGGCTGCTTTTGCAGAGGACTCAGGTTCGATCACCAGCACCCACATGGCAGCTAACAACCATCTGAAACTCCAGTTCCAGGGGATCTGATGCCCTCTTCTGACCTCCTCAGGCAATACACTCATAGACATAAAATAAAAATAATAAATAGATAACTACATGAAAGCAGAAGGTAGGTTAGGTGGGAAGAGTAAGACGATTAGTAGAGTGAGAAGAAATCAAGAAAGGGTGATAAGGGTGACTACGATAAAAATACATTACACTTGTATGAAAATACATTACACATGTATGAAAATGCTATAATGAAACTCGTTAATATATATAATTAACATTAGCTAATATAAAAGAGTTCTTGAGTCTTTACAAACAGTTAATCTTTTTTTCTTAATGTCCTTTTACCTTTAGACTGTCTGCTTCTTTGTTACCTGGCCTCTGTTGTAGAAATAATGTGAAGAAAGAAGAAGAACTACAGAAGGGAAAGGTAGAGAGTGTAATGTTTTCCTAGCCACCACTGGCCCGTTGTAGAAGAGTCTTCTGATAAGCCCCATGTGGAATCAGAAGAGTCATGGGTGAGCATGAACTTTGCTATGCACTGAATTCATCTTCAAGAAAAGGCAAACTAGAGAGAAACACGATGCAAACTGATGAAATACCGGTGCTCTGTAAACGGAAGATGAAATGAAGCCAATAGTGTTAGTGGCTTAATGAGTGAGTTCTCATTTTTCCACACAGAGGACAGGAAGCCACGAAAAGTGGCCACTCTCACTCATGGGACCCGTGGTCTGCCTGCCTGGAAGCACCCCTCTCCCGGATGGCACTGCCTCTGCTGCAAAAAGCAGCACACATGACTTTTTCAGAACTGTGTCCAAATGGATTACCCCTGTCTGCACAGGAATGCATGTCATCGTCAACATCCAAAACTCCCCGGCTTTGCTCCGGCAGCACCTGCCTTATTGATTGGCGCCTTCTGAGCAAGTCACTCACACAAAGCACTTAAACCTGTATAACTTCAAAAAGAAAGGTAAGACAAGCCACATCAAGCGGGATGGCACATGCCTAATATGATTATTTCTGTCTTCCTGGCGATAATAGAATTATGTGAAAGCGGCCTTGACCCAGTAAGAATTTTCTCTTTAGAGTGGAATCTCTGCTTTTCCTCCACTCACACCCTCCCCCATCCCATTTTGCTTTCTAGTTACTCATTTGTACACAGTAGCTTTCCTTTATGAACCACTTTGGTACACAGCATTTCAGGGAAGGCCCAGAACAGTTTTCAAGATCCATCTGGCTGCAAGCATGGGAACTGCACCCTGCCCCACCCCAGGGCCACAAGCACCTTGAAGGAGAGGCATTACTAGCCATTTTTCTGGGGTAAACAAAGCAAGATAGAAAGAAGCTAGACTTCTTCTCTGAGCTCAAACTTAAAAACCAACAAAGTAAAAGCTGAAGGTTGGCTGTCTGGGCTGTAAAGCAGCTCCCCTTACACCCTGCATCTCACATGCAGTGGCCCTCAGAGCGCCTCAGCACCCCAAGAGGAAGACGGTCTTTCCTTCCTTCCTCCCTTCTCTCTTCCTTTCTTCCTTCCTTCCGACCTTTCTCATGTCCTCCCTACCTCCTTCCCTTCCTCCCTTTCTTCCTTCCTTTTTTTCTATCTTCTTTCCTACTTCCCCTCCTTCTCTCTTTCCATTCTTCCTCCTTTGTGAGACAGGGTCTAATTATGTGGCCAGGGCTGGCCTGGAACTCCTTGGCCTTCCAAGAACTGGAATTTATATTGCATGTGCATACTCAGCTAATGCAACGTTATTTCAGTGAGGTTAGGTTTGGTTATTTGGTTGGGGGGTTACTAAAAGGCAGGAATAAAACAACAGTGCAACTGTGCTATGAGGACAGGGTTTAGGAAATGTTGAGATGACTTAAGAATGCAGTGAATTCTACTAACAATCCAACCTTTAATAGTCTCTTCTGAATGCATGGATTAAGAAAGGACCTACTTTCTGAAAAATCTGTTTTTAAAAAATATTATTTTTAGATTTCTTAGGGCATTAATTCCTTGGCAACAGGCTACAGAGATTTCCTCTGAGTCTTGTCCTGGGATGGTTCTCATGAAGACGCCCAAATGTAATATGACTTTAATGAAATAATGAGCTGCTACAATGCTGAACTGTTTTTGTTCATGTCTTTTTGATACAAAACTTCAGGGCACATGTTCTGACCCGAGACTTATAAATTTATTTGTAAATTAGTCAGGAGAAATTTTGTAAAACTATGGAAAATATTCCTCTGGTATACAATTTCAGATTCACACCTTATTCAATTAATATCTATGTAAAAGTTAACATTTGTGAAGTACATTCTATGCCTCAAAAATACGGTAGCAACAACAACAACAACAACAAAGAATATAGTAGCATGTGTGACATGGAGTCTTTTACAAAATGTCACTCAGAATAAACTAACTGAAAAGAAGACCTATTAAAAAGCCAGGAAAATACTCCTGTTGTCAACTGATGAGCTACAGTGAACAAAGTGATGCCAACTAATCAAAGGGCATCAAGCAGGCAGAAACTGGGTGAGTTCCAGAGGTAAACCTGATCAAACTTGCTAATGGATTGAATATGGAGCCCAGTAAAGGGCAAATAAAGTCTCCTGTTAACGGGGTACAACTGGATGCAAAGGGATGGACAGTGTCAACCAAAATGGAGAATAAAGGAGGAAGAGATCCGGGACAAGGAATGATGGAGTCCGTTATTCTCCTTGACTGCATTGATTTCAGATGCTATCAGCACATCATGGTGTTAAAGTCAGTAGATGAATTTTGGAGTCATCTGCATCTAGAAGATGTTCAAATACATAGCCTTTGATGAGACTGCCAAGGAAAAATAACAAATATGGAGAAAAAGAGACAGCCTAGGTCTGCCTGGGAACATTTAAAAATCAAAGAGTGTTATGATAGCTTATAAGAAAATGTGTCCAATACACCTGGGAAGTTTTGAGTCATACAAAAGAAAAAACAAATGAACAACAACACACACAACAAAACAAAACAAAACAAAACAAAAACCACAGAGTGCCATTTTGTGAAAGTGAAGAACACGGGTCATGTATTAAAATTCGACTTGAGGGGCCGAGGAGAGAAAATTCTCCACTCTGTTAAATAACATGGAAGTCACTGGAAACCTTGACAAGAAGTATTTCTATGGAGTTAACTGATAGATTAACTCCAATGAGTTATAAAGAGACAGTAAGAAATAAAATAAGATATTGCCTGATCAACACTTGAAAACATTTGAAAATGCATTAAAGGGCTCAAAATAATCTCAGCCAAATGATGTATCAAATATCTCATTGGGAATGTAGGAAGAGTGCTAGACAATCACCTGGGCCTCCTCCTCTGCCCTGTTATGTAATGGTAGGTTTGCTCTGAATGAATAGTAAATACCCAAGGCCTGGTCTGAGGACCAGACGCAAGCTAATGTGCGCTTACATGGTAATACTGGTTAAGACCGTATGAAAATACAGTTGGCGCTCCATATCTCTCTGTTCCACATGCACAGATTCAATCAACTGCAGAGGGGAAATATTTTTTTACTTGCATCTATAGTGAATCCATTTAGACTTTTCCTTACTATTAGTCCTTAAACAACTATAGCATTTACCATGTACTAGGTATTCTAAGTAACCTAGAGATGATTTGAAGTAGACAGGAGACTGTGAGCAGGTAACATGCATTTTATATAATGAACCTGAGCAGCTCAGATTTGGGTACTCGTGGTGGGCCCCGGCACCAGTCTCCTGGATATGGAGGGATGGGCTATACTTCCAGGTCACCTTCAGTGTCCCTCGATATCCTTCTGCCTTACCAAGTGGCCTAGCCTCCTAGCTTAGCCTTATCCAAAATTCAGTCTAGGTCTGCCCATGACACTGTTGGATGTGTTGCTCATCAGAGTGCTGCCCCCTCTAGATAGGCGGCACTCACTTTAATTTGTTCGGGTCTATAGTCTACAGATCTTAGCAGTTCTGCTTAGTCATGATTTTAAATGCCACTAGCACTCACCTCAGCACTTGATATCTATCTTACCATTCATCTATCTATAATTAGAAAGACCCCCATTTCAGTGGGATACTTTGCGGATATCTAATCAAGAAAACGTCTAAATCATATAACTAACAAAAGAGATTCCATAGTAGTTAGAGCTGCTTCTGCCCCAATTAAGCCTCTAGTTCCCTTAGAAAAATCCAGTGAGTATGTATTTTCTAGCTTCAGTATCAAAGTAAACCCATTTTAAGGCTATTGTAGGATCTAGGACAACAGAATCTTCACATTTTGGTCAGCTGAGACAATTGTTCTGCTTTTGATTTTATAAGAATAAAGATGAACCCACAGAGAGAGTCATAGAGTCAACAGTCACATCCCCATTTTCCCATAGAGTACTCATCAGGCAGACATGGGTTTTAGTCACTACTTTCCTCAGCACTGTGTGAGTTGGATCCATACTCTATCTCTGACTCTGAGTCACTCAGACCCTTGTTTGGAATCTCTTCACTTAGAGCAGATTCAAGTGCTAAACACAAATAAACTCAGTGTATAAAGTCAATTGACCCTCAGAAGAACTATTAAAACTACTAAGGTGATTGGACTTTGCTTTACAAAATAATAGAACAGTTCTTGCTGCAATGAAAGTCAGCTAGATTTATAAAACATATGACCTTGGCCTTGTCTTACTGGTAATGACAGTTTTCTCTTCTGTGACCAGCTCCATTGAAGCCATTATGCAGACCAGTGACTTAGGAAATCCTAGGAGGTAGCAGAGACACAAATCTAACTTGTTTGTGTAGTAAATGATTCACCGATTAAGAAAGGTTCAAAAGCCCAGCTTGGTGGCACATGCCTTTTATCTCAGGATTTGGCAGAGGCAGGTGGAGCTCTGTGAGACTAAGGCCAGTCTGGTCTACATGGTAAGTTTAATGTGTGTGTATATGTGTTACATGTACTTGTGTGTGTGTGTGTGTGTGTGTGTGTGTGTGTGTGTGTGTGTGCTGGGGGGACGGGAGGAGAGAAGTTGATAGTATTCAAATGATTTTAAGTTCATAAATACATTCTGAATATGGGCAGGAGTAAAACAGAAATATTTTCTGGAAATATCCTCCATTCAGATTAACATAATTCTGCAACTAAGATGGAAAATATATTCAAAACAAAACATCAACTCAAGAGAATACAAGTGCTTAGGGAGTTCATCTTGCAGCAGCTTCGAGGGGCGCTTCAAACCCAGGGTGGAGCCTGAATTTAACTGCAGCTTAGATCCACAGGTTCATGAGAAGTTCCACAACTCCCAGCAGCTCCAGCGATTGCTTCACACCCAGGGAGTGAAACAGTCTTGAAACAAGAATAGCTCAGCTCTCAGACCTTATCAAAGAAGATTCTCATTGCAGTAGATGGTAGTTAACCCAGAAACTCAGAACCAGTCAAAGTACACAGAATAAGAGACGAGACGACTGAGTGCTCAGCCACAAACAGGGCATCTATACCATAGCCCCAAGGCTCAAGGACCATATGGAACAGTGTAGAAAGGTTGTAAAATCCAGAGGTAAGGGAAGACCTGGGCAAAACAGTGTCTTCTGGACATGACAAACTGCTATACTCATGAACTCACAACAACTGTGATTGTCTGCACAAGATCAAGCCAGTCAACATTCTAGCATGGAGTAGGAAGGGCTCATGAGCCCCCACTCTAAAGAACTGTGAAGAGTTGATGGCTTCTCAGAGAGGGAGAGTCCGTTTTCTCTAAGGAAGTTGTTCCTGGTAAGTCACCTGCTCCAGTGGATAGCCCCACACCCAGAAATGTATGGACAGCGTGAACTGGAGTTGACGAATTATTGAACTTAAAAAGAAAAAGATACCAAGTTTGGGGACAAAGAAGGTTGGGTGGACCAGGGAGGAGTTAAGGAAAGGACTTGGAGATAAATATGATCAAAATACATTGTACAAAATTCTCAAAGAATTAATTTTAAAAATCTTTTTTAAAACCCCAAAGATCATTATTTGGGCTAAGAATTAATGTTCCTTCTTTGACAACATTTCCTGCTTGAATACTAAAATTTTTCAGTTCATAACTGCTCTGTTCACAAAAGCTAGGACATAGAAACAGCCTAGATGCCCATCAACTGGTGAATGCATCATGAAAATGTGGTACCTTTTCAGCTGTAAAAAAAAATGAAATCATGAAATTTACAGGTAAATGGATGGAGCTGGAAACTTTAGTACTGAGTTAGGAAACCCAGACCCAGAAAGATAAAGTTTCGTATGCTCACTCTTATGTGGATCTTAGAGTCAAGTCTGTAGATTTGTGTTTAACTGGGGGACCTGCAGAATCCAAGAAGGCAGGGAAGGAGTACTAGTGGGAAGAGAGAAGAAAGATCTCACCGCAAAAAGATAATGAAGCAATGATGGAATCAGACAGTTTAAAGATGTTTATTTCAATTAATTTTTATTAGTGAATAACAAGTATACATAATTATGAGGTCCATAAATATAGACTAATCATCTTTATATATTTAATAATGATTAACCTGGCCAACTAATCCATCACCTTAAAGCTTTTATCATTTTTTAGCATAAATAAGAACACACAACATCCCTTCTATTTTGGGATTATTGCAAATTATATTCTCTCTATTGTGACACAGAACATCTTATTTTTTAAAAATGATTTTTAAACATTTAAATTTATCTATAATACATATCTAACCATAACATTATTACCATTAACCAACTTCTCCCTGGCTGCCTTGAGCTCTTCTGTCCCATCTCTGATAATAGTTATTCTGTCCTCAACTGCTCAGAGATTCAGTTTTCTGCACTTCCACACATGAGTGAGATTATAAGTTGTTTGTCCTTCTGTGTCTGACATTTCACTTAATGAAATGTCTTCCAGATCATGCATGTTCTTGCTCATGACAAGTTAAAAATAATACTTTTTGAAAGATAAAATCATCATTTCAGAATATATATTAGGTATGATAAAACTATATAAAAGGAATAGAAATACATGCAAGCAAGCTATTGAAAGTTATCTAATTTTTGAATTGATTGGTAGGTTCGTGGATATTTACTACATTATGTTTCATAATATCCATTTTCAACATTTATATAATATATAATGTATTAAATTTTAACAAAATAAAAATGCAAAATTAAAAGAATGGACTAAATCTATTTTATGCATCCTAGTTAGAAGATTTAGAATGTTGAGTATAAAACACCCATAATTCTATTTTTACATGTTGAAAACATGGACAATTACACATTACTTATAAACAGACACATGTATACAAGTAAAATAAATAAACTAGGACACACACTACATTCACAATAATGATACCTTTAAATAGCACTAATAGGAGAAGAGACTGAATGGAACTGTGTTCAGGGTCCAATAAAATTTAAAATTTATCTGTAATATTTCCCTTATTAAAAACCTGAAGTGCAACAAAATTCCAATAACAATCACTTGTAAACAGTGACATGATGCATATTTCCTGTTTTATTTATAGCATTTTCTTCCTCAAATTTAAAATAGTTAATAATCTATGAAAACAGAAGTCTTAAATTGAAATTTCTAGACTTGTATAACAATAGTCTTTTTTAACGTCCTTGAGTTCTTCTAGTCTCTCTTTCATGAGCATTAATTGAAAAGTTTATCCTTTAAAATTTTCTGTAGGGCTCCATTTCTATGTAAGCTTATGTCACTATTTTTTAAACAAACTTTCCTTCTAGAAAAACAGACCATTACTGAGAGCAACTGATGAAAGGATACTCTCAGCCCTTCAGAGTCCTGGACCTCTACGGCGACCGTCCCTCTTCTTACACCGCAATGGCCAGCTAGGGTAATGAGGTGAGGGATGCTGGACCGAGTCTAACTGTCTTTGTTGACTCAGCCTTTGTTTTCACTCCCCAGTTTCTGTGAAGTGAGAAGAGACGTATCTGGGAATTAGCAGAGCCCCACGCAGTGCCCTGCAGACCCACGGAGGGGAGAAGCTGCTGGAGTTTCTCCTTCTCACCCGGAGAATGAGCGAGTCAGCATCCCTGACTCAACTGCAGAGCCGTGCTACAAAAACTGACTTGAAATTCAGGATGGTGACACACTGCAGTGCCACGTACACCGAAGCCTGCTTTCGAGAATGTTCTACCGGCGCCTCAGTGGGCGGACTCCCAGAATCCACACCTTACCCTTTTTAGTGCTTTTTGCCAGCACTGAAGTAGATGGGCCCTGCCCAAGATTCTGAGTTTGTACATTCAATCAAAAATCTCTTTCTCTTTCTCTCTTTTAAAAGTTGCCTATTTTTGCTTTAAAACCTGTCAGCTATCATGTTGCTATTTGATGGTAGTCTTCCCCCTCCTCCCACTCCCCCCTCCTCCCCCTCTTCCTCCTCCTCCTCCCACTCTCCTCCTACTCCTCCTCCTCCTCCCTTCTCCTCTCCTTCCTCCCCCGACCCCTCCCCATCATTCTCGCCTTTTTCACTTCCTTTTGATCAACCATTTTGGTTTTTCATTGTTTGCTACGCTTTCTCTCTGTAACTTTCAGTGTCTGCACAGGAGATTATAATGTACATTTTCACTTAATAAAGTTGCTGTGAATTCGTGTTTTCACTCCTGTTTCCCACCATGTCCTTGAGTAAGAAAGCAGTGCCTGAAATCATTCTGTTTCCAGTTCTTCCTCCAAAACCTTTTCCCCTTAATACCCGCTTCTTCTTCTTCTTTTTGATAGAATCTGCATGATCTGCAACTATGATCTGCAACTTTTTTACACTATAATTTAGTAATATTTAGATCGCTTTTGCACGCCTTTTTTTTTTTTTTTTTTTTTTTTTGAGACAGGTTCTTCCTTTAGCCCCAGATGGCCTGGAAGTCATTATGTAGACCAGGCTGGCCTCCATCTCACAAGATCTGCCTACCCTCTGCCTCCTGAATGCTGGAACTAAAGTCGTGGGCTACGACGCCAGGCTCCCTCTGCTTCTTGACAACCCTCAACTCTTAATCCTCCCGTGACTGCTGAAAACTCCAAAACTCAACTTGATCCAGGACCCCTTGCCAATGTCCCCATGCCTTGAGGGAAACCCAGCAGAGAATGCTGAGCTGGCATCGGGGTTTCCTTTTCTCCTAGGTTTTAGCTTTTCCAAGTTCTCATGGACTTTGTCGCTCTGTGAGGACTTCAGTTTAGAACCTTTTACATCCAGTTCTAACTTGTTTTCTTAGAGTGCAAACTGGTCTGCTTCTGCTACTGTACTACAAACAACAAAATTTAAAAGTATATTTTTTCACATTGAAGTCAGAATTCCAAGTTTATCTTAAAAAATAAAAGGTCTGGCACTTCTAAGCCCATATGCATGCATGACAATAATGGCTAGAGGCAAGTTGCCCACCTATTTATTTAGTTGGTCAATTGTTTATTTGTTTTTATCTGTTCATATCTATCTACTTTGGTTTTTTTGAGATAATCTTGCTATATAGCACAGACTAGCCTTGAACTTGCATCCTCTTGGCTCAACCTCCCAAGTATTAGGATTACAGGTGGTCATCACCAGGCCTGGTCCCCATTCTATTAATTTAATTCATATGCTCAATCTCCTTAATTGTTTGCGTCACTAAGTGCTTTAGTTCTAGAATACCCCCAAAGCCCTATGTGTTGAAGGCTTGATCTCCAGCCCAGGGTGCTTTAGAACCTGGTGGGACCTTTAAGAAGTAGGTCCTAGAGGACAAAGTCAGGTCGCTGGAGGCATGTTCTTGAAGGGCCTGTGGCGACCCCGGTCTTTCCTCTTCCTTTCTCTTTTTGCTTCCCATCCACCATGAGGTAAGCAGCTTCTTCTGCTCACTCACATCATTACGTGATGCCTCTCCACAGGCCAAAAGCAGCAGTGCCGACTGACCATGGTCTAAGACCTTCAAACAAGGGAGCCAAGATAAACTTTTACTTTTATTAATTTGGTAATCTGAGCAGCAAGGCATTTTGCTGTAACAGAAAGCTTGCTGACACTGAGTGAGCCTCAAGAATATGGTGCTAACACCTGACTGTGCTGTGGAAAAGGAAAGCCGGGAGCAATGCGAAAGTCCAGTGAGGGGAGGAAAAAGGAACTAAAAGATTGCCATGCTGTGTTTTAGCATGGAGGGGATCACACATCCTGAATCCCTGAATCCCACTAAGGTCTCAAGTCACACTGGCACTAAATATGCTACTATATCGAGTGCCGTAGATGTAAGTGATTATCTTTCCAGTAGAATAATGAGAAGGTTATAACCAGCTGGGGTGATCCAAGCAGTGAATGTGGCTATCTAGTTAAAAAAATTTTCACTGTCACAGGAAAGCAAGAGAAAGGGTGCCAGCTGGGAAATGTGGCGTGAGCAATAGACATGGGTTTCCTTTCCTTCCCGCCTCCTCGGTTCATTAGCTGGCCCTTTCTCCATTCCATACAAGATGAAATGCAGCAAAGACATTTTCTTGAAGACATGGTATAGTAAAAGGACTGGGCAGGACTTCCACAGCTTAGAAAAGAGGGAGCCAAGGCTTGCTGCACTATCTGGAAACTAATTCAGGTTGCTAGAGAACAGAGTAAATTAAGGCAGAGAAACTGACTTGAGCCATTTGCCTAATCGAGAAGTGGTCATCTTGGAGGAAATCCTCCTGCCCTCCGGAGAGAGACAGTATCTGAAGACAGCAGTTGAAAGCTGCCTTATTTTCTCTTTTCAAAAACAAGCAGAGGCCTGGGACAACGTCCCCCCTCCACCAGCTTCAGAGAGCTGTTAATTGGCTCCCCAGTAAAATTACAGAAGCAGCCTGCCTGATAATGATTGTAAATGACAGGGACTATCAGGTTTACCTTGTGACTTCCCCAGGGGACTTGCAGTGAGTTTAGTCTGAACTCAGCATCAGCTGCTCCGGTTCCTGTCTTCTCAGCAGGCTACGGCTAGACGCATCCTGCTGTCTTTCAAACCTAATTAGCGTTAAGACCTTTCTCCCTCCTACCCTTCCCCGCAGCCTCAGCAGCCCTTGGTTCCTTTCCGAGCCTGCTTCTTTCTCACTTCCCTGAACTCTTTAGGCATGCAAATCAGAAGCTGAAGGAATGTAACACTTACAGGCCTTTTATTGCCATTGCCTGGAAAGAACAACTCTTAAATTCTGAGCGGTAGGTTATTGCTCCCCTAGGAAAATATGCACCCACCTCCCTGAACTCCTTTACAGTTTGATGGTACTCACCTTGAGGATTTTATAATTGATTAGAGGTATTTGGAGTGTGCCATGAGCCTTAAATAGAAGCTAACATGCCAAAAGCAAAATACCAAAATTTGGAGGGAAATAGGTTTCATATCATTTTAATTTTCCAGAGATCAATGTATACATGTGTGTGTGCACTTACATATGTATACACATATCTGTGTATATGTATCCATGTGTGACACACAACACATACGTGCATACATGGGTGCAGACATGTGGCACACATTTACCAAAATTATTGCACATATATTACTCGCATGCATACATGCCTATGCATGTTTGTGTTTCATATTCTATGAAAGCCCTGCTGCTTATCTTATTTTATTGTGTGTTGTGCATGTGTGCATGCATGAACACATACATACACAAGTGTGCAAACATAGCTTGTGAGAGTCCATCCTTTCCTTCTACTTATGTGGAGTCTACGGATCGAACTCAGTTTATCAGGCGTGGGAGCAAGAAGAACCTTTACTATCTAGTCATCCCTAGTCTGTGAATCTTAGGAATTTTTTTCACACAATTTGAAATCGATATTCTTTAAATAAGTTTGTCACTACCAGATTCTTTTATTGACATTATTTCCTTTAATTAGTTCAAACTGTCAAGTGGTATTTTCTCTCTCTTTTATTCTTGAGAATTTCATACATGTATACAATGAAATATGATCATATCCACTCCCCATTCTCCTCCTCTAACTCTTCTAAATCCCCCCACACGTCTCCCTCGCTTCCATGGCCTGTCTTGGTTTTTGTTTGTTGGTTTATTAATAACCCATCGGGCTCAGTTAGGGCTGCCCATTTGTGCATGAGTGTGTAGTCATCCACTGGAACATGGGAAACTGACCAATGGGAACATCCTCAAAAGAAAGAATAGAAAATTCCCCCTCTCCCAGCAGCTACCAACAGCCCCTCGGTGAAAGGGGACGTCTTGAGGGGACTTCCCCCATCTAGGCTGAAATTTTCATGAGCTTGATCTTATGCAGGTGCTGTGCAGGTAACCACAGCTGCTGTGAATTCATGAGTGCAGTAGTCACGTCCTGTCCAGAAGCATTTCACAGCACTCCTCCCGCCCTCCAGCTCTTACATTGCTTCTGACGCCTCTTCCCTGATGCTCCCTCATCCCTGGGGGGAAGGAAGGATTGATAAAGGTGTTCCGTTTAGAGCTGAACAATCATACTTTTCCTCATTGAATACTTACTACGTTTTAAACTCTGACACAGATGGTGAAAATTTGGACACTACATCTGCAAATGATATGAACTCAAGAATCCAACTTCTCATTATAGGTGTTTTATGGTACCCAGATTCCTAAGCAAGGACAAATTTTCTTGCTTTCTTTTTGGGCCAATAAAAGAGGTCCATTACTTTTTTCCAGACAGACTGTTCCTTCCAGTTGATGATGAATTTGGGTCTGGGTTCTCATCTATATGTTATGGTTCCCTGTGGCATTATAATCTCAACCAATGGGAAAATCAACCTTATATACTAGTCACAGGTCTCATAAGCACCATCACTGGCTGTAACCTCGCTTTTGCTTCTGGCTAAGAGTTTCCATTATTTTTAAGAATTTTTAAAATTTTTAAAAGCTAATATTCTTACCTATTCCTTTATTTTGTTCCCCTGTTTTAACATTCTTTTAAAAATATTTTATTAGTGCTTTGAACGTCACATGACAGATTTTAGTCATACGTCTTCTCCCCGCCCTCTCCCTCCCACCTCCCTGCCCACCCAACTTTCTGCTTTCCCTCACTCTCACCATCGAGTCCAATTTGTGTTTCCCAAATACTCTTGAATATGGATCCTGCTCCAGAGCACGGTCAACCTACCAGAGGTCACACCCTTAAAGGGACCTGACGCCTCC
Source organism: Eospalax fontanierii (assembly GCA_035773235.1). Classification (NCBI taxonomy): domain Eukaryota; kingdom Metazoa; phylum Chordata; class Mammalia; order Rodentia; family Spalacidae; genus Eospalax; species Eospalax fontanierii. The sequence goes on along the minus strand of CM069542.1, from coordinate 11,697,200 downwards.
TCTCTCAGCAGCTGTCAAACGCCAATAGATTCTCAGTTAGGGGTGGGAGTTTGTGTCTACCTCCTCCGCTTTGGGATTTTTGTCTAGCTTCAGCTTAACAGGTCTTGTGCATGCTGTCACATACATGTGCAGTCATAAGTATAATTTCCCTGCTGTCTGGGAAACATTGTTTCCTTGTAGTCATACACTACCCCTATCTCTTACAGTCTTTCCACTTCCTCTTCTGTGAAGATTCTTGAGCCTTGGAGGGAAAGGTGATAAAGATGTCCCATTTAGGGCTGAGCATTCTGCAGTCTCTTATTCTCTGCACACTGACCAGTTTCAGGTCTCTGTGTTAATTACTGTCTATGGCCAAAAGGAGCTTTTCTGATGAGGGTTGAGAGATCCACTAACTTATGAGTATTGCAATAAGTCATTAGAGGTCATTTTAATCCTATGTCCATTTAGTTCAGTATTAGTAGTAGGTTCTCTCCTAGGACCTAGGACCTATCTAGGCACAGGTGCCAGGTATGGGTCCCAACTTGTGGAGCAGGCCTTAAATCTGATCAGAAGGTGGTTGGTTCGTGCCTGTATTACACTAGTGGGTGTCTCTTGTCAGGCCAGTCATCATTGTAATTTGCAGGGTTCACGACTGGGTAAGACTGATCATTACTTTGCTCCTTCGGTAGCATGTATTTCTACCCCTATGAGAGCTAGGCAATGGGGATGAAGCTTCTAGATCAGCACCAGCTTGATTTCTCCATGATTTATGATTCAAGTATGTGTTGTCTTCAGCAATAGGGTGTTAGCATAATAATGTATTTTATAAAAGTCCTTCTTGAAGTTTACCTAGAATTTTTGATATTTGTAGAAACAAGAATTCAGTTAGTCATACTGCTGATACCATAAGTGCCAGAGTGGCCTCTGGCAATAAAAATCATATCACCCACCTCATTACTTAATTATGTTATGAAGCTCTTTGTTCCAGTTAGAATAAAATGTAATGTTTCTCACAATCTGTCATGTCTTTATTTGGATGTATATTTGTTTGAGACTTGATCTCATTATATATCCCAGGCTAGCCTGGAACTCACTATGTAAACCATATTGGCCTCAAACTTGCAATGATCCTCTTGCCTTCATCTTCTAAGTGCTAGAATTAAATATACAGCTTGCTATGTCCAACTACAGCATCTTTCCTAATCAGCTCCTATCTGGCTTCCTAACCTCATCTCCTCTCATTGTCTGACCAAGCTCTATCCACACTGACTTTCTTTCTTGTTTCTTTCCTCTTTCAACTCAGTTGCATGTTCCTTGGAAAAACCAAGTTTGTCTTGGTCACTGTTCTGTGCTCAGCCTCCAGCACAGTGTCTGATCTGTAGTAGCTATGGTCCAACAAATAGTGAAATGGGGTAAGAAAGGGTTAAAAACCTGCCCAGCATAAAGCATCTCTACTGAACTGTGCAAAGCAAGTGTTCGTCTGTCCTCACCCTGTTCTTTCTGTTGACTGACTGCTCTTCTTGTTATAGGAAGTCTATACCAAGGGTTGAGAAGGCAATGGATAGACTACTGGGTGATTCCATGACCTTGTCCCCACACACATGACGAATTTTGTGTGGTATATGCACATTTAAATATTTCTGAGGAGGGAGCCTGTAGCTTTCTCCAATTCTGAAAATTCTAAGGCCTCAAAAATTCTTGGATATTGGTTGTGAGCTGTTAAGTTCCTTTCACATTTCCCATCTTTGTGTTGGTTCTATTATTAATGAACATTATTAGTTATTATGAATTAAATATCTACCATATTGCCAAGGCGTTTCGTGCTATGACTTGCATTAAAATAATGCCATTTGTAAGAGAAGGGTTTGATTTTAAAGTCAGGAATCTATTGAGAATGAATCAAGGGGAACTAGACTGACTGTTGAGAGTGACAATGTAAATGTTCATACACTGGCTGGTCCTTATTCCTTTAGCCAGATTTCTGGTACCCACTTGTACAAAATACCAGACAGCAGAGTACTTTTCATTCAAATTTCTCTATTCTGTTGGAAATTAGATCATTAGATCATTCATGTTTAAGTTTTTACTCAAAAGAACTGAGGCTGAGATACTGTACTTTGGTCAACGTATGTAGTATATCGATCTGGGATACCACAAGACTAATGCACAACTTTTTATCAGTAATATTTATTTTTACTAAAACTGCCATGTATATGCAACAGCCAGAACATAAAACTGAATACATGAGCTGAGGGCAATATCTTCCTGGGCCATGGCCCGTCCTCCTGTCCCAAGGACAGTCCCCCATTCAGCAGCACTCTCTTCCTCAGCCACTAATACTTGGAATGGAGTGGCAAAGCTGAGCCACCACAGACTTTTAGAAATTAGCATCTGAGACTGAGCCGCAGCCAGCGAAGTCTTGGATGAGTGTTCTACTTCATAAATTTGGAACTGCAGCAATTCCGTGCTGTCGCATAGATGGAAAAACAAAGTCTATAAAAAGGACCCAGAGTGAAGACGACTTAGATAAATATCAAAATAAACAAGAGAGAGGGAGGGAGGAAGAGAGAGAGAGAAAGAAAGGAAGAGAGAGAGAGAGAGACAGAGAGACAGAAAGAGAGAGATTTCCTTACAATTAGTCTCTTTTCCACAGTTAACTGTATTATAACCAAAGCTGAATTCATACGTTTTACTTCCTGTGGCTGTTTCTTTTCATTTTGTTTGTTTGGTTTCTTTTATTTGTATGTTTGGAGACATGGAGCCTGGAGTCAAATAAGCCAGTTTTGAATGCTGTTTTAATCATTTACTAGTTAAATTTAATAACCAATATTTACACTGAAATTATTTATCTGAAATTAAAACGTAACTTGGTATTTTCTGTGTGACACAATTTCTTTGTAAATAGGTAATAATACAAAGTCATTAGAGATGTTAGTAATGCAAGGTATATCATAAAATTACATGCAATAGTTCAGGAGAAATGTGGTTTATTGTTTTCTTTCTTCCTTCTGTCTACCTGTGTTGCATCTATAATGCAAGAACACTTTGCTTACAAGCTCCTCATTATAAGATCACCAACTGGGCCTGAATGTTTCCTAGTTGGGCTGAACTTTTCTTATTAGGTTAACAGAGCAATGCCTACGTGAAAATGACTTAACAGAAGATGAAGTTTAGGGAGCAGTGGATTAGTACATGGTGCCAGTTGGTACCTTGGAACGTGGAATGGGGGAAATGTTTTAAAGCTTTCATACCGTGATCTCTAGTCCTGAAGTAGGGGTTTGGAAGGTCACCTACTTCAGTCTCCCAGACTTTACCCAGGCGCCTCATCCCAGTACACCATAATATCCATTTTATTAAATGCCCACTATGCCCCAGGCATATAAATAGATCTTAGTCATAGACAAATTAGTTTCAGTTCTAACTAGCGTCTTCCCACACAGAGGACCTCTTTAATGAATCTCAAACTAAGACATTTTCTGCTCAAGGGAAATAGAACAATGAACTTTCCTTAACACCACTTATCATATACATCTTTATTTATCACAAGATCCAGCAGAATAAGACTGTCTCTTTCAAAATAGTGTGGGTTTGCTGATCTTGGTGACCACTGAGCAATGGGCACAAAATGGCACACTACTGCTTTTATTTTCCTTGTTCAACGTGACTAGCAAAGGGTGGCTCCAGAGGATGTACTCATGAATGGAATACTGGGTCATTTTCTCTACCACTCTGATAACTGTGAAAGGACATTTTATGTCCGGATGCTTCTCTGGTGTCAATGATACAACGTTTGTGATTTCATCTAAAATCTGAGCTGAGGAAATAGTACCCATTTTGTAACAAGAGGTGCTAAAGGGATGGCACAAAACACAAGGTCCGAGGACAGCAGCTAAAACTCAGTGGCTATATACTTGTAAGGAAATCCAAGGATAAATTCTCAGACTCTGTAGCTGGAATAGAGTGCCTACAGGAAATGGTCAAAAATTAAGATGTCATTTTGCTGGGCCCTGGAAGAAGAGCTTTGGTTTCTCTCTCCTCCACTGGCACACTAGAAGAGGCTCTACAATGGGAATTAGGTGATTGGCTTTCATCCTGCCTCTGCAATAAACCATTCTGACCTTAGGCATGCCATCTCTGTTCTCTCTGTGCCTAATGGTTTTCATCCTATTAATGGGACAGAGTTAAGACTGTGGTCTGAAGTAGCTGATTTCTAATGGCCTTTCTAGGTCCAGAGTTCTCTCTTTTTAATATGCACTATGCCAATGATTTTGGTCACTGCAGCAATGAGCACTTAGCAAGCTGCAGTTCAGGCTGGGGATGTAACTCAGTGGTAGAGTGCTTGTCTGACATGTACAAGATCCATGGCTCCATCCCCAGCACTGCAAACAGACAGACAAAAGCAAGTTCATTACTTCACTGGGGCAAGTTCCCTTGACCAGACAAAGGAAAGGAGAGAGTTGGCTATACTCATGTCTATACATATTCTACATATCTAGGTTTAAATCTATCTTAATCTAATGCATATGCTGCCAAATTCATACTTAGAATGTATCTTGATCAAACAAGCTCATTATAAATAAAGTTAAATTTGAAACTGATTGGTAAGTAAATAGTCAATATTAATAAATCTTAAAAATCACCCCACAACCTGGGCCTATACAGAAAGACTTTGGAAGGAAGCGGGTACCATAAAAGGATGCCAGGTTCACAGCCAAACCTCAATAGATGCATGTTAATTAACACCTAAATTGTTCGTGAGAACTGAGGTAGATAAGCCTTCAGAACTGTCATTTAGCCTTTCCTCACTTCTGACTCCAAAGGTCCCCTCTTTTCTCTAAACATGGGTCTTAGTACATTGTGGGGCCTGGTCTATTGCAAAAGGCATTGAGTAAGCAAAGTGACCCTGATACCCTTAAGGGATGAGGAGTCCAGCCTGCTCTGCCGGAAGCTATAACCTAGGTCCTAGGAAGCCACTGCAAGCTTGACATCCTCGTTCTTCAGCAGTTGCTTAATCTTCTTTTCCCCCAACAAAGATCACTCCAGACCAAAGCCAGGCTTTGGTATTTTGTTTCCTCATTCCTTAATTCCACATCAGCCCTAGAATCTTCCTGCCTTTATCTAAAAGATCCCACCTTTAACTTTCCCACCATTAGTACCGGCCAGATGGGCCTCCCTATATAAACCCCGCCTTGATTTCAATAAACAGGCTGTCCACTGACACAGCCTCCTGGGAGTTCTTTCCCATCACACTCTGAGCCACCTGAGGACCTGTTCATCTCCTCTCCATTCTCTGAGATGGCTGCTGCACAATGGCCGCCCATGGAGACAGAGACCCACAGTACATAAACAACCTCCCCTCAAGAATCTATTCATCATCATTACCCCTCTGAGTCTTCTGTAGCTGATGTTCTATTCTAAATCCTATTTACCATAAACACAGTCCCATTAAAACAGAGATACAATTTCCTTCCTTTAACTCTTCTAAATATAAGATGCATATTCTTCCAAAAACCATATTCTACAGGTTCCTTGAAGGTTTGGAGGTTAGAGTTCAGGTGCAGTGGGAGGGGGTATATTTTATATAAGAATCATTTATGATTTATATTTCTTAATGCTATTGTCAGAGTATTGCTCCTCCTCCACTGTCTTTGAGGTGAGGGTTTTTAAATTATGTTTAATTTAATGTGTGTGTATATGTGTTACATGTACTTGTGTGTGTATGTGTGTGTGTGTGTGTGTGTGTGTGTGTGATGATATTTGTGTGGACATCAGGAGACAACTTGCAGGAATCAGTTTTTTCCTTCTGCCAAGTGGGACTCAGGCATCCACTCAGGTCATCAGGCTTGGTGGCAAGTGCTTTGTCCCACTGAGCCATCTCATCAGCCCTTGAGATGAGTTTTTAAATGCCATTTAACCCTCCCCACTGACCCATCAGTGTTATCTGTAGACCTCTGCATTTGTTTAAGTCTTTGGCAACACTCTCTAAGTCTAGCTCCATCACTGCCATTCATGCCACAAAACTCATGTTTCTAAAATCCTCTACCGAAAGATTCCACCTCCTAACCACTTTCCTGGCACATGATGAATGTTACCATTTCCTGACAGTGTCCCACATCAAAAGTCTTAAGCTTCAATAAATCACTCTCTAATCACAACTCCCCATGATTCTTCCTACCAGATCCCTTACTCTGAGCACATCTCCTCTTTCACTTTATCGGGATTTCCAATCCTTGTCTTTTGACTTTACTGTCTAGTATCACTCAAAAGTCTATATTAAGCCTCCTTTCCCACGGTTAGTAGTTACCGGACCTTTACGTCCTCTCAGTTTTCTGTATTATGCGTCCCACCTCCTGTCTCTGCAGTAGCTATGCATCAAGGAATCTCAGTGCGAAGACTCCTGGATTTCTCACCTGCCTTAGGATCTGTCCGTTTCTCTCTTTTCTAATAAGGGACCACTGTGCCCCTCCCTGTCTTCCTCCCCCTTTCTCCATCCTCCTCTTCCTCCTAAAGTTCCTCCCCTCCACAATAACCAGAGGAGTATGTCAGGCCACAATACCTTAAGGTCCATCGATGTATTTTTAAAGTATGTATATTTAATAAGACTTTCTTAGGTTTTCCATACAGAACTACTGGTATTATTATCATCTACTCAGGGAAAGTGGGTTGACTTAGGTTTTCCTAACATTTGGATTTCCCATCAAATAAACTAAATAAACAAATGAGTAGAGTTTTAGTATCTTCAACATCCAAATGGAACCAGAAAAGGAAATGTGAGGCAAATTCTTATCTTAAACCAAGTGAGTCTAAGTAATCCTAGACTCCTTTTCTCCATAATTCTTACCACAATCAGGATATGTGTGAATATCTTTACAATGCATCACCCCTGTGGGTTTTCTCAAACTTACTGAATATATAATATCTTTAAGTCTCCATTCTTTGCCTTGTATAAATCAAACTTTCGTTGTGAACTTGACACACCTGGTAAAAAGGAACCTCGACTGAGGCATTTCCTCCATTGGCTTGGTCTGTGGCCATGTGTATGAAGCATTTTCTTAATCACTAATTGACGTGGGAGGGCTCAGTCAATTGTGGGCAGTACCACCTTGTGCAGGTAGTCTTGGGTCATACATGAAAGCAGGCTGAACACAGGCCAGCGGAGCAAGCCAGTAAGCAGTGTTCCTCTATGGTCTCTGCTTTATTTCCTGCCTCCAGGTTCCTGTTTTGAGTTCCTGCCTTGACTTCCTTTAATGATGGACTGTAAACTGTAAGCCAAATAAACCCTTTCCTTCCCAGGTCGTTTTTGACCAGAGTGTTTTATCACACCAATAGAAAGCAAACTAGGACACATATATTACTCATAAAAAGCAAAAATGCTGTTTTCATAAGAAATAATACAATTTATTATTGTTCTGCCATTTTTATCATTCATTTTCCTTACTCCCAAGTTGGAGAACAAAACCTGGATGTTGTCAGATCCCTCTGTACTGGTTTTCCTGACTTAGTGTTCTTCAAAATGTGTAATCCCTTGTTCACAGTGCTTCCAGAGTGGCTCTCTGCAATCACAAGTCACATCATGCCATCTATTTCCTCAAGCCTTTACTGCCACAGCTCTGCTGAAAAACCAAGCCCACACTCCTTGCTTTCACCAGCCTCATGATGTGGCACAGCCTCCCATTCGAGACTCATCTCCAGGATCCATTCCTGCAGCACACTGTAGTCTGTAGCTGCCTGAGTTATTTTGTTCTTTCCTGCCTTTGCTTTTGCACGTCTGCTTTATCTCTCAGCAGGTCGGGCCTCCTCAGGAAAATGTTTTCCTCTATAACCCAGGACCACGGGCTTTAATTCTATTTCACTCTTTTGCACTTTACTTGCAACTTAAGTTGTTTGCATGAAGCATGCCTAGGTCCAAAGCTTGGACTCACAAGGCTGAGTGCCTTTCAACAATTTATGTAGCTTTTTTTTCTCTGAAACTTTTACATACTTTAAATCTAATGATAATAACCATCTTTTTGCATTGCTGGTAAGATATGATGAAATCTGCCTCATCTGTTGCTAAATATTCCTCACTTTATCAATTGGTTCCCATGTATCTGTGTCATCTGAGTTATACTAATGAGACCAGATTACTGAATCCCAGATCCCATGGAGCCCAGCTTATGAACTGGAGTGGGAACCAGAACTTAAGGAACACCCTTAATGTTTCTGACACTGGTGATCCTCAGAACAGATGGAGTAAGGCTTCCTTAAAGTTACATGCTCCTTCAGAGAATGTACTCTGTCTGCTTCCCATTCATGTCCTCAATCATGTGTGAGTGAGACAGGAGACTGGAAACTGTGAGAATATTGATTGCAATGGGCAGGGAGAATTAAACCAATATTGCTAATAAAATGTAGACATCACTGAGACAAGTTGACCTAAGAAATAATTTAATTTATGTGAATGAAGAGAAAATCAATAACCTTTACAATGTTTTCAGGTGAAAAGATGACTTCCCCCAGTCACCAAACTAGGATCTCCTGGTGACATTCCTCCTCTGTACCGTCCCACTACCGCTCGGAGGGCGCCCTGGACTCCGGCCCCTGGCCCACGGAGGGATGGAAGATGCAAATCCAGGCTGAGCAGCAATCTGCCTAAGAACACATGGCTTGAGTGCAAAGTGATCAAGCATAATACTATTAGAATAATTTTCCACTGATTAAAGAAAAGGTGTAAATTCTATGGTTATCCTTCTGTTGATGGTTCTAGGAACATGTGCTTTACATATTTAACTGAGAGGCTTAGCCTTTGAATATGCCATTTCTTCATTTTTTACATCAAAAGGATTCTAATTCTATATTGGAGGAAAATGGGATTTATCTGTAGCCCTCTTCTGAGTTCATCTTCTTATTCTTAGACCGGTTTTGACCAGTCTCGACCGCTGCTCTCTTTCTTCCTTTGCTTTTATTTTACCTCTGCTTTCTCCCTCCCTCTCTCCATTCCTCCCATTTTCTTTTCTTTCTTTTTCCTTCCCAAGAAAGTATTCAATTTGAAATGTGCTTCAAATATTTTTGGACTTCTAAACTTGGATAAACCTTGTAACATAATATTCATTTAAATTTGGATTTCAGAGTTAGAAAATGTTACACTTTAGATTTTTTTCTGTCTTGAAATATGAGGTCTCTCTTATAATCTAGAAGACCCAATAGAATATATACTGGCATCCTGACCACTTGATGCTGCTCATTCTGAGAATCTCAAAAGGTATTTGATCAAACATCTTGCAGAGAATCTTTCAATTCAGAGTGATGCTATATGGTAGGAAAACTGTAAACACCTGAGGGACTTGGGAAGTCATGTAACTTCTCTGAGCTTTCTGAGCTTCCATTCCATGACAAAGAAAAGAAATTCTACTGAAGGGTTATTTCAGCAACTCTTTTATCACAAAAGCAAACAGGGACTTTACCTATGCTAATATTCATAGCACTGAACTGATAGAGGATTTAAGATGATTCTACTTTGTACTATATTATTGGCATATTCTTCCAGTGGGAGTTTAGATAGTATACCAGGGAATATTTTAAGACATTCTAGTGTCAACTGTATCAGTGGAGAATTGGAGGGAAAACTCATTACATTTCACTGAAAACAAATCTCACACTTATATCATGGGGCAGAATTCTTAAAACAGTGTAGAAATTTAAGAAGAGATCTTAGCTTTTCTAAGCACTGACAAACTTACATCACATTATTGTGGCTTTACTGACTCCTCTGGGCATGCACATTTGTTCTTATTTATTAGAAGCAAGTGGAAGAGGCATGGTGAAGTTTTCTGAAGTTTGTGAAAATGAAGAAGCCCCTTACAGGTCACGAATGCCCCTCTCGTCTCTCGGAAACTCCTTTATCTCTGGGTGACTCTGTTCTTGGCATCTGTTTCTGGCCTTGCACTCCTGTTAGTGTGGGCATCAGGAAAATGAATATTTTGAATCTAATCATAGTCATTGACTATGCAGCAAGGGAGAACAGATCTCTGTGTATTCAGCCAGACAGCAGGCCATAAGAGTGACTCTTGAAAGACCGTTTTGGGGAAGTGATACTCAGGAACAAAAGAAATGTAAAAATGGAGCAACAGAGCTGACTCCTGCCTTCTATACAGGAATTTTGACTGAAATTTGGAAACCTGTCTTGAAATAGAGGACATGATGCTCTTTATGAGTATCTGCTGGTCATAGGTTATAACTCCTAGGAGTGGTTTTCAACATCTTAACAACAGAAAACTCTCCCGGTGAAATCTCATGCAGGTGCCTCAGATATGACAAGGAAGACATTAAGTTGCTATGTTTGAAAAGAGGTATGAAGGGCACATCCTTGTCTCTCCCTTTCTGCCTGCCTCCTCAGCAAACCTGGTACTCGGAGAGGGATTCCTCTAAGCAAAGCAGAAAGTCAGTGTACTGTAAAGATACTAAGGTCTGTCTCTGGAAACACATAAGCATGGGTCTGAGAGCCAACTTGTTACTTGCAAGAGATATGGTCTTTCAGAAATTATTTATTCTTCAGAGCCTTTATCTATAATTCTAATAACAATATTCTCTTTCTTGGATTGATTGGAGAATTAAATAAGATAAAAGAAAAAAAATTGTCATATACGGTTAACAAAAATCTCTGGCACAGTGTGAGTGCCTGGGTGATGTTATTACTCTTCCTAGTACTACTGGGATATTTCCAGTGCTACTGATATCACTCAGTGTCAGAACTTATTGGGTCAAGTGGCCTACAGGTATGTCTGAGGAAGGCCACAGATACCATCTAGTAGAGAGAACTGTGGTTGACAACGATGCTTGTAACAGGGATGTGGTAGAGAGAATGACAGCCACAAGGCCCAAAGCTGCAATGTCGACCTTATTAGAGGGAATGAAGTCATGATCTCCTCTAAAGTCGCACTTTCGTAGCTTTGTCACTTTCTCATACACTTCACCATGGGCTTTGTACTACTTTTAAGGTGTTATTTAGTTTTGTGTAGTTTATTTTGTTTTCCAAGAAGTCACACCTGCCCCCGCCCCTTCTACTAAGTAAGACCCAATATGTGAAGGGCCGCCTTGGGAGGATATGGCACTCAGACTGCCAAAACCAAGCTCACACTCACAACGGAAGTGATGGAAGCCATCCCTGGGCTACCGTGTCAGCATATGGTTGTCTTTTAATTGCAAAGTTTGTTTCCCATGATGACTTGTATGTTTGTTTTTGTTTTGGTTTTTAATTTCTACTGTTTCAGCTATGGTTTCAATATGTCCCCAGAAAGCATGTGTTGGGAACTTAATCCCAAAATATAACAGTATTGACTCTGTGAGGTCATTATTTTATAAGAATTTACACTTATGAATGAATCCCATTATCTTCTGGATGGGTAAGTTATCACGGGATTGGATTATTTTGCTGGGAGTTCATCTTTTTTTTTTTTTTTTTTTTTTTTAGATAGTCTCCCTGTAGCCCCCAGCTAGTCTGAAACTCACTGGGTAGACCAGGCTGGCCTCAGTCTCATAGAGATATGCCTGCCTCTGCCTCCTGACTGCTGGAACTGAAGGTGGGTTCCACACCTGGTGAGAATGGATTCTTGATATAAAGAATACTTCTCCCTTCCCCCTTCCTCTTCTTGCACGTTCTTTCTCGCTTTCTTGACTTCCAAGAAAGGGTGAAACAACAGGCTGCCCTTACTAGAAACTAAGCAGATGCCAGTTCCACACCTAGGACTAGCCAGCCTCTGGAACTGAGACAAAAACACTTCTCTTCTTTATAAATTACCTAGTCCCAGGAATTTTGTTACAGCAATATTAAATGCACTAAGTCACTGCTCTCCTGAACAACTTTAAAAAGAATTTGTGGCTTTGTTCCTGCCTGTGTAACCCAGTGGAGTAGTAGAATTCAATTAAGTTTCACATTTAATTTAAGGCACCAGGCTGTCTGCCACCTAGGAATCTCTGAAAAGAACCAGATGCTTAAACCCATCTACAATGTCTCCTGCTGACTGGTCAAGTTCATCAAAAGTCACATTTTTCTTTCTGACACTTTGCTCTTTAATTTCAGGCAACTTAATCAATACATCAATAACAGGCAGTGATATGACATACCAAGCCTGACAGAGTCACCTTCTCAAAAAAGGAACCTAACTTGATTCCCTCTAATGTACACCTCCCAAGCTTGGGACAAGGCTGTTATTTCTTAGCCCTTTACAAAACCGGAAGTCTACCTACGAGCTTGTTTAATGCCGTGTGTGGAGCAGGGCTATCTGAGAGCTTGATGAGTTTGTGGGCTTTCCACCACAGCTGAGAGGCAGAGCCACTCAGTTCTGACAGCACTAAATGGCAATGGTGCCAGGAGGGGGCAGCATATGCCCACCCACGTTCTTCTAAATGGGCAAGCTGCCTTTGAGTGATAGTATAATGCAGAGAGGATACTTCTTTTCTTTCTATGAGTGTGTGTTATGTGTGAACACATGCACATGTGTGGCAGTGCCTACAGAAGCCTAAGAACAACCTCAGGTGTCATTCTCAGGAACATCAACCTTCTTTGAGCTCATCAATTAGGCTATCCTCACCAGTCAGTGAGCCTCAAGGATCTTCCTCCCTTCCCAGCACTGGAACTATAAGCACACACTACTCCAGCTGGCATTTTTATGTGTGTTCTGGAAATTGAACTCAGGTCCAACTAGACTGTCTATCTCTGCAACAACAGTGAAGTCTTTTTTATTTTGTTGGTCTGGAATTCTAGAAGGCAGCATGTATATCAAACTTTTCTCAGAGCCTTGCACACTAAGCATCTGGATATTAACATTTGGCCTTTTTTAACCTTTCTCTTGAAAAACCTCACTAGGAGGAATCCCTGAGGTAGCAGATTACAGGATTTCCTTTCAAGGGTCCCTGCAGCCATCAAATGGCTGCACCCAGATTCTGTGGGTCTTAGTCAAGTCAAATTCCTCAGACCCCCTGGGTGGGCTCCTGAGTCACTCCTTCTACCTGGAATGTTTCTTCCTCAAGGATCTGCGTGGCACCCCCTCCCCTCCAGAGCGTGACTCCATGGTCCTTCTCAGCGCCCAGTCCCTGGCCACTATTGAAACGCATGGCTCCTTTCCCTAAAGCCTGTGTTTCCTACCTCGCCTTACCTTAGCCCGTGCAACTCACATTCCCTCTGTGTCATCAGCTGATCATGGTCAAGGCAGCCTCCTACCTGAGCGCAAGCTCCAGGTGAATAGACACTTCTGTTTCCTCACTGCTGTATCTCTGTCCACTGCCCTTCACAGTGTAGGTGTCTGATGTCTCTTCCACAATGAGTAGATTCTGCTTATGGGAATCTTGTAATGGATGTCAGGGATCTGCTTGGTGCCCAACAAGGGCTGTATTATCACCATGTACTGAAAAGTGCACACCAAGAGAGAAGCGTTGTAGAGGAGGATTTGCCTTAGAGTCTAAACAAGTTTCACACTCTCACCAAAGGCCATGCCTTTTTCCTTGACAGCCCTGCATCCCTTTATAGTGATTTCTACATGAGCTGATGTAGTGATTCCAGAGAAGAAGATCTTCTGAGCTCTGACACCAAAGGGCCTGATCTGCAAATCTGAATGTGAAGGTCAGAGTCTGGCACTTGTTCACACCGGTATCTCACCCACCCCCGGTCTCAGCTCCAAAGGTCTCTAGATTGTAACCTTAAAAATGTGAAAATTTGCCTCACTCTTCCAGTAAGTGTGTGAAAAGATGAAATAATATGCACGATACAGGCTTCTGTGGAAAATCAAAGAAAGGCTGGAACTGTGAGTTGTTACCTACTCATCCCTAAACTCTAGGCAAAGGCCTTAGCTTGGGAGGCTTTTTGTCATAACCATAGTTTCTTGTTGTACAGGACAGAAATCTAAGCTTGGGAACCTAGAACCATCTTACAGTGGGCAGGAATCCTGGCACGCACACATTTGGTGAGACACGGAATCTGTCTTCCAGCACTTCTCGCCGTACGACCTCACTAAAGCCGCGGTCCAGCAACTACAGCTTATTCCCAGCAAAGCCATTTGTATTCACTACAGAGTCTGTATCTAGGGATCTCAGTTGTAGTTGATAGACAATAGGAAATCCATGATGTAACCTAAAAGCACAGTGCCAATGTAAAGGGAAGAGCTGAGGTGTAGCTGCTTCCTGTGTTTGCCTTCCAGTTCACTAATCTGCTCAATACAGTGGACAATGGAAGGATTTTATATAAGGCAAGGGAAATGGAAAAAGACAGGCGAGTATATGAGAAGACAGGAGTTGCCCAGTTAGGCAAACAGACCGATGACCGGCGATGGGTCTCTGGAATCTACCCCAACTTCAGTATATCTTTCTTTCAAAATTCCTTCCTCTCCTAAACACGTGTGTCCTTCCCTCCTGGTTATATTCATCTTCAAGAGGACATTCTTGTCACAGAGGCATAATTTCTCCAGGGAAGTGTCCTGATTGTCCTTCATAGAATTAGCTTATACTTGCAGAAGCAAAAGGAGGCACTCTTAACAACTGACCTAGAACAAGAAGCGTAAATAAGAAGGTAAGGTGAGCCCGGTTTCAGTCCTTTCTCACACATTTTACTCAGAGTTTGCTTAGGTTCCTAGATTAAACTAAAGCAAAAGGGGAGGTCCATCTATGCCTTCCTAAATGTGACTAGGCCTAGGAAACACCTAGGCATCTGGTTAGGCAGATTCTCATTCCCTGGGTCCAGGTCAGAGCCAAAGAGCCCACATGTTCAGCATGCACCCAAATGCTGCTAATGCAGCAGATAAATGGAACATGCTTTGAATAGCATCATGTAGAGAATGACAATAATGGAAGCCAGTGCAACAGAAGATTTTCCATTGGAATAGTTATACTGTCCACAGACTAAGAGACCCTAGAGACAGGCTCTGCAGTGAACACAGATGGCCTTTGCTGGGAATGAGAACTAAGAAATTGACTGCTATTATTGCTGGACTGTTGTTTCAGCAATTTTGTATGGAGAGCAGAATTAGAACTCAGATGCTGTGTCTCACCAAAGCAAAGGGAATGCATGCTCGCCATGATTATTGCCTCCTAAATTCAGATTTGTCTCCTGTACAGCAAGAAGTGATGGGTGGGAGCATCATGTGGTCTTAATGTCATCTGAGGAAGCAGATCTTGGGAGAAACAGCACAGGAATAGATATACGGAGTCCCTGCCCTTGGTTCCACACTCCAAGACCTTATTTTTGGTCCCAAAGTCCACATACCTGTCCAAACTGGCTAGTTTCCAAATCCTAGAGTTCCTTCCCCACTATCTCCTGCTCCCAGGCCTGGGTTAGGTCATGCCACCATACTAGCATGACTTCAGCTCTGCAGAACCCCACCTGCCGCTGCTGCCATCCTTATTCTCCCAAGCATAACTGAGGCTGTGCAGCCTATGGAGCTGCCTGGACAGACCCAGTCAAGAGTTACATTGCATGCTTTCTTGATTATTAGAATCCCCCCATCCCTCCAACCAAAACGAACACTGACCAGTCCACAAATCACTCATCTAGCAGCCACCCCACCCACCCTGCCGTTTGGGGACCACCTGGAGTCTGACCTGGAACTGCAGATTCTGAAGTTGCAACTATCCCTAGCTGAACAGAGGCACATTCCATTCCCACAACAACACAGACTGGTCTCAAGACTGAACATGGAGCTGGAGAGATAATAGCTCAGCAGTGAAGAACACTGGCTGCTCTTGCAGAGGACCCAGGTTCTATTCCTAGCACCCACATGGTGGCTAACAACTGTCCACAACTCCAGTTCCAGAGAATCTGACTCTTTCTTCTGACCTTCATGGGCATTGCATGACATGTGTGAACTTAAATACATGCAAGCAGTACACTCATATACATAAAAATAATAAAAATATTTTTTAAAAATAGTGAACACTCATCTGAGCCACAACCTGACAAGTTGGGGTAACAGCAAAGAAGGAGCCAAACACCCCCTCAACAAAGGTGATATCGGATATGTATAGTAAGAAACACCATGAACAACGTGACTCCAGATGCCTAGGTCCCATCACAAGCTCAAACAAGGAGTGGCACAGCTGGATCATACAGTAGATCTAGTTTTAGTTTTTTAGGCGTTCTCCACACTGCATAGTGGCTGCATCCGTCTGCAGCCCCACCAGCAATGCATGAGGGCTCCTGAACTCAGTATCCTACTGCAGAGATACTTGCTCAGTTGTATTTGTTGCTGCTCTTCATACAATAGTTGGGAAGTGGAAACAATGTAAATGTCCTTCAACTGATGAATAGTTAATGAAAATGTGGTACATTTACACAACAGAGTTCTATTCAGCAGTAAAGAAAAATGAAATCATGAAATTGACAGGTAAATGGATGGAACTAGAAATTGTACCACTAAGTAAGGTAACCCAGACTCAGAAAAATAAATAATGCATGTTCCTTCTCATCCTAGCTCCAAATCCTTAGATGTGGGTATATATCCTGATGTAACCACAGGATCCAGAAAAAAAGAAAAGTAACCACTGGGGAGAAGGGGAAGAAGGTGCTTGAAAGAGAAGGATAGTTGAAGACAGGCATTATTAAGGCATGACTGGGGAGGAGGGAGGAAGGACTACACAGAGTCAGAGAGAGGAAGGAGAGAGAACACTGCTAAGTGGTATGAAAAACCTGAGGGCAATGTGTTATCTCATACTTCTACTGAAAAAACATGCATATAATACAAATGTGAATACATGCGTATAGCAGAAGGCTACATAACAAAAATCAGTGCCAGGCAACAGAAACCTCCCTTCAAGTTATCAATCAGTGTAGCCTAAGAGACTCCCAAAATAATACAAGCTATTGCCATAGCCCTTGATTGCCTCCCCAAATGTTGGGGTCCCTTTGTTCAGGACCAGCCCAAGGGGTACGAAGTGTCTCCGCCATGGGGAGGGGGGAGGAGTGAGTGGCGGGGCATTGACAAACAGACACCAAGGGCTGGTGAAAAGCAGGCGGTGGGTGAGCCGCTGCTAATTCAGTTTATTCAAGGAAGTGCACAGAGTTTTATGAGTTTGGTTAGACAATCGCCTTATGGGGTGTTTTCCCAACTGCAGGCAATAACAGTCTGTCCCCAGGTAGATCATTTCGGTGCAGGTTTTTTTCAGACGCTGGGCAGAAGCTGGCCTGGCCAGAGGGGAGCGCCACACCCACAGGAGCTACTCTCTCATTCCTCACAGCAGGGGACCTGGTTAAGGCCCATCCTGCGTTGTGCCCTACACCCAAACTTGAAGAATTTGACCCTATTGCTGAAAACATGGCATATCGGACAGGGTACTTGGGGCAATTGAGCTGGAACTCATCTGGAAGCTTCTTCCCTGAAGACTCTCATAATATCACAAGGTGCTATGCAAGCTGGCAAGCTGCCAAAGAAGAAAACAAATCAGTGATCCCACCCAGCTGTAAAGCCTTCGCCTCAACAATGACTGGCCCAGCACATTATTTCTATTGAGGTAGTGGCACTTTTACCTCAGGGAAAATCACTACCTACTTAGTTGGATTTAAGGCCCACTCAGTGGGAGGGAAATGATGGTTGATGCTAAAAACATAGACAAATACACATGTCTGGAGCAGTCATAGACTCAGGAAAAACCTATTTCTTTCACTTCTCTAGACTAGTGTAATTCTTACTGTATTCTAAACATGTATCCTTATATTTACAGACAAGTGTACCTCTCACCACTCATCAAAGAAGCTTCTTTTTGCAACAGATGGTGATTATTATAACTTTCCATAATTGACAAAATGCAGAGAAAAAGTGAGTGTGAGTTGCTCAGCTTAAGTGACACATCTACTGTACAACCTCTATGCCTAAGGCTCAGGGAACATCACAGAAGAGGAGGCAGAAAGAATGTAAGAGCCAGGGGGACAAGACACCTGCTGTTAGCTAATGCAATCTAGAAACAACGGGGAAACTGCGGCAATGATGGTGAAATGTGTATCATGAAAATGTGTACCATGAAAATGCCGGTTTATTAGTTACCTTTCTGTTGTGATAAAACATCATGACCAAGGGAACTTACAGGAAGGAAAGTTTGAGCTCACAATTCCAGGTTCCAAAGGGATCAGAGTCCATCATGGTAAGGAGGCATGGTGAGGTGGCCAGAGCAGAAGCAGAAAGCTAAATGCTCACATCTTCAAGCAGGCGCATGAAGCAGAGAGTGACTGGAAATTCCACAAAGCTTAAGAACTCTGAAAGCTCACCCTCAGTGACATGCTTCCTCCAGCATGGCCACACCTCCTAAAGCCTCCCAAACCAGTACCACCAACTGGGGCCAAAGTATACAAATGCCTGAAGCCTATGTGGGACATTCTCATTCAAACCACCACACCAGTTGACACACCAGAGTGGATGGGAAAGATATCATGACGTCTCACCTCAAGAAGAAGAGTTCCAGGCAATCAACAGATGCTGAGGGAGGGAGAATCCATTTTCTCTGGGACTAGTTCCCTGAGAGGTTATCTAATCCCAAGTGGGCAGCTCTAAATATGAGCACCACAAAATGGACTCAGTTCATTATAAATATATACTTAGAAATGTATGTGTGTATATATAAAAATAAAGAAGAAAACCAGAAATTAAGAGGGAGTGGGAAGACGTGAGAGGAGTTGGTGGGGACTGGAAGGGGAGGAAATAATGCAAAGACAATATTCATGTATGAATTCTCAAAAATAATGGAAAATTTTGAAACACACACACAAAAAACATGAATAACCAAGAAAATATATCTCCTCCACAAATTAGTACCCTGATTGTAATGTTTCCTAGAAAAGCAATGTAGATGACACACAAGACAATAATGTCTAAATGACAATTATAAATGCAGTCAAGGAACTCAAAGAAGATATGAAGAAAAGACTGAATGAAGACCACAAAACACAAAATGCTGGATGAAGTAAAGCAATTCAAGATATGAAATTGGAATTTAATAAAGAGAATCTTGAAAGAAAAACCAAACAAAATAGAACTTGAAATGAAAATCTCAGGAAATAAAACAAAAGCTCAGAGGAAAGTTCCACCAATATATTGAATCAAGTGGAAGAGAGAATACCAGATCTCAAGAACAAGGTTGAGCAAATGAATCACTCAGTCAAAACAGGTTAAATCTAAAACAAACTAGGAACAAGAACATGCAGGAACTCTGGGACAGTCTGAAAAGATCAAACCTACAAATAATTGGTATAGAATAAAGATAAGTAATCTAGGTCAAAGGCACAGATAATATTTTCAACAAAATCATAGAAGAAAATTT
Source organism: Eospalax fontanierii (assembly GCA_035773235.1). Classification (NCBI taxonomy): domain Eukaryota; kingdom Metazoa; phylum Chordata; class Mammalia; order Rodentia; family Spalacidae; genus Eospalax; species Eospalax fontanierii. The sequence continues at coordinate 11,677,949 of CM069542.1, read as the reverse complement.
CCCAAATCTAAGGAAAGAGAAGCTTATCAACATGGAACAGGAAAACAGAACACCATATAGACAGGACCAGAAAGGAAACTCTCTACATATAATAGTTAAAACACTAAATTTACAGAACAAAGAAAAGATGTTGAAAGCTGGAAGAAAGAACATGTCAAATGTAAAGGTAGGCCCATCAAAACAACATGCATGTTTTCAGTGGAGACTGAAAGCCAGAAAGACTTGATCAATGTCCTTACAAGGTATGAAAGAATACAATGATAGACCAGTCTATTATATCCTGCAAAACTATCAGTTTTGGTCAAAGTAAAAATAAAACTTTCCATGATAGAAACATATGTAAGGAGTTTATGTCCACTAAGCTAGCTCTGCAGAGGATACCAGAAGGAACACTTATTTCAAGAGATTAAATATGCCAAGAGGGTACAATGAATAAAAAAAAACAAACAATTCTAGAACAGTTAACTAGAATAAGTCTAAGAAAACAACACCACAACAGCTAAATAATGGGAATTAATAAACATCAATAACAACTCTCAATATTAACAGTCTCAATTCTCCAATAAAAAGAACATGGACTAGACGACTGGATTAAGAAAACAAGATCCATCAATTTGCTGCCTCCAAGAAACATACCTCACCATTCATGATAGCACCACCTTAGGATAAAAGGATGTAAAAGGATATTCAATACAAATTGAACTAAGAAACAAACAGGGGTAGCTACCCTAATATCTAACAAAATGCATTTAAACCAAATCTAGTTTCAAATTTCATATTCATTAAAGGAAAAAATAGACCAAAAGGGTATTACAGCCCTCAACATATACACACCAGACATTGGAGTACCTAATTTCACTTTAAAAACAGTTTTAGATCTAAAATCATAGATTGATCCCAATAGAGTGATACTGAGTGACTCCTGTACCCTCCCTCTCACCAAAAGACAGGTTATCCAGACAAAAACTAAATAGAGAAATCCTATAGTTAAATGATATAAAAAATCAAATGGGAAAAAAGGGCCATGAGAGGTGACCCATGTCTTTAATACAGTACTCTGGAGGCAGGGGCAGATGACTGAGATGGGGGCCAACCTGGGAAGGTCTACAGCATAGTGAGTTCCACAACAGCTAAGGTTACATAGTGATACCTCCATCTCAAAAAAAAAAAAAAAATCTAATGGACCTAACAAATATTTACAGAACATTCCACCCAAATGCTAAAGAATACATTTTCTTATCAGCAGGGCATGGAAGTTTGGACTACATATTAGGACACAAAACAAGTCTGAACAAATTAGGAAATTTGAAACAGCATCTTGTATTCTATTTGACCACTGAGGATAGCAGCACAAACCCACAGAAACTAAACAGCACACTACTGAATGAAAACTGGGCCAAGGGAGAAACCAAGAAGAAAATTAAGGGCTGAAGAGACAGCACAATGGTTAAGAGTGAACTCTGTGGCAGACCTGGGTTCAGCTCGCAGCATTCATGTGATAGCTAACAGCTGCCATCTTTAACTTTAGTTCCAAGGGATGTGACCACATCTTTTGGCCTCTGTAGGCATTGCACTTTAGGGAACACTTATATTCATACAGGCAAAACATTTATATGTGTAAAATTAAAAAGAAATATTTTAAAGGACGAAATTAAAAATTCTTAGAATTGAATGAAAATGAAAACACAGCATTCCCAAATCAATGCGACACAATGAAAGCAACCAAAGAGGAAAGTGTGCAGCACTAAGTTCCTACACCAAAAACCAGAGAGGAGCCACGCATGATGGCCCGTGCTTTAACCCCAGCATTCGAGAGGCAGAGGATGTCTGTGAGATCCAGGCCAGCCTTACTTAGTGAGTTCCAGACCATTTGGGGTTATAAGGAGACTCTATCTCAAAAACAACCTAAGGGGGAAAAAAAAAAGCTGGAAAGAGAGATAGAGACGGCTCTGTGAGCGAGAGCGTGAGCCGCTTTTAGAGGTGGAGAGACGGCTCTGTGAGAGAGAGCCTGAGCTGCTTTTCCAGAGGACCTGAGCTGAATTCTCAGCACCCAAATCAGGTGACTCACAGCAGCCTATAACTCCAGCAGCGCACTCACATGAGCAGATCCACACAGACATACAGACATCCATAATTAAAATAACAAAATGAAATATTTAACAACTTTTTATTGAATTTTTATGAATTTCGTATAATATATTTGATCATATTTAGACTCCTCTCCCCCATCTGCACACCACTTACAGCCCCTGGCCAGATTTCATGTATTCTATATCATATATATTAAGGCCTATAACCCAAATTTTTATCCCCAAATGTCCTCCAATGTGTGTCCATCCACAGGAGCCTCGTTAACATGTCTAACATCATGTACTTAGAAAAAACCAACTCTCCGTCTCCCAGTCGCTATCAGCTGCCAATAATCCCTCAGCTAAGTTTGGGGCTTCTAACCCATTTTTCCACTTCTATGTCAGGATTTTGTCTAGCTTGAGTTTGCATGGTCTTATGCATGCTGCTACATCATGCCAAGGAGTGGCAAACTAGATTATACAGCAGAATTATTTTAGCTTTTAGGAGTTCTCCACACTGATTTCCAGAATGACTGCACCAGTTTGCAATCCCACCAGCAGTGAATGAGGGTTCCCTTTACCCCACATCCTCACCAACAATTTTTTTTAAAAAATGGAGAAGTCTCATATTAATAATTTAATGACACAAGTCTTCAGAAAAACAAGAACACATAAAACCCACAAACTATAGAAAGGAAGAGAGAATCAAAATCAGGGCTCAGATTAATGAAATAGAAATGAAAAATTACAAAGAATAATTAGAACAAAAAGTTGGTTATTTGGTACTCATACACACAAAAAAATAAAGATAAAACAAAAATAATTTTTAGGTTGGTTCTTTGAGAAGATTAACCTGTAGTCAAATTAGCCAAAAGAAAGAGGCACCAAATTAATAAAATCAAAGACGAGAAGGGAGATAGCAATAGACCCTGAGGAAATTCAGAGAATCATATGGACAAACTTTAAACATCCACTAAACTGGAAAATCTAAAAGAAACGGATCAATTTCTAGATAGGTATAGCCTACTTGTGGTGGTTTGAATGAGAATGTCCCCCATAGGCTCTAACTACTTGGACATTTTGTTCCCAGTTGGGGGCAATGTTCTGGGAGGTCTTAGGAGATGTAGCCATGCTGGAGGAAGCACGTCACTGGGGGTGGGCTTAGAGTTCTTAAACCATGCCAGATCTCCAGTTGCTCACTGCTTCCTGTGTTTCCTTGTAGATGAGAGTGCTTTGCTTCTGCGTCTACTCCAGGCACCTCTACCACCATGCCTCCCAGCCATGATGGACTCTTGCCCCTCTGGAACTGTAAGCTAAATAAACCTTTCTTTTTATAAAATCCTTTGGTCACTATTCCTATCACAGCAACAGAAAAGTGAATAGTACGCTACCGCAAGTTAAATAAAAATGAAGTCATTTAAGTAGACCCACGGGGCAGAGAGAGTATTAATGCATCTCTTAACTCCCACCAGTGAAGCTTCACCATGCACAGATGGTGATTAACACAGAAAGCCACAACTAAGCAAAATTTTCTAGGCAGCTGAAACTTGCTCAACAAAGAACTTAACAGCAATGGTGACAACATGCATAAACCCATGCAAACTCAAACCAGACAAAAACCCAGCATAGAAGTGGGAAAATGTGTCAGAAGCCCCAACTGTCGCTGAGAAACTATTGACAACTGATTGCTGCTTGGGTGAGGAAAAATTGATCTTCTTTAAGGGAATGGTACTAGATAGGTTGACCAGATTCCAATGAATGAACTCACACTGACAGACATTTGGGGACACAGACTTGACTCTATAAGCCTTAGCATACATGACAGAATGCACGAATTCTGGCTAAGGCGGGGTACAAACAGGGGATGGGATCCTACTATCATCAGGATTTACTGTATGAAATGTACAAAAATTCAATGAAAAATTCTTTCAAAAAACCCATAGCAACCAAAGAGATAAAAGCTATCATTAAACATTTCCTTACTGTGAGGGCTGGAGAGATGACGCTGTGGTTAAGAGCACTGACTGCCGTAACAGAGGACCTGATTCAGTTCCTAGCACCCACTGGATGGCTAACAACCAGGCATAACGCCAGTTCCACGGCATCCAATGTGCTCTTCTGTGGGCATTGCAAACATGTGGTATGCTTGCCTAATGCAGACAAAACATTCATACACATAAAAATAAATACTTCTGTAAACCCCCAACTAAAAAGTGTCCAAATTCAGGTAGATACAGTGCAGATTTCTACCAGACCCTCAATGAAGAATCAATACCAATACTCCTCAAATTAGTCCATAAAATAGAAAAGGAAGAAACACTTCCAAATTCTTTTTATATAACCATATTAGCATGATACTAAAACCAGACAAAAATCCAACCTAAGAAACTTATAGGTCAATTTTTCTGTTGAACATACATATAAAAATTCTCAATAAAATACTTGCAAACGAAACACAAGAGCACATCAAGATCACCTACCAAAATTAAGTCAGCTCTATCCTAGAGGTGCAAAGATCGTTCAACATACATAAATCCATAAATGTAATCCACTTCAGAAACAGACTCAAGGGCAGAAACCACATGAGCATCTCATATGCAGGAAGTCCTTTGACAAACTTGAAGATTTGTCATGATAAAACTCCTGGAGAACAGAGGGATGCAGGGGACATATTTCAACATAGTAAAGGTAATATACCACAACCCTACAGCCAACATCATAATAAATGGAGAAAAACTCAAAGCATTACTACTAAAATCAGAAGCAAAACGATTCCCACTCTCTTCACACCTGTCCAGTGTAGTTCTTGCAGTCTTAGCGAGTGCAATAAGACAAGTGAAGAAGACAAAGAGAATAAAAACAGGGAAGGGAGGAGTCAAATGATCTTCATTTGTAGGTGATATAATCCAATACATAAAAGAACCTAAAGACTTCACTAGAAAACTCCGAGAGGTGATTAACCCATTCAGCAAATTATTTGGATAGAAAATAAACTTGCAAAAATCAGTAGCCTTTCTATGTACAAAGGATAAAAATACCAAGAAAGAAATCAGGAAAACAATCCCATTCACAATAGCTTCAAAAAAATCTTGTAATAAATCTAAAGAAGCAAAACTTTTATTATTGTATAATAAAAACTCTAAGACATTGAAGAAGAAATTGAAGAGAATAATACCAGAAGATGAAAAGACCTCCCTTGTTCATGGATTGGTAGGATCAACATTGTCAAAATGGCCATCCTTCCAAAATCAGTCTATAGTAATCCAATCCATTTTTTTTCATTTATTCTTAGTACCTTCTGCAGTTGTGAGTCTCTGCATGCACCATTGTTCACTAGGAAAAAGAGGCTTTTCTGATTAAGGCTGAGAGTAGCATTTTTGCTGGGTTTAAATATAAATATTTAGAAGGCAGCTTGAAGTTATATAGGTTTAGCTAAAGAGTAATATTCAGTTCTCTACTAGGGCCTATGAGCTCCCTGTCTATGGGTTTTTCATGATGTTTATAATACCAGGTGTTGATCACCTCCTGTAGAGCAGGCTCCGAATTTAATCAGAGAGTAGTCAGTTTCCTACATAGCTGTCATACCACTATTGCCCATGTGAAAGCATCTTGCCTAGAACTTTGGTCTCATAGATTATTGATTGAGGATGAGACCACTGATGCCTTTTCTTCCCCAGCAGCCTGCATAGCACTTTCTGGGACTATGAAGCTTCCATCACAGTTCCAATGATGTCTCTCTATAGCGTATCTTATGTGTGTGATACATTCAGCACTAGGATCTAGTTCTGGTGGGCAACCAAGAAGGAGAGAGAAAAATATTTTTATAGCATCTGAGGCTTCCCTGATCAAGAAGGAGATTATAAGGAGGTATCTCACTCTAGGCACTGGGGTTTTGTAGGGAATCAAGGCCATGAGGGTCTGTTTATGTTTAGACAACATGACAGATATGGATATCTGGCATGGGTCAGGAACGTTAATGCTAGACATGTAGAAGACTACGAGCCAGTACAAAATGGCTGACACTAGATGTCTGGAGACCCCAAAAGTAAATAGTGATGCAATCTGCTATATAATCAGTTTTGACAAAAAGCCATCTTTGTTAGATTTCCTATTTTAAAAAGTCCTTGGGGAGTACTTAGAATACATTATGCACTTGTATGAAGTTGTCAAGCCACAAAATTAATCAACAAAAAGTTAAGGGAACAGTTAGATATGGTATCACACACCTCTATTCCCAGTACTTGGAAGGCAGATTTCTGTGAGGTGTAAGCCAGCCAGGGAAGCTGAGACCACAGGGAGACCCAGTTTCAAAAAACAGAAAAAAGTTAAGGGGAGCAGTTTAGTGTGAATATGATCAAAATACATTGTATAAATTCTCAAAGAATCAATACAATTATTATTTTAAAAGATACTCTGGATACTCTAATTGCTGTGAATAATAATGTTTTTCTGTCTCTGATCCAAGGGTCTTAGGAATCTTGTTTCTTCTTCCAGAATCTATGAAACTGTGGTAGGTTACTATTCATGTACAGATAGGATAAATTCTTAGACGCACTGTGATTCTCAATCTTACAGATCTTGATACAAATTAAATTAAATACCAATAGACGTACAACCTAGAATACATTCATCACTAAAATTGGATTATTCCCTAAGTTCTTTAATTATTTCTCAATTAATTAGGAAGAAGTGATATATTGGTAGTATTAGTAAATCATTTTCTTGTGAGAAGAGCAATATTTTTATAATACATACACAGAACATGACTAATACCAACCCCCAGGTGCTCCACCCCCTCCCTTTCCTTGAAGTATAAATGCTCAGTACACACACACACACACACACACGCACGCACGCGCGTGCGCGAGCGCACACACTGTAGGACTTTGTCCTAATTCTGCTGTACTCTCTAAACCAGATGTTTCAGATTTTCTAGCCATTTGTCTGCCGTCTTCTACATTCTGTACCATTCTGTGCAAGCCAGACCTGTAGCTGCCATACAAGCCTGACCCCCTCCAGCCAGACAAAGAACAAGAGATTAAGAGACATGGCACTTGACTTGTTAACTGATATGACAAGAGCTACTTGTTGCCAGAAAATCTTTGGCTGAACAAAGCCTGTAGTTCCTGATGAGTAGTCAGATACACCTGTGATCCAACTAGAAGCTGTCTCACCTCCTCCCCACAACTCTAATTTACATCTTCTATTCAAGTACTTGGTATATTTACACATTGGATATTAGAGATGGTTCAAAGAGAAGAAAATTTTAAATATGCATAAAACTTGAAACCAACAAAGGTGATTGCAAGTAAGCTTACAGATATTGGTTAGGACCTAAGACTCTAAGATGCTCACAACTGAATTTTAAGAACTTCAGCCGTAGAATCCAGTATGAAACCATGTGTTGCACTGTTATTCCCATTTCCCAAAGCTGGTCAACAGTTTATTACTTTCTCAGAGACCCATTTTGTTTCTAGCATGAATAGATCTGTCTATATAGTTTGGTATGTCTCACTGCACTTCAGTATTCCAAATCATAACGTGCCCAGTAATCATTTTGCTATTATAAAATCAGATCAAATCACATGCTAGGGACTAGTTTGAGAGAACATCACTGAGTTGGTTCAGTCTATATTAACGCTAGCATTATCCTGTAGTATCCTCCCCATTATCCTAAGTTTTTCTCAGTAGTGAATCCAAGTGTGTCTTGGGGTACACCCCCACACCCACCAAATGCATATGGCCCCCTCCCAGTCTTCCCCATGCTGCTTCTTGCTTCCAGAGCTCCTCATATCTGTGAAGGTTTCATGTACACTCATTTCCCATAACTGTTAGTGAAAGACAGTAGCTCATTCTGCAACTCCTCCACAGATAGTACCATTTTAGAAGTGCATCCTTCAGGGCTAGAATTAAGAGCAAGCGAGGAGACAGACAGCACATAAATTTTAAGGATCCCAAGAATGAGAACCTACATCCTCAAAATCTGCACTCTGCATGTAAAGCCTGCCTTTCCCTAGTCCTAATACTGCTGTGGTCACTGAAAAGGAAAGGTTGACTCCAAGACTAGCAATGGACTCATAAATCAGTATTAGGAAAATTTTTGTAACAGCCTCTGAATCTGTGCCTCAGAACTCTCTTTGAGTAAGACTAAGGCTGTTGCAGACCACCTTCTCTAGCACTCAGGAGAGTGGATTCCTGCACCCTGACACTCAGATAGAACAGGCTCCACTACATAAGATGATGTCACCAGTTGGGTAAAAGCCCAGGGTGATATCTAGCCAAGTACTTAAGCTCTCTGTGCCCCTTTCTGATTTCTTAGGCCTTTGCTTGTGTATTCTAAAAAGAACCTTGGGACATCAATTATGTATCATAAAGTCTCTACCTTGAAATTTTCCCTTAAAACACAACTTACTCAGTTAAAGTGTCACTGGAGCCTCATTGATGTTTTATTTTCCCATCATATTCATTAAAGTCAGGTGAAATCCTTTCTGTAGACCTAGACAACAAGAATAAAAGATGACAGATGTAAATAAATGGCTTTAAAACTTGATCAGTATGCACAAGAACATTGTGGGTCTTTCTGTGTACCTTCAGAAATTGGTTCTAGAAGCTCCCATGATTGCCAAAATCCTTGGATAACCAAGTCCCTTGTCATAAAATGTCATCATATTTGCATATAAATCTATATGCCTTCTCCCATACACTTTGCATTTTCCTAGATTATTTATAATACTTACAATGTAAATGCTATGTAAATAGCCATAATACTGTAGTTTATGAGAATAATGATGGCAAATGGTCTGTACATGTTTAGTATTGATGCATTTTTTCTCTGAATACCTTCTATCAGTGTTGATTGAATCCTTAGAGATAGAACCCATAACATAGAGAATTGGCTGTATTTAGGTCTCTGTGTCCTCCTCTGAAAAGGTTTTTGTCTGTGGATACATGTCTGTGTGACTATATGTGTGTATTGTACTTATGTATTTTTGTTAAGTGTCACGAATTATAAAAGAAGCAATGTTCTAGTTGTTACTGACATCCTCATTAAGATGTGATTATTCTCCATGGAGTGGTAGTTCTTATGTAGTGGCTTGCCCATTCAGGATCTCAAACTCTATTAATTTGCTTATAGAACTTTCAGAAAACTGTCAATAGATTAGTGGTGCCATTCCATGAATGCTTTCGGAGACGTGGCCACGTTTTTCTAGCTCCTGGTGCATTTGCTTCTTCCATATCCTGTCTTGCGATACAAGGGCAACCTGACTGCAGCGTTTGTCACTCTGTTGATTGTTAGGGTTGACTCAGTTCATCTGGCTAGGTGGGTGGTCTCCTTCCTACCTCACGGTTCCTTGTGCAGCCCTGTCCTTCCCAAAGCTGTTCACTCAGTTAAAGAGTTAGATCTTGGGGCTGGCTCAGAATACTTACTGTTCTTCCAGAGGATCTGGGTTCAATTCCCAGCACCCACAAGGCAGCTAACAACTTTCTGTAACTTCAGTTCCATGGGGATCCGATTCCCTCTTCTGGCCTCCATACGCTTTGCACGTGGGTGTGCTTCTACACATGCAGGCTATACAGACATACACATAAAATAAAATCAATCAATAAAAATATTTTTAAAAGACTTAGATCTTCCCTGGTAACATAAGACCATCCTTTCACTAAGGGTACATGAATGGCTATGCTCCCCTGCAAGAACCTCCCAACAAACTCTTGAGATCATCTCTGGATGGAGACATCTGCTTATGTCTTTTTTATGTTCCTCAGAACTGGGACACATGCACACTCACACACACACACACACACACACACACACACACACACACACACACCTGGAATGCCTTAGGGTTCTCTAAAAGTAGCCACTGGTGTGGGAGACATGATGAGATAAGGATTAAGGGTAGCATCTGATTGAAATGGAGTAATGAGGAATGAGAGCCATTCAAGCAGAGCGAGCGAGATGAGAAAGCCAGGGCAGGAAAGAGCGACAGAAGCCAGAAGAGGAGACAATGCAAGTCCCTGCTGCCTGCAATGTTCTATACAATGCTTCTAGAATTGTCCTCACCCAACATTAGAACTTAAAGTCGAGAACTAGGGTTATCTGATGAAAATTTGTAAGCTATCCCTCTAGACTAGCACACACTGCAAAGCTCAAGTCATTTTTAGGGTATTACTTTTCCCTCTATTAAATATGAGGAGTGGTACTGTCCCTCAATGAGGAAAACTCTCCATAGGAAATCCTTCCTGATTAGTACCTGACCTTCAGAGCGCAGTGTTAACTGTGTACACAAAATTCCCATTAGCTGAAGTGACTTCATACATATCTTCAGAGATGATCTTAAGGAGGACTACAACTGAATTTCCACCTAACCTCTGTCTTTCCTTGTAGAGCAACAGCTAATTTGAATAAGTGTCAGATCTCCGCCTGGGTATGTTTTACTAATGTCAATATTTTTGCTACCTGATAGTACACAGTATTATACCTGAAATCTTCCAGGGTGGCAGGGTGCTATTACAAAAGATTGCTTAATTGTAGATTGCTACTGTACATTTAAATTTCAGTAGCAAATTAAGTTGTCAGACATAATTACCGTTATATGTTTAGATTGTGCCACAGATTATTTAGCTCACTACCTCGGTTTGCCAACCTGTTCCCCTTGTGATGTGACAGGGTAGTAATTAGAGCATTACTGCAAACACTTCAAGCTTCCCGTGGACATGTCCAGAAGACCTAGTGCTCTTACAGGTTCTTTGGAGAGTCCTCACTTCTATTCCCCCAGCCCCAACATCCTAATGTAAATCTCGATGGAACAGTCCTAGGGGTTCCTAGTTTGGCTTCCTTTGTGAATTTATCATAGTGTAGAGACATGGAAATGTTCTGACCCCACAAAATGCTCACTAGGCCTGGAGACACGGAGGCATAATTCCTTAGTCTCAGCACTATTGACCTTTAGCATGTGCATCAAAAGATGCTTAGCAGCATCTGTGCCTAACTACATGCAGACAGCATCTCCCCCAAACTGCCGCCAGACATTGTTAGATGATCTCAGGGAGAAAATTTCCCCAGATGAGCTCCATAGACCCAGGGAAAAGGAAAGAAAACTGCTCACCAGCTAGTCCTGTGGCTGCACCATTCCCTGGCTCTGGTTTCTCAGGAGTGAGAGAGTTGTTTGGTATGATGGAGGAGGAATTAATGTAAAATGGGAAGAATGATAGAGATGATGAAAAGGTTTCTCCAAAGACTGGAAATTCCTATACTCAAACCCCACAATGTCAGAGTATTTGTCAAAATTTCTAAATCATTATTCTGACTCCTCAAAATGTGATTTCACTGATAGCCACATACGACATAGCAGACTTGATGACCTAGTAGTCACTAGATCCCAACTGGACTTAATTCCCAGTCACACAGATGGGTGAGATGCTGTTCATACAAGAAATGAAACAAACCTACATGGTACATTGCCCCCGATGATTCTCTATCTCTGGGCAAGTGCCTGCACATGCTTCATGAGGACTCAAACACTTTACCAGACCTTTTCCTCTTCTCTCCTCTTCTTCTTCTGCCAAACCCATCAATTGTTACTTTATGGGAAAACTTCTATGCTATAACAGAGGACCTGATATAACATAGAAAATCAACATTGCTTTGTTGAATTAATGAATAAATGAGAGACTGAATGAAAATCACTAGCTATAAGAGAACAATAACTAGAAATTTAAAAACAGACTGGATTACTTGCCCCCATATTCATTTAGATGGATTATAGTGGTTTCAGTTTACTCTCGGGCTTATATTATGTGCACATTTTCATTCTTATATGAATGAAATTATTTTCAGTGTCTTCTTTTCTGTCCAATTATAGGACTATTAGCATGTATGTGCATGCATAAACATACACACAGGCATATAAAAACCATATGCAAATTTGAGTGACCTTAATTACTAAGCCTGGGACTTATGTATAGAAGAACACAACCACAGTTTCTTGGGTCTTCAGATTTATTCAACAGAGGTAGAGCTTGCACCACCTTAGTTAAGTCTTTGCAGCTCTTTGATATTCATGATATGCTTCAGTATTAGTTCTCCTATACAAAACACCCCAAAACCTTGGATGCCTATAGGGTTTGGCTCCTTAGGAAGGGTGTATTGAGTAGCTGGCTCCTGTCACCAAAGCATAGATGGCTCCTTTATTCCTTTGTCCCAAGAATCTTGCATTTTCCCACCCTAGCAAAAAAGAATCAATGAGAGTTTTGGAGGGTTTCTCAACTTGATTCATGAACATTTTTATTTACCTCAATCAGACACAGCTTTATCATGCCCTTAACATCTGACTTCTCCCAGTTCTATTCAAGATGGACTAGCTGTGATCAGTGACCATGTGTCCTTCAGGACCCAGTACCAAATCCTATAGAAAAGATCAATCACCCACAGTGGAGATGGATGAGTCTTTTATTTCTTAAATCAAAAATCTGTTTTAATACAGAACATTCTTTAGCATTAATGCTTTAAGAGATTGCATGGCTAAGAGTCCATGAAGAAATGAATGTTCAAGCTTTTTCCCATTTGAGAGTGAGAAGGAAAAGCATAGTTTGCAGTGGGCATTGCACTCCAATACACTCTGGGCACTGTCAAATATGTGGAAACTCTTCAGGAGTCCAATTCACAAGCTCGTTTGCTTCAATTCAATAGGAGCTGGCTATGCATCTACTGAGTGATGGTTATTGTATCAAGTGCTGAGACAAATCTGAAGGATAAAAGACAAGATCACCACCTTGAAGAGCACCTGCTTCTCTCTCAATATCTCTTTCCAATCTGAAGCTAAAATGGGCCATTTTAATCTATAGAGGGAATCTTAGAGATAATTTTTTGTAATTCATATATTGAAAGTATCTTAGAGAGCAAAAGAGAATTATGATTTACTCTTTCAGTCATAAAACTTGTATATCTATAAGAGTCTATGGAAATTGATTGATAATAACAGAGCTTTTATCATGATAAAGGCCCTGTTCAATGGTCCTCCATTCTCTGGCATGGCTGGAACACAACAGCCATGCTGGAGATGGGGACCCACATACAAACGGTGCCCAACATGGATGGATAGAGACCAACAATGGTGATTGAACAAGGGACACTCCAGGACGCTCTGGATAAGGTGAGTGCTCCCCATGAGAGATATCAGCTTTGCCCTGCCATCCCACTCTGAGGACAGGCACGGTTTCTTTCTAATTTCCATCTTTTTCCTTTGGTCTGAGCCCTCAATGAGGGACCCATTATGTCATGGGGTAATTGAAGCTTTCTGACCAGGGCTACTCCCTGGTGTTAGCCGAAGGCCCACATGTCCTCTGACCAGACCCTGACTGCCTTGACTGGGTGTGGGCAACAACCTTCTGTCTTACAGTCTCTGATTGAAAACCTGGTAACACAACAACCAGTAAAAACTCTTAGAGTAGTCGCCAGTCTCTTAAACTTGCAGTGAGGCTTACGTGGGAATACTGGACTGAATACCCCCAGGACCCTTCCACGGACCAGGGAATGTTCTTCCTGTATTACACGTTTCTCTCCTTTTCTATCATGGGCAATGCACCAGCTCCACCAAGCTGCAGGTGTGGCAGTGAGCTCCATTAGTTAACTTGCTATGCCTCAGGGCATGTTAAAGCTGTAAATACCTTGCCTCTAAGAGTTAAGAAAAAAAGTGATTTAAAAGATATTTCATTCCTTTGGCTTTTCATGGCCATGGTTCCCTACGTGGGTATGGAAAAGAACAGTTAGATGGACATGAGATTCAAACCTCAGTCACCTGTTAGCACCAAACAAATATTTGTAAAAATGGCTTACCGGCCAATTTTCGTCTCTCCTTTTGGTTCGGAGAACTGATCAATTGTTCTAGGGATCTAGACTCAGCAAAGTCCTGGTTTGTGTTACTTGTCTATGTCTATTTTGGTTTTGTCTTAAGTGTACTGGTCACTTCATCATGGGCCAGAGTGAGTCCGAAAATGTCAGAATGTTGCTACTTTTAAATGTATACTGACTAACTCTTCTAAATGCCTTCATCTAGCTTATTATCTGAAAATGTAATTGCCTCTCTACAGAGAAAAAAAAGGTGTTAAAAGTTATTTCTTTCCTTAGACTTTTTCTCCAATGTGGTTCTCATCATGGATGGGGGAAAAGAGCCATTAGAGGGCCTGAACTTTGGACCTCAGTCACTATGGTCCCAAGACAACTGCCTTTCTAACTAGATCTGAGCATTTTAAGCTTTCGTGAACAGGAGAGTCATATACCATGCTGTATATAACATTTAACTGGGTGCCTTTTAAAAGTAAAAAAGAGGTTTCTATTATATACCATGTGCTTGTTCACCATCATGGCGAGTGCCCGTACTAGGAGAGAAGCAACCAGGTGGTCTGGTCTCCATATCTTATGTATGTAATTTCATCAATATGGTGTCAGTCGAGTGGCTTGACCGCCACCTTGGACAAAAATTCTCAAAATGGCATTGACCTGCTTGACCTTGCCACCATCTTTATCCAGCCACATGGCATAGTTCAAAATGGCTACACCCAGGAATTTACTGGTTCTATAGAACTCTAGGAGATCGTGATAATCTGGGAATTCCCTGGACCACAGGCATTTAATCATATGTCCTAATCTTTTTGCAATTTATGTTTTGCTTTCGTTTTCATTTTTAGATTCTTGACGGAATCATAGAAAAGCAAGAGATTCTCACACGGTTTGTCACAAGGTTAATACATTTCTATGTCAAATTAAAAAGAGACAATATGAACATTTTAATATCATTTTGGTCTGTTTCTAATGAAAAGTATTTTAAATTCTAACTTTTAGTATGATATTTACTGGTTTTTAAAATGACTATTTTTATATTGCCTTATGCATTTACTGGTTTTTACAAGGAACTATTTTAAATTCTGATATTTATTGATATAATATCTTTATCTGTTTTTATAGGAAATTATTTTGGATTTTAACATCATTATATGGTATATTGACTGATTTCTAAATGTAACTATTTAAAATATTACATTGTTTTGCATAATGTATTTGTCAGTTTCTAAAGGGAACTTGAAAAAGTTTTTCTAGCCAGAGGCCTCCAAGACTAACTAGGTACAAAGTGAGCTGATGTTTTGTGATGGCTAAACCTAGGAATCTCATGTGAATTTGTAGTTCTCCAGTGCCAAACTTTACAAGAGAAAATCTGCTATAAGGACATAGTTACAGCAATGGGAGATAAAGTAGAATAGCCTGCTTAGGTGGGAGATGTGAGATTTGGCCTTCACTGGCTTTAATTTCTGCTTTTTCCCATTGTGATTCAAAGCCTGTTTTTCTGAAATAGAGTATTTCCCTCTCAGATGCTTAGTTGCTTCAAACTTGCTTTTGTTCCTGCCCCTTCATGTCCTGAGCATCACTGCTTTTCACTTTCTAATTACAATGTCCTGAACAGACTAAAAGAGAAAAACATTTTCATGTCAATTCTTTCCAGGTTCCTATAGGCATCATTGTTTTCTGTGCTCCTTATTATGGGTATTTAGTTCAAATTTGTGTGGTTAATTATAATATGGTTTTTCTGATTCAGACAGATTGAAAACTCTCTTTAAAAGAAACCACCATGTAAGCTAATAGTCTTGCCTTCTTTTTAGTTAAGAAAAAAAAGTTTGTACAAATAAGTCATAACTTTTTTTTAAAAAGGTGTGAAAATATTTAAAGAGTACTTATTAAATCTTTCAGGTTGTGATTAACATGAATAGACAAACTAATTAATTATGGGTATAAGTTTTCATGCCTCCGGTCACATCAAGTGTAGCCAGAGAGAATCTCAGGTCTAACAATGGTAAAGGCAAAAACTTCTGTCAGCCTCATCCTGCTTAAAAAATATTAAGTAAAATAATTTCTTAATAGTAAATCTTCTGTTTTAATTAATTGAACCCTGTTCTAGATAACAGACCCAGCAGATGAAAAGACTTACCTGCCTGGATAAATGTATACAAGTTATAAGAAGTATAGTTGCTTTCATTTATGCTAGTAGGGACTAAACTTAACAGCTCTCCTCCTGTGCAATGAGTCTGTACAGACTCAGGCTGGCCACCTGACTCTGTGACAAGGTAAAAGGAGAATAAAACAGTCTCAGAGTAAAGCCATTGTGCTATTGATAACTAAGAGATAAACTAATTTCAACAGAGGTTATTATTATTCATGTTATGGTATAAAATGACTAACAAGAGTAGCTCATGAAATTCTCTATTTTCTCACAACAAAGAAAATAATAATACAAACACATAGTAAAGGGGACAATTCACAGTCCTTGGAATAGATAGACAGCACCCTCTGTCTAAAATTCCTCAGTCAGTGATTATGCTGGAGATTCTAAACTTCAATTTGATAATGTATTCCTGTGTACCAGTTGCTTCTTTCTACCTAATGTTTACATGCCCCCAAGACCTAAACCAAGGTTTTGGTAGACCAACTCTCTAAAATAGATAAATTAAAAAGAATTTTAAATGGTTTTTATGTTTTCTATAAGGTTTTACTAGACACTTATAAAGTTCAATGTACATTATCTAATGTGTGTAATTTACATTCCATGTTCTTTATTAAGATGATGCTGCACAGCACTCTTCTGAGTCAAGTAACTGCCATCCTCATGACTTCAGCTGTGCCTACTTACAGAAGTTCATCACAGTTGGGTTTGCTAACAGTTGTATTCTTCCACTGAAGGAGGAGTAAGCAGGGTCATTGGACCCTCACCTGAGTATCATGCTACTCTTCCCAGCCAGCTGTATGTAATTTTGCTCTAATCACAAATGGTCTCTGGAATTTGGGGAGGAAATCTGGGGAAGGCTAAAAGAAAGGACTTGGCCCATGAGATTATAAAAAGTCAACATCCATGCTAGATAAAGACTTTATAGTGCACCTACTCTCAGTTCACCTATATACCTGTTAACAACACCTCACCCATCAGTATAAGTAAAGTCATTTATTCCCCAGGGTGAACTTTAATATGCTCAAACATTGGTTTGATACTAGAGCCTTAGAAAGGAAATAAACATTGCTTAGTACACTCCGGAAGATAATTTTCTTAATGTTATTATGTCTCGGGATCTTAAGAAAGAAAATGAGAAGGTGAAGGGTTTATGTATAAGATCGTAATGACTAGATATTTCCAGAATAAGAAAGATAAATAAGAAAGTCTATACAAGTGATTAAAGATCTGAGTTTATATGTTATAATATAGGAAACATTAGATAAATAATGTATAAATAGTCTTAAAGTTTCTAAAGTAATAGTTCAGCCAAATACTTTAAGGAACAAAATATATGTCTTGTCAAGACTTATTAAAAATGTCTGGCTTTTGCCCAAGCTTTAGCTACATAGAATACAGTAATTAAAAGTACCAAATTGGTGGAACTAACCTTCTTAGGTGTTTAACAACCGTAGTTAAATGCCTATAGTATTCTGGTCAGAGGGACTTACAGGGACAATTTTTTATCTCTTATCCTCCAAGGTCAACTAAGTTCCAGGGGACTATGGGGCATCTCTCGAAATGTCCTATAACTGTGATGTGTCACCTGTCGTCCTGTTCAGGAAGGTCGTGCAGACCCAACTAGAAAGAGTTGAACCAGTGTCCAGTCTGCAAAGAAGAGGGTCAGCACAGGAAAATGTTTCCTCAATTTGCTTCCAAGTGAAGCCATGGTCTAGCAAGACCTTCTGACTTATCTTCACACAGGTGGAACTGGTCAAACAAAGGCCTATGGAGTCAAGGGCTCCTCTCAAGCCGATGTGATCCTCCTGAGGAACAGATACTCAACTGACCTTGAGAGTAAAAGTAAGTTGGTTTATTTGAGCCAAATTGTATGATCTTAAACACCCAAAAGGAATGTATAACCAAAAAAAAAAAAGTTATTAGTATGCTTCTTTAAGATTATAAGGAATTACACTTCCCAGACATTAGGTTTAAGTTTATATAAGATGTTATTTATACAATTTCTCACTAATGATTTTGTTCTTAATAAGAAAATGCCACTCAGATGTAAGACTTCAAATCTTGGCCTACCTCAACACTGCAGTGCATGCCTGTGGCCAAGAAAGGCAAGCCCACCATTGTTCTAACCCCAAAATTAAATGATTAATTTCTTTTCTCTCCCAGTCTAGAAGCCATTTGTGAGGGAACTTACCCTGACCCTAGCCACTTGAGGAAGCCTATCGAGGTGCCTGAAAACAAATCCTGACTTCAAGACTCTCAAGTTCAGGCTTGGCAGTCAAAAAGAAAAACAAAGAGGAACCCAAAAGATGGAAGCCTTTGGAAGTCCTTAAGCAAGAAATTCTAATGGATTTTGAATTGGACATTTGAATTCTTCCCTGTTCTGACTATTTTATTTCATCTTCCAGGCACCAGTCAAAGTCTTTCTTTTCTCCCTACAACTAACAGTTATGCAATTCAGGGGTCTTTTAGATAGACTCACTGAAGGACTACCCCAATTGCCACAACCTACATCCCTGTTCAGCTTGAAGAAGCCAAGAGCTATCAGTGCCCCAATTCCCTATTGGCAATTAGGGTGACCTCTTCAGAAGGTGGTGTGATGAGAAAAGGAGGTAGAATTTGGCTAGGCAGTTTACGGTAAAAAGACCCCAAAGACCAAAAATTGTCTTTGTCCCTTTAGCAGCCTACTCTATATCAAAGACCAAATATGTCCAAAGTATTTGGGAGTTCCTATCTAATTCCTAAAAGATTTTAGGGTTAGCTCTTCAAAGGGGGAATATTAGAGAACAAATAGCTAACTGGGAGACTATAAATTCTCTCACTTATCTGTTGAAAGACCTTTCATAAACTCAAAAATGAACTTAAAACCCATTATCACCCCTGGTTTGCCAATCCCCTCATGGCCTGGCTCCACCCTTTACTAGGGCCCTTATATACCTCTCTGATATATAAAAAAACAAAGGGGGAGATATGGGGACTGGGTCTATCATAAAAAGGTATTGAGCAAAGCCAAGCAACCCTGGATACCCTGAAGAGATGGTAGAAATCTGGCCTGCTCTGCCTGATGCGATAACCTGGCCCCAGGAAGCCACTCTAGATACAAATTCCCCCCCACCCCCGCAAAGATCACCCCAGACCAGAACCAGGTTTTTGGGTTTTGTTTCCTCGTTCCTGAACTTTCACGTCAGCCCTACAACCTTCCCGCCTTTACCCCAAAACCCCCACCTTTAACTTTGCTGCCTTCTGTAACAGTCAGAATGGCCTCCCTATATAAACCCCTGCCTTGGTTTTGATAACCAAACTACCCACCGACGTAGTATCCCAGGAACTCCTCCCCCTGTCGTACTCTGAGTCATCTGAGGCCCCGTTCAATGTTCAATCGTTCTCCATTCTCGGGCATGGCTGGAGCACAACAGCCGTGCTGGAGATGGAGACCCATCCACAATGAAACAGGACTTAAATTCAATTAGAAAGTGTTTGGTTACTCCCATAATATTCATGACACTATTGCACCAGAGGTCATATCTTGCCAAGTCAGTTATTGTTGAAGCATGCAGAATTCACAATTCGATAGTTAGTGATGAATTTTTCTTTCAGTGGCATACATAGCACCTGCTAACACTGTAGAAGCTACCCAGTAGAGATGAAGTTTTCATGTCCACACTGGGTTAGTTGCTACTGCTCATACTGTACTGTCTTCAACAACAGGATCTTACCATCGAGTTCTGGTGGGCAACCAAGAGCAGAGGTAATGACTAGTATTATTTGAGGGTCTATGGAATCCCTTGTTAACAGTTTCAGAAGTGCAACCCTGGCCCTGGGTTTTTACTTTGCTAGCCTGTGTAGTGTCTAGTAGGGGTATCCCTACTATGGTGACTTTTTAAAAAGCAAGGACAATTTGATTCTTGAGAGGATCATTTATAAGTTTTGAAAAATATTCTTTACATACTTCCAGCATATTTCACAAAATTTAAATGCTTTGGTGAATTTTACAGTGCACAAAATGGGCTTCACATCCAGAAAAATGGTAGCATAGTTGGAAATAAAGATCCATGAAAACTGAATACAAATATTGCCTCGAATACCACCAATGTATAGTCTTAGCTCAATAAAATACCAAAGTCATTTGTGAAGAAAGGTTATTTATTTCTCATAGTTCTGGAGTCTAGAATGTCTTATGAGGGTCTTCCTGCTGCATCATAGTGTGCACACAGATGCACAAGCATGGGGCCAAACTTCCCAGTTCATCAGAAACCCACTCCCAGACTATCTAGCCCCATTCTCGTGCTAACAGCTTTAACACACTCCTGAGAACAGAGACCTCATGGCCTGACCACCTTTAAGATCCCACCTCTCAGTGTGCTGGCAACTGCTATTAAATTTCGTTGTGAGTGTGGAAAGGCGCATTTAAACCACAGAGGATCCGTTTCAAGAGCATAAACTTAATTCTTCCTCTTCATAGTCTCCCTATAAGGGACAAAGTGGTGTTATACATTTCACTAAGGTGTGTCCAGAAAAGATGAGAACATCACAGCCCAAAGGACCAGCCAGTGGCTGGTTTACCCATTAAGGAAGAATCAGATACCCATGCAGAAAAATTCTCATTTGTATAAAGACCATAAAACAAGGTGGTTTGAGCATAAACTCAGGTGCCATAATATCTGGATTTAGATCCTGCTCTTGCTACCCACTTGCTCTATAATCTTGGACAAGTTACTATTTCCATACCCGAGGTTGAACATCTTTATTATCTATCTCCTACAGCCATTCTGAAGATTAAATGAAGTAATACAAATACAGTGTTTAAACTGGTCTGCCACGGAGCAGGTACCATAAAACTGCAAACTATCATTATTAATGATGGTACTATTAGAATTGCTGTCATTAGCCTTATGTAATGCTTGCAGGCATATGGTATGGGCATATTCCAGAGAGCTCTCCATTCCCTCTGCAAGTATTCCAGCGCCCCGATGAACACGATGTCCTTCAGCTCCTGCCGGGTGTAGTTGCTGGCTCTCAGAGGCATCACAAAGTTCCGAAGCCCCATCAGGGCTGACTGGGCATCCCCGAAAACGCAGGCTACAATGTGGTCCCGAAACTCATGCTTTGACTTCTCACTCGGTTTCTGAGGATAAACATGCGTCAGTCACTTTTACGCACAAGG
Source organism: Eospalax fontanierii (assembly GCA_035773235.1). NCBI lineage: Eukaryota > Metazoa > Chordata > Mammalia > Rodentia > Spalacidae > Eospalax > Eospalax fontanierii. The sequence goes on along the minus strand of CM069542.1, from coordinate 11,656,722 downwards.
TGAGAGTTCCTCGGTGAGGACTCCTTCCTCTCCCCCTGACTCTCTGGGGACTTTCATTTGCTAATAGCATCTTTCAATTGCGTATATGAAATGGACTTTATAGTGCAATGATGACTTTTATCTCTTCTTTTGGGAAATTCCTTCTTTCGTGTTCTTTAGCCTGGTAGGAATTAATTAAAGCTAAACTCAGTGTAATTACTCAGGGCACAAAGTGCAGTGCGTGAAATAAGATACATTTCAAATTTTTTATTATTCTTAGTCTACAAAGTACTTTCTTATGGGGCTTTTATACATAATTTGATTGGGGGGGGGGTCCTCCTCCTTTCCTCTCCCATCCCTCGGCCTCCCCTTGCTCCTTTCCGCCCGCAGTAGCCCGTGCATGTATGTAAGCGCATTTGCATCCTGCATGGCCTGTGGAGGTCAGAAGAAAGCAATGGAGCCCCTAGAACTGGAGTTATGGATCGTTCTTAGCCGCCATGTGACTGCTGGGGATTGAATCCAGGTCCTCTGCAAGAGCAGCCAGTGCTCTTAACTACTGAGCCATCTCTCCAGTCCCAACACCTTTTAAAATATGTATTGGCCATTTGTGTGTCTTCTTTTGAAAGTTGTCCGTTCAATTCATTGGCCCATTTATTAACTGGTTTGTCTTACAAGGGAATTTAATTTCTTAATTCTTTGTGTGTTTTGGATATTAACCCCCATGTCTGATGTACAGCTGGCAAAGAAGAGGGGAACATTTCTTTATTTTGATAACGATTTTATCCCTGTATGTGCTAGATGAATAAGTAAAAAACCTAAGACATTGCAAAGACCATTGCTAAACTTATGTCTTCAAGAAAGCCCTGAAAATTGTATCAGGTTGTATAACAGGTGGCAGTGTTTGGGGTATTTTCACACAGCTGTAGGAACCACAAAATTGCCTTTCTGTACATCAAAAATGTTTGAACATTGGCAACTTTGTGAGGTTCATCCTAATATCTGGAACTGATTTGATAAAATACATTCTATCCCAAGCCAAAGGAATTCTCATGCAAAGTACACAAGAAGATGTAGGACAGATATAAAAATTCCAGTTGATTCCAAAGATTTGAATATGTCTCAAAATATTATCAGTGGCTCATACCACTCTGTATTTCCAATTTGGAAGTAAGGGATACATTTTGATTAGGAACCTCCACATTCATAGACACTCATAAAAATAGTATAGCTAACTGAAAAACCAGATTCCAGTAGCAACTTATTTTGAACCTGTTTGGTTTCTTTCAGAGGAGGAGAATCTCTTACAGTACTGGGAATAACAGAAACAGAGCTTCATGTGGCTCCAAAAGACCTGACTTTGTACTCTGGCTCTCCCTAACTGTACAACTGAATAAATTACATAACAGTTCTGGCCATCAATTTCTTTATGTCTAAATGTTTAAGATAATAATATAATGTTGTGGAAATTGAATTGTATCAAAGGCTTGACTCATTAATGGTTGTTCAACTGGTGTTTGTCGACTCTGAATTGAGCTCCTGGAGTACACTTGAAAGTTGGTAGAGAATTCGGCAAATTCATTTAAATTTCAAATAGGAATGTGTTCTACATTCTAGGTATATGAAGAATTTAACATTTTTCATGCCAGTCATTGCTGGGTTTAGGGACAAACTTCCACCACAGGAGGCTTAATAAAAGGCTACAAGATAAATAAATAACCTGACAGCTCCACATTGGAGTTGATCACAGTAGCAAATACCAGGAAATACCTCTTCTAAGGGGATCATCTTGTAATGCAAATAAAGCTACTTGTTTCCCTGGAGAGTGATATGAATCTTAACCAAACCTAGTAAATAATCATCTCTAGTTAATTTGATTTTTAATCCAAATTACAAAACCTTAATATCTGAAGTCCAAAAATTACTCTGCTGAGGAAAAGTAAACAACTAGAAACAAGATACATGGCAGAGTGTATTTACGGGCACAGCCACAGAAGCAATTTCTCCAACAAACTGTGGTAAAACCTGTCTCCCAATTAAGAAAAATGTTGTTGTGGGCAGGGAGGGAGGTATGCTGTTTGTTCAAAAAAACTTAAATTCAGTAAATCTACTTGACCCTTCTGCAAATAAAACCAAGTTCAAAGACTCTTTGAGTTCTGCAATCTCAATATTTCTCTCCTGGGAACACAAATTTCAAAATAGCAACATGTCTAAATCAAGAAGGCCTAAACTTAGCAGAAGACTCAGGTGTTGCTATATGTCATATCAAGTTTTATAAGGAGGATGTCTATCATGGCGACTTGTCTGTATACTTAACAAATAGAATCTAATAAATTGCTTTTTTTTCATGCTTCAGTCTACACCCAGCTTCTCTACTTTTCTTTCTAAAGATTTGCTTCCCATTAAAAATATATTGGTTTCCTGTTCAACGGATGTTTATTTTGCACAATTTAGAATAAGACACAGTTTCTAAATGGTGTTTCACCAGCTCTAATAACTTTTTCACTTGATACAACAGCTCTGATAATTTTTTGCTTCTGATAAAATGTTGACAATGCTTTTTAAAAATTGGAATGTATTCTGTCAGGATACTGGCACTAAGCCACAATGTAGGGTGTGTGTGTGTGTGTGTGTGTGTGTGTGTGTGTGGTGTATGTATGTGTGTGTGTGTGATGATGTGTGTTTGGGAAAAGGAACTAAATGATATTGCAAAACAAGAAAATACTTAAATTATCAATTAGGCATAGATGAGAAAATTATATGTATTTGTATAGCATATAAGAGAGCATCTTTATTAGTTAAAAACTCACCAACTAGTGTTTATAAGGAAAATGACTGAAGTTGTACTTGAGTTTTTAAGTCTGGAAAATGAGATGCAAAACCTAATTAGAATACAGATTTACTAGAGCTTGGCTGCTTGTGTTTCAGTGAGTAAGCGGTGTCTCTAAAGGATTCCTTCAGGGTGTTTAGGGCTGGTGTGGTCAGAATTTATATCATTTTACTGATGTGCTAAATGTAAGTATAGCCAGATTTAAGAAAAAGAATTATAGGCTGGAGAGATGGCTCAGTGATTAAGATCACTGGCTGCTCTTGCAGGGGACCTAAGTTCAGTTCCCAGCACCCACATGGTAGCTGACGACCATCTGTAACTCCAGTTCCAGGAGATCCAGTGTCCTCTTCTGACTTCTGCAGGGATTTCATGACAAGGGTGCACTTACATGCATGCAGGGAATACAGTTATACACATAAAGTAAAAAATAATAAAAATATTTTTAAAAAGAAAAAACTATATAGAGTTCAACATTTAAAATCAACAAATTAGAGAAATGTTTATTTTATTTTTAAACCAAAGGATGATTTCAGAGTCCTTGAAAATAGGACATTTAGGTCTGTTAGATTTGTTAACAAACTGTCAGAGCTTCAAGAGCACATCATTTGAAACAATTGAGTCAATTAACTGTTCTAAGAAAGAGAAGGCAGGTGAGGCCATCAAACCTGATTGAAACCCCACAATCTTTGTCAAGCGTCACATGGGTTCGTGGAATGTTATTTATGTGGATGGTGATGTGTATATTTTTCCTTTCAAATCATGGGAAACAAAGAGAACTACCATCTGCTTGTGATTCACAGAAGGGCACACTTTACCCTGGGAGATGATATTACTAGAGCTTTGGTGTGTGATCACCTTCCTGAACCACCTAGTCCAACAGGTTGGTTTGCACCAACGGGACGTGCCACTGCTATGGAGCTGGGCAGAAGAAATTCTTAGATAAGGAAAACGGAGAATTAGTCCAAGAACATTTGGCAAACTGTGTTAACAAAACCAAGAGATAAAACTCATTAGAACCATGAGTGGAAAATGAAAATGGGGAGAGAAAGACCACACAAGTCGGACACAGGCCCTCTTCTTACCTTAGATTATACCCACCTTGAAGAAACTTATTTCTCCTAATTTCAGTTCGGTCACAATGCTGCCATTGCATGATAGAAATGATGAGTTAGGCTTAAGCACTTTAAAGTTTAAAGAGCTGTGAGGAAGCTGGGCCTGGTGACACAGCCTCTAAACCCAGCTCCTCCTGAGGCAGGAGGATCTTGAGATTGACACCAGCCTGGGTAACATAGGAAGACCTAGTGTCCAAAATAAAAGGCTGTAAAGAGTGACTTGTAAGCATCACTTCCCTTAGCCTGCTCTGCTCGCCTCTTCCTTCTGTTCTTACTGTAATTTCCCTCATGGCTGTCTGCTGAAACTCCCTGGTTTGTTGAATGTACTTTGTGTTCCTTATGACTTCCACCATTGGCCCATATTTGCCCAGGCTTTGCCCTGACCCTGATCTAATCGACAAAGATCTCCCAGGAGACTCCCACACTACAATTAGGCACTATCCTGTTTTGCTGCATATTCAGTCACAGAGAGGGTCACATGATCTTTTGGGAAATCCCATTCAAACTCCCATTTGCTTGCTAGAGCACAGAGGTAACCCTTCCAGAGTTCATACAGTCCTGATCATTGCAGGGAAGAGGACAGAACTGGAGAATCAAGCCCAGGCTTTTAACTGTCTTGGTACAGAGTGACACACAGCTTATGTAATTGGCAAGACCTGGAGCCATAACATGACTTCTGCTAACTTTAAAGAGCCAAGAGAGGGTCTGGAGAGATGACTCAGGAGGTAAGGGCACCAACTGCTCTTGCAAAGGACCCGAGTTCAATTCCCAGCACCCATATGGCAACTAACTGCAGTCCATAACTCCAGTTCCGTGGGAACTCAATGCTCTCTTCTGACTTCTTTGGGCATTGCATGACATGGGTACATTTATACACACTCATATGCATAAAATTTAAAAGTAAATAAATAGAATATTCAAAGGGACTTGAGAACATGGAAAGCAGATGAGATGCCTGACGAACAGTCCCACCTCTGCCAGAGACTGTAAAGACTTCTCTCCTTTATTATATGGGCAAAAACAAAGAGCTAACGCTTTTCATGTGATGCTGGGGGTGAAGTCACTCACGCTCATAACATCCGGCCCTCTTTTATGTCTGTGAATGGTCAGTTAGGTGGGTGGAATGTGGCAACTGATAGTTGAGGTAGTGAAAAGCCCCTGTGTGACTTTTCAGACTGTCTCCCAACCTGCTCCAGAGAGGGTCAGCCTGGGTGCCTGAGGGAACACTTGGAACAGAGTGAGAAGTAAGTCTTCATCGTGCCACTGAAAGTCTATACGTTTTACCAATAATAGGTCCATCCTACCCCATCCTAAACGCAGCTTTCATGACACATCACTCACTGGAGATTTCCTGAACTATTTTTTTCTGAAGTTAAATAAAGTTTTAGAACAATGACCCCTTTTTCAAATTCATAATACTCCTTTTCATACAAACAATTCTCAGGAGTCGTGCATTGAGGAATTCTTTAACTTGCCTGATCACAAAACTTACCTGCCTGTATATGTATTGATGGATAGATGGACAGAAGAACGGATTTACTTACTTAAAATAGCTGTTAATGACCACCACCACCAGCTTCTGAAACATATTGCACCATGCCACCCTACAAATTCAGGCCTGGAGTCCCACTTTCCTGTGAGATTCTCAATCTCTCTCTCTCTCTCTCTCTCTCTCTCTGTCTCCATATATATATATATCCTACACTAGCCTCAAACTCATTGTCCTCCTGCTCAGGACTCCCAATTGTTGGGATTACAGGTATGCACCATCATGTGCAACTCTCCTATGAGATTTTGTTACACACTCAGGGAGAAATAAACCAATTGCTATCTGTGCTGGAGAATTAGGTGTTTTCTATGTGAAAAAAGACAGTTTATATATCACAGCTGGCCCAAAGACATAGACTCCAACATCAGGACAATGAATTTTACTCTCCTCAACCAGGTTAGTTTCTAAATTGCTATTTTAATCATTATTCTTTCAGATACAAGAACTTACTGAAACTTAGATTGAAGTAGCAGACTTAAAGCAGTGGAATGGAGAGGACCTAGGCAGAGGAGACCGAGTGGGGAGAGCCCACTCTCCCCAGAGAAAGGCTGGGAAAGGAAAGAGGGTGCTTGCTAAATAGATTAGCCAAGACTTTGATCAAACCCTTTTCTTCTGCCGCAGTTAAGATCTGCCTATAAATTTAGTAGATTTAGTTGGTTCTATTCATTTAATAAGACAAAATATGTTATAAGGCTCAATGTCAGCTTCACTAAAGTAGATTACATTATTCATTCAAATTCACATGACTTTTGTTGGTTTAAATCTCCATAGTTCATGAACCCTAACTCTGGATTCTTTGAACCCCACAGGCTCTCTCAGTAGTATAGACAGGACCACATGATGACTTTATGCCAAGCTTGTTAAAGACACTTACCTGAAAAAATATATATAAGCGCTAAGTCTAAATTTGGTATTTGTGCCCATGCCTCCCCGCCTTCCTGTGTGTGTGTGTGTGTGTGTGTGTGCGAATGCACATGTGTGCCATGATGTACTTCAAAGTCAGAGAACAACTTTCTGACTGGTTCTTTCCTTCCGTCTTGTCTTTGAGGCCGGGTCTCTCATTGCTTCCGCCACGTGTTTTGTATCGAGGCTGGCTGGCCCCAAGCATCTGGGAAAGGTTCCTGTCTCCCCTTCCTATCTGGCTGTAGGAATGCTGGGATGCAAGACACCACATCCAGTTGTTGTTGTTTCTACATGGGTCCTGGGGATCAAACTCAGATCATGAGGCTTGCATTGCAAGTGCTTTTACCTACTGAGTCAGTCATCCTTAGAACTGGCTATCTTATTCACAGAATCCTCTCTCTCAAGGAGAACCTTCTTAGACGTTGTGTTCATAGTTCTCAAAATATGTGTTCAAATAGTATATCCAAGTTGGTAGCATCTTTACTGACACTTTGGAAGTGTTTTGGGAATTATTATTTTACTTCCAGGGAGAGCCCTGCCTGCCCTCGGTGTCAGCCCTTGAGTCTTCAGCACCTGCTACAGCTTTCCTTCTGGTCACTTTGTCCAGCCTTTTCCCATGCCCACTTCTTCTCTTTCCCCATCCCATGATAAATGGAGAGTCTTTGGTCCAGTAATTAAATGCCCTCCTGGCAAATGGAAGATGGTCTTTTCCAACATTTTAACTGAACTTGGGATAGCAAATCAATCACCGCACATTTTTCTATCACAATGAAAGTATGATCTATGTATACAAGCTGTCACAGGCAACGTCTTTCCTCATTCTGATGTTATGGAAAACAGACATGCCTTAGAGGAAACACCTGTTGGAGACCTGCATGAAAGAAAAGTCTGAAGGAGCCCCACTGCATCATAAAGGCAACCATCTGGCGCCCTTGCCAAAGCAAAACCTAATGCAGTTTAGATCACCATCCTCAAAAAAATCTCCCTTCTGCCATATGCTTATAAATGTCAGGCTCTTGGTAGGAAGAATCTTTCCAAAGAGACCAACACAGCATCTATGAGAACGCTACTTGAGAACAAGAATGGAACATAAGGACTGATCAACTGGATGAAAAGGTGCTGGGGTACCGTCCAGGTTAGGAGAAGCCACCTCCTGTTCCCAGGTGGAATTATCTCCGCTGAAGATCAGTGATTGTATGGGAAAGGATGGCAATAAAGACATGCTGGAAATGATCTAGAATGGCCCTCAGATAATGTGAACGATGCTTCTTAGTGCCCAGGAAACAGTAGGATACTTCTACCTGGGAGCGTCTAGGAGAACTGGACCTCAAAATGTCCCCACTTAGGTGTCATGGCCTAGTCAGGCCTCATGACTTCCAGCAATGCAGCCCACCATCATTATTTCCCCCAATTTCTAGCCTAGACTCAGCTTCCTGAAGAGTGATCAAATCCCCTGCTGTTCATAATCCCTAATGAGAAGTTCAAAAAAAATACCAACAACTCCCTTTTCTTTTGCAGGCTTCATTTTCACTTGTCAGAAATCCTGGCTTATGACCATTTCATTTGAAATCTCCTTAAATTCCTTAGGCAGCTTGTAAGTTCTTAGCACAGAGATTTCTGACCCGAATGCAGAGCAATATTTTTTTTTTGGTCTGAGGCTTGGGCTATGCAAAAATGTATTTCCTAAAATCTTAACATAGGGAAGACAATCCCCCTGGCCAAGTGTTTAGAAAGAGTGGAAGGAATGTGTCTGTGTGTCCAGAAGTTTCGGTAACCTTCATGTCTTTGGAAACAAACTGTCTCTTGGAAGTAATGGTCAATTTTCCTCCAAATACAGAATGAAAATGTTTAGTCTCTATGATCACTGTTCAGCCAATACTTGATTTAAATTGCTCATTGTCACTCATGACAACCATTTCTTTTATTATGGGAAAAAGACTTTCACCTAAAGTCAGGAATGAGACAGGGTGTATAATCATTCTTACATTGTCTTATTCCCTGGTTCTCTCTCTCTCTCTCTCTCTCTCTCTCTCTCTCTCTCTCTCTCTCACACACACACACACACACACACACATAAACACCCCTACATACATATAGACAGACACAATACAGTCAAATATCAGACTCTGACCCTAATCTTATGGTCAATTATGAGTTCAAAGTTGAAATTTTTTAAGTGTATTATTTTGCTCCCCCAGAAATCTTTTCATAAACAAGCTCTGAAGAGATATTTGGCTGGGGAGGAGATGGCTGAGTGAGTGCCAGTGCTTTCTGAACATACACGAGGATCTGGTTCAGATCCCCAGCACCCACATAAAGGTTAGGCCTGGCTGTGCATGCCTGGAACCTCAGCGCTGGGGGATGACTGGAGCCAGGAGGATCACTGGAGCTCACTGGCCAAGCAGCCTTCCCCGAACCCCTCACAAAAAGCTGGAAAGCTCCAGGTTCACTGAGAGACCCCATCTCAAGACAATAAAGCACTGAATGATTAAGGAAAACACCCGATGTGCCTGCACACAAAAAGAGATTTGGAGCACTGAGCAAACTCCAGGATGGTGTGACTGGAACATTGTGAGGAACCTAGCGAGCCTGATGCATCCTCCTTCTCGGAAGACTCTCTGTGGTTGACTTCCTTTTTACTTAGGTTGAACAGTGTGTACCAGGCTCTGTGCCTTCTTTGGAACTTGATCTTTTGTCCCTGCTGAGCCCTCTTTGCCATCAACTCTCAGCTGGCATGGCATACATTGACAGCAGCCTAGTACCTCCAAAACATCAAACCTCCTTGGTTTGTACCTAAAGAAACCTTAGGAAAGTACTGGAAAGAAGGAATTTAAAAATTATCTGTCTGCCAACTAGGAATGACCAACTGTTTTGGATCTGGTTTACCTGGGACTGGTTTGCCAGGACCTGGGATGTTCATGGCTAAGACTGGTTACTTTGTTGCCAAAATGGAGATACATCTTCTTATTAATTTCTAAGCTTTGCAGGGAGGAAAGAAGAGAGTCAAGGAACAAAACACTTGCAACCTTATGCCAAGAAAAGCTCCAACTCTTTAGATTATGAATGAATTTTGCTGGTGTTTAATGGAAAAGAGCATAGGCAGGTAGCCAGAATCCTGGATGTTTTAAGACAATCCAGTTATCGTGAATTATATTTTCTAATCTCTAGATTCCTAATCTCTCCAGGGTTTTGTATATGTAAAATCTTCATAGAATCATGAAAGAACAGTGGTCTTTGACAGTTAAGATTGTTAAGGTTGCTGGCATGGGATTGGGGATGCAGTTCAGTTGGTAGAAAGCCTACCATGCATGAAGCCCTGGGTTCAAGTGTTCGGCACTACATAAACTGAGCATAGTGTGGCAGGCCTATAATCCCAGATGAGAGCTAGGACTGGAGAGGCCACTCAGCTACACAGCAGTTTGAGGCCTGCCTGAGCTATGTGAGACCCTGTCTTCATAGAAAGCAAAGTTGCTATGATTTGAGTCCCACATAATCTTATTTCAGTCTTGATAAGAGGACAGAATTATGTTTCACAGTGAAGCAAACCAGCCTGCAGTAATGTTGCACTTAAACGGTATCTTGCAGGTAGAGTCCAGCAAGCACATCACCTCCATTCCCAACATTCACTATTCAGAGTGTCTACATGGACATGTTTTCTCCTCTCTTGCTTAGATGTTGTACCCCAGGTCAGAGTGGCCCAACCCAGAAGACAAGAATTACATGGTGTTTCTATCAGATAACGTCATCTCTGTACTCACATTGGAGAGACTCTGTAAAGCTTAGTTTGTTTCTGATGACTAAATCTGTCAGCCTTCTTTGCAGAGCCTTTTCTGTGACAACCTGCATGCAGGCATCTCAACTTAAATTGTTACCAGAAGGAAGATCAAGGGGAAAGATACAGTTTCCCTCTTTGTCCGTTCACCAGATGGAGTCTCATTTCAATCCTTTTAAAGCTTATGGATATTGCATTTGGAGTTTACTAGTGTGAGGACAAATGAGACATGACCCAGAGCTGCAAGTACGTTTAATAAACGCCAGAGTATGTGCCCCCCAAGTGAGAGAGGCTAGAGCTCAGAGCAAGTCTCCTGTGTCGTGAGAACAGTGTCCTCAGAAATCTTCAGCACTGGGTTGTATTTTTAGGTGCTATTTTGCACATTCCCTCACACTTTCTAAATATCAAATGACATAGTAAACTTACAGGTTGAGCTAAGTGAAAAATAGTTTTCCTTTGTAGAATAAGTTTAGAATATGGAGTTTTGTTTGTTCAGTGGACTGGGAACTGAACAATTAAGTCATTACTCTTGATAACTTCAACCCTATGACACATCATTGATACAAATGAAAATATGAAGCCAAGGACTTCTTTTTTTGTTTGACTTTGTCTTCTGAGGAATGCAAGCATGAAATATCTGAAAATTACTTCACTTTTCATTGAATTGATACACTGTCCAAGCCCAGGTCAGAGAGTAACTTGACATAAACGCTTTCCCTATATAATGGAGTGACAGAGTAGCCCTGGACAGTACTAACAATAACAACCCCCTCAAAAAACCCCTTCAGCCTTGAAACCATGGCATGCATCAGATCTCCCTAGTGTGAGCATGTGTGTACGCTTGTGAGTGGATGGTTACCAAATCCAGAGGTACAGACTGTGTAGAGGAAATTAAAATAATTCCAGAGTCCATGAACACTATGGATAGCTTTTCCTCAAAGTAAAAGGTGACGTGTGAAGTTCTCTTATGCATAATGCTTGGTTTCCAGAAATTCTTGTTGTTGGATACTGAAATGTGGAGAAAAATACTGTGCTGATGATTACAGATTTTTGAAAATATTAGAAGGACCTACTGACATGCTAAGGACCACAAGCTTTAAGGGTTTTCCTCACATCTGGAAGCTATCATTGGAGAGAAGCCGTTGAACACAGGCCTCCCAAGTGTTGCAGCCTTTTGCTTAGAACCGTGACCTGTCAAAGGGGATAACAGAGATGCAGGCCCCTTGGGATCTACCAGGACAGGAAGCCCCCCTTCCACTCTGTGTGGTACTCACACGCCTTGATTAAAGATGGAAAGTTAGAATTAGAGGTCTGTGGCTGGACAGGACCGGGATTCTGTTAGTGTTCTTTAACAAGAAGATGTGGCTAAAGTGGGGCTGTTACTGGGATGAAAGCTGAGAAGCAGGGATTTTTACTGGGGATGGAAAAGGAGCCCCAGGAGGAGCTAGTCTTAACAAGGTAGGAAGAGGTTTCATGCTTAGATGCTTTCAATACTTTTGTTCTTTAAAGGTTAAGTGGGGTAAAAAATGTAGTAAGAAGTTCATCCTGCTCTGTTTACTTCTAATTTGAGACTTCCAACACTCGTTCTGAATATTTGGCTTTATTTTATGTGAATCTTTAGAAAATATACATATCTGGATTTATTTTTGTTTGGTTGGTTCAGTTCAGTATTTGAGACCAGGTTTCCGTGTATAACTCAGATTGGCCTAAAACTCTGATCCTCAGCCTCTGCCTCCCAAGTATTAGAACTATAGATGTGTGCCATCATGCTCATCTAGCTTTTGTGTTTTTCGTTTGTTTGTTTGAAGACAAGGCCTCTGTGTAGCTCAGGCTGGCCTCAAACTCAAATCCTTCTGCCTTCTGTCTTACTAATGCTGAGATGACAATTTTCACCACTGCACACAACTTCACACCTCAGTTTCTTGAAGATTGGGTTTGTCACACCAGGAGGTCCTCTATATGACTCATTTCTTATCTTAAAAACCCCAGGAGGAGTTCTGGGAGTCATCTCTTTCCTTTCCAGTCATGCTTTCTGAACTGTGGCCGTCAGAGAGGGATGGAGAGAGAATGATTACAAAGCCTTGTGGGAACTTTCTTAAAGCTAATAATCACCACCAACCATGTTCATAGGCACAAATTACTTTTAGCAATAAAATCCCTTCTTATGCCTAACCAAAGTGACTAGACTATAGAACCAATGATACTATTGGTAAGGAAGGTTTTGACATGGCTCTTTCATACTGTGTCTTGTAACAGGGACAGTATCAACCCATAGTTGAAGATGGAAAGGAGAAAAATTGGGATGAGTTTAACTGTGGAGAAGAGAGAGAGTAATATGTGGGGGAAGGTAGAATAACACTAAGGAAGTTTGAAAAACCCATGGGGAAGTATATTGTTATGAGCGTACCTAAAATACATATAGAATAAGTGTTCTATTTCATTGCCACACAACTGACATCTCTCTTTGAGCTATTGGTTTTAGGGTAGTCCAAGATACCCCCAAACAATATAGGTATTGCAATGCCCTTGGTTGTCTCCCAGAACTTCAAAACCTTCAGCCTATTTCTGAAGATAGCCACCAACTTTAATTATAGTTCTTGGTGGTACTGACCTGGAAGCCTGCTCCCTCTGGGTCAGCTCTTATAGTATAGAAGATGCTATATAAGCTGCCAAGATAGAAGAGTTATCAACAGTCCTACCCAACTGTAAAGCCCAAGAGCAACAACAATGATCAGCCTAGCAAGATATCCCTCATGGAGCAACAGTGGCCCTGATATCTTGTGGTAATCAACCTCTATCTAATTGAATTTAAAGTCTGCTAAATAGGCAGGACCTCATGCTTAATACTGTAAAACTAGTCAAGAACCCATGACTAGAAAAATCATAGACCCCAGAGGAGAACCTACTACTGACATTTTTCTAAATTAAAATAGCTTTTAACTGTATTCTAAATATTTATCTTTATATCCATCGATAAGTGCAGTTCTCTCACTCCTCATTAAAGAATCTTCTTTTGACAGCTGATGGAGGCTACTACAGAGATCACAACTGGTCAAAAGGCACAGAACAAGTGACAGGGGGCTCCCAGCCCCACTTGGTACATCTACAATACAGCCCTCTTACCTAAGGCTCAAGAACATCAAGGAAGAGAGGGCAGAAATATTGTAAGAGCTAGCAGGTCAGAATGACTGCTGTGAGACAGTGTCTTCTGGACACACCAGGGAAGCTGCACTCATGAAATCTCAGCAATATGCTTGCCAAACAAGACCTACAAAAGTCCACACCAGTTGACATGCAAATGTGGATGGGGAGAGTTTAACAAGGCTCCATCCCTAGATGAAAAGCCACAGATCATCAGCAGCAGCTGCTGACGAAGGGATAATTAGTTTGCTCCAGGGATGAGCCACCTAATAGGTTGCCCAGTCTTAACTGGTCAGCTTGAAACACATGGATAAGTGAACTCAGTAGATTACATGCATATATGTATATATGTGTAACAACAATAATACAGACGAAGTCATGAATTCAAGTTGGATACACAGGAGGAACTGGAAGAGGTAAAAGGAGTCGAAATAATGTGAATACAGTCTACTCACGTGGTGGTTTGAACGACAATGTCCCCATGGGCTCCAAATATTCAGACATTTTGTCCCCAGTTGGTGGCACTCTTTGGCAGGTCTTAGAAGGTGTGGCCATGCAGGAGGAAGCACGCCACTGGGGACAGGCTTTGCGGGATCTCCAGTCACTCTCTGCTTCCTGTGTCTGCTTGAAGTTGTGAACACTCAGCTTCTGCTCTTGCTCTAGCCATCTGTGCTGCCATGCCTCCCCGCCATGATGGACTCTGGCCCCTTTGGAACCGTAAGCTAAATAAACTCTTCCTTTTTTAAGTTCCCTTTGTCAGTGCTTTTATGACAGCAACAGAAAAATAACTAATATATCATGTATCAATTCTCAAAAAATTAAAATAAAAGGAAAAAAGCCACAATGGTTTAGTATTTGGAATTCACCCAAAATCTGGATCCACAGGAAATATCACTATTTGAACTTTAAAAATGTTTTTTCAATGTAGGTAGGCATGGCATTACACACCTTGAAACCCAGCGCTCAGGAGGCAGAAGCAAAAGGATTTCTGAGAATTGGACGCAAACCTGGTCTACGTAGCAAGTCCAGGCCAGCCAGAAATACACAGACTCTCAGTTTTGCCCCTGTGGCTGGAGAGATGGCTCAGCAGTTAAGAGCACTGGTTTCTCTTGCAGAGGACTCGTTTAGTTTCTAGGAACCACATGATGGCTAACAACCATGCTTAACTCCAGTTCAGGTGATCAGATGCCCTCTTCTGTCGTCTGTGAGTACTGCACAACTTGGGTGCACTTACATATGTGCAGGCAAGACATTCATACACAGAGTAAAAGTAATAAATAATTTTTTAAATTTCTCAATATATATGTACATTGTACATGGTATTGTGTTATATAGGGACATGTTCATACAACTATATATTATATATTGAGCATATTCCCTTCCGTACCCTACCTTATCCTGCTAATCTTGTTTTCACTATATATTTTTATTGACTTTTTGTGCATCTCATAAAATACATCTTAATGATATTTAAACCCCTCCCCTATGTGTACCCCCGATAGCCCACCCACTGTATTTAATCATTCTGTTATAAATCAAGGCCTATCAAATCAAATATGTGTACCCAGATGTCCCTTGGTGTGAGTTCATCCACTGGAGCCTGCCTGGTCAGTCTATCTAACATTACCACCTTAAAGAAGACCAGCTCTCTCTCACTCAGCAGTAATCAGCCGCCATAGTTCCTCAGCTAAGGTTGGGGCCCTCGTGCCCTTTTCCCCAATTCTATGCTGGGTTTTTGTCTGATGAGTTTACATGGGTCTTATGCATACTGTCACCATTGCTCTGTTTACATTAAGAAGTTCACAGGGGCCTGGAAGACTGTTTCTTTGCAGTCACACACCACCCCTGTTCTAGTTTGCCTTCCATTGCTGTGGCAAAACAGTCTGACCAATACCAACTTGGGGAGGAAAGAATTTATTTAGCTTATATCTCTCAGATCACAGTTCATAACTTAGGGAACCAAGGGCAGGAACCTGGAGGCTAGGGAGGAAGTTTCCAGGTCAGTTCTGGTTCCATTGCTCCAAGTCCTGTGTCCACAGTATGTTCTGTCTTCAGCAATAACTTCAAGTTCTGGGAGGCAATCAAGGGCCATGGCAACAGTCTATGTTATTTTGGGGATATCCTGGACTACCTTAAACAATAACTCAAAGGAAGTTTTCTCCTGTCTGGCACTGTGTTTCTTGTTATATAGCCTTCAGCTACACACTTCTCTCTCTTTTTCCCACCCTTCCCCGTTAAATGCCCTGTTTTATCCATTTCATCCTTGGCAACACCTCCTGTTATTTCCTAGTACCCCCTGTTTGGGTTTCTTCTCTCCCTTAGCTTCCATGGTTTCTATTTTCCTGGTTCCTAAGGTTTTAACAGGACATACACTCACATACAAGGATTTTAAGGATAAGATCCACAAATGGAAACGAATGCATGACACTTGTTTTTCTGAGTCTGTGTTACTTCACTTAGTATAACAGTTTATAATTCCGTCTTATTTCCTGCAAATTTCATGATTTTTGTCTTTCTTTGCCACTGAGTACAACTCCATTTTTTAACTGTACCACGTTTTCATTGTCCATTCATCAGTTAAGGATATTGAGTTTGTTTACATTTATTTGCAGGGTAGTCTTCAGGTCTCAGGCAGGACAATCAGGAGGGGGCCCAGGGCCAAGGTGAGGGTGGAAACAGCAGTGGAGAGTCTAACTAGCTAAGTGGAGTAGGTGTGGGCCCTAAAGCAGGAGAATGCCTGTTACACCTTTTCATTCTTCTAGATAGTTTAGTGTCTATTCTTATGTCCTAGACACATTTATGATTTTATTTAAATACATAAAAATCTAGGCACCACATATGAGAAAAAAATGTGATAACTGTCTTTCTGAAATGGGCTCAACTCACTTAATATGATTATCTCCACTTGCATCTCTTTTCCAGCAAAACAACCCAACTTCATGCTTCTTTATGGCTGAAAAATTCCACTGTGTGTACATGTCCTTCCCTTTGTTGTTGGACACTTGGGCTGGCTCTGTATCTTAGCTATTGTGCATAATGCTGCAGTAAACACCAAGGTGCTGGGATTATTGTGATATGACATCTACAGAGCTGGCACACGTGTCCAGGAAAGCCCCAAGATGAAACCGTTTCTCTTCTTGCAGCTGCCCTTTCCCAAATGGTGAATAAAGACTAAGGCAGAGATACAGATTCCTAAGCATGCACACAGAACCTCTTGACAAAGGCAAAGAAACTTATCAGCTCAAGGTTGCTTAACATTTTAAATTTATGTTTTGACAATTTCATACATATGTGCAGGGCACTGTGATCACACCCACCCTCCTTCTACCCTCACCCCCTCCCACCCCTACTGACCCCTCTTCTTCCCAACTAGCCCTGTCTTTGTGTCTTGTTTTTGTGTATGCAGGCCACATGCAAATAGCCAGAGCTGCTGTGTATTCATGATTACATAAACCATGTCATACCCGGGAGATGTCACTAGGTTCCTCCCCATCTTCCACCTCTTGCAGTTTTTATGCCCTGCCCCCCTTCTATGAAGTTCTCCGAGCCTTGGAAGGAGTAATGTAGATGTCCTGCTTACAGAAATCTCAGTACAGTCATATAATTGAGTAGATAGCGGCTTAAATATCAGCATACAACTAAGATTGCAAACCAGAGAATTACCTCAGAAAAGCCACTAAACAACCTATTGGAACAACATAAAAACAGCAACTCTGAGCTGAAATGGGTAAATGATTTTTTTTAGAATGCTAGATTACATTATTTTAAATTTTTTGGCTTCCAATTAGAAATTATGAGACAAAGGCAGTACGATGACCCACATTGGAGAAAAGTCAATAGAAAATGCTCTTGAGAAAACCCATTAGCTTGCTTAGACAAGAATTTTTAAATGCTATTATAAATATGCTTAAAGAAAAGGAAACTGATGACAGAGATGGCTCAATGGTTAAGAGCACTGACTGCTTTTGCAGAGGACTTGGATTTGGTTCCCAGCACCAAGGAAACTTCAAATTGAGTAATCTCAAAGGGATTCAACCAGATGCATCATAATCAAAGTTTTGAAGGTCAAAGACAGAGAACCTTAAAAACTGAGAAGACAAAGGCATGTAAGCAGAGATCCTTAGCGACTTTGATGGATAACTATCCATTGGAAAACATAAAAATTCATTAGATATGTTGAATAAGATAATGTCATTACTATTCCTGGTAACTACTTTTTATTTCGTTATAGATTTTCAAATTTTCTAATAAAGCATTTTTAAAAACATAAAAGCTAGAATGCAGTGGGAAGACATAAAAAGTTCTGGAAACAAAACAATAATCAACATACTGTCAAGAATTCAGGAAAGTTCTATGCTGGGTTTTTGTCTGATTGAGTCAGCATGGGTCTTGTGCATTCTGTCACCATTGCTGCAAGTTCATATGAACAAGGTACTGAAGGCCTGAAAACCTCTGTTTCCTTACGTTCATGCACCAACCGTGGCTCTTACAACCTTTCCTCTCCCATTTCTGAAATGGTCTCTGAGCCCTGGATGGGCGAGGTTTAATATAGGAGTCCTATCCGGGGACACTCACTCTATCCTATTCACTAAAACTTAGCCAGTTGTGACCTTCTGTATACATAACACTCTGTTGTACTAGGAAGCTTCACTGGTGAGAGCTGAGTGATGTATTAGTGTTCTCTCTACGCCCTGTTCTGCTGTGTTCCATGAACTTTAGATGTTGAGGTTAGAAGTATCACTTAAGGCCGGGCATCTCTCAGACATATTCTCAGTTGTGGAACTCTGTAATACCTTCCATCTGTTGCAAAAAGAAGCTGCTTTGATGAGTGGTGACTGGCATACTTGTCTGTAAATATAAGGATACATATTTAGTATGCAGTATGAAATTTCATCTGCCTAGAAATATGACAGAGATGGGATTTTCTCTAGGATCTATGACTGTGTGTATTTGGCTATACTCAGTACCACCTGAGTTGCCTCCCATTGAGAGGGCAATTAGACAGCTGTTGGTTACCCCTAGACAAAAGTGCCACTACTTCACCAATAGAGAGAGTTTGCTGTGGTCATTGTTATGGTTATTCGACTTTACAACTGGATTGGACCATCGACTGATTTTCTCCCTTATCACCTTGCATAGTATCCTCTAGAACTATGAGAGCTAGTCTTCAGGGAGAAAGCTTCTAGGTCAGTTCCAGTTCCATTGCTCCAAGTGCTGTGTCCACAGTATGTTCTGTCTTCTTCAATAGGGTCTTACCTTCAAGCTCTGGGGGGAAATCAAGGACTGTGGCAATAGTCTGTATAATTTTAGGAGTCTCTTGGACTACCCTGACCAACAGCTTGAAAGATGGTTTCTCCAGTCTGGCACTGTGCTTCTTGATATACAGCCTTCAGATATATACATGCTCTGATGTTCAGATATTATGTGTGTGTTTTACTAGGGTCTTTTGAGTTATTACATTTCCTTCTGACTTTTCACACCACCTAAGCTTTATTTATCTCTTCTCTCTCTCCGTCTAAGCACCCTTCTACGTTAAAGTGTCCCATTTCCCCCTTCTTCCCCGTGATAATCCCTGTCTCCTGTTATCCCTGCTCTCTTGAGTTCCTTCTTCCCCTTTATCTCCACGGTTCCTTGTATGCCCTTACCCTCCTCCCTTCAACAGGTCCCAACCTTAGCCACAGAGCTATTGGCAACTGATTACGGTAGGGTAGGGAAAGAGATCTTCTTTGAGGGAGTGACTCTAGATAGGCTGACTAGATTGCAGTGGATGAACTTGCATGGAGAGACATCCGGGTACAAATGCTTGACCGGATAGAACTTAACATATGTGACAGAATGCATGAAATCTGGCAGGATATTTGATTAAGATCTATTATAGTAAATGCATGAAAATTCAATAAAAAAAATACATAAAAAGAGAACAAAGCCTAGAATCAGAAAGGGCAGGGATAAAAACACCTTTATCCCCTCACCTTTCCTAGCACATTACACCAGACACTTGAGTCTCAGCCTCCTCCTGGATGATGTATTTTGAAAGTACTTACCTCATGAGGTTCTTACACGCATCAGATGAGATAATGCATGTACAGTTCTTAGCACATGGCCTAAGTTAGATTATATTTAAAAATGATATTACTACTTTTATTCTTAACTCATTAAAAAAAAAGAATTCAGGAAAGGACAAAGCCTGGGAAGCATCCACCTGTACATCGGAGCCAGAGCCCTGAAGAGTCTCACTGGGAGTATCTCACCTTCCTGCCTCTGTTCACTGCATCCTTGGATGTGTTCCAACAATCTGTCAAAACGTGATGGGTTACTATGAGGTTCTAGGCAAGCAGAGCCACAACTCAGTTGAGAATATCAAAAGAGCATCTTAGAAACTAACACCAAAGTGACCCACATAAGGATCCTGAGACTAAAGCAGCAGTGGGGAGAAAAATTCAGACTTGCTGCTGAAGCAATGAGGTTCTCTTAGATGCTGAATAGGGGGCGTCGTGACAAGGGAGTGATGGCAGCAGAGGAAGGGGGTGCCGTTTTGAGGGTCTGTTTGAATTGGGCTCCACATTCCAAAACCCAGATGATGTCTTCAGGGAAATCTGTATTAGAAAGGGACCTAGCTTTATTCAATTTGTTTGAAGACCTAGTTGATGACTTTCCAGGAAACTGAAAGGGTCGCTGAGAAAGCAGAAGCCAAACTGTGGGCTTGATTTGCTTTGCTTTTAGTGGATTTTCATCTTTTAGGGATGGATTTTCATCTGATACAAGATTTACTTCCTTCAGGACACAAGGTTATGGGTCTCACTTCTATGTCACTTGTTGATAGTGGGATGGCAACTTCAAGTTAATATCAACTAAAACAGTTAATGGAAGAAAAAATCACTACAAAGAGGATTGTGAAGAATGGTCAAGAAAGAGTAAATGTTGAAGAAGACAGTCAGTTAAAGCTCTTAATAAGTGAGAAATTCAGTGCACACATTTAAAAGAAATGTTAAACAACAATAGGCAACATTTGTGTACTAACAAGAGCCTTTTTTGAGGATCAAATGAACTCAACTTTTACTACAACTGCACTATATACCTATTCTGAGGTATTTATAAACAGCTCATCGGTAGCCCTATTCGTCCTAACTTTTGAAGTTTGCTGTTGGAATGCGGGTATAACCATTTTGCGGTTTTGGTCTTTGAAATTGTAGTCTCTGTATGTATTTTGCTTTGTTATTAAACATAATCTAAGGAGAGTCTGAAATTCTTGCTTCGTGCTATGACAAGCTCAAACTCTGTCATCACCATGGACCTTCCTTCCAGGGTGCTTCAAATGTGACCAGAAAAGTATCTGCCTGCTGTGATGTGAACGTAGCCGGAATGAATCCTCTACAAAAATGTTTTTCAGTATTTAGAAATGACTGCATTGATGGGAATATATGTCTGGTTTAGTATAAATTAAAAATGCTTTCTAACTGTGCATGGATGCTAGGCACCTTGTAAATTTTGACAATTATCTAAATATGTAATATTAAGCTTATATTACTTAAAGTTAATAAACTGGCTCTTTGCCATTTACTTTACAAAAAAAGAAAATAAATGTGAATGTGGCTATTGTATTCTTTCTTGGAAAAATATGGAGTGACTCAGTGGCAATGAGAATGTGTGGTTGCTGCTTTTCACATGGTAGTCAGACCAAGAAGCAGAACAGGGCTATAGCACTCAAAGACCATTCCCCAGTAGCAAATACCTCACCATCCAGAACCACCGTCTCTCAAAACCATACTATGTAAACACCAAACATTTAAACGCATGAGGCAGGAGAGGCAGTTAAATTCAAACCACAACAACATAGACTTCTGCTTCAAAATATTCTAAACATGCTGGAACTAAAGGGCAAGAGACATTAAGTTGAAACCACATGAAGAATAAAGGGTATCAGGAAAAGTAACAATATAGGTTCATAGAGTTGATTAAGCAATAGAATTTTTGATATAATGTCAAAAACATGAGCAATAAGAAATCGCTGCATGTCATCAAAATTAAAAGATTTGTGGCTCCAAGAACTTTGTAAAATGAAAAGATAATTTATGCACATGGATAGTTAAGCTTATATAACAAGAAAGAGTATCAAACAGGAGAAACCTTCTTTCAAATTGTTTGTCAGTGTAGTCCAAGAGACTCCCAAAATTACACAGGGTATTACCACAGCCCTTGATGGCCTCCCAGAACATGAGGGGAAGACATTACTGCTGAAGACAGGGCATTCTCTAGACACAGGACTTGGAGCACTGGAGCTGGAACTGACCTGGAAGCCTCCTCCTTGAAGACTAGCTCTCATACTTTAGAGAGTACTATTAAGGGGGCAAGTCAATCAATGGTCCAACCCAGCTGTAAACGACCAGCACAGCAAACTATTTCTATTGGTGCGGTAGTGGCACTTTTCTCTTAGGGGCAATCAACAGCTGTCTAATTAGACTTAAAGTCCTCTCAAGGGGAGAGAACTCATGTGTGGCACTATAAACAGTCAAATGTACATGGCTGGAGAGATCAAAAATTCTAGAGAAAGCCCTATGTCTGTCACATCCCCACAC
This sequence comes from Eospalax fontanierii, assembly GCA_035773235.1. Classification (NCBI taxonomy): domain Eukaryota; kingdom Metazoa; phylum Chordata; class Mammalia; order Rodentia; family Spalacidae; genus Eospalax; species Eospalax fontanierii. The sequence goes on along the minus strand of CM069542.1, from coordinate 11,634,863 downwards.
AAATGTAATTTCTTACTATATGCTAAATATGGATCCATATATTTACAGACAAGAATCCCAGTCACCACTCACCAAAGAAACTTCTTTTTCAAGAGACAGAAACTATTACAGAGTTCCACAGCTGGTCACACACATAGAATGAGTGTCTGCAGGATGCCCAACCCTAAGTGACACATCTACAACGGAACCTCTATACCTAAGGCACTTGGAACATGGTGGAACAAGAGGTGGAGAGAATTCTAATGCATCTCTCCACTCTCGCCTCATGCAACAGAACGCGATAAATACAAAAGGCCACAAATGGCCAAAGTGTAGAAAATAAGAGTCTGGAGAGTGTGGGTCCCTGGACAAGACTCCTATATTAAACCTCACCCACCCAGGGCTCGGAGACCATTGCCTAAGAGGGAGCAGAAAGATTGTAAGAGCCAGGGGAGGATATGCATGACCATATGGAAACAGAGTCTTACAGGGTCCCAGGACCTTGCTCATATGAAAATACAGCAATGGTGTCAACATGCACAAGATCCACGCAAACTCAAGCCGCCAAAAACCCAGCAAGGAACTGGGAAAACACACAGCAGGCCCCAATCTTAGCTAAAGAACTATTGGCAGCTGATGACTTCTGGGTGAGGGAGAGCTGATCTTTAAGGGAGAGACTCTAGAGAGGCTGACCAGGCCCCAGTGCATGAATTCGCACCAAGGGACTTTTGGGGACACTGTTTGACCTGCTGGACCTTAACATATATGAGAAAAACCATGAAATTCAGTTGGGGGTGTAGGAAGGTACAGATGGAAAGGGAGTGTAAAGATGACTAAGATGTTCTGTATGAAATGCATTTCATAGAGAACATCTCAATCTGAATCATCTTAGTAACCCCTCCTCACTGGCACCCTCCCACCGCCCCCTCCACTGAAATTCATGCATTCTGTCATTTGTGGTAAGGCCTATTGTGTCAAGCTAATGTTCCCAGACATTCCTCAGTGCAGGTTCATCTACTGAGGTCTAGTCAGCCTATCTAGAGTCCCTCACTTTAGGAAGGTTAGTTCTTCCTCACGCAGCAGGAATCAGTTGCCAATATTTCTTCATCTAAAATTGGGGTCTGCTGTCCATTCCCCCAGTTCTATGCTGGGTTTTTGTCTGCTTGAGTTTGCATGGGTGTTGTGTGTGCTGTTGGTTCATATGAGCAGGGCCCCAGAAGCTTGTAGGCCTCTATTTCCACATGCTCATGCCTGCCCTCCCTGACTCGTACAGTCTTTCCACCCCCTCTTCCACAATGGGCCCTGGACCCTGGGTGGGTGAAGTTTAATATAGGAGTCCTGTCCAAGGACCCGCACTCTGCAGACTCTTAATCTCTATACTTTGGCCGTTTGTGACCTTTTGAGTTCCTGGCCCTCTGTTGCATGAGGGAGCTCCATTAATGAGAACTGAGAGATTCATTAGTGTCCTTTTACCCCTTGCTCTATGTTCAGTGAACCTTATGTCTAAGGTGGCATTGTAGACATACCACTTTAACTTGGACAATTCACAGACACTGTCTGTGTGTGACCATTTGTGCAACTCTGTAATTGTCTCCGTCTGGTACAAAAGAAGCTTCATTGATGAGTGGTGACTGGGATATTTGTCTGTAAATATAAGGATACGTATTTTGCACATAGAAAGAAATTGCATAGTCTAGGCATGTGACAGCTTGGGGGTCTTCTTTAAGATTGGTCATGTGTGTTTGATTATGTTTACAGGACCACACATGAGTTTCCTCCCATTGAGAGGGCTTTAGGTCCAATTAGGTGGCTATTGATTACCCCCAAGATAAAAGTGCCACTACTGCACCAATTTTGTGTGCTCTGCCAGTCATTGATGTGATTATTTGGTCTTAAACCTGGTGTCGGACCAGCGATTGGTGTTCTCCCTTTGCAGCTTGTACAGTGCTCTCCAAAGATACGAATGCTCGCCTTCAGGGGAAGTGGCTCTAAGTCAGTCAGCTCCAAACCCTGTGTCCAAAGTATGTTCTGTCTTTAGCAATAGAGTCTTACCTGCAAGTTCTGCGAGGCAATCAAGGGCTGTGACAATAGCCTGAGTAATTTGGGGAGTCTCTTGGAACACCCTGGCCAACAACTCAAAGGAAGGTTTTTCCTGTCTGGCCCTGGTTCATTTAGCCCTATATATATATATGAACTCCTGTGGAGATGTATGTGTAATTTGACATTATGTTGCTGGACTAATGTGATTCCCTCTGGTTTTTTGTACTAGTTAGGCTTTCTCTCTCTCTCTCTCTCTCTCTCTCTCTCTCTCTCTCTCTCTCTCTCTGTGTCTCTCTCTCTCTGTCTAACCCTTCCTCCATGCCTTCCCCATTCTCCCCATTTCTCCCTTGATAACACCAGTCTCCTATGTCCCCTCTCTTGAGCTCCTTCTTTCCCTTTATCCCCAGATATCCTTTTTATGGTTCACCTTCCACACTCCCTATTTTATCTGTTTCTCCCCTAAGTAACACCTGTCTCCTACTGTTCTCTCTCAGTACAGTACTACTGTTCTTTCTCTTTACCTCCACAGTTGCTTTCCATTATTCTGGCTCCTGGAGACACATCAGGATACATACTCACATGTAAAGATTTGCTGCTAGGATCCATATACGAGGGAGAACATACAGAGTCTGTTTGTCTGAGTATGTGCTACTTTACTTAGTAAAACAATTTCTAATTCTATCCATTTACCCATAAATGTCATGATTTCATCTTTTTTTGAAAAAACTTGTCTTTCTTTACTGCTGAGTAGAACTCATTGTGTAAATGTACCATTTTCATTAGACATTTGTCAGCTGAGGGACACTTTGGTGGCGTCCATTTCTTAGCTATTGTGAAAAGAGAGGCCACAAACATGAATGTAAAGCACCTCTGCAATACGACGAGTCCTTTGGGCATATGCCAAGGAGTGATATAACCGGATCGTATTGTAGGTTCATTTTTTTAAGAGTTCTCCATACTGGTTTCCAGAGGACTTGCATGAGTTTGCAGCTCCACCAGCAGCGGATGAGCATTCCCCTCCCCCACATCCTCTCTGGTATCTTCTGTTCTCTTGCTCTTAGCCAGTCTGACTGGGGTAAGATGAAATCTTAAAGTGACTTTAATTTGCATGTCCCTGATTAACAACAATGTTGAACACTTTCTAAAATGTTTCTTAGCCATCTTTATTTCTTCGCTTGAGAACTCTGTTCCGATCCTTAGCCCATCTTTTCATTGGTTCACTTGTTTTCTTCATTCTTTGTTTTTTCTGTTCTTTACATATCCTGAATGCTAAACCTCTGTCAGATGTGTCACTTATGAAGATTTTCTCCCACTCGGTGGGTTTTCTCTTCACTTTCTTGGTTGTTTCTTTTTCGGCACAGAACTTTTTAGCTTAATGAGGTCCTGCTTGCTGATTGTTCACTTTAACTCCTGAGCAACTGATATCTGATATAAAAAGTCCTTTCCTATACCTTTATCTTATAGGTTACTGCTAAGGTTTTCTTCTAACAGTTCTAGACTTTCAGGTTTCACATTGAGGCCTTTGCTCCATTCAGAACTGACTTTTGTGCAACGTGAAAGACAAAGGTCTAGTTTCATTCTTCTACAGGTGGAGATCCAGTTTTTCCAGCATCATTTGCTGAAGATGCTATCTTTCCTCCAGAAAGTGTTCTTGGCCCTTTTGTCAAATATGGTGTGGTTGAACTTGCATGTACTCATGTTTCAGTCTTCGATTATGTTCCATTGATCTACAAGTCAATTTTTCTGCCACTACCATGCTGTTTTTATGACCATAGCTCTGTAATATAGTTTGAAATCTGGTATAATAATCCCCTAGCATTGTTCTTTGTGCTCAGGGTTGCGTTAGCTATCCAGGGTGTTTTGTGCTTCCATATGAATTTTAGGATGGTTTTTCCTAATTCTGCAGAGAATGTCATGGGGATTTTGATTGACATTTCATTGAATCTGTAAATGCCTTTGGGTATGATGATCATTTTCACAATATTGGTTTTTCCAGTACATGATCATGGGCAATCCTTCCATCTTCTGGTGTCTTCCTCAATCTCTTTCTTTAAAGATCTAAAATTTTCATTGTACAGGTCTTTAATATCTTTGGTCAAGTTTACTTCTAGACATTTTTGAGGGTATTGTAAAAGAGAGTTTCCACGTATTCTTTCTCTAACTGCTTGTCATTGATATATAGAAAGGCTGCTGATTTTTGTAGATTGATTTTGCAACCTGCCAGTTGACTGAAAGTGTTAATCATTTCTATGAGTTTTCTGGTGGATTATTTGGGATCTCTTTTGTAAAATATCATATCATCTACAAAAAGGGATAATTTGACCACTTTCTTTCCAACTAGTACTCAATTAATTTCTTTCTCTTGTCCTATTGCTCTGGCAAGACTTCCAAGTACTATATTAAAAAGGAGTGGAGAGAGTGGACAGCCTTGTCTGGTTCCTGATTTTAATGGAAATGCTTCCAGTTCTTCTCCATTTAGAATGAGGTTGGCTGTGGGTTTGTTGTATGTAGCTTTCATTATTTTGATATATGTTCCCTCCAATCCAATTCCTTCTAGAATTTTAAATATAAATTCATGTTGAATTTTGTCAAAGGCCTTTTCAGCAACTGTTGAGATGACCATGTGATTTTTGTCTTTGAGTTCATTTATATGATTTATGACACTTATTGACGTATGCATATTGATCCATCTCTGCATCTCTGGAATAAAACTGACTTGATCAAAGTAGATGATCTTTTTTACCTGTATCTATAGGCAGTTTGCAAGTATTTTGTTGAGAACTTTTGCATCTATGTTCATTAAGGATGTGGGTCTATAGGTCTCTTTTTTGGTGTATCTTTACCTGGTTTCGGTATTAGAGTAGTGCTGGCTTTATAGAAGGAATTTAGGGATTCTCCCTCTGTTTCTATCTTTTTGAATAATTTAAGTAAGTATAAAATATAGATCTTCTTGGATGTCTGGTAGAATTCTGCTGTAAATCTATCTGGCCCTGGGATAGTTTCAGTCAGGAGATTTTGTACTACTGTTTCAACTTTCTTATATGTTATGGGTCTGTTTAGGCTGTTGCTCTCTTCTTGGTTTATCTTTGGTGATTCCTATGATTTTAGCTATACATCCACTTCCTTATGTTCTTGATCATTTTGTTGTCTGTTGTAATGTATCCCCTTTCATCTATGATTTTGTTGATTTGGAGTTATTCTTTCTTTTGGTTAACTATGCTAAGGATTGGTCTATCTTGTTTCTCTTTTCAAATAAGCAACCCTGGGACTCATTGATTCTTTGTATTGTTGTCTTTGTTTCTATTTCATTAATTTCTGCTGTGATGTTTGTTCTTTCTTTTTATCTGCTTGGTTTGGGTTTCATTTGTTGTTGCCTTCCAAGATACTTGAGTTGCAATGTTAAGTCATTTATTTGTGTTCTTTCTGATTTTTTTAATGCTGAGAGGTATAAACTTCCCTCTTAGGACTGCTTTTAAAGTGTCCCAGTGGTTTTACTGTGTTGTATTGTTCTTTTCATTTAACTCCAAAGATACTTTTCTTTCTTTCTTAATTTCTTCTTTGACCCATTCATTATTCAGGAGTGTGTTAATTAATCTCCATGACTTCATGTAGTTACTAGGGCTTCTTTCCATGCTGATTTTAAGCTTTATTGCACTGTGGTCTGATAAAATGCATGAAATTATTTCAGTTTTTTGTATTTGTTGATATCTGTTTTGTGCCCCAGTATGTGATCGATTTTGGAGAAAGTTCCATGGCGTGTTGCATAGAATGTATGTTCTGTGTCTGGAGAGATGGCTCAACAGTTAACAGCACTGACTACTCTTGCAGAGGACTCAGGTTTGAATCCCAGTATCCACCTTGCAGCTAACAACCACCCATAACTCCAGTTCTAATCTAGGGGATCTGACACCCTCTTATGGCCTCCACGGGCACTACATGACACAGGTGCACTTAAATATATGCATGAATGAGACTCATACATAAAATAATAAATAAAATATTTTTTAAAGAAAATATCTTCTCTGACGCTTGGATGGAATACACAGTTGATGTCTGTTTGGTCCATTTAATGAACGGTATTGTTTAGTTCAGATGTCTCTCTGTTTATTCTTTGTCCAGGTGACCTGTCTAGTGGAGTCAGTGGAATATTGGAGTCCCCTGCTGTTAGCAAGTTGGGATTCATCGGTGTTTTAAAGTCCTGTAGTACTGTTTTTATGAAGTTGGGTGCAGCAGAGTTTGGTGCATATATGTTCATAACTGTAATGGCTTATTGGTTAATTGTTCCTTTGATAAGAGGGAAGTGACCCTCTTTATCTCTTCTGATTAATTTTAGTTTGAAATCTGTTTTGTCAGATATTAGTATGGCAACTCCTACTTATTTTTTAGTTCCATTTGCTTAGAATATTTTTTTTCCATTCTTTTACCTTAAGGTAGTGCCTGTTCTTGAAGGTGAGATGGGTTTCTGCAGACAACAGTAAGATGTATTTTGTTTTTTGATCCATTCAGCTAGACTGTGTCTTTTGACTGTGGTGTTCAGTCCATTGATATTTAAAGTTATTGCAGACGTGTGTCGGGTCCCAGCATTGTAATTTCTGTTTACATTCTTGGTCTGACTTTGTGTTCTACAGTTACACCTTCATTTAGTTTCTCTCTGTTGCCCATTGGGTGTAATTGCTCCTTTTCTCAGCTCTTTATATTGCTTCCAGAATTCACCGACAGGCCAGATTTGTGGACATGAATTCTTTCAGCCTATTCATGTCATGGGAGATTTTTCTTTCCCCTTCCACTACAATAGACATTTTTCTGGGTGAAGTATTCTGGCTTGGCATCTATGGTCATTCAGGAATCAGAATACTTTGGTTCAGCTCCTTCTGGCTTTCACAATTTGCATTAACAGTCAGCTGTAATTCTAATGGGTTTTCCTTTATTTTTTTGGTTTTTGTTTGTCTGTTTGGGGTTTTCTGCAGCTATTCTTTCTTTGTTCTGTATGTTTGGTGTTTTTACTGGGATGTGCTGTGGGGAGTTTCTTTTCTGTTCCTATTTGGTGTTCTGTGTGCTTCTTGTTTTTGTATGGGTATGTCTTTCCTTAATTTGGGGAAATTTTCTATTACAGTCCTGTTGAAGTTCTGGTCAATACCATTATCCTGAAATTCTTCTCCTTCCTCTCTGCCTATGATGCATAAATTTGATCTTTTCATGGTGTCCCACATTTCCTGCACATTCTGTTTCTGTGTTTTACTTTTTGCTTAATCTCTGCTTGAGTGCTTTCCATTTCATTCATTCCATTGGTGAGGCTTTCTCTTGTCATTTCAAATTGATTTATTGCATATTTCACTTCCTTTTTCATTTAAGTCTGAGTTTTCTTCAATATAGCTATCTCTTTTGTGAATTCAATAGAAGTTTATCCCTTCTTTTAATTCTTTGGTTTGTTTGTATGTTATTTAAATTCTTTGAACTCTTTGATCATGCTTATTTTTATTCTTCTAAATTCTATGTCCTAGGTTGTCTCTAAGTGGTTCTCATTGTAGAACTCTTCTATAGGACTGGTGATGTTTGCTGGTGACATATTATTTGGGTTTTTCATATTATTATTTTGTTGCTGTGACATTGGCATGTGGATTTCTTATGTTGTTTCTGATTCTGATGTGAGACTCAAGTCTTCCTTTGTTGAGCTGATGTCTGATTGTGTTTTTATACTTGATGGGCCTTGGTTCTTTTCTTGAGTATGAAAAGCTGGTTGATCCATGCTTCGGGTTCCCTCCTGATTTTATATTGAAGGGACAGATGGCTCTGGTCAGCTATTCAGGAATTCCCAAAGAGATTCAAGTCTGGCAAGAATCAGATGTTCTCAGCCTTCCTCCTATGAACTGAGGCCCTCTAGTTAACAGGCACAATGCAATTTAGGGAGCTTGCTAGGCATAGGTTGGATTCAAGTGCTCTCAGGCAGCCGTCTGCAAAGGTCTGGGCCCCTGCTAAGGGCAGAGAAGCCTAGCCCTACAACAATGGGAGGGGCTGTAGATGATCTTAATGTAGGGGTATAGACATGGCCCATTTGGAGAGCTCATGACCACATGGAATTAAGAAGGTATTCCAGGGGTCTGGAGTGCTAACAGCAAAAGCAGGCCTGTGCCCAAGGCTAGAAGAAGAACAGGATGTAGGGTTGGAGAGATTTGTTGGGGTCCCTGCTGAGGGCCAGCCTGAGTGGGATGCAGGGTCTTCGCCATGAGTGGGCAAAGTAGGTACAGAGTCAACACACAGACCCAGGAAGCTGGGTGAAAAGCATGTGGTGGGCAAGCCGCAGTAAACTTGTTTATTCACGGACATGCAAGGGGTTATGTGAGTTTGGTTAGCCAATCACCTTATGGGGTATTTCCCCAACTGCAGCCAATAGTAATCTGTCCCCAGGTAGATCATCTCGATGCAGGTTCTTTCCAGATGCTGGGCAGAAGCTGGCCTGGCCAGAGCAGAGTGCTGCATCCACAGGAGCCACTCCTTATTCTTCATGACAGGTGGCCTGGCTAAGGCCCATCTTGCATTGTGCCATACATATCCTCCTTTTTGTTTTTAGTAACTGAGCAACACTGGGAGGCATGATTCTTTGCCACACCATTGTTGACCGCAAGCCCCTAGTGATCACCTCAAGCAACGGTGCCTGTGTCTTAGGTCGTCCGTTGGTCAGGGTCTTACTCGTCATTGACTACCCGCCATCCTGGTGAAATAACCCAATGGGTGATGCTTGTCGCTTAGGAGGGTAATTAGGATGGCATGGGAGGTTCATGCAGGAAGGCTCCTGTGGCATGTGAGAGGGTCCTTGCCAAAGAATGCTTTTGTGACCTGTAGTAGACTCAGGAAGAAGAATAGTTAAGTATCACCCTGGAAGTGGTGTTATTAAGTGGCCTGTTAACTGGTATTGTCCTGTATAGCTGATATCCAAGTTTGAAGGGAATATTTGAGGGGAGGTCTGAGGCCTGGATGGAGGCCTGGAGAATTTGAAGCATCAATGCCTGGGAAACTCTGCTTTGATGCAGTGCTTTCCAAAGGCAACAAAAGATCAGCAGTATTATCAAGAAGGCCACAGCAAAAATGTTCCAAGTTACCAAATTGAGGGGCAAAAAAAATAAAGGCTGAGATCCTATTTCACCATCAGCCCTAGACAGAAGGGGAGAGGAAGCATGAGCATTAGAAGGAGTGGGGCTGTGATTATGGATCCAGCGATTCTACAGTGGTGGGGGCATCCGCTGTGCCGGCAGGTGCATCTGTGGCAGGCTTGACATTTCTGGCAGGTATCCAGATGGGGGATGATGAGGTTTCTGGAAAGACACAAGCATATCCTCGACCCTGTGTTAAGAGTGGGTGAGGGCCCTTCCATTCATATGCGAGAGGGTCTCTCCAGCGGACAAGGGGCAAAGGGGAAGTGGCTGATTGAGATCTTCAATGTTTCTAGGCTGGAGAGTCTCACTTCATCAAAGGTAAGAAAATTAAGGGTGAAAAGAGCTTCCACCAAGGTCAGATGGGGATCCCTGGGGGTTAGTGCACTTTTCTGCTTCAAAATAACTTTCTTGAGGGTTCTGAGTCCTCTCCACTATGGTTTGGCCTGGAGGGTTATAAGGAATGCCCGTGGAATGTTTAATCCCCCAGAATTCTATGAAAGACTTGAATTGGGCAGATGTATATGCTGGGCCATTATCTGTCTTAATTGCCCAGGGTACACCCATGACCAGCATAGCGGTTTGTGTTGCCTCAATGGCATGGGATGCCTTCTCACCTGAAAGGGCCATCGCAAAAACAAATTTGGAGTAAGTATCCATTATAACATGGACATATTTAAGGTTGCCAAACAAGGGTATGTGGGTCACACCCATTTGCCAGATGGCATTTGGTGTAGGGCCTCTAGGGTTAATTCCCTGAGGCTGCAGTCAGCCCAAGGGGACCAAAGGGGCACAGGCTTTACATGTACGGATTAGGTGCTTGCATTGGCTAAGAGAAAGCTTGGGGTAGAGGACTTGCAGGTTAGAGGGAAGGCGATGAAACCTTTGGTGTAAGCATCTAGCTTGTTCTAGGAGTGGGAAGGAAGTGACAGCAATAAATTTATCCACTTGTGCATTCTGTCAGCGATGAAGCCAGGCAGACCAGTGTGTGAGCGCACATGCTCAATGAACCATGCATGCTATTTTCCCATCAGCATTTTAAAGGCATTAATGGCAATATCTATTGGTTTATGAGAGGGCCTGGGGTTGGCTAAGGGGAGTGTCCTTGACATTTGGACAGTGTAACTGCTGTCAGAGAAAATATTGACAGGTTCTTGTTGACAGAGCTTTAGGACTCTGAGGATAGCATAAAGTTCACCTAATTGAACTGAATGAGGGTTAGCAATATTAAGGACTTGTCTGGCTGGTTGGCTTTCTTAATACTTAGTCCATAAGAGTGCTTATTGGCATCTGGAAAAGCCGAGGCTGCCAGGAAATAGGCTGGCGGGAGGGCATAGCATGGAGATTGGCCTTCAGGAGTAGCACAGCAATTGATTGAAGTAATTTGTGAGCAGAGAAGTGGTTGTCTATATCATTAGGAAATCCAGTCACTAGGATATGAAAGAGGTGGTCATCCCTGAAAAGGGACTGGAGTTCCGTCATGGAGATGGGCAGAATTATTTTGGAGGGCTCTATGTTGTAAATTTTGTTTGTGTAATTATGAGTCTTGATAGCTAGGAGGAGCATTGCCTCCAGTTTGGTGGTGAGTTTATGGGTCTGTGACCAGGAGGGGTGGACCCAGTAACGGGGCGTTTGTTTTTGCTAAATGACTTCTAGGGGGGATCCCTCCATCCAGATGATTAAATCCAGAACCAGGAGAGTTGGGTCATATCTTGCAAGGATAATTGAGATGAGTTGGTGAGATATCTCCTGTAAAAGTTTTTTTGCTTGTTTGATCAAAGGGATTTTCTGAGAAGGACAATCTGAGGTTTTAAAAAGGTGAAAGACAGGAAGGAATTCAGCTGGAGGAATGGGCAGAAAGGGCTTAAGCCAATTAATTTGGCCACAGAGTTTTTGGAGTTCATTGAGAGAATACTTATCTTTTATTAGAAGGGTTGGATATTAGTGGAAATTTTAAACCCTAAAAACCCAAAAGCGGGTATAGTTTGAATTTTTTCCTTAGCTATAGTTAAACTTAGTTTCTTAAGGTTCTCAAGAAGTATTTTGAGAAGATCCATGAGAACAACTTGTGAGGGATGAGAATCGAACTCAGAGTTTTACATATGCTAGGCAAGCACGCTACCACTGAGTTGTACTCTCAGCCCACCAAAAAAAAAAAAAAAAAAAAAAAAATGCTGAAATCCTATTAAGTAATTGTTGTCCAAAGCTCATAGAAGTGACTGGGTCGACTCAGGTGGAATTTATATGATCAACCTGGTAATTAAGGGAGAGAAAGTAATTAAGAAAAGCCTGTGACTATAGGCCTTCGATGTAATAGGAGAGACGTGATCGAGCTTCAGTGATGCTGGAGACTATAGCCTGCAGAGCGAGGCCCGGCTCAGGCAGCAGGAGGAAGCTTGGCCGCTGCTGCGCGCACCCAGCCAGCCGCTGCCCCTCTACGGGTTGAGCCCTGGCTCTCCCTGTCAGCCTCGGGCCCTGCCTCCAAGACTTCAGAGCCTTATGTCAATCTCAGGGCCTCTGCTGCTCCCTGGGCCGGGAAGCCACATCCCTGCCTACCCTGTCCACCCGGGCCAGCGTGGTGAGCCTTGAAGCCCAGAGTGCCGGCCTGGGCAGAGCCGCCATAGGCAGATCCCAGTGGCAGCAGCAGATATTCAAATGCCACATCCAAAGAAATGCCCAAGGCAGTGTGGGCAGCATGGCTGAAGCTCCGTCCAAGGGCTAAGAAAAGCCTGAGCCTGTAACAGCTGTTGCTGTTTCTCCAGCCCACATTGGGGGAGGGGTAGATGTTGTTTTATCCTTTTTTTTTCTTTTCTTTCAAGCCATGCTGCCGGAGAAGGGCTTTAAGAGCCTGCAATTGTGGCACTTCCTGGTAGGAGAGGAGATTGCTCATCACTACACAAACCAAAAGGCCTAATATTAGGGCTGAGACATGTAGATAGAACGTTGGCGTCCCAATTGTCTTGTGCTTTAGTGGGGGACCTCCGTGGGTCTTTACACTGGCCTCTGTGGGAGCCCCGCAGGCCGCACCCAAGAAGCAGAAGGAGGTGTGCCCCAGCTGTTAAAAGTTCCACAGCTGTGCAGCTCTGTGCTCTAGTAAACGTTGGAGTCCGAAGCCTGTCTGTCCCACCTGGAGTATTTGTAATGGACAACTCAGACCTTTTGTCCATGGGAACTTGACTTGGTGCCGGTGTTAGCATCCGTCCAGAATGTCAGAGGGCGGGTGATTAAATCTTAAGAAGTCTGAGTCTGCTTGCCAGCAGGAAGAAGGTTTTTAAATCAAAAATGGGAAAATCGGCCTTCCCCACAGCCAATTGCGCACACAGTGTCTCCAGAAAGACTTGGCCAATAGCCTCACCTGGGTTTCGAAATCAGAGGTGGTGGTCAGGCACTCATGTGAATTCACCAGGACGAACCAAGAAGGGAGGGGCCAGCACGGGCTTCAGGACTGTGTCCGTCAGCACACAGAACACCGAGGAGCCTACTCACTGGACAACAGGGGGCATCTCACCAGATGTTGGGGTCCACGTGCTCGGGGCCAGCTCGAGCGGGATGCAAAGTCTCTGCCGTGAGGGGGCGAGTAGGCGTGAAGTCAACACACGGACCCGGGAGCTGGGTGAAAAGCATGTGGTGGGCAAGCCACAGCAAACTTGTTTATGCACGGAAATGCAAGGGGTTATATGAGTTTGGTTAGCCAGTCACCCCAACTGCAGCCAATAGTAATCTGTCCCCAGGTAGATCATCTCGGTCAGGTTCTTTCCAGATGCTGGGCAGAAGCTGATCTGGCCAAAGCAGAGTGCTGCATCCACAGGAGCCACTTATTTCTCATGACAGCCTAACTAAGGCCCATCTTGCGTTGTGCCATACAGAGATGGAGTTGCTCAGGCAGTAAAGGAGCCAAGTTGCAGTGGGCAGGGTCAGATTTCATAAAACATATGCTTTTAAAAGACAATTCACAAAATAGGACAAAATATTTGCCAATAATATATCTCATGAGGGCTGTGCCAGATATATATAAATAAATTATAACAAAAACAGAAAAGACAACCTAATTTTAAGAGTGGATAAAAGATTTGAATGCACGTTTCTCCGAAGTAGACATACAATTACTAATAAGTCCATGAAAGAATCTGACACAATTAGCCATGAGAGAAACCAAAATCAAATCCCAATATCACTTCACATACACTTGGGCAAACAAAACCAAATGACATAAAATAGAAATGGCATGCTTGCTATGGGATAACCAACTGCTTTCTGATTGGATCTGAGGCCCACTCTACAGGAAAGAACTAAATCCTGAGACCCAACCAGGCTAATCACACACTGCCTGTACTGCCCAAGACCCAACTAGCTCCTTTTCAAACATAAGTTAGGACATGCCAAGACTGCATCAAGGCCCCTCACAATGCCCATGGAAGAGGTTGTTGGATCCCATAGAGCTGGAGTTACAGATGGTTGCTAGCTGCCATCTAGATTCTGGGAACTGAACTTAGGATTTCTGCAAGAGCAACAAGCCACTGAGCCATCTCTCCGGCTCCCGCGTACCTACTATCCATATTACTGGGGACTCCGTGACCTGTCAGTGATCAAGCTACCAGAAAATCAGTAAGGACAAAGTTGATCTGGAGAGAGCAGCTATCAGTCAACTTGACCTAACTGCCATTTTCAGAGCACTCTGTCCAACAATAGAAGAACACAAATTCTTCTCATGCATAAAATGGATCACATTCTAGACCATAAACTTCACATTAACAAAGTTAAAAGAATACAAATTACAGACCACAATGGAGTTAAAATAGAAATTTTAAAAATCCACACAACTTCCTCAAACGTGTGGAAATCAAGTAGTATACTTCTAAATAACACATGGATGAAATAAAAGGCTAAAGAGTCTTACAACTCCACCTGGAGAGATGGCTCAACAATTGTGAACACTGGTTGCTCTTGCAGAGGACGCAGGTTCGATTCCCAGCACCCACATGATGACTAGCAACCATCCTTAACTCCAATTCCAGGGGATCCAACACTCTCTTCTGACCTCTGTGGACATTGCACAACACGGGTGTATTTACATTAAGCATGCAGGCAATATACTCATACACATAACAAATAAAATATTTTTTAAAGAGTACTATAACTCGACTTCCATGGTCCCTTCCTGAGACCTCAGGCAAAATAAGAAGGCTAAAGGAGACTAGAGTAGGAGACTTTCATTCCTCACCCAGTGATAACTCTCCTGTACCATGGGCTGCTTCCTCTGGGTGTATTTCACCATGGTTGATCTCCTTGCCAGACAATCAACCAGATCATCTAGTACAAGAGAGTCTGGAGGGTTCTCTTGACTTTTCTTCTCACTTTTTCTTTTTTAAACGTTTTTGTTGTTATTTTTGTTAGCATCACGCATGTATAAATGTGTTGTGATCATAGTCACACCTCTACTATCCTCTCTATCCCGCTCCTACTCCTGCTCTCCTCCTTCTTTCCCACGGTGTGTGTGTGCGTGTGTGTGTGTGTGTGTGTGTGTCTATGTGTGTAGGTTTGGGGCAGGTAGCTATGGCTGCAGTGTGTTCGTGATTACAATGGCCATGCCATGTCCAAACGACAGTGTTTCATAGCTCTCCTCCCCTGTAATCTTGAAATATTTCAGCTTCCTCTTCAGTGATGTCCCCTGGGCCTTGGAGGCGTTGTTATAAATGTCCCATTTAACACTAAGCACTCAGTAGTCACCCAGTCTCAGTACTTTGACCACTTACAGCTCTCTGAATTAAGCGCTGTCCTCTGCAAACAGAAGCACCCATAATGAAGGCTGAGAGCAGCGTTAGCCTGTGGTTACAGACATACATACTTAGAAGGTAGTTTGACTACATGTTCATCTAGCAAAATAATAATAATAAATTCAGATCCTGGAGAAAGCCTCTGGGGACACATCTAATGCTGTGCAGGCCCGAAGTTTCTTATCCTTTGCCTCATCTACACTCAGCCTCTAGTAATTTATTAAAATTCCCATCTGAGTATCCCCACCTGTAAACAGTGCCAGTGGTTCCTTCTCTAGCAAGCAGATCTCAGTTGTGATTCTGTATGTCAGTGTGACCATTCACCTGACAACCTCAGTTCTCAGATACACACCAAAATAATTCAGAATTTTCTGTTTGTTCAGTTTTCTTTTGTAACGACAAGAGTAATGATGAATGTTGGCATGTTGAAGCTACAGCAGAGGTTTGACAGTGGCTTTCCTTATTAAGCCCTGTGACATGGGCTTCAGAGTTTGACTCTTCTATGACACAAAATTAGGCAGCTCTATTTTCACATGTGGCTCCCATCTTGGTGAGCCCTTGCCACCTACTTGTTTAACTGACAAGCTCCTTTTTCAGTAATTAAATACACTTTCTTCATGGGTCATTATGATGTGATTTATGACATGAGTGTAATTATCAATATTACCATGGGTAATTAAAATACGAAGTGAATGCTGCCAGAGGCTTCCGTCCCTCACAGTGTCCTCATTAAAAATCAGGAGCTGACCAAATTATAAATAGACAGTTTGTACAATTTCTTGGCAAAACCTAATTATGAGCCTTATCCTTATTCTATCAGCACTCACCCATTAGTCATACAAATTCCAAAAATGGTCAAGTTGTTTGATATATTAGAACTGTGGAATTGGTAATAAAGAGGTGAGTGGCTGTAATTAGATATTACTATGGAACTTTATTATGTCAAGCTACTTTGCCTCAAACTGTCATCTCTTCTTGACCCCCAAATACAACTTCCCAAATACACGTAATCTGACTTTTAAGATAAAAGAATGGTTTGCCAGTTTTAGGAATAACCATTTTTAGGATAACTTTTTAATGAGAGCTAAAATGAGAAGGGAGATTTATAAACTCTGCTTAGGGTATTAGGTCGCAGTTTGTGAGAGAAAAATACTTAGTGATTATCACCATCAGAATTCTTTCCTTTCAGACAAAGCAAAGCAGCACACCGAGAAATCAGTTGCTCTGAGATCATCTCAGGATATGGCAGTTGGAATGCAGCAAGAGGCAATCCCAAATTCAGAGGCAGTAAAGATGATTATGTCCCATCTACTGTCTAACTTCACAACCAGGATTCAGCCTCAGGGGAAGTGTATGGCTGCCTGTTAATAAGACAGTCAGCTCAGACTTAGGGCCATCCTTCTCTTCCTTAAAGTGTGGCAGGTCACAAACTGATGGGGATGTCAGTATACATCAGAGCTTTCTCGGCATAGCCTGAGTGAGGGAACATTAAAAACTAAGTCTCCAAAGGACAGAAAAGGAAATTTGCCAATTGTCAAGCTTGGTGTACCATAAGCGCATATGAGATAATGGAACCGGTAAGTAAAAACACAGAAGTAGTGATTATTACACAGAAAGAGGCAAAGGCTTCCAATGACTGAACCAGTCTCTGGGGAAGAGAAGGTAAATAAAATTTAGGAGATAAGAAATGTCCTCAGCTATAGGTGAGGCTTCACACTCACTCCATGCTGAATTTTGTATGGCTTGAGCCTGTGCAGGTCTTGTGCATGCTGTAGCAATCACTGTGGATTTATATATACAACTGCCCTTCTATGTCCAGAAAACATATCCATTGTAGTCATCCCCTGTCTCTGGCTCTTAGAATCTTTCTACCCCCTCTTCCACAATGTTCCCTGAGCCTTTATTTATGGACCCACACCCAAGAGTATTTGGGGAACACAAATTGGACTTGATGGGGTTTTTAAAAAAGGAGGACAGAAAGTTTGTCCAGGAGGGAGGTCAGAGTAGAACTGAGATGAGGAAGAGGTGAATATGATAAAAATGCACTGTATGGAATTCTCAAAGAATTAATTAAAATGTTTTTAAAAGAGATAAAAGGAAGGAAGAGGAATGCACATTTTATAGTAGATTTTGACATGTGAGACTTACCGGTTTCTGCATTGCCTTATGGGTCTCAGCATTGCCAGTTTAGCTGAGTTGGGACTTAGGAAAATGTTCCTCTGGAAAAGCAATAGGAGAAAGGGAGATGAGCACAGAGAGGCACTTCTCATAGGAATGCCAAAATTCCAGTTAGACAGAAATGACCTGTTGACTGCCTTTATCAACTTGTCAGTGCCTTAGCCAGTTGTACTCTCTCACTGGCTTAGGGATAGAAAACCCTTTCCTGTTAGACAGTGAGATCTCAAAGAAAAGGCAGCATGCCGTGAGCTCTACTAGAAAACATGTGGTTCAAATGTAAATGGTGAATGCTGACATTCCTGTGCGCATACTCAGGTGGCATCTTCACCCCAAAGTGACAAATCAGTGGACAAACTTCAGTGGAAGGTCTGCTTGAGGTGACACAGAAGAAACAGTGGGATCAAGGGGATCAGTGATGCAGTGAGAAAGAAGCGGGGGTGAGAAATTACTAGTTAACTTCATCAGATATCCCGAAATAGTAAGCAATGAGTTTTGGGCTATCGATCCCCATACTCTGTTTATTCTGGCTCTACAACACTGCTGACGATGAATGCAGTATTGGCTAAGTGTTGGAAGGTAAATTCAAATTGTCCCTCCTCTAAAACACTGGCTGGTGTTTTAGTGTGTTAATTCTCTCTTCCATAATCACAAAACCTCAAGAGCCTGAAAAGGGGTTAGTGAGACATCTAGGCAGTTACCCCACACACGAGAATAACTTCAGATGCTCAAGGACACCCTGCTCTTTGCACAGAAGACCTTAGAACACTGCGCTCCTTTTTCTCGAGTCCGCACCTCCACGAGCTCATTGTCTTCCTTTTATCTTGATAGTAAGAGCTATGACAAGCAATTCCCACTATACATGGTCTTTTGTGTCCTACACCTACGGGATATCAGAAAACATCACTCACTCAAAAGACACACTTAACACTCACTCAAAAGACAGTAAATCTCTCTCTTTTCTGTTCTATTCGATTCTTTATTACTCTGTAAATTTCCCAGCTTTTTGGAAAGGAAGTAATATGACACAGTCACTTCCTAATTTGGAGGATAAAAGGGATTTAAACAGCATTTGTTAGCTCATTGGAGTCAAGTACAACCACCTCATTTCCTTCTCTTGTTTTTTATGTTTAAAATAGAGAATTTATTTGTTTATTTGACATAATATTTTTATTAATTCTTTGAGAATTTCATATGTCTTCCCCCACTTCCCCTAACTCCTCCCAGATTGGCCCCCACCCTCCTCCCCCTCCAACTTCATGTCCTCTTTTATGTTTTATAACCCACAGAGGCCACTTTATGCTGCCCATATAATTACAGGTCTAGGGTCACCCCCTGAAGCATCGTCCACCTACCAGGGGCCACACCCTTAAAGAAAACTGACTCTTCCTCTCCTAGAAGTCAATAGCTCCTCAGTTAGGGTGGGGATTTGCAAGCCCCTTCCCACCTCCGTCCTAGAATGATAACTGGCTTGATCTTGAGCAGGTCTTGTACTGTGACTTCATAAGCACAGCAGTCCTGTCATGTCCCAAAGACACTGTTTCACCCAGTCCTCTCTGACCTTTGGCTCTTACAATCTTTCCACCTGTCTCTCCCGTCATAGTCCCTGAGCCTTGGGGAGGGAGGGATATACAGATGTCCCATGTGTTGTTGAGCCCTCCACTGACACTTTTTCTCCGCACTTTGATCAGATGCCACCTCCTTTCTCACTTGGAACCCAAACAGGAGGATTGCCAGTCAGGGACACCCAGCTGGTGGAATCGGCCTGAACAATTTAACAAAAGGAATCCCTTTGCTCAGCAGCAGCTTCCTGCCCGCTCTTACCCCTCTTCTCTCCGGAACACACAGCCTTGCACTTGTCCTTCATACCAATAGCTGGGGAGTGAGAATTATGCAGAAAGCTCATGTTCGACACCCCATCTGTTCATTTCTGACAGCAATATATAATGTAAAGCTATAAAAACTTGAAAAATAATGCAACATAAAAAGGGATTGACTCAGCTCCAAGAGGCCATAAATGGGAACAAATACCACTGGATGATTTATTCCATGCTGCAATCTTTACAGTAAGTCATCTTTCAGACATTTCCTTGTGACAGGATTTAATAATATTAATGCCCAGAGCAATCCAAATCATCGCCAATAGACATATTTATCAAGCTGCCAATCCGAGTAAATGAAATTCTATAAGCAATAATGTAACATGTTTAAAGGAAGCTAATAAAACAAGTCAGCAGAGAAATATTACTTCAAAGTCTTCTCTCCCGATAATCCAGTCCTGCGTGTTATACAGCCAAAATGCAAATCTTCCCTTACTTGATTTATTGCTCCAAAAATACCAATGACCTTTCCCCAGGCTTCTGTATATTCACTTTCACACATTCATAAAGCCTGTAGTGCATCCTGCCAGAGTCACTGAACGCTGAAGTGCTGAGCACATATTGTTATGTTTGCCTTGTTTTTACACAGGTATTTGATTGGTGGCCGCACTGAATAACATTGCCATTTCCCAGATGTATAAAAATGCAACAAATATTTGAGCCATGAAGTAGTCTTTACAACACCCACTCTGTACGGGCCCTCTAGAAGATCTGAAAGAGCAACTTGGGCAGAGCCCTGATGATTTACCAATGGCCATGTAAATTTCATATGAGGAAAGTGAATCTGCATTTTCCTTCAATTGAGTTTGCTTCGATTTCTAATCTTTCAGATGCAGCTCATACTCTGCCTCCTGCAGGAAGCCTTTCTTGTTAATTTACTGCCCTTCTGATCGCTATCACAATACCCAACCCAAACATTGTACAACTTCTAACAAATCCATGCAAGTATAATAAACATCAAAATCACTCCTCTAATATCATATGGAAATATGTACTAATTTATATCCTGTACTAATTTATTTGATCTGTTCCACTATTAACTGATAACTCATTTTTCGTGCATATCAAATACATTCCCCTTAAGGTTAGATTAGCTGTTTCATGGGCACCATGCTTTTTCACTCTAGCACTGTGTGTGCCTTGTAGGGCTGAAAATGAGCACTTGTGTATCTTCTAATTGGCATGCTAATGTTTAAAGACACTTATGTTATGTTATGGATGTTGCATTTATCAGTCATAACTCTTTGGGGGTCCACCAAGCCCAAACCTGCATTTCTCATCTCTTTGGAAACTGCTCCATCCCCTACTTAGTGATGGAATGTGTTCCTGATAACTCTACTTCCTGCAGGTAATTGGGTAAGTCAGGGAAATCGGACACTCCTTTCTTATAATGAGAAGGCGGGATGCTAGGAAACTGTTACCTCCAACGAGGAGACTTGATTTTGCCACTGCACAAAGGTAAAGCAACATTAGTTGCACAAGTGAAGTCAACATAAAATCCAGTGGCAGGGAGGGCTATGAGAGCCACCGCATCAGGCACACAGACTCCAAATCCTGGTTCCAGCATCACTGGAAGGCCAGCATCACTTTCTCCTTTCTTAGTACTTTTTTCTGTTTTGAACTGCAATTTTTTTATTACACAATATTTTTTCTTTATATTAGAAGCATTTTTCTTATATATAATCAATTATGCATTCATTAAAATGTTTGTATTCTATTGCTAAGAAATCTTTATAAATTACATGAAAGACGTTTTTGCTTGAAAGGAGTTGATTCTTTATAATTAGATCTGGATGTTACTAAAATAAAAATCTTTTTCTCTCTTTTACAGCAGGGTTTCATGTAGCCCAGGCTAGCCTTGAACACCTTACAGAGCTGAGACAGGTCTTGAATTATTGATCCTCCTGTTTCTATGTCCCAAAAGTCTTTTGAATTTTAGTAATCCAAGAATTTTAGAGTTGAATTTTACAATATCTTAAGAAAAATGGTAAGAAATTAGTAGACAAGGACGGGAAAGAAGAAAATATTCTAGGTATACACACAGGCCCAGAGTAGGGAAGGAAGGGTCGTTAATATGTAAAGGGAGAGAACACAATGTGCTTGGCTTCCAAAGACTTGCATGAGAGTCAGGGAGCAGAGGATTAAGGACAGTGGCAAAAACTTTGATCCAATTCCCCAGGACACTGAAACACCATGTAAAGGAAGCAAGAGTGTCAACTTTTCACCTTTGAGATATTACTCAGACTTTATAGGAATATAGGAATGGATAAGAAGAGGCAACTCGTACAGGCAGATGGGTCAGAGGTCACTTCCGGGATGAACTAACTTACAAAGAGGCATCTATGTTGAGAAGATGAAAGAGTAGAGAGATTGGTGAGATTCTTAAGGATGAAGGAGAATAAAGTCCATCTGTAACTCAAGTTCAAGTGGATCCAACGCCCCCTTCTAGCCTCCACAAGCATTGCACACACCAAGTGCATTTACGTACATGCAGGCCAAACACTCACATAAAGTAAAATAAATATTTTTAATAGGATGATTCTCCCTCCCCCAGTGCTCCTTCACTGACAATCCTCAGTAATGGGTGGGGTCTGGAGATCATCTACATTATTTATGCCAGAATTTTGACTGGCTTGATCTTGTGCAGGAAACCACAGCTGCTGTAAGTGCAAAAGTGCAATAGCGATGTCATTTCCAGAAGACAGATGTTCACAGCACTCCTTCTCCTCTGTTCTGTTCTGCTCTGTTCTGTTCTGTTCTGTTCTGCTCTGCTCTGCTCTGCTCTGCTCTGCTCTGCTCTGTTCTGCTCTGCTCTGCTCTGCTCTGTTCTGTTCTGCTCTGTTCTGCTCTGTTCTGTTCTGTTCTCCTCTGTCCTGTTCTGTTCTCTTCTGTTCTGTTCTGTTCTGTTCTGTTCTGTTCTGTTCTGTTCTGTTCTGTTCTGCTCTGCTCTGTTCTGTTCTGCTCTGTTCTGTTCTGTTCTGCTCTGTTCTGTTCTGTTTTGAGACAGGGTCTCCTTGCAGCCCCAGCTGCCTTGGAACTCACTATGGAGGCCAAGCTGACCTCCATGTCACATAGATCTGCCTGCCTCTGCCTCTTGAGTTCTGGGATTAAAGCTGTGTGTCACTGTACCTGGCATTCCTCCCCTGTCTTTACCTTTTTGGGGGAGGGGGTGCGTAATATAGGTGTCCTGTTTACAGCTGAGCACTCGGTCTCTTATTTTCACACTTTGACAAATAATGCATCTTTCCATTGATGTATAATGTCCACTGCAAAAAGAAGCTTCTTTTACAAAGGTTGAGAATAGCCCAGATCTATAGATATAAACAGGAATATTTAGAAGACATTTGACAACATGACCACTGAGCAAAACAATAGCAGATTCCACTCTAGGGCCTATGACCTCCCCAGCCGTGGGCCTTTGAGCAAGAGTACAGTACTGGGCAAGAAATTCCCTCCTATGGAGGAGGCCTCAGATCCTATCAGGGAGTGGTTAATTACCCCATAATAGTCACACCATTATTGCATCCATGGGCACATCTTGCCTAGCAGGTTGGTATTGTAGCAGACAGTACTGTGAAAACCACTGATGTCTTTTCTCCCCCAGCAGCCTACATAGCACCTTGAAAGCTAACCATAGTTACCATGAAAGCTAACCATCAGGGAGTTTTCTGGTCAGTTTGAGATTGCGTTTTCTATGTTCATGTTGTTATGAGGGGTGACCAAGGACAGTGGCAATAATCTGTACCGGCCAATAACTCATAGGGAAGTATCTCACCTTGCACTGTGACTACATTTAACTAACCCATGTCTTCTGAGGGATATTGACCACCCATGCGGGGCAACTCTGTTCAAAATCTTATTAAAGTTGTATTTGAAATTAGCTTACTCACATGAGTTTACATGAGGCTTCTTCACTCATCCTTAGATTGGGCTAGCCCACGACTACCCCTTCCCCTCCTCCTTCATTCCTGCTTAATCCTGCAGTTCCCAGTATTTCCCCCTCTTCTTTTCATATGTGTTCTACTATCCTTCAACTTATTGTTAAAACAGTCATGTGATAGTAGGTTTCCATATGTTTTTTCATACCCTCTTGCTTTGGGTTAACCCCCCAGATTCTGACAGCCTGCCCTGCTTAAGCCTCGCCACCCCCAGTATTCTACCTTATTACTTTTGTTTTACCTATAATCTAATATTCCTCCTCCCTTAACATGCCCCCTCAAAAGATCCCTTTCTGCTTTTCTGGCTTCCATTTATGCTTCATGTTAAATATGTAAAACAAAAAGTTGAAGCTAGTAGGATCCACATGTGAGAGAGAATATGTGATATTTGTCTTTCTAGGCCTGAGTCACCTCCTTCAGTATGATTTTTTCTGGTTCTATTCATTTATCTACAAATTTAATTATTTCATTTTTCCTTGTAGCTGAGTCACGTTCCATTGTATATATGTGCCACCTATTTCTTATTCGTTCATCTGTTGATGGACATCTAGACTGATTCTGTTGCTTAGTGACTGTGAACAAAGCAGCGATGAACATAGATGTACAAGTGTCTCTGTAGCAGGATATACTGTCTGGTGGATATGTGCCCAGGAGTGATACAGCCGGGTCACATGGCAGTTCTAGTTCTAGGTTTTTAAGAAACCACCAAGGCTGATTTCCAAAGTGACTGTCCTAGTTCACATTCTCACTAACAATGCATAAGAGTTCCCCTTTCACTACATTCACACAGCATTTACTGTTGTTTGTATCTTGATACAAATGTCTAACTGGGGTGAGATGGAATCTGAAAATGGTTCTAATTTGCATTTCCCTGATGTAAATTTTTGCAGTCATACCTGCATGCACGTTACCCTCTCCACGGGAATTACTGTTTTACTTTTCCTCTGTGCCTCTGTTGTTTCTAGGTTTACAAGGCTGTGACTACAGTTGTGGCTATCCCAGCAAAGTAGAGAGTAGAGAAGAGAGAGGAAGCGGGTGAGACGGTAGAGCAGCTCCTCGGACCTGGAGCGGGGATGATGAGGGGGAAAGAAAGTGCGTCACTGGGGACACATTCTGTACTCTCATAACAAAGGGAGACACGGAAAGCCCTCGGGAGGAGGCAGATGAGTAAACAGCACATCAAAATTTCTAGTTCAAAGACTAGAACTGGCTCCAAATGGTTGACAGGAGTGACTTACATAGATTATTATGAATGTTTCTTCTGTAAGAGTCGAGGTCCTTATAAAATAACTATTTGATTTTGAAAAAGAAATGATTGTAAAAGTCACCCAAAATGGTTCTTATTTTTCTTTTTGGTGTATTTGGTCATGTCCTTACAAGAAACCAAGATGATCCTGTGGAGCAGGGTCAGAACCTCACACCACCATTTATTCACTTATTTTTACTTACCTCAGAACTTGTCTTGGTGAGTTAGGTGATGAAGAAAAAAATCAACTACTTTGGGTAATGTCATAGGTTGTATGTGAAGTTCACCCCCAGAAAGCTCGTGTATTGAAGGCTTGGTACCCAGCTCATAACTTTATTTCTGGAGAGTCTAGAAGCTGTAGCGGGAGGAAACAGATCATCAGGAACACGTCCTTGGGGGCTGTGCTTCTTGTCCCAGGCCTCTTTGTCTCACTCTGCCTCCCATCTACATAAGTGAGTAACCTTTGCCACATACTCCCATCCCATGGCTCTTCCTCTCCATGGACCTAGAATCAACAGAACTGAGGATCATGGAGTGAATCTTTTGAAACTGTGAGTCAAAATAAGTACTTACTGCTTAAACAGTTTTGTTAGGTATTTTGGCACAGTGACAAAATGTCTAACTCAGATGGGACTGGGGAAGTTGGGTGAGGCTAGGAAGTCTACTGGGAAGACTGGACTCAGGCCCAGCAGAAGCACTTGACCTGGACCTATAGTCTTCCCAGTTTTCTTCTCCTCCAAGCCTCTTGGTCTCTAAAAACTGGTTTCCAATGGTGATCAATAAAAGGGTTTGTTAACAGAGTAAAACAGAAGTCAAATGAAAACAACAACAAAGTAGAACAATTTACCCGCGGCCCAGGAAATTGAATAACTAGACTAGTTAATAGACTAGAAAGTTGAAATGGCGGGTATTTAGGAATGCCAGAAAATTCAATTCATACTCAGTGTGAAACCAGGAAACAGACTTGCTTGACTATAAAATCAAACAGGTTTCAGCTGAAGCAAAGCAGCTAACGTGTATGACAATATGCTTCATGAAATATTTTTTTATAAACTAGAATTCTTCCCCTTTTTTCAATGCTAGGGATTAGATCCAGGGCCTCCTAACTTCTAGGCAAATGTCACCACTGAGCTACCCTACCCCCTCAGCTCAAAACCTAGAAATTTCCATTTTCTCTTTATTCTTAATAAAATGCAAGCATAAACATATTGGTAATAGTAAAGGCACCTGATAAATAAATAAACACTGGACATTCTCATGTTAAAAGACCCTTTGCATTGCTTTCAGTGATAGAGACTGGTCTGTAAGCTTTGTCATGGCCCCCTCCTTTTTTTTCCTCTGGTCGAATTGCTCTTGTATATAGTTATTATCTATAACGTATGCATATACTAGAATATGTAAAGTGTAAATCAATAAAATAAATAACATATATATGCATATGATGTGCTTTACTGATTGATTCTTATATGGAAATCTAAAAATCTTCCCCCAAAGAGAAATCTATCTTCAGTATGTACGCTAGCAATTCTAGGAGAGTATGCTAAAATTCTCTTTATCCCAAATGAATATTTTAAAAGAAGTTCGAGGTGGAGGCAGCACCTCCCTCACACTTCTATGCTGCTTTATGATTTCCTTTTCACTAGCTTTCCGCCCACTCACTGGCACCTTAAACATAAATGAGGTATAATAACACTTGCATTCATTAAAAGGAAAGCGGAAGGAGAGACTCGGCCAGCAGGCTGGGTTAAGGGAAGAAGTGGAGTTAGGATGACCCTCTTCCAGAGAGGGCAGAGCCTGGCCCAAGCCCCAGGAAGAGAAACCACCAAGATCCAAGGAGGCTGGGGGCTGGAGGGGCCCTGTGCCCACAGGACATGAGTGTCAGGTTACTCGGTGCCATCCTTATGTGACCAGCTAAGGTCCTTAGAATAGAAGGGACTCTGGGTTTCAGAAGGAAAATGAGAGGTTACTTCTTATTTTTTGGAAAGGACTATCCTCACAGAAATTGATGTATAAATCTACACCCTCTAAGCAAAAGACAGAATAGCATTTATTTTTCTCAAATGTAACTGCTGCTTTAGGAAAGACTAGCTTGTAGATATGAAGGACTTGGTTTTTTATCTGGGGCTTGGAGAACAAAGCACGTTTCCAGTGAGCCAGGTTATTTAAGTTTACTTCTTAGGACTATCTGAAGTAATATTTCACAGTGAAATAAGTAAAATATCTGTTCCTTTTCATTTGGCAGTAGCCGATATCTCAGGGAAAAAATAAATAAGAAATATGTAATCCCTGTGCTGTAATCCAAGGGCATGAAAACTCACTTCTCTTAAATACCTCCCTCTGGCATAATTGACTTTTCATGTGCATTTTAATAATGATTTTTCAGCAGGTTGTGAAAGACTTTTTTTCTGTTGTTGTTGTAAATTATGGCTTGAAAAAAAGTGTTATAAATCTAATTACATTTTCACTTATATTAGCGAGTCAGCACAATCTTCCAGCATGTTTACCAAGCAATTCCAATATTTACAGCTGACCTAATTGGTTGTGGGGTAGAAGCAATGAATAATATTTTATTGTCCTGACGGCTGCGCATGTGCTGAAGACGCTGCTGCGTTGCGGTGCCGTCCCGCAGCCCCGAAGTTTGCCCATCAGCCAGCTGTGCAATGGGCTGGGAGCACGGTGGGAGGAGGACGGGAGATGTTGGTTAAAGGTGCATCTTTCTGTCCCAGCCCCTAACCTGGTAAGACAGTTTCCACAATTATTTGGAGATGATTATAGACTCAAAACTCATGTGTTCTCATTAAGTTTATAATTGAATGAAAACCAACAACCATGATGGACTCATATATTGGGTTAACATCCTTTACAATTGATGTTGAAAGAAAGACGGTCATGTTTCTGACCTTGATTTCCACTGTCAAAGCCAGTGTGGGTTTTCAGGAGTCAAGCATACGTCTAAGGTAGAATGGGAATTCTTAAATTCTCATATCCTTATAGAGCTAAGGATACCACTCCAGCCATCAGGCAGGGATATTGTTTCTTGGGAAGGCTGGAACTGCATCTCCTCTTATTCAAGCAAGTTCTGCCTTGGCTTCGTCACCTCTCCTCATTTAAATACAATGGTATCTACCTGAAAGTCATCTGTTTTCCCTATTCATGGTGTTGGTGTCATCATAAATGCAGACAGTTACTTACAATTTCAGCAGAATCATGATTCCCTCAAACCATAGATTCAATTATTATTTATTCAGAAGACTCTGTCTTCTGGATAAAGATCACTGGGAGCATTGTGTGCTCACCTATACTAGAAAATTCTCTAAACATCTTAAATTCATCCCCTCATCAACCCTCTGAGACTAGTACTGTTTGCCTCACAGATGAGGAATCTGAGCCACATGACAGCTTTAAGTGACCTGCCTGTGGTCGTGCCTGCCAAGGGACTTGGTGGGTTCCTCCCTTTACATTCTTTCTGAAACCCGAAAACCAAGCTACTATGGTGCACAACAGACTTCCAGGTGTTGTTTTAGATGTACACAGAGATATTTACTGAACAGTGCTTAAAATTATGTCTCCTCTTCTGATTGATTTCTCAAATTCCATAGTTATGCCTTTGCTCCTTAGTGAAAGTCCTTCATCCATGATGAAAGAAAAGCTGCCCACGAAAGGGTTACATTTCTTTCTTTTTTTTTTTTTTTTCTTTTAAGATAGCTGACCTGAATTCTAAATACCAGGCTGGCCTCCATCTTAAAGAGTTCCACCTACCTCTGTTTCTGCCTCCAGAATACTGAGATTAAAGGAGTGCACGACCACACCCAGTCATAATTTTTTATTTCCAAATGATGTTTCGCATAGTAGATTTTAACAGGGACAAGTCCGGGCCCCTCAGAAAGATGAGGGAATCGTGTCACACAGATGCAGGGACACAGAATAAAAAGCCACAGCACTTGCCCCTTGCTTTATTTTCCTCCTAGAACTGTACAAGTCCCATCCCTCTCCTTGAAACAGTGACTTGAAGCGTCCCATTGTCCCTACCTTGCCTAATTCAATCAGTCATTCCTGCATGATCCCAGACAAACAAGGCCCACCCTGCCACTTAGATTATGGATTGGATGAGGACAAAACACATGCAAATACTAATTACTTGCTGAAAATGTTCCCTCAAATGGTCAGTCATTGCCTTGTAATTTTGTTTCAATGTTCTGAGCTACACATCCTCATCTTATCACTCCGCCCAATCTATGAGAATTTCTAAAGTGGCAATTCCTAGGAGAATTTGGCTCCATTTTTCTCTAAACTTATCTACAGGTTCGCAAAGAGATTTAAGAAGTTATTTTGCCTCTCCTTTATTAGAGTCTGCTAAACTGGATGGTGAGGAGATAAGAGCAAGGGAAGAGGCATGCTGAATATTCCACCATATAATTCAGATTGTTTTTTAAATCCTAAAGCATTTTGTTTGCTATTTTTAAGCAACAGTGATAAGATATTATTTGTTAATCTGAAGAATTAACTTATCCTATACATACTTGTGAATTTTTATTGTGTATTTGGTACTTTGCTAGTTATGTCTCACTTTGTGTCTCAGAAATCTGATTTCTGTCTATAAATATAACATAAGAATGAGGAAAGAGAGAGGTATCTAGAGGGTTCAAAGGAAATACCTCATCAGTCTGATGTTCCTTGTCATCCTAACCCATCTGTCTTTGGAACTCAGGTTCACTGGTATCAAAATATTACTTATATGTGCATATGCCTATTTTAGCCGTACATCTATCCTATTCATGTGCTGGCATAAACATACATTTGGTCCATCTCGTTTGAGCTTTGTATTGAACTTGATGAAGACACTTGTTAAACTTCATAACAGACACACACCCTTGAGAGTGACTCAAGTGGGTCCAAATAACGTCATCAATTCAAATGAAGAAAACATCATTAGAGGTTCTAAAATCTCATGTAGAAAGCAGAGGACTGGAATACAAGTGCTATTGAGACCTTTGGAAAAGCTAACTCTGGATGATTAAATGCTGGCTATGTGATATTAATAAGGTAGATGTAGATTTCTAGAACACAAAGATATTCTGAGTAAGCAACAAGAATGACAAAGCCCAAGACTATTCCTGATTAACTATATAACGCTCAGATAGAAACATTTGTGCTTGTCTACAGTTTGTCTTCAAAACTGAATGAGAAATGGGTAATAAAGTAATTTCATAAAAACTCTTATGGTCAGTTTCTACAGGAAATTCAAATACAACAACGAGATAAAAAGAAGAGCCATAGATGACAGCCTGTGTCTAATCTCCTGCTTGGGAGTGACCCCTGGAAGCTAGTCTTTAGCAGAAGCTCAGCCATCACTAAGTTTAAGGATAATGACTGTAAGGACAGTGTTAAAGAGAGTGGATCATCTTGGGTAGATTTTAATAAAGCATGCAAAGCCGAATGCAGTTTCTTTTCCCATAGTACATGTGGTGGGCATACAGAGAATGCTCACAGGTTATGCCTGGATGTGAACTGTGTAGCACTGAGCATGGGCATAGAAAAGGAGAAATAATTTCTGCTAGTTGGAAGGTTTCTCTAAGTCCCTGTGGCCAGAGCACTACTTACTAATGAGCTACTGATCTGGCACCAGCTGTCTTCTGAATGGACTGCAGTTTACTCAGAAACTAAATCCAGTTTCTGTGGCACTGGAAGGAACAAGAAAACAGAGAAGGAAGGAGCAGAAGTTGTCCCTGAAAGTGTTCTGGAAAGAGAATGGCAAGCTACAGGCAGACCTGGATGTGGCCAATTAACCACAGTGGGAGCCACTGCATCCTATGTTGACACCAAACTCCCCATAGATGTGAAAGAAACTGATTGCAAAAGTCCAGAAACTAAGAACCAGAGAGATGAAGGCAGAGGAGCCTGGGGTCACTGCAGCCTCCAGCAGTGTGGACCACTTCCCACCTGCTGCGCTCTTGCTGTGTATTAGTTACCACCTAGGAACTGCATCCACCTTACTTCATGCAACCCTCACATCTCAGTTATTCAGGTTCTAATATTAACCCCGTTTCACAGATGAAGAAATTAAAGCTTAAAGGTTAAAGAGCTGGAGACTGGGGCTCGTGACCGCTCTGGGACCTGTAGATTGCACCTGGAATTTGTGGGCCATACCTCCTTTGAAGGACTGTGACTGGGTTGGACACTGGAAAAGAGAGAAAGAAAATAGTGTGGGTGGTCCATAGTCTCTCTGGAAGTATGTGAAAAGCATGAGATTGAAGTTGGTATTCCAAATGAAATCTCATTCGTAGACAACACTAAGACAGAGTAGGATGAGAAGTTATGTGAGAAAGAGTTTGGATTTCTACATGGTCTACAGAATGGCACAGAAAGAAGAATATTTCAGAAAAAAAGACTGACAATTCCCAAAGAAAACACAGACTTCTGGTAAAAAAATGGTTTCCTTCTGGGCGTAGTGGCACATGTCTGTAAGCACAGCCCTTGGAGGCTGAGGCAGGAGGAGCGTGATTTTGAGGCCAGTCTAACATATAAGGAAAGACCATGTTTCAACCCTATCTCCCCACGCCAAAAAGAAAGGTTTCTTCACTCCATAGGTCTGTTACACACTGTTTGGAAATGTCTGCCTCTCCTTGTTTCACTGACTAATCATCTTTCAATATCTGTCTGAGTTTACAAGCACCTGTTTTTTAAAAGGCTGAATGATTTAGTTGACTCTGGTGTTATTGATGAGTAAAATATCAGTATTAGCTTGTTGCATTTAAATATTTTCTTTCTGTTATTTAATAAAAATCATTTTTACTGGAGAAGTGAATTTTGATAGCAAAGAAGTAGAAGACAACAAAGAATCGACAAACAGGTAAAAATAAAATTCTCCAAACTTCAGGAGCCATAATAGAGAAAGAGAATTAGAGCAAGAGGAGCCAGGGATGCAGGAGACCTGTTTTTATTTACTGTAAAATTTGGCATACAACTTACTTTATCTCCCTGAAAAGGATAAAACACTCTCTATTCCCTCTCTCTCTCTCTCTCCCCCCCCTCCCCTCTCCCCTCATTATCATCTCTTGATTTAAGGACACAGACTTCAGTTGAAAAGAGCTAGTATTTATTTATTCATTTATCAACAAATATATATTTAACTAACATCTATTACATAGTCTTCTGTGTGCTTGTCTGAGAGCCTAACTGCTATTTATAATGGTGCTTATTCTATGAGAAAGGAAAGACACCAGGGACACAGTGAAACACTGGATGTAACGTCTGTGTAAGTCAGGGCTGTCTGCAGAGCTGAAGTACTAAGAATAGAAGAAGGTAGTTTGGGAATTTACTGGAAAACCCAGCAGTGGCCTGAAGATTACATATTTAATAGTGTAGAGCCCATTGTCAGCGAAACTATAAAAAAAGTATTACCTTGGTTTGGGTATGTGAATACTCTTAACACACCAAAAGTATATGACAAATAGACACACCACACAGCCTACATCTTTTCTGATAATGCCATCCAGTCTATCTTATTGTTGTTACCACGTATCTGCATTTGCCAGCTTTCCTTGTCCTAAAAATCCAACAAAACAAAAAAATATTCTAGAGTACAAATTGGGAACAAGATCCATCATGAATCCATTAACATTGTACTTGAATCACTGACTAACCAACTCCATTCATCAAATGCACCAGAAATTCACCCTCCAAGAGTACTTATGTATTGAAGTGTGTAATGTAGTACTACCTTATCCGTGGGAGATATGTTCAGACCCCAAAGGGAGGCTTAAACCCAAAGATAATCCTGAACCTTATATTTACTGGGATTTTTTTCCTAATTATCTATCTCAGATATATATATATATATATATATATATATATATATATATATGCATTTATATATGTTTTCATGTATATTCTGATAAAGTATAATTTATAAGTTAGTCCCAATAAGAAACTAACAATAATAAAATAATACAATACTATAGTAAAAGTTATTTAAAACTTTTACTTATTTCTGGAATTTTCCAGTTTTCTTATCATAGTTGATCATAATTAATTAAAACCAAGGAGAGCAAAACCATAAAAGGGGGACTTGAATACTTCCATCAAAGAGACTCAAAAATGTGCACCAGCTTAGTTTTTAAAGCTCTTTAATTCAAATTAACATAGCTTGCTTTTGAATTAAGAACCACAGATAAACTAAGTATCAGCTTTAAAGATAATCTGTCCTCAGGAGCTAAGGATTCCAGAGAACATTCAGGAAACCCCACGACCAGATACAAGGCTGACGGACTGGAACACCTGGACCAATTCTCTTACTTGTCTGCCTTGACCACTTATTTGATTATCACAGATAATAGAGGCAGTAAAGCACTAAGTTAAATTATTTTGTTTGTACATCTGCATTGAAGAATAATGGGGAAAGCCAGTGGGACTGGATGGGTAACACTGCATTTAAGAGTTCTCTGTGGCTGCAGATCACCCATACCCAGCCAACATTTTCTTATGGAATAGAAATGGAAAAGAATACATGAAGGCTTAGTCATGACTGCAGCACGTTATGCATCATCACATATGTTGTCTTTATATCCACAACAACTTTCAAATTTGAATCATGTTTTGTAACAACTTTGCATTAATGTAACTATAATATATGCAGTCATGCACATTCATGCACAATACGAGTAGCCAGGAATGTGTTCTTGAGAACTCAGAGATGCAATTTCTCATGGCACTGAGTTGGGATGACTAATCGTTACTCAGAGGCACTGTGCTTCGCCAGAAATTCTTCATGTCACACTGTTGACAGGGGTTGAGGCTCCATTCTCTTCCACCTATCCAAAAGTCCTACCACGGCACAAAGGGAAGGCAGACATTGCAATTCCCAAGGCTTTACATTTCTCTTAGAAGGCAGCACTTTCGAGGCTTGTGACATCTGATACAGGCTCTACCTAGGCAAAAGGTATGGCAACTCCTCCATGAACAAGACCTACAAACCCAGAAACCTCAGTTAAACAGTATGTGAGTCTTCATGAATTAAAAGAAAGAGGGGAATCATATCAGAAGATCAAGGGAAGGGCTTAATTCAATATCCACATCTATGGAAGGCTGTACATTTATTATGCATCTAACCTACTTTCATATACTTGCTTGGCATAAAAATCAATTACTGTCCCAATCCTGGTGATACAAGCCTATAATTCCAGGTATTTGGGAGTCTGGGTCAAGGGGATCAAGAGTTGAAGGCCAGGCTTCATGGTCCTGCTGCCATACCGGACTGCCCCACAATTATGAACTCTATCTCATCTGGAAACATAAGTTCAAATAAAAACTGTCTTCTTTGGGAAAAAAAAAAAAAACGTTCAGCTCATGTTTGACTCAGGCCTTTGTGGGTCCTATGGAACAGTTCTAGAATGAGAACCCCCTAGAGCTAAGCCAGGACACAAAATTTAAAAGAACAGTCATAAACATGATCAAAGAATTCAAAGAATTTAAAGAATGCACAAACAACTAAAACAAGATAGGGATAAATTTCTGACTGAATTCACATGCACACACACACACACACACACACACACACAAAGACAGATTGAAGAAAACTCGAGCTGAAGAAGGAAGTGAAAAAAATCAGTCAATTTAAAATAACAGGAGAAATCCTCATGAATAGAACAAATGAAATGGAAAACAGAATATCAAGGTTCGATGATGGAGTTGAAGAATTAGACTGCACAACAAACAATATAAAAAATTTTTTAAAATACAGTAATGGAGTATGCAGGAAATGTGGAACACCATGAAAAGACCAAATTTACACATTATAGGCATAGAGGAAGGAGAAGAATCTCAGGTATTGCTCAAATCTTCAACAGAATTTTAGAAGAAACTTTCCCCAAATTAAGGAAAGACATACCCAATACAAATACAAGAAGCACATAGAACACCAAATAGACAGGACCAGAAATGAGACTCCTTATGGCATATAGTAAAAACACTAAATCTATAGAACAACAAGAGAATACTGAAACCTGCAAGTTTCCAATTAGAACTCCATTAACTTTCTTCTCTTGTCTTATTGCTCTATCAAGAGTTTCAAACAGTATATTAAAAAGCAGTGGAGATAGTGGGCATCCTTATTTGGTTCTTGATTTTAGTGGGAATGCTTTCAGTTTTTCTCCATTTAGAATGATGTTGGTTATGAGTTTGTTGTATATAGCTTTAATTATGTTGAGGTATGTTCCCTCCGGTCCAATTTCCTCTAGAACTTTTAACATAAATGCATGTTGAATTTTGTCAAAGGCCTTTTCTGCATCTATTGAGATGACCCTGTGATTTTTGTCTTCAGTCCATTTGTATGTTTTATGACATTTATGCACTTACATATATTGAACCACCCCTGCATCTCAGGAATAAAGTCAGTGGATCATAGTGGATGATCTTTTTGATGTGTGCCTGTATGTGGTTTGCAGGTATTTTGTTGAGAGTTTTTGCGTCTATGTTCATTAAGGATATGCGTCTATAGATTTTGTTTGGATTGTATCTTTATCTTGTTGGGTATTAGAGTGATGCTGGCTTCATAGAAGTAAATTAGAAACTCTCCCTCTGTTTCTATCTTTTTCAATAACTTAAGTACTATTGGATATAGATCTTCTTTAAATGTCTGATAGAATTCTGCTGCGAATCCACCTGGGCCTGGGATTTTTTTAGTTGGGAGACAGAGAGAAAGAGAGATGAGAGGTAAATAATGCCTAGCTGGCATTAAAAAAAAAAAAACAGCGGGGAATATATTAGTTCAGAAACCTACTGAAAAATTACACATACAGTATCTCTACATGAGTCTATGTGTATATCTGAAGGCTATATAACAAGAAACAGTGCCAAACAGAAGAAACTGCCCTTCGAGTTGTTGATCAGGATAATCCAAGAGACTCCCAAAATTGCACAGGATATTGCCATAGCCTCCCAGAACTTGAAGGAAAGATCCTATTGCTGAAAGCAGGACATACTTTGGACACAGGACTTGAAGCAATGGAGCTGGAATCCACATATCTGAAGACTACCTCTCATAGCTTTGGAAAACACTATGCAAGCCCTGAATTCAATCACCAAAACTGTGTAGAACCAGGTATGGCAACGCACACATGTAAGCCAGCACTCAGGAGGAAGAGACAGAGAATCAGGAGGTCCAACTCATTCTCAGGCTACATTATGAGTTTGAGGCCATTTGAAACTCTGTCCTCCAAAAAATAATAACTAATTTTTAAATTTTAAAATGTTAGGGATATGGCTCAGTGGTACACTGTCTCACATGTCCACCATGCAAAGGAAAAAACTGCTACAATAGTAAGAAACAACACTTGGTGTCATGTAGGAATCAAGTGCTTATTTATGTTTCCGTGCCCTTCGACAGGACATTCTTCCAATTCTGCTACAACCCAGCCTTTTACAATACCTTTTTATGTGTTTCTATGTTCTGTTTGGGATTTCACACACATGTGAATTAACAGCATTTGTTATTCTGTGTCTGGCTTCATCACTTAGCATATGTATTCCACGTTTACCTGTTTTCTTGCAAATGGCAGGATTGCCTTCCTTTAAAGAGGGACCAGCATTCCATTGTGTGTACATATAGATATACATCACATTGTGTGTACATATAGATATACATCACATTTTCTTTATCGTCTCATCTTTTGACAGACATTCTGGTTAGTTCCATATCTTAATGACTATGAATAATGACACCAAGAACATTCAGAAATATTTTTATAGATACTGATTTCATTACCTTTGGATTAAATACTCAGAAGTGGTTTCAAGACCATATGTCAACTATTTTTTTAGAGGTTTTCATACTGTTTTTACATAACGACTATACCAGCCAAATGCTTTGAATATTTACTCTCATTTGATCATTTTAAAAATCTTCAAAGTATTCATTAACTATATAACACCAGGATATGCTAGTCACAATTTTGGAGGCAAGGCCTCACAATGAACTTACTATGTAGACCAGGCTGGCCACAAATTCACAGAAATCTGCCTGCCTCTGCCTCCCCCATGCTGAGATTAAAGGTGGGCACCACTGTACCTGGCTTCAATCATAATTCTTAAAGTGTTCTTAGTATATGACAGTAAACTGAAATGTTGCCAATATATTACAGGGTTATTTTCATTTAAGTTTGGAATAAGAAAAAATTTTAATTGGCCTATTATTGAAAATCAATTAGGCGGCTCACCCTCCACCTCCATCCCGGCTTGTTGGTTAACAGACATTTTAATATACTGAAGAGCTGTCCATGAAGGAGAGCAGGGAAGGAGGCACTAATGAGCCTGTTTTGCAAATTAAAATCTTAGGCAATCTCATGATCAATTTATTGGAAATAGAAAACGAATTTATAATGGAAAGGCTATTTGGGGGTAACTAAAATTTTGCCCGAATTTTCGTCTCTGGAATACTTGTGTCTTGGTTTCTTTTCCTGTTGCTGTGACAAAATGCTCTGACAATCACACCTTAATGGAGAAAGCTTTCAGTTTCACTCACAGTTCAAGGGACAGCCCATCATGATGAGGAAGTCAAGACGTCGGGAGCTTGACGCATCTGGTCACATTATATTCTCAGTCAGAAGAAGAGAGCAATGAATGCCTGTGTGCTGCTCAGCTCCCTTTCTCCATCTACATGGTCTAGGTGTCAGGGAAGGGTGCCACTAACAGTGAGTAGGTCTTCCCACTTTAACTAACCTAATCAAGATAAGGCCCTACAGGCATATCCAGAGGCACCTGGTATTCTAGTTCTGTAAGTTGGCAATTAATACTAATCGTCACAGCATGAAAGGTGACCTGAAATAAAACTGACATATAGCTTTACATATTATTAGTGTAGATGGTCTGAGCAATGGTAGAAAAGGGTATATTGTCTTAGTTTAATGATATGAGGAGAAAGTAGTAATCACTCTATTTTACTGAGGAGCAAGTCCATTGCTCTATGTAAGAGCTAGTAAAGCAAATATTTTAGTTTAAGTCAAATTTTTGTTGCTAAGTGACTTGTGAGAACTATAAGCTTTTATGGTTCACTAAGGTTCCTACCTGGTGGCAAAGCTCCTGAGGCTAAGCATCTGGCAAATACTCTTGAAAAGGAGTCCTGCATTACTGAACTGGAGAATGCCTTCATGCTGCTTTTCATTTCTATGGCCGCTGCCCCTTCAAGAGCACAGTAACCCCAGTGAGTTGGAAATTCATCTCTTCACAAAGGATTGTGAGTCACTCCTATTAGCGGAGTCATTTCCAGGCTCTTGTCTTGAGAGAACCTGATGATCGTTAGCTACCAACTTACTAAGAGGATGAATTATAGTAGTCTTTGATTTCTTCCTACAGAATTAGAGTGCAAATGTTTCAAATCCATTTGGCATGTGACAATAAATATCTCTGAGTTACTTCTACATCTCACAAATCCATCAGCTTTCTCATGTCTTCCCATCCAGGAGGCTAGTCTCAGAGGCACCTTCCTGTTACAGGTAAGGTTTGGGACTGTTTTCAGATTCTAATCATAACTGCACAAAACCAGTACCTTGCCTGCAAAGACTGGTCAGGTTGTAATTCAGTGTCCCCTGACATCAGTAGCTTATGCTTTATCTTCTCCTCAAGGTTCCTCTTATTATTAATTTTGACTTTTGAGGATTCTTGATCTTACAGTGGATAGGTCTCCAAACTTTTGGGAATTTCCAAATCTTGAAGTAACATAAAAATTCATCATTTTCTTTTCTGAAGAATGGGGAGGACCACATCATGACTTTGAAAGATGGTCATCGGAGTCAATAGAAGAATGTCTGGAATTAGATTAAATGAGCACTCTGATGCAACTGTAAGGTAGAAAGGCGACCCAGAAGCCATCATTTTTCCCTTCCTCTGCGTGCTGCTATTCAACCATGCCAACCTCTCCTGAAACCCAGTTCAACTCAGCAATCCCCTTTCAACTCTCTGGGTCAGGAAGTCATTGTATCCGTAAGAGCTGGTACTTGGTATTGTGATTTTTAAAGTCACATTCTGAACAATGCTTTAGAAGTTGAATGCTTCTCATCCACACTAAATACCTTGAATTATCTGCTTACCTGAACCTGATGACTGAGTAATCAAAGGTAAGGAGATTATCTAAGAAGAGATTATCAAAGAAATGGAGAAAGTCCAAGCATAGTTGTCACTGCTCCCTCTGCCACCCAGGGAGAGAAAGGAGACCTGGACTTTCCCTCCCAACTTCATTTCTGTATGTAGACCACTTAGAATGCCATGGCAGGTTCATACATGGCAAGCCTTTAGATCCACATATCACTACATTTGGAACAACAGTATATAGAAAGAGCCAATGCAAAATCCTAGTAACCTACCCTTTTGATATAATTGTTTCTGAATCATTTTAATCCATGGAAAGCACTAACTGAGACAAAACACAGTTCTGGAAGGGTGGATGATTTGTTGGCTTAAATCAATGGTAATTGTATCAACAGGTATGCTGAAAGCCAGACTTGCTGTGAGATTGCTCCCTGCATGCAATGCCCAGGAGACATCATCTTCATGGGAGCGTTTTCAGAGTGACTCGGCTTCATAGTTACTTTCTGCCCTGGAGGACTGGCTTAGAAGGAGATATCTGAAGTAAAATCTGAGAGATGACTAGTAATGTTACCAACTGCCAGTCCGTTTAAAGTCTAGACAGCTTAGTACACGTGATAGAGGCTGAGTACTGGAATGTAAAAATGACATGCCCAAACTGGAAGAGCAAGCTTTGGGGAAATCTTTACTCTTCTTAAAGCCTATCTGTGCAGCCGGCAGCATTTGCTAGCCAAAAGCAGGGACTAGGAGGGATCGATGGGCAAAGAACTTGTTGATGTCTTTGCTAAAGCTTTGAAACTCAGTGCAACACTTAGCAAAACCTCGACCGAAAACTTAATAATTTCTGTAATTTTGGACTCTTTCATAATGGTGTGAATATCTGCATGTATGTGGGAGTCCTTGAACAGAGCAGGCTGCATGGACCTGGTGAAGTTTGGCTAGGTGTTGACTGCCTGCAGATCAAAGATAACCTTGCTGAAAGGACTCTTTCCGTTCCTTTTGACTCTGCATTTTACCATTCTAATTACCTTTCAGAAAAGAAGTCTCAAAGTATTTTCTCTACCACGTTGAGAAATAGGTCAAATAAAGAAGATAGAACAGCCTGCTGCTGCCCTTGCCCCCAATTTCAAAGTGATGTCACAAACTCAGAAGGGGAAAAAAATAAAGAATAAGTTGATAAAACCCTTCCTTGATACACGAGTGAAATATCTCTAATTTCAGTCCAAGGCAATTTGGTCTCATTTCATTGATTCTTCTTTTCATTTTTTAAAAAAAAATGTTTTTATTGCCTCTTTGAGAATCTCAGAAAATTGATCTTGATCATATTCAGATCCCTCCCTATCTCCACCCCACCTTTCTATCTCTCCATCCAGCCTCATAATTAATGTTTCATATATTTATCCATCTTTCCACGTATAGCTAACAGTATCCAACTAGTTATTTTCTAGTATTTTCTGTAACTATTGAAACGAATTCTTGCCTAACACATTGATTGTTACTGTCTTGCCACAGCCTGTTGAAATTTCCCAAATGCCTTTCCCTAAAGATTTGGACAAAACATTAGGACACCAAAATAGGAGCAGACCTGAGATCTGTGAATAACAAAAAGAATGAAAGTCCTGTACACACCATTGTTCTGAATAGCTTTCTCTTTCCCTCCTAAAAAATGACTTTTTAAAAATCAGCACATGTATTTTTTTTAATTTTTTTAAATGGGGGAGGGACTAGAGAGGTGGCTCAGCAATCAAGAGCACTGGGTGCTCTTGCAGAGGACCTGGGTTTGATTCCAAGCACCCATATGGCAGCTAACAACCATTTGTAACTCTAGTTCCAGGGGAATCCAATGCCCCCTCTGATCTCCATGGGCATTGCACAACACGGGCGCACTTACACACATGCAGGAAAAACACATACACATGCAATAAAAATAATAAAAATTTCTAAGTAAAAATCAACAAATATTTGTTTCCTGGCATGCATGGTAGAACTACATGCTAAGACATGTCTCATGAATAAAAATGATTACATTTTTCTCTCTCTCCCTCAAGAGATCATATCAAAGATTCAAATGAGTGAAAACAATGCCTATATTGTTTAGAAAACCCTAAAACTGCTCCATCGGTCATTAGGAGACATCTAAAAAATGACATCACATATTCTGGATAAGAACCACACTTCTAGGAGCTGAAGACATAGCAATGTAATGGACTGAGACAAAAAAGTAGAATTAATATTCATCTACCTCTCATATACATGTGTATTTATGATCACAGCTTCCTAAAACTTATTACAGCTATGGAAAATGATAAATAATTGGGACAAAAGGGACCACAGAAGAGCCAGGGACACCAAATAAGAAGCCCCAGTGGCAGTTTGGATAAGAAGGAAGGAAGGAAGGAAGGAAGGAAGGAAGGAAGGAAGGAAGGAAGGAAGGAAGGAAGGAAGGAAAGAGCCAAGTGGCCATAATAAAGAGATATACTCAACAGCAAACAGCAGTGCTGGAAAAATAATGACTGCCAGACACAGGACTACAGTTACTTCAGATAGTCTTTGTGGACTAGTTACTAAATTGATTTCAATTGAAATTCACTGGGCATGTGGTCCCTGAACCCTTTTGGGGAAAAAAATGGGTCATCTAGGTATACTGACTCCATCTCCAACCTTAGGTCATCAAGAAAGGAAAAGGTTCTGGCTAGCCCCCATTGCTGCTCAGTGGAGCCAAGCTGGGGATGATGTGGCAGATTCGTCACGGCAGTTCTGTTTCAATCATTTGGGTTTGGAATTCTCCTTCCTAGAGGGCACTGATGGATCATTCTTTCCTTAAAGGGATCAGTTATTAATCCAGTATGTGTATGAAACAAGTGACTAAGGCAAAAGCTAAAGAAACAAGAAAACAAAAAAAGTAACAACAAAACTGAAAAGTAAGATAAATTCATTACATTCTGAAACCATTTCTTACCATCATTTTTGTTCCAAATTCTTCTCATATCCTCTTTCCAACTTTCATAATTATGCTTTCCTTTATATATGACTCCATTATAATACAAATGTCAGCATTTTAGGACTGGAGATGTTGGGCATAATGCAGGGTAGGCCTAGCTAGGCCACCTGCCAGGAGGAATGGAGGAATGGTCTCATGGTTGTGGTGCTCCACACCTGGCTAGCTCAGTCAGTAGAGCATGAGACTCTTAATCTCAGAGTCGTGGGTTCATGCCTCATGTTGGGCACCAGTATGTTGCGGGGATCCCAGAACTCAGGGCCAACCTGAGGGGGACCAAAGAATCTCCACTGTGGGTGAGGGGGTGAGTAGGCGCAGAGTCAAAACACGGACTCCGGGAGTTGAGCAGAAAGCCAGCAGTGGTGGTCTGCTGCAAACTCATTTATTCAAGAAAGAGCAGAGAGTCTTATAGGTCTTGTTAGCCAATAGCCTTATGGGGTGGGGTCCTGACCACAGCCAATCGCAGTTTGCTCCCAGGTGGATCAGGTTCCCTCCAGGTGCTGGGCAGAAACTGGCCTCACAACCAACCAGTGTGCAGCACCACACCCACGAGAGCCATTCCTCCATTCCTCCTGGCAGGTGGCCTAGCTAGGCCCACCCTGCATTGTGCCCAACAGGAGAGATGGTCGGCAGTCAATAGCACTATCTGCCCTTGCAGAGGACCCAGGTTCAATTCCCAGCACCCACGTGGTGGCTAACAACCATCCGTAACTCCAGTTCCAGGGGATCCAGTGCCCTCTTCTGACCTCCGTGGTCCTTGGCAACACAGGTGCACATTTACACATGCAGGCAATACATTCAGACACATAAAATAAAAATAATAAATAAAATACTTTTTAAAACATAAATGTCCATATTTTTTAACAGTTTAGGGGCATGGATGTAATGAGACAGACTGCATGAAGCAGCAGGATATCATGTGACTACTCAGACAGTAAAAGCACAGGTTAGCCTCTTAGTAACAGTACAGTCCACCAAGAAGTTCAATAGCTGTCCTTTTCTCGTTATAATGGTATCTTCATTGTGAATTGGCTGTCCCAAAACCCACATAAAAAGATATAAAAGGAGAATAAACCCAACCCATTCATGGAATTCCCCACCTTCTCTGCTGCCTTCATTTATAAATAATTCTCCCTCCCATTAAAGTTTGCTCATGAGACTGAGCTATGCAAAATCCTGATGACATGACTCACTCTTGGGAAGCCCTCAGTCTCTCTTGACTATGTATTTTCTTTGGTCTCTTTGAGACAAAGTCTCTCTGTAGCCCCAGCTGGCCTGGGATTGAAGGCACACACCTCCACACCCAGCTAAGTATGTACTTTCACTAGAATAAAACTTTCTTCCAAATTCCTACTTTGTCTTGTCTCTCTGAATTCTTTCTCTGACTGTGACAAGAACCTGGAAGCTCTCGGTGTGCTCTCTCTGTCTCTGATACCTGCTCAGCCCCTTATTGCCAGCAAAAGTATGGCTAAGAAGAAACTAGGAGTACCTCTCCTATGGCCCACTTTCAAATTGCCCTTTCCCACTCATCTTCACACACAAAGATTTTTATGAGCACCTCCTTGACCTCACTGAGGGCCACCACTCTAAAATCTCAGGCACAAGATTTTTAGAAACTGCAATGGTAAAATAGCAGGCAGTCAGCTTCACAGTTAAAGATGAGAAAGTTCCTTCTTTCTGATTTATCAAATTCCATACAGAAGGAGACAAAAAGACAATTGTTCTTCCTACTCTGAATACTAGCCTACTGCTGTTCACGCTCTAAACGCCCAAATCATCATCTGAGGAGCTAAGACAAATATCCATTGGGATTTCTCTCCAATTTTATTTTATGTGAATTTCATTCATGAAAAGAAATAATGAGATTCCTTTTCTGCATTTATATTTCCATGAGTAGCACGACAATTAACATTTATGTATAAATCGTTATTACCCAGGAAAATTTTATAATGTTTTTTCATTAATATAAAGACCTGAATAGTCTTTATCTATTAATATTTCCATTTAGCCCATTAAGGCATGTAATATTACCAACATTCCAAAGAACTAAAGCCTGCTGAGGACTGAAGTCAGTGGACTGAAGTCATATAGCTAAGAACTGGGCAATGCAGATGTGTCCTAACCACATGATAAGCAGTTTCTCTGCAAAGTTATACTGGGAGGCTAACTTGAGAGCCCTATATTAGAAAGGTGGCGGCAATCAAAGAAAGAGGGACCACGGTGAGAAAGGACCATGAGAGAATGAGAACTTCCTCTTTTAGAGGTGATCCCACAGAAACCTCACAAACAGCACATTTCACATGGCTAACCAGTGGAATAGTTGTGGCCACCATCAAATCTTTGAAATTCTCATTGAATATATCAAGGAAGGAGAAACTGGCAGAAGCAAGAAAATTTAGAGAGCTCAATAAAGACAGAGTTGTCTGAAAGAAGTGAGGGATGACCATTCTTCTAGCCCCAAACCATGGAATATTCCAATTGAAATTCATATTGATCCAAAGGTCTTCTATTTTGTCATTGATGGAGGTGTTCCTGAACCCATTTCTAGCCAGCAGTTTTAAACTTAAGAGTTCCTTTCTTAAAGGATGTTTCTTTTAGATTCAAACACACACACACACACACACACACACACACACACACACACACACACAGAGACGTCTGCTCGCTAACCCAGGGCTTATGAACATTTTATAGTACTCTGCCGCCATCAGCTGGCAAACTGACGTTAACAACAGCTCACTGATTTTTAATGGTTATTTTAATCACTAAGGTTTTATTGAATGTTGAATTACAACTAACTATCATTGTTAACTATTTTTCTGAACTTTCTTTTTTAGGGAGTTGGGGTTTTTTTGTTTTGTTTTGTTTTATTACCACACTAAGAATCAGGTTTCATTGCGGTATTTTTCAAACGTAATTTCTGTTGTTTCTCGCCCCCTACGCAGACTTCATCTCCATCCTCCCCTCTGCCCCCCTGTCCCCACAGTCTCCTTTCCCTCTCACATTGCGTGTCATTTGTCCACTCCTTTCTCAACACTCTTGACATTCACCCTCACACCCCCTTGATTACATATGTACAAACATTGAAAGTGGGGCTCCACATATAAGAGAAAACACTCAATTTTTGTCTTTCTCAGTCTGTGCTACCTCATTTAATATTACATTTTCCAGGTCCATACATCTTTCTCCAAATTGCATATTTTTTTTCTTACCAGTTGAGTAAAATTTCCATTTTCAATGTACATTCATCTATTGATGGACATTTAGGCTGGTTCTATTCCTTACTATCATGAATAACGTAGCAATAAACATAGATGTGAAAGAATCTCTGTGAAATGATATACAGTCCTTTGAAAAGATGCCTAGGAGTGGCAGAGCTGAGTCATATGGAAGTACTATTTCTAATTTTTTAAGGAACCTCCAGAATGCTTTTCATCACCGCTGTGCAGTTTGCAAGCTCAGCAGCAGTGTGTTAAGTGCACCTGTGTCTCGCAATGCCCACGGAGGCCAGGAGAGGGCACTGGATCTCTTGGAACTGGAGTTGTGGACAATTGCTAGCCAACATGTGAGTGCTGGGAACTAAACCTGGGTCATTTACAGGGGCAGCCAGTGCTCTTA
The DNA here is from genome assembly GCA_035773235.1 of Eospalax fontanierii. Classification (NCBI taxonomy): domain Eukaryota; kingdom Metazoa; phylum Chordata; class Mammalia; order Rodentia; family Spalacidae; genus Eospalax; species Eospalax fontanierii. The sequence goes on along the minus strand of CM069542.1, from coordinate 11,589,991 downwards.
ACCACTAAGCCATCTCTCCAGCTTCTCAAGATGGTTTTAATTTGCATTTCCCTGACGGCTAAGAATGTTAAACATTTTTAATATAAATAGGAATTTATTTTGAGAAAGTAATCAGATCAGAAATGTCATAAAAGTTTCACACACTCTCATTTATTAGAGCATTTTTAAATTTTTTGAAAATGTTATAAGATATGTTTAAATAAATTATATACATTTATGATGTACTTTTATTAAAGCACAATAAATCCCATTTTAGAATAGACCAATTTTATCATTTTAAATTAAAATAGCAATATTTTAATATTTATGTTGTAAAATATAATTGATATTTTTGTCAAAATATATAATTATATATCAATATTATTACCTATATATGCATATATACTTCCTATGAATTTACAAATACGCCACAAGTTTTCACTAATTTGTAACAGTAAGGGTCCTTTTCAGTCTCCCTGAAAACACTTGTCTGTTTTTCTAAATTATTCAACATATTTTTATTACTTTTATTTTCTTTTAAAAATAGCATTAGAACTGAGCTTTTGAAAATTATTCCTATTGTCATAATCAGTAATTTAGTATTCAAATAGCCATCTAATTTTCCTGACTTGGTATCTAAGAGTACTATTTTTCGAATAGACTGTTACCTTGTGTTTTTTCTCAGTGTAAAATATTATTGAATTTTTGTACATTTTATATAATGCATCTTAAGTGCATTTAGACCCTCTGTACTTTCCATACCCCCCACAGGATTTCATGCATTCTGCCATGTATCTTAAGGTCTGTCGAGTCAAGTTTGTGTGCCCAAATGTCCCTCAGAATAAGTTCGGCAACTCAAATCTAGTCAGCCTATCTAGAGCCACTCCCTTAAAAAAGATCAACTCTTCCTCACCCAGCTGTAATCAGCTGCCAAGAGTTCCTCGGCTAAGGTTGGGACCTCCTACATGTTTCCCAAGTCCTATGCTGGGTTTTTGTATGATTGAGTTTGCATGGGTCTTGTGCATGCTGACACCATTGCTGTAAAGGTATGAGTAAGATCCCAGAGACCTGAAGATTCCTTTTCCTTATGATTATACACCAACTCTTATAATCTTTTTGCCTCCTCTTCCGCAATGGTTACTGAGCCATGGCCGGTGGGTTTAATATAGGAGTCCTATCCAGGAACACAGTCCTTTATTCTCCATACTTTGGTCAGTTGTTGCCTTCTGTGTGTATCATCCTCTGTTGAGGAAGCTTCAGTGGTGAGACTTGAAAGATGTATTAGTATTCTGTCTACTCCCTGTTCCATTATGTTCCCTGAGCCTTAGATGCAGAGGTTCTACTTTAAAAAAGCTTCTTTGATGAGTGGTGACTGGTATACTTGTCTGTAAATACAAGGACACATGTTTGGCATATAGTAAGAAATTAAATTTGTCTGAGAAACAGACAGCCTTAGGGTTTTCTCTAAGATCCGTTGTTGTGAGATGTTTCACCAGAGAAGACCACTCAGACACAAGATACGGCCAAAAGAAAGTCTTTAATAGCCATTCAGCAACTACATTAGGCATATTTGTCCCAAGTGTAGCACAGGTCTTTCTCAGAATCTTTTTCCTCCTTATATACAGGAGAAAAAGAAAAAAGAAAAAAACATACGTAGGGGTGAAAAGTTTAAGTTCTCAAGCCTTAGAGTTTGTGAACCCCTCTAACAATTTTTATTGTATAAGAGCAAGCCAAGCAGAAAGTACAGAAACCATAAATCTGCCCTTAGGCATAGTAACCAGGTGCATGCTGACCTTTTCTCAAACCCATACCTGGGTCAAACTTTTCCACTCCCACACATTGGGTTAACTGCTTCCAGCTTTAACTACTTAACTACTGGGCTTAGCTAGGACATGGCATAACTACGGTCAGTCTTGAGGTGCCTCACCACCCCATGACCTCTCCAGCTATGTGTGTTTGGCTATGTCTACAGTACCACATACGACTTTCCTCCACTGAGCAGGTTTTAAGTTCAGTTAGATAGCTATTGATTATCACAGATCAAAGATACACATGACACTACTGCACCAATACAGTTTTCTATGCCAGTCATTGTTGTGGTTATTGGGCTTTAAAACTGGGATCGGACTATTGATATATTTTTCTCCCTTAGCAGTTTGCATAGTATCCTCAAAAACTATGAGAGCTACTCTTCGGGGAGGAGGCTTCCAGCTCCATTGCTCCAAGTTCTGTGTCCACAGCATGTCCTATCTTCAGCAATAGAGTCTTTCCTTCAAGTTCTAGGAAATAAGCACTACGGCATTAGCCTGTGTTATTTTGGGAGTCTCTTGGACCACCCTGAACAAAAACTTGAAAGGAGGTTTCCCTGTCTGGAACCGTTTCTTGTTGTATAGCCTTCAGCTACACACATGCACTCATGTACAAATATTGTACATATATTTTTCAGTAGGTTTTTAGCCTAATGCATTTCTCTCTGGGTTTTCATACCACCTAAGCATTATTTATCACATCTCCTTCACTCCCTGTGAAACCTCCCTCCTTCCTCTCCAGTTAAAATAGCCACATTTCCCCATCTTCCCTTGACTATGATCCACCCTCTCTAGCTCCTTCTCCCCCTAACCACATGCACGTTCTCCCCTCCTCCCTTCTCAACTAAACGCCCCATTTTCCATTCCCCTCTTGGTAGCATGTTTCCTTCTGTCCGCTTCTCTTGCTCTTTCTTTCCCTCTACCTCCATGGTTCCTCTCCATTTCCCAGCTCCTGCTTTCATATCAGTATATATGCTCACATATAAGGATTTGGTGCCAAGATCCACAAATGAAAGGATTTTATATACATCACTAGTTTTTCTGAGTCTGTGTTACAGCACTTGGTATAATAGTTTCTACTTCCATCCATTTACCTGCAAATTTCATGATTTTGTCTTTCTTCACCTCTGAATAGAACTCCATTGCAGATGTATCTCATTCTCATTATAAATTAGTCTGTTAAAGGACATTAGGCCGTTTCTATTTCTTAGCTGTTGTGAAAGAGCAGCAACAAACTTGGATGTACAGGTATGTCTACAGTATGCTGGGTTCATTAGATACATGCCAGGGAGTAGTAAACCAGCTTATATTGTAGATTCATTTTTAGTTTTTTAAGAGTTCTCCACACTACTTTCCACAGTGGTTGCACAAATTTGCAACCCTGCCAGCACTGAATGAGCATCCCCCTTCCCCACGTTGTTGCCCGCATTTGGTGTCATTTATTCACTTGATGTTGGCCAGTCTGATTGGCTTAAAATGAAATCTTAAACTGGTTTTGATTTGCAGTCCCCTAATTTATAAAGACGTTGAGTACTTTTCAAGGTGTTTCTTTGCCATTTTTGTTTCTTGTTTTGAGAACTCTCTGTTCAGATCCATAGTCCATTTTTAGTTGGGTCGTCTGTTTTCTTGATTCTTTGCTTTTCGAGTTCTTTATATATTCTGGTTATTAATCCTCAGTCAGATGTATTGCTGGTGAAGATTTTCTACCACTCTGTGGGTTTTCTCTTCACTTCCTTGGTTTTTTTCTGTTACTGTACAGAAGCTGTTTAGTTTAATGAGGTTCCACTTGTCGATTGTTGACCTTAATTCCTGAACAAATGATGTCCAATTTAGAAAGTCCTTTCCTACACTTGTATCTTATAAGGTATTGTTCCTTTGATCAGAATGAAGTGACCCTCTTGATGTCTTCTGATTAGTTTTAATTTGGAGTCCATTTTCTTGGATATTAGAATTGAAACCTCTGCTTGTTTCTCTATACCATTTCCTTGGAATATTTTTTCCATCCTTTCACCTTAAAGTAGTGCCTATCCTTGAAGGTGAGATTAGTTTTTTGCAGAAAATAAAAAGATGGATTTTGTATCTTAATCCATTCAACTACCTGTGTCTTTTTACTGGGGAGTTCTGGCCATTGATATTTAAACTTATTACTGAAAGATGTATATTGGTTGCAGTAATTTTAGTTTCTGTTTGCATTTTTCATCTAATTTTGTCTTTCCACTATTATATCTTCATTTAGAATCTTTCTGTTGCCTTTTGGGTGTAGTCATTCCTTCCCTCAGTGCTTTGTATGACTTAAAGTATTCTCTGAAGGGCTGGTTTTGTGGACATGAATTTTCAGCCTTTTTTTCATGTCACAGAAGATATTTCTTTCCCCTTTAACTATAATAGACAGTTTTGCTGAGTAAAGTATTCTGAGTTGACCTCAATGGTAATTTAGAACTGGGAATACTTTGGTCCAGGCTCTTCTGGCTTTCATAGTTTGTACTGAAAAGTCAACTATAATTCTGATGGATTTTCCTTTATATATGGTTTGTTTTTTCTGTTGTAGTTTTCAGTATTCTCCTTGTTCTGTAGATTTAGTGTTTTTACTATGATATGCCATGGGGAATTTCTTTTCTAGTCCTATTTACTTGGCGTTCTGTGTGATTTTTGTATTTGTATGGACATGTCTTTTCTCAATTTTGGAGATTTTCTACAATTCTGTTGATTATTTGGTCAATACCATTTACCTAAGATTCTTCTCCTCCGTCTATCCTATAATTAATACATTTGGTCTTTTCATGGTGTCCCGCATTTCCTTCGTACTCTATTCCTGTGTTTTTTTTTTTAATTTTTCAGATTCTTTGCTTGAGCAATCCAGTTCTCCAACTCTATCATCCAGTCTTGACGTTCTGCTTTCCATTCGATCCCTTCTACTGCTCAGGCCTTCTCCTATTATTTCAAATTGACAGATTGAATTTTTAACTACACTTCCGAATTCATTTCAGTGTGAGTATTCTTCAATATTTCCATCTCTTTTGTGAACACAGTCAGAAGTTTATCCCTATCTCTTCTAATGCTTTAAGTTGTTTGTATGTTCTTTAAGTTCATTAAATTCTTTGATCTTGTTAGATTATGATCAAAGATTATTGTTTGATTGCAGATTGTTCTTTTAAATTTTGTGTTCTGAGTTATCTCTTGGGAGTTCTCACTGTAGAACTCTACTATAGGTAGAGTGTTTGGTGGGAACATATTATTTTGGTTTTTCATATCACTATTTTTTTCATTGTGGTTTTGGCATGTGGATTTCTTTTGTTGCTTGTGATTCTGGTATGAAACTCAAGCCTTCCTTCGTTGAGCTGTAGTCTGATTCTGTTTGATTATTTATGTGCCTTGGTTGCTTTCTTATTGAGTATGAAAGATTTGTTGATCTAGACTTCAGGTTCTCTCTTTTGATTTTATATTGGAGGGACCAGATGGCTCTATTCTGGCAACTCAGGAGCTCTCCAGGAGCTCTGGTTACTTATAAGCACTTCAAAGCCTCATATGGATAGTGCCAAGGTCCAAGGAAAGGAGATGAAAGGTAGAAGTGCTGGTCTCTACTAATCTGCAGAGAGGCCCAAGTCCTGGAGCAGTGGAAAGGACTGCAGATGGTCCCAGAGCAAGGCAGTTGGCATGGTACAGTTTGGGAAGCTCACCATGCAGAGGCCTAAGTGAGATATTCTCACACGGTCTCCAAAGGTCTGGGGCCTTACTACTAGCAAGCAGGGAGGCCTGACTCTTGGGTAGTAGGAGGAACTGCAAGTGGTCCCAAAGTAGGGAGATGGGCATGACATGATTTGGGAAACTCACCCCATAGATGCTTGAGTCAAGCAATTTCAGACAGTCTCCAAAGGTCTAAGCCCCTACTCTGATTTTGTTTCTTTTTTATAGAATTTTTGAGTATTTCAAACATAACATCTCAATTAATCCTAATCATCTTTATACCCCCTCCCCACCAGCACATCCCCAGAGCCCCCTAGCTGGAATACTTACTCTCTGTCATCTGTGCCAAGTCTTACTGTGTCAAGTTAGTGTCCCCAGACATTCCCAGTCACAAGTTCATCCACTGAAGTCCAGTCAGTCTATATAGAATTCCCCACCCCAGGAAGATCAACTCTTCCTCACCCAATAGTAATCAGTTGCCAATAGTTCTTCATCTAAGATTGAGGTCTGCTATTCATTTCCCCAGTTCGATACTGAGTTTTGTCTGCTTGAGTTTGCATGGGTGTCACCATGGCTGTAGTCCACATGAGCAGGCCCCAGGAGCTTGTAGGCCTCTATTTCCATATGCTCATGCCCCTCCTCTCTGACTCTGAGAATCTTTCTGCCTCCTCTTCTGCAATAGTCCCTGAGCCCTGGGTGCGTGAAGTTTAATATAGGAGTCCTGCCCAAGGACAAGCATTCTGCAGACTCTTAATCTCTACACTATGGCCCTTTTTTATCTTTTTAGTTTCTGGCCCTCTGTTGCATGAGGGAGCTTCACCAATGAGAACTGAGAGATTCATTAGTGATATATTTACCCTTTGCTCTATGTTCCATAAGCCTTAGGTGTCGAGGTTTCGTCGTAGATGTGTCACTTAGGTTTGGGTAATTCACAGACCATGTCTGTGTGTGACCAGTTGTGGTACTCTGTAATAATCTCTGTCTAGTGCAAAAGAACTTTCTTTGATGAATAGTGGCTGGGATACTTGTCTGTAAATATAAGGACACATATTTTGCACATAATAAGAAATTACATTAGTCTAGAGAGGCAACAGTCTTGGGGTTTTCTCTAAGATCTATGACCTCTCCAGCCATGTGCTGGAGAACACAGCATTTGACTATGTTCACAGTACCACACATGAGTTTTGTGTGAGTTAGTCCAATTTGATAGCTGTCAATCGCCCCAAGATAAAAGCACTACTACTGTACCAATGTCATGCACTATGCCAGTCACTGATGTGATTATTTGGTCTTGAAGCTGGTGTTGGGCCATTGATTGATGTTCACCCTTAGCAGCTTGCATAGTGCTCTCCAAAGCAATGAGAACCTCAGGGGAACTGGCTTCCAGGTCAGTTCCAGTTTCATTCATCCAAATCCTGTGTCCAAAGTATGTTCTGTCTTTAGCAATAAGGTCTTATCTTCAAGTTCTGGGAGGCAATCAGGGCTGTGGCAGTAGCCTGTGTAATTTTTGGAGTCTCTTGGGCTATCCTGGCCAACAACTCAAAGAAAGGTTTTTCCTGTCTGGCCCTGTTTCTTGTTACGTAACCTCCAGTTATATGTGTTGACTTCTGTAGAGATATGGAATGTATAATTTGTCATTAGGTTGTTGGACTAATACGATTCCCTCTAGTTTTTTTATACTAGCTAGACATTATTTGTTTCCTCTCCCTCTCTCTCTCTCTCTCTCTCTCTCTCTCTCTCTCTCTCTCTCTCTCCTTCTTTCCCTGTTTAACACTTCCTCCATGCCTTCCCCATTTGAAGTGTCCCATTTTCTCCATTTCTCCCTTGATAATACCAGTCTCTGCTTTTATTTCTTAGTCCATTCTACTGGCCATGTCTATTCACTGGGGAGCTGAGGCCATTTATTTAAAGTTATTATTGAAAAAAATGTGTATTCTTCTACTGTCATTTTTGTGTTTTGGAGCCTATTTTGGGTTTCCATAATTGTACCTTCCTATGTTTTCATTCCATAACTTCTTATACAGAGTCATTCCTATCTTCAGTACTTTGTATTGTTTCAGGTATTCTCTGTAGGACTGGTTTGGTGGACATGGATTCTCTCAGCCTATTTGTATCGCGGATAGTTATGTGGAGCACTTTGTGCCCCCAGAGAATCGTTAAGAGTTGGGACCTACTGTGAAGAGTTTAGGTTACTGTAGTATCTAACCTTTGAAAGAAATCACTGTAGTTTCCACAAAAACTTGAGTTAGTTCCAATGAGAATGAGTTGTTCTAAAGTGTGGTCCCTTATTGCAGTAACAGAAAAAATTTAAAGACTGGCCTGGCCCCGAATCTCTCTCTCTTACCATATGATCTCTTGCACACACATTCCTTCACTGAGATTCTACCTGCCTAGAGGCCCTCACCAGAAGCCAGATGGATGGTGCTACTGGATGTTAGATTTTCAGCCTCCAAATCTGTGAGCTAAGTTGCTATATGTTGTATTTTACTGTATGAAAATCGTTGCCATCTTAGAATAGATGGACTAGGTATCCATTACTGTTACTAATCAGTAACAAAAACAGTGACAGCCAAATCTATGGTAATAGTCTGGAGCTATTGACATTCTCTAATTGATGAGGGAAGAATCACAAGACTCTCACCTGAGATGCCAACTATTGCTCTTTCCTTCCCCTCCCCCATCTACAGGTGATAGTGGACGATGCTAGGCTCTACAGGAAATGGAACTGTATAGGAACTAAAAGTGGGACTCCATGATGTAGCTTCCATGACGTTGTCATTCAGTAGGTGGGACTTTGTGCTGTGGCAACTGTTTTTGAGTCACTCAAGTTCTGTAAATTAAACCAAGCAAACTCATTGGTCTGGGAAGTTGTGTTACCATCTGGGAGTCTTAACTAGATTCACCTTTTCTACCAATTAGAGAATTAAAAGCCAAGAAAGATCTCAGATACATAAGAAAGCAACAGGTAACAAACTTTATTAAAAGTAAAGAAATAAACACAGATACACACACTCACACAGAGAAAGACCACACGAGAGGGTGTTTAGAAACTGGAAAAGTCAAAGCTCTCATGAGGACTTTGGCCTTTTAAACATTCTTGGTGGTGTGGGCAGGTCCCCCAGCCCTAATTTTGGATTGGTCAACTTAAACAAGTAAGCAGGTGCTGAAAGGCACAGCTTTGAGCTGTGAAATGTCCAGGACTATGTGACTTTAAGCTCATCTCAGCAGGTCAACTGAAGGGCCCTGTTAAAAATAAAATCTTCCTGCTGGAGTTAAGAATAAAATCTTCCAAGCTTTTTCCCATTGTCCAGTCGTCTATCTATGACCTCTCTCCTTAACTCTCTTCCTTTCAGAGTATTTACTTTCCTTTCTAGTCTCTCAGTTGGACTTTGGTGGAATCATATGTTAGTCTGTCATTTGACGCTCTGTCTCAGTGAGTAGAAATTTGTTCATGTCTCCCAAGAAAAAGTTAATGCAGCCCAAAGTGGAGCAAAACAGAACTAAAGATGAGTTTGGGAGGAGCACTTGCACAAGCCTTGCTGTGGGTAGCAAGGTTGAGATGAACCATCTGAGGGTGGAACATCCGTAGCTTAAATTCCAACATGGTTTTCCTTCCCCATTGTAGTCTGTGGTAGTGTGACTTCTTGCTATGGCAGTAGTTGGATGGTATTGCTGTGGGTAGTAAGACATGTAACTAAGGCTGAGCCATGTAGACGTGGAGTGTCCGTGGAGCCACCTTGAGGTAGACACCTTCTTCTATGTAGTATGGAGTAGTCAACCTGCTCAGTGAATGAGGTCTGTCCCATTGGAACAATAATGCCCTGAAAATAGACGAATGGCTAGAGAGTGGACTGCAGTCTAGTGGGAAGAGATTGTTGCCAATAGTTGTGTGGCCACTGCCATGCATTATAAGGCATGCAACTGAGCCTGAGATGGCTGCCCAGTGAGAATTTGCCTGTGTGACACAGTAATTACAAAAGGAAAGGGACATGTGTCTACTGTCCTCTGCATCAGCCTCTGATTTAGTAGGCAAATCAGATAAAAGAGATGATGAGATGGGGGTGATGGTTTGACCTTTATTACAGCTGGGGGTCAGAAGGTAGAGAGAGCACAAATTAGATCTGTGTTGAAGAGCTCCTCCTGGGACTGAAGAACATGGACTCCAAGGGAAGGGTCAGAAGGTGAGGAAGAGAGCTGGGTAGAACTGATAGAAGACACTCCTCAGGTCTCACCCTCCACACAGGAAAAGGGGGAACTCCACGATTCAGCATGCAGACAGTGGCCTTAATAATGGCTTATTGCAGAAAATCATTATAGTCAGGGAGTATTCTGCCTCTAAGCTGCCTGGGTTTAAAAGGACCTTTAGGTCCAATGTGGTGGTAGGTCAGGATGCAGAGGCAGGTGGATCTCTGTGAGTTCAAGGTCAGCTTGGTCTACATAGCAAGTTCCAGGACAGTCGGGGCTACAGAGGGATCCTGTCTTAAAAACCAAAAATAAATAAATTAAAGAACCTTTAAGCAAAGAGTGAAAGAACATCTCACGACCAGGCTATGAGGACTCGGGAGCAGATGGGATTTGTCTGAGTGCTGTGGAAGGAGAGACACCGAGTACTGTGACTACTCACCTGTCCATGAGACAAACACTGCACAACCTGAGTGCACTGGTTAGGTTTTATCAAACTTGAAACAAACTGGAGACATCTGGGAAGAAGGAATATCAGTTGAGGGATTTTTTCCATCAGCATCGCCCTTCAGCATGTCTGTGGGACACTGCTTGATGCTAACTGATATGAGAGGCCCAGCCTACTGTGGGCAGAGCCATCCCAAGGCAGGTGGGCCTGAGCTGCGCAAGAAAGGTAGAGGAAGGGAGTCAGTAAGCAGCATTCCTTGGTGGTCTCTGCTTTAGTGGCTGCCTCCAGGTTCCTGCCTTGAGTTCTTGCCCTGACTGCCCTCAGTAATAGATTATGATGTGTAAATAGAAGCTGAATAAAAAGCCTTTCCTCCCCCAAGTTGGTTTTGATGTCTTTGTCACAGCAACAGAGAAATCAAACTAGAACACTGAGGAGAGATGAAAGAAATCAGCTCCCGGTCGACTGGCACATAGGCTACATTAGGGACACTTGGTTGTCACTGGGTGAGATCCCCATAAGTATCAGGGACTGGAAGAGAGACAGGCATTATTGAAAGAACTTGACACAAGAGACAATTTGATGCCCAGTTCACCCGGCCAGATAGAATGGTAGTCACAGGACAGACCTCGGGACTGTCAATGGGCTTTAGTGGCTTTACTAAGCTCCATAATAGATCATGCTCTTTACAATGTAGGAGAGGCCTTGGTGGATCTGAATGACTTAAACTAGCATGTAGAAATGGATCTAGCACGTAAACTATTGGAAATAAAATCTGGGGACAAGGACCTCACTGATATCTCACAAAGAACATGCAGACAAAGTGACAGCAACTTGACAAGACAGCCTTGTCTTTTGCAAAGAGGTGCATTGCTCCATTCAGGCAACAGTCAAGCACATCAAGCAGGAAATTTGATAGATTTTTATACTAATACAAGAGTACTGTGCCTTTTCCAATTGGCTGGAGTCTGATCTGTTTTTCACAGTTGGCTAGGTGTGTTTTGTTGTTGTTGTTGTTGGGTTTGGATTTGAAGAAGTTTTAAGGAGTATTTTTGAGACAGGATCTCTCTGTAGTCCCAGCTGGCCTGAAACTCTCCACATAGACCTGGTAGCTTCGATCTCATAGAGATCTGCCTGCCTTTGCCTCAAGTTCTAGGACTAAAGGTATGCACCACTAAGCCCAGCGTAACTGACTAGTTTTAAGGAAATTAAGTCCCTTCCAGGACTCCAGGAACATTGAAGAAGGGGCAGAAAGGATGGAAGAAGAACTTGAAGAAAGGGGCAGAGTGTTGGGTGGCATTTCATTCCTCTAGTCATAATATGTTCACGTCATTGCCATCTTGGAGTAGAGCACCTTGGCCAGCTCACCACTAACCTGCAAAACTAATGGGTGGGAGCCAAATCTATGGCGATGGAACTATTAGTATTTCCTAGCAGATAAAGGAGAAGAGGGTCATAAGATCCAGTTATTACTCTGTGCTTTACTCTACCTCACCCCAGCTGCAAGTGATCTTGGAAGATGCTAGCATACATCGACGTAGAAGGCTAACTGAAAGAGAGACTGTGACGCATCTTCCATGAGCTTGTCACCCACAGTGGACTGGGACTTTGTAGTGATGTAGCTGTTTGGGGGTCACCCACACTCCTGTAAGCAACTCCTCACCCATACTTTGTAAATAAACTCAATAAACACAAACAGCACTACAAGATAGAGACCAGGTGTTCAAATACATGAGCTTATAGGGGACACTTAATATTTAAACCACAGCACAGACCAGTTCTGAAACTTTAGTAGGAAAAAATGCTTAACACTAATACCAGAAAGTGTAAATTGATGAAATAGAATGTGTAGAAGAAACATTCATAGTGGTAGCATGTCAGATCAGTAAACAGTGGAAGGATTTGTTCAATAACTGGTTTATAGTGTATTTAGAAAAAGGTCTGCATATATAACTTTTTATGCATGTAGCTTAAATGACAAAATAAAAAACTGTTAGTACTTAGTAAATATAATTTAAAAAGAAAAATATTTTTAAACAAATTATCTCATCACTATATATAAAAATTTTTTAATTTTCCTATCATAATATAAAAAATCCTTTACATACAAAAAAGCATCTAATACTGAATGAAAAGACAAGTTTCAAACTGGAAGAAGATATTTTCAATTCATAAAGCTAAAGAAGAACTGATACAAAGATTATGTTATATAGTCCTATAAAATGAAATTAAAAACATAAACATCAGTATAAAGATTGTCAAAATACATGAACATATCAAATAAAGAGAGAAAATGAATGGGAAAGATGGCTTAGTGATAAAGAGCACTTCCTGTTCTCGCAGAGGACCAGCATTTGGTTCTCAGCACCCGCATCAGGCAGTTCACAACTGCTTGTAACTGAAGCTCCAGGGGATTCAACATCCTCTTCTTGCCTCCACTGGCACCCACACAAACATGTGCATACAGAAACATACACACAGACATATAAATAAAATAAATCAAGGAGGTGCTCAGCAACATGGAGAAGAGACATTCAATAGCTCTAGTTATAAGGCACATAGACATCAAAACCACAATGAGGTTCCATTTTCCACTGATCCCACTGCAAGTATTAAAAGCTATAATTGTCTGGGAGACTGGAGTGATAGTTCAGTGATTAAGAGCACTGGCTGCTCTTGCGGAGGATCCAGGTTTGATTCCCAGCACCTACATGTCAGCTAATAATTGTCCTTAACTTCAGTTCTGGGGGAAATTATGGCCCTCTTCTGACCTCTGTAAGCAATGCATGATGGGTGCACTTACACACATGCAGACAACACACTCACACACATAAAAATAATAAATAAATAAGCTATAATTGTGTGAAAGAATGTACACACAGAGATACACAGGCTCCTATACATTGATGTTCTCATTGGTTCTTTCAAAATGGTTCAACCACTTGGAAATTGTGCTATTAAAACACATATATGTGCAAATACTACAGCATCTACCCAATAAGAGCCATATACAACCATGCTAACAACAAAACTATTTCCAAGTGCAAAAACTATTTCCAAGTAGAAATGAGAGAAGTCATCAAAAGAAGACCAGACAAATATATCAAGGAATGGCCACTCAATGAAATATAAAACAAGAAAAGCAGCTACAAAACAAATATAGAATTGTATTTTACTTACACAAAGTGAGGAAAATTCAATGATCCCCAAAATTACATTTGTATATTTCTTCTATAAAGTAAGCACACCTAAAATGATACATGTGCTTTATGGTTACGCATAGAGTCAATAAACTTTAGGGAAGACAAGGAATGGTAAATAATACACACAAAAAAATTAGTAGAAAGAGATTCATGGAATGAGATACAACTTATTTTCCTGAATTTCATCTTGCTGGGAAAATCAGACATTATTGTTAAAAACTATCTAGTTGTGTAAATCAAAGAATAATATGCTTATGTATATAATTATGAATATTGCTATGAATAAAAATTGTGATCAATCCAATTTGAATTTTCTGATATCCAAAGGAGACAACTACATCTGATTTATGTCATCTTTCTTCAAGAATCCAGAATAAATTCAAGTTGTCTTTTTTTTTTACACAGGGTCTCTCTGTAGCCCAGCCCCAGTCAAACTTCCTTTTAAGTCCAAATCATTACAGTGGATTTTAAAGCCTATGCATTATCTGACCTACTATCAATTATAGTATTTTTAGATATTAGATCCTCAGTCCTCTTAAGTGAAACTCCCTCTTTCCTAAGATTTGTTGCATTCATTATTTCACCTTATCACCACCACATGTGGATAAATGAGAACTTTGCTCAAAATTGTATATACAAAGTATCAGTAGTACTGATGACTGCTCATTTTAATAATAAACTGAATAATTTTATCCCACCGATATATAAGAAATCCAGGTGAAATACTTTAAATCTCCTAGTAAATCATCACAAACATAACAAGAAGAATAATCAGGTTAAAAATCTAGCATACATCAACATCTCTGGAGTTAAGTCTGCCTTTCTTCTGTGAAGGCATTTAGTAACTCCAAAAAAAAAAAAAAAGCAGTACCCACACATAGCTAAAATATTAATAAGTCCACATTGCAAAGGAGACTTCAAAGACTGATTCCTCTAAATGAAGGGCTTGATTACTCTGCAGACCGTGAACTGACATAGCAAAGGTTCACAAGCACAGACGAAGAGTGAAATTGAACTGACTGATTTTCTAGTGTTCTGGCATCCTGAGTTTGTCACCTGGTAGTAAGCACAAAGAACTTCAAGTTTTGGACTGAATTAAAATGCCACATTGTATTAATACTTCAAAGATGTACAGGAATATGAGAGATGGGAATGAAGACAGAGGTAACACCTTTCTAGGTTACAAGTCATTTCTACAGATAATTTGTGATACAAAAGTCAGAATGTAATTAAAGACAATATGTCACAAAAATAAGAGAGTGTGTCAGACCCAGCAGAAGGAACAAACAGTGAAAACCAGTGACGTGAGGTTCAAGGAATTATGAGGGCACAATTGCTAAAGAATAAAAAATATTTTAAAATTATTCAGTAAGTGAAGTTTAAAACTCAATTAATGGATTTTAAAGTTTATTAAAGTGAAAATTAGGGACCTGGAATCTAAGTCAAAATAAATTACCCTGAATACAACACAGAGATAAAAATAAATAAGTAAGAGAAGTAATTCTGAAGAAGGAGAAAATAAGAAATATTGTTGAAACAGTAAAACAAAAATAACTAGCAGACTAGATACCCATAGATCAAGTGCCAGAAGAAAATGGTAATATCACCAATATTTTCAGAAACAACTGAGAATCTTCCAATAATGGGAAAACAAGTAAAAATCCAATTTTGGAATCCTAAACACAATAAATTAAAGAAATTCGAACTATACACATCTCAGTAAAAACGTAATTATCTTTTCATATTAAGTGAAAGAAATGCCGGGTTAAGAAGGCAGCTCTTTTTCATAATTTTTCTCTACCCTTCAGAATTTCATAGTGTATATAAGGAAATATGATAATATCTACCTGCATGTGCCCCTCAACACGTCCCCTCCCCACGTCATGTCCTTTTTATATCCCTTAGGTCCAATCAGTGCTGTCCACATGTGGTTGGCGTAGGCCATCCCTAGTTCTGTTACATCCTTTCTTCCCCCTCTTCCTTGATGCTCCCTGAGCTTTAGAAGAGGGAGAGGGAGATGATAAAGATGTTCCATTTAGAGCTGAACATTCAGTCACTTACTCTCAGCACTTTGACCAATAATGTGTCTCTGCACTGAAAGCTGCCTCCTGCAAATAGAAACTTCTCTGACTAAGGTTAAGAACAGCCCAGGTCTACCAGTGTAAACATAAATATTTAAAAGGCAATTTGACAACATGACCAAAGTGCCAAGCAACAATAGCAGGTTCTATCCTATGGCCTATGTTCTCCCCAGCCATAGACATTTGGCCAGGATTACAGTCGCAGGCATGAAATTCCCTCCTGTGGAGCAGGCCTCGAATCCAATCAGAAAGTGGCTAGTTGCCCGTAACAGTGATGCCACCATTAAAAAAATCTGGCCTGCCATGTAACTGCAGCATTCAGGAGCTGGGCACTGGGTAAGACTAGTAATGTCTTTTCTCCTCCACAGGCCTACATACCACCTTCTAGCACTATGAAAGCTAGTCAGCAGGGAAGATACTTCCTGGTAGGTTTGAGACTGAGTTATCTGTAAGATGGCTCTTTTGAGAAAATAATTAAACAGGCTACTTAACAGGGAAAACCAAATCAGAAAGGAGTGGAGTAATACTTACCTGGCCTTTAGAACCACTATCTTATAACTTCATGTCAAGGAAACTATCTTTTAAGAATTAAGAGAAAATAGGGGGCTAGAGAGGCGACTTGGCTGTTAAGAGCACTGATTGCTCTTGCAGAGGGCCCAGAGTCAATTCCCAGCACCCACGTAGCAGCTAACAACCGTCCATAACTCCAGATCTAGGAGATTCAACACCCTCTTCTAACCTCCACAGGCATCGTACAGCACAGATGCAACAACCTCGATTCAAGCAATACAGTCCCACACATAAAATAAAAATAAATAAAATATTTTTTACTTAAAGAATTATGAGAAAATAAAGACTACATTAAAGTACAACAACAGTTTGTTAGCTAGCAGATCTGCATTCAAGGAAGATACAAAGGCTTTACTTTAGGCACTCATTGGGAAGGAAGATCAGAGATGCAAGAAAAAACGAACACAAAAAGGGTTAAACTGGTAGGTAAAATTCATGGAAAGTGTCCTAGAGTTTTGAATTGATTTTTCAACCTTAAATAAATGGAGCAATTTACATAGCAGGCAAAGTTTCATATCATGAATTGTCTTACAATAAATAAGGAACAGATTAACAATTCAGGGCAATAAAGGACAAGATAATATAATAATCATTTCATATTGGGAATCTAAATGGGTTAAGAATATGAAAAGATGCTTAGTCATAAGGAGAAAAATTATATTAAAATTATAATAACATACCACTATTATATAAACTACTACCCATGAAAGTAGCAAAAATTATAAAGTCTAATATTTTGCAGTTACATTTCAAAGTGTTAGGAAGGTCACAGGCAAACGGCAGCTCTTCCAGTCTCTGGTGGAAGGGCAGACTAGTAGAATCATTTGGAACACATAACAGCTGTGTTACTGAGGGATGTTTAAGCCTTATTACCTTGGATTATTTCTGCATACCAGGATACATATACATACACAAGCATTTTTATAACACCATTTTTCAATACCCAAAACACAAGGACAATTGGCACCAACACAGACTATATTGAGAGTTTTTTTATTTTTATTTTTATTTTATTTTGTGTGTATGAGGTTTATTACCTGCACTCATGTCATGCAATGCCCAGGGTGGCCAGAAGAGGGCGTCGGATCACCTGGAACGGAGATACAGACAGATGTTAGCCATCATGTAGGTGCTGGGAATCTTTATTCGCTTATTTATTCATTTAATGCGTTTGAGTGTTTAATGTGTATGTGTACATGTTATGCATGGAAATGCACCTATGTTTTGTAATGCCTGTGGAGGCCAGAACAGGGCATTGGATTCCCTGGAACTGGAGTTATGGACAGTTGTTAGCTGCCTTGTAGGTACTGGGATTTGAACCCAGGTCTTCTGCAAGAATAGCAAGTGCTCTTAATCATTGAGCCATCTCTCCAGCCCCTCCACGTGAAATTTCTAAAAGCACAAACCGCCACTGATTTCATGCAAAATGAAAATTTTTCTTTTTCAAAAGCAGAGTAACCAACTGATAGCATCCCTGGGTTATCACATAGGAAGCCATGATTTTTAAACGCTTAAGCAATTCTTACCAAGCATAAAAAAATTTACAATTTTTGGAGACATGAACTGATGGACAAACAATTATGTTGTTAAATCATCAGTACTTGCATTCCTCCCATTCTCAAATTCTTGAGTCACAGGAACATCATTTCTGTAGCAAGCTATTGCTTTGCTTTTATTTATAATCCAAATGTCCTAAGCAAGTTTCAGATGACCTATGCAGTCTCAGTGTGTCCCAAAGTGAAAGTTGGTTGTGCCATTAATCAAAACTATGGACACATATATGGAGAGGATGGAATTGATATGTTTCTGTATGATTTCAGTGGATGTTTCCCGATTTCCGGTAAAACTGTTCATTGCGGAACTATGTGAATTCCTGGGTGTTCCTACTTCAAGCCAGCAGAGGGCAGCAGGAGACCACAAATTAAAACATCCAGGGCTTGTCTGGTTTCCAGAGTCCAGCCTCTGTCACTTCTCTCAGCCTAAGCCTTCCAAATTTCTTACCTCTACTTAAAACTAAACTATTCCTCATTTAGGCAATTTCCTTATATTACAGTTGATTAACAGAGGTGATACTCAAAGAACCTATAAAAATATATTTTAAATAATAAATGACGTTCAGTGTTCTTTGGGGAAACACTTAGCCAACTTCCCAAAGTCACTAGATTCACTTTCTGTCTTCCATGTTCTGGCCAGCAGAAGTGTTACAAAAACACCGCCGTGTAGAATGGGTCGCTGTCCCACCAGCACCCAGCTGTTCGTTGCCTCTGTATCCCAGCTAACGGTCTCCGGGCAAACATTCCAGCCCTGCCTGCCTCCAGTTCCAAGAAAAGACCACGTTTTGGCTCCTGGTACAACAACACTCCCCATACAGTACCACATTTCAGGTTTTTCTGTTTTGTTTTGTTTCTGCATCTGCTATCATTTCTGTAAAATGAAGCCCTCTATAAATTATAAACCTAAAACCACCCGATACTTAGTTTTCATGGCTTTGTGAAGCCATTGATTGGTCTCAGCCAGGTGAGTTTTACACTGCATATAGCACTGACTTAGTGGTGTGCACTCGCCTGCGAGTTTGGTGGGGAGTTGGGTGATCCGGGAGCATGCTTTATACACATAATCATGGGTTCAGTCGTAAAGGACAGGCTGAACCTTCTCTTCGACACGGTAGTCTAATTTTTTTCATGATGGCTCAGGGCTTCAGATAAAAGTTGAAACTGTCATTCCTCCAGGGGCTAAGCCTGAAAGTGTCACATCTTCTGTATTCTACTTGACAAGTATAATCACAGGCTAGCTCAGGAGAGGGATGGGGATGAAAAAGGGTGCTTGTAAGTGAAAATGACTAAATTTATTATATACATGTATGAAACTGTCAAAGAATACAAAATAAAATAATGCAAAGGGAGGAGAAAGAGACTCCATTTTTAAATGGAAGGGAATTTTAACTTTACATTAAAGGAAAATCTATCTCAGTTATATCTCAGGATAGTAACAGCTACTTAAAAAAATAAAAGAGGATAAAGGACAGAAGGAAATTAGAAGATACTGGTTTAAACAGGATGGTTAAAGACCGTCTGAGTGCTAAAGGGGGGTCATTACAAGTAGAAAACTTCAGAGCAAAAAAGACAAATAACTAAAGTGGCTTTTATAGAACTTTAGGGGACTCAGTGTTGATAGGGCTGTGATACCGAACACCAGGAAACAGAGCTGGGATTCTGTGACGAGGCAAATTACAGTACTGATGAACACAAACGCGGGATGGGGACAGCGCCAAAGATGACGAATGCTTCCTAATTTCAGGAACTGCATGTGCAGGTCCCACTTATTGAGAAAGGAAGATCTGTTCAGTTTCTCCCTTAAGATCCTGAGTTCATTTTTGAAGATGTTGTCAAAGAAAGAAACACTAGGGTGGAAATTTCCAGTGGGCAATTAGCTGTGTGACATAACACCACAAACAACACCTGGTGGAGGATGAAACTTTAGCAGTCACCAGAGTATGGATGTGACTGAAAAAATTCTACGTGGATATTCTCAACAATATGCACCACTTTAAAATGCTCTTCCTGGTCCCGACACTACATTCACTAAACCCATATTGCACCATGAAATGCAAGAAAAGATAAAACGTCACACTCCTCACATACAGTCATTTCCTAATTAGATTACATGATTACTTTATCGCCATTCTAGCATTTCTTTTCCCTTTTATTGCTTTTTATAAGATTAAAATATTGAGATTTCAGAAACACCAGAACTTCTAGCTGTTCATTAGTAGTACAAAAAAGTAGCTGACAATGCCTTCAAATGTCACATACACAAGAGTCCAAATTCATGATGGAAGAGAGAGGTCATAATGAAAAAGTACAGTGTGCTCAGCTACACAGTACATGAAGGTTAAGGTCGCCTGTGCAATTCAGCATGAAGACAAACATGGCTAACATTGTTAGTGAACAATGTTTGGGCAATTGACTAATCACGGGAGAAAAATAATGATGTTGGTTCTCTACATATCACATGCAATCAATCCCAGAAAGCTTAAATATTAGTAATTATAAAACAAAAACATAAGAACACTAAACATTCACTTAATACTAGGTCAAAAAAAGCAAAGAATGTGAGAAAAGCAAGGAGTCAAAAGGAATGAATTGCTGGGTTAGAATGCATGCAAGTCGAATTCCACTGCATTGAAAAGATGGAGAAAAATACAACAAATACAACCCAGATACATTAGGGTTTAAAAGTCAGGAACGCAACAGCTGACCCTCCTAATGGAAGAGGGTTAGAGAAATAAAGAATTTCAAAATGGCAAAAGGAAAATGCACAAAATTGCCCAACCTTACTATTAACTAAGCCTGAAAACTGTAAAAAAAAAAAAAAAAAAAACAGGAAGCAGCTTATATACTTGATCCATACTTTCAATTTTTAAGTATGTTTTCCTCAGTTTGACCAGCTGTTGTGTTGGACTCAGCTGGTAAAGTACATGGAACAAAAACATTGGCAAAGACCACCCTTTTGCATCAATTTGAACTTGACATTTCCAATTTGGAGAATTTACGGCTAAATAATAACTCTAAAGCACACCAATCTTGTGCACATAATTATAGTTGTATATAAAGATAATATGTATAAACTAAATATCAAAATGATGGAGAATCACGTAAATAACAAGTATAGGAGCTGGAGGGATGGTTCAGCCATTAAGAGCACAGGATGCTCTTGCAGAGGACCTGGGTTCGGTTCACAGTACTCACATGGCAGCTTACAGCTGTCTGTAACTCCAGTTCCAAGGATCTGATGCCCTCTTCTGGGATGATAGGTACTGCATGCATGTGATGCATTTACATACATGCAGGCACAACACTCATACACATAAAACAAAAAAATAATCATGATATAAGTATATTCAGGATAAAACATTAGACATGATAGGCTGAGGAGATGACTCAATGAGTAAAGTGCTTGCTGTAAAAGCATGAGGACCTGAGTTTGGTTTCCCAAAACCCATAAAAAGCTGGGTGTGGGGGAGTGTGCACCTCTCACCGTAGCATTGAGGGCCAGAAACAGGAGCATTCTGGGGATTTTCTGGCCAGCCAGTCCAGCCAAAATGGCAAGCTTCAGGTTCAGTGAGAGAGTCTGTCTCCAAAACTATGGTGGAGTGCAACAGAAAAAGATCCCTGACTAAGAGCTCTGGTATCCATCTCCACATCCATTATACTCCAGTACACACACACACACACACACACACACACACACACACACAAAGGATATATTCTTAAATACTTTCACTGGTTAGCATTAGACATGAGTTTTTTTTAATTCTTTTTGTTTTTATTATTTCCAATTTTTCTTTGAATATTATAAGGTTAAATTTATCCATTAAAATACATATATTTCAAGTGTTCATTCAGAACTAATAAGCCATATAGATATATTCACTTTACCAGGAAGCAAAAAAGTCTTAGTGTTGATTTGTGGAAGAGAAAATTCCTCAGGAAGAGAGTCACACTGTCAACAGGGATGTGTCTGCCAACCACAGTGACCCCGGGCAGCAAGAACATCGGGTGGATACTGAAGGAGCACAAAAGCAGCTGTCCTGTAGGATCCACAGAAATAGGTTCCACGAACCCTAGAGAAAAGAGAATCTGTAGGTGCTCAAACTCCCTCAGTTAAAGTCAGTCTCCTGTATACATTAAGTCACTCTAGATTATTATACCTGATACAATATAAATACTGTACAAATAGCTGTTGTACCACATTGTTTAGGGAAAAGTCTGTACAAGTTCAGTTCAGATGCCATTGTCTTTCTAATATTTTCTATGTACAGGTGATTGAGCCCATGAATGCAGTGAGGTCTCTCTGGATCTTCTTATCAGGACTTGGAGACCAAGTTTGGTTCCCAGCACCCACATGGCAGATAACAACTAACTGAAACTCCAGTTCTAGGGCACCCAACATTCTTTTCTGGCCTTTGCAAACATTGCACGAGATGGGTGCACTCATGTAAACGCAGGTAAAACATTCATACACATAAAATAAAAATAAGTCTATTTTTTAAAAATACTTAAGACTGAATTTAATAATTGCAAAAGCAGAATCCAGTTCTATAGTCCTTTACCTCATCTCCAAACGGTTGAATTACACATAGATTTTTAAGAAAAGTAAGTCCTTTTTGCTAGATTTGTCATACTTGTTTATGAGTTACAACGGACTTACTATGTCATGTGATTTCTCTTGCTAAACTCAACTATTCACAATTAAATACCATAGTTTTTTTCTGGAGTCTCTCTCTCTCTTTCTCTCTCTCTCTCTCTCTGAACTTGACATAGTCAAGTTAATACCCTATGAACATCTATATTGTAGTTTGTATCAAGAAGCAAGATCCCATTTATATGGTATTTAATATTTCCCTTTTTATTAAATGAAGAATCTTGTCAACATACAGGCAGTAGGTGTCTGCAATGAGATACGTGACTAGTAGACTGTCTTGAACTTTTCCAGATCAAATCTCAAATGTCCTTTCCCCTTAGAAGAAAGACTTGGTCTGATGATCAAAGATAAAGGAAGCTGGACTTACTCAAAGCTGTGTAGAGTCAAATAAGGAAGCTTGTACCCTTTGCCTCCCTTTCTTCATCCCTGAAAACCAAGCAGCTTACCCTGAGTGCTCAAAAATATGAGACATATGCATATTTCCATTTTTATATGACACCTACATTGAACATTCACTCTCAAACCGACCTTGCTCTGTTTCTTACCATTAACAAAATGACATCAGAGCCTCACCTCTACTCGCTAGCGTTCATAGTGCTGGAAGGTGCCGTGCATTGCTACTGGAAGGAAAAAAACAATCATCAACCTTAACCAACTGTGAATTCTGTGAACTACAATCACAACTGGCCTATGGGGCTAGAGATGGCTCGGTGGTTAAGAGCACTGGCTGCTTTTGCAGATCCAGGTTTGAGTCTCAGCAACCACATAGACACTAACAATCATCTGTAACTCCAATTCCAGGGTATCCGATACCTGCTTCTGACCTCTGTGGGCACTGCATACATGTAGGCACTACACTCATATACACATAAAAAAAAAGAAAGAAAATTAAAAAAAAAAAAACAGCCTGGCAAGATAACACCTACGGGTGCAATAGCAACATGAATATTATGGAAGTAACTAGCCACTTTTTAATTGGATTTAAGATCTGCTTCATAGAATGGAGCCCAGACCTGACATTGATATTAGGCTTAGGAACCTGAGGCTAGAGAGGTCACAGGCCTTAGGGGAGAACCTAATGCTATTTGTCTGCTAGTTATTATATTAAACTGACTCCTAATGACATTCTTATACCCTCAGACTAATGCACCTCTCAACTCTCACCAGAGAAACTTCCTTATGCAGCAGATTCGATTAACACAGAAACCCACACCTGGCCAATGTGCAGAGAACAAGAGGCTATACAGTGCTTAACCATGAATATGACACCTATATCAAACTTCTCCTCCCCGGGCTCAGGGATCACTGCAGAAGAGAGCAGAAAGATTGTAAGAGCTGGAGGCGGTGCATGACCACAAGGAAACAGTTTCTGCAGACAGCTGGTCAGTGACTCATATGAACTCACAGCAATGTGACAGCATGCACAAGTCCCATGCGAGCTCAAACCAGAAAAAATCCAGTATAGACATGAGGAAGTGGGTAAGAAACCCCAACTCAACCTAAGGAAACTGCGGCAACTAATGGCTGCTGAGAGAGGCAGAGAGAATCTCTTTCAAGGATGGGATTCTGGTTAACCAGGCCCCAGTGAATGACACACTGAAGGACATTTGGGGACAGTAATTAGACTCTATAGGTCGTGTGTGTATTAGAGTACATTAAATTGGGAGATCAGTAAGAGGAGAAGAAGAGAAGGGAAGGGATCTAAATACCATCAAATTATATTGTATAAAAATGGCAAAATTTCAATTAAAAAAGAAAAAACAAAAATGCTGATGTTTTATACAACTATATTTTTAAAAGCTAGTGAAAGTATTCTTATCTCCCCAGAGTGGAGAATATGATGAAGTCTGTCCGAGGGATGTCGTAACCATCATTGCTTCAAAGTCAACAGTTGGCATTGTTGACAGGACAAGATAAATAGACTCAAAATATGATATTGTCTGTGAATTTCTACTTTCAGACACGGATCACCAGAGTTTTCCACCTGTCCAGAGAGAGAACGCAAAGAATAGATTTCCAAGCAACAATCTAGGCACTGATGGAGGTGTGCATAATTACTATTGGGGTTGTCATTGCTCAAAGCCTTCCTCAATAAACAGAGCAGGAAATACAGAAACATATGTGCATCTTTACATCAGTCCATATTAGCATAGGAAAATATGTCAAAAAAATGAGTCTTTATTGATGTTTCCAGTTATAACCTAGGCCCATATGGTTGATTCCAGTTTTTACCTTTTAGTATTTGATTTGCTTGCTTTGGTTTAGTTTCATCTGTATTATTTTGACTGCACAAATGTTTGAGATAGCGTGAAAATTCAACACATATATGCAGTGTTTAATGTTAAACCTCTGTAGTTAGCGTCTCCATCTCTTTAATTTTTTTAAATCTAAGTAATGTAATAATTGTACATATTTCTGGAGTAAATATGCCATTTAGTTGACATATAGAAATCATTACTGGGCTGGAAAGATGACTCGGTGGTTAAGAGCATTAAATGCTCTTGCAGAAGACCCGGGTTCAAATCGCAGCACCCCGTGGTGTCTCAGATCCCACATGGCATCCAACCCCCATCTGTAATTCCAATTCCACAGGATCTGATACCCTCTTCTCTCCTCCATGGGCACTTCATGACACAGGTGTACTTACATATATGTAGGTTTAGCACTCGTACACATAAAATAAAAAAGAATAAATAAAAAAATTACTGATTAAATCAAGGCAACTGACATTTCCAGTTCTGCACCACTGCAATGTTTAGAAGCCTCAGGTTCCTGTCTTTCAGTTCATGCTCTTTTTTATTGGCTACATTTGCCCTTGGATAATCCCTTACATGTACAAAATGTATATTGGCCCCTCTCACCCCCACCACATCCCCCGCCGCTTTCAGCTCCCATCACAAATCTCTCTCACATATTCATGACTATTCGTTTTGTTTTGTGACCCACTGAGATTCACCAAAGTGGTCTGCGTGACCGTGGATTTGCAAGCTGCGCATTGGAGCCTAGTGGACGTAGCAGTGGGTGCACAACTGAAAACAGTGGTTCCCCCCTCTCAGAGTCTATCGGTAGCCAGAGCCCATCTGCTTTTCCTTAGCTTACTGTTGATGGGACTGCTCGTGTGGATGTAGTACAGGTGACCACAGTTGTTGTGAGTTAGTAGAGTGATGGTTCCATGGAATCTAGATAATGGCATTTCATAGCCCTGCCCCCCATCCTCCAGCTCTTACGTACTTCCTGCCCCCTCTTCCATAATGTTCCCTAGGCCTTAGGGGAGGTGGTTAGATGCCTTGCTTGGGGCTAGGCCCACAACTGCTGCTTATTTTCTGTATCTTGGGCAACTATGTGTCTTTACATTCATCACTGTTCTTTGTAAAGAGAGGCTTCTCTGAGGCTGGAAGCAGGGTTTAGAAGGCAATTTGCTGTTTTGTCAATTTAGTAAAACATCAGTCATAAGTTCCCCACATGGGTCTATGATCTGGGTTGTTATCTGAGCTTACAGTACTAGACATGGGTCACTCCTCCCACCAGACTGTATGGGTCTCAAACTCAATCATAGGGCAATCGGTTGTCCTCACCACAGTCAAGTTGCTGTTGTGCAAATGGGGATATCTTACACAGCTTCTGGTTCATAGAGTTCATAGCTTTGCAATTCCAATAAGGCCTTTTCTCCCCAACAGCCACTCGGCATCCTCTGAGAGCTCGAATCGTAGCCATCCTGGAGGAAGTTTCCAGCTCCGTGCCAGCCTGCTTCCTCTCTTTCTTACTGCCAAGATGTGTGCTGTCTTTGGTAATATGATCTGACTCTAGTTCTGGTGGACAGCCAAGAGGACTGACAAGACTTTGGATTGTTCAGGGAGTTTCCAAGGACCTCCCTGACCCACTCCTGTGGAAGTAGTTCATACCTGGGGCTGGGTAACCCCTTTTGTAGAAGAATCACCATTCAGTTGCGCAGCGTAACTTTCCCTCCAATCCCTCGTCTGTATTTTTATTGGGGTTACAAGGCAGCATGTGGCTTTCTAATGCTTTCTTTATCCCTGTTAGTCCTCCCTTCCTTCCACACCCTTATCTCCCCAATCCTCACACGTCGCTCTGCTTAAACCTTTCCACATCCAGTACCCGCTCGTCGTTTTACTTTTACCGGTGTTATCCATCCCTCTCTATTAAGGGTGCCCCTGCTGCGCCCCTCTCCTAGTTTTCTGGCTTCCACAAGTACTCCATGCCAAACAAGAGAACTAAAGAGTCAAAGAGCATTTACAAGTAAACTAGAGCATGCGGCGTTTGGGCTTCCTCACTCAGAACAATTTTTTCTAGTTCCATCCACTTTTCTGCAAATATTAAGATTTCATTTTTCTGTATGTCTGAGTAGAAATCTGTTGTATATGTGTATTGTCATTGTCCACCCACCAGCCATTGGACACCTTCTCTCCTTCCACTTCCCAGCCATTATGAACAGAGCAGCAATGAGCATGGATGTGTCGGGATCGCTATCGTAAGGTACAGAGGCTTTTGGCTATATACCAAGGAGTGGTATAGCTGGATCATATGGTCGTTTGATTTTTAGCTTTTTTGAGGAAACTCAAAACTGATTTCCAAAGTGGCTGCAGTGCTTTACACTTCCACCAGCAGTGTATGAAGAGTCTCCTTCCCCCACAACTGTACCAGCATTTGCTGGTGTTGATATTCTTGATGATAGCCATTCTGACTGAGGTAAGATGAAATTTTAAAGTAGATTTAATCTGAATTACCCTGATAATTAAGGATGTTGAACACTTTTTAAAGCGTTTCTTAGCCATTTGTATCTCTGTTTTGGAGAATTCTCTGTTCAGTTCTATAACCTTCAACCCTTTTTTTAGACAAGGTCTCGCTGTGTAGCTCTGACTGGCCTGGAACCTGCTAGGTAGATGAGACTGGTAAACTCACACTGATTCACTCACCTCTGTCTTCTGAGTGCTGATATTAAAAGTATGTGACTATGCACAGACCTGAGGTCCATTTCTTACATTGTCTTGCTTATTTTCTTGATGTTTGGGGATTTTTTAGTACTTGCTATATTTATGCTGAGGTCATTAATCTATTTAGAGATGAGTTTTGTGCAAGATGAAAGACAGGGATCTAGCATATTTGGTGAAGATGTGTATTATATTTTGGCATCTTTGTCAAAACAAGGTAGTTGGAATTGCATGGAATTATATCTGGGTCCTCTGGTCTAGTCCATTGATCTATGATACGTCGGCTTTTGTTCCAGCACCTTGCTGTTTTTATTGCTATGATTTTGCAGTATAACTTGAAATATGATGTGAGGATAGTCACACCGTATGTTTTTGTTCAGGATTGCTTTGGCTATACTTGGTCTTCTCTTCTTCCATATGAATTTGAAGGTTTCTTTTTCTATATCTGTACAAAATGGTCCTGACATTTTTATTTCAATTGCATTCAGTCTGTAGATTGTTTTTGATAAGATGGCCATTTTCAAAACATTAATCCTTCCAGTTCATTAGTGTGAGAAATCTTTCCATCTTCTAGTGTCTTCCTCAGTTTCTTTCTTCAATATGTTAAAGCTTTCATTGTAAAGATCTTTGTTTCTCTGGTTAAGTGTATTCTCAGTTTGAGGGGACTATTGTGAATGGGATTGATCCCATGATTGTTTGTTATTGGTCCATAGGAAGGCTACTGATTTTTGTGTTTTCATTTTGTATCCTGCCATGTTTCTGAGCTTGTTGACCGGCTCTAAGAGTTTTCTGATGTAGTCTTTAGGGTCTCTTGTGATTAGAACCACATCACCTGCAAATAAGTATACTTTGGTTTCTTCTTTTTCTATTTAGATCTCCTTTGTTTCCTTCTTTTGCCTTTTGCTCTAGCTAATATTCAGGCACGACATTGAATGTGGGTGGAGAGAGTGGACATCCATGCCTTGTTCCTGATATTAGTACGGAAACTTTGAGTTGTTCTCCATTTAGTATGATGTTGGCTATAGTTTTGTCCTATAGAACCCTTATATGTTGAAGCATGGCCTATCCATCCTGGTCTCTCTGTGACTTTAGTTATGAAGAGATATTGAATTTTATATAAACCCTTTTCTGCATCTATTGAGATGATCTTGTGATTTCTGTCTTTAAGTATATTTATATGGTGTATTACATTTATTTATTTGGGTATGTTGAGCCATCCCTGCATCTCTAGAATGAAGCTGACTTGATCTATGGTAAACAATGTTTTTCATGTCATTTTGAATTCTGTTTGCCAGTATTTGGAGAAGTTGGTTATAAAATTATTCATTTAATAATGCTTTTTTTAGAAAACATGGTGGGCTTTTGTGCTGTGTCACAGAAATCTGTTAAAAATGAAAGATATGCATTTTATTTACATTTTCTTTTGAGTTTTAATGTAAATATTAAGGTCTGAGTCTTTTTTTATTTTGTACTGATTATTTTTCAAACTTCATTCAATAGATTTTGATTATATGTACACCCTCTCCCATATCTGTACCTCTATTAATATCCCCACCCAATTCCTTGTATTTTGTTGTATATATTAAGACCTATTGAGTCAAATTTTTGTCCCCAAGTGCCCTTTAGTATGGGTCATCACACCAGCTCTTCTCTCAGCTGCTCTCAGTAGACAACAGTTCTTCAGGTAGGCGGGGCCTTCTTACTTCCCCATGTTTATGCTGGGATTTTATATGACTTGAGCTTGTGGGTCTTATGCATATTATCAGCATTGTTGGAGTTCATATGAGTAACTGCCCATCTGTATGGAGAATTCTGTTTCTGGTGGTCCTCCACCACCCCTGGCTCTGAAAATCTTTCTGCCCACTCTCTGCAGTGATTCCTGAGTCTTGGTGTAGGTGTCCAATTCAGGGACTCACTCTTTGCAGTCTCTCATTCTCTACACACATATTTGGGGTCTTTGAGTTAATCACCATCTGCTGCTTGAGGAAGCTTCTCTGGTGAGAAGTCATATTAATCTATGACTATAGCAATAAGTCATCATGAGTCAGTTTAATACTCTGTCTATTTAGCAGAAGAATAACAGTAGGTTCTTCCATATGGCCTGTGACCTGTTTAGTCACAGGTTCCTAGGTCTGATAGCAGTGTCAGTATGGGTTCCATCTTGTGAATCAGATCATAAATCTAATCAGAAAGCTGTTGGGTACTCCCTTAATATTTGTGCCACTTTTGCACTAGTGGGTCTATCTTGCCAGGTCAGTTGTAGCTCACAGGGTTCACAGTGGGGCAAAATTGATGATTACTTGAACATTGTTGAAGATGCATAGCACCTTCCAGCACTATGAAAGCTAGCCATTAGAGATGAAGCCTTGAAGTCAATCCCAGCTTGATTTCTCCTTGTTTGTTCTCATAATTCATATATGCAGTGTCTTCAGCAATAAGGTCTTACCATGATGTTCTGGTGAGTAACCAAGAGCAGAGGCAATAGCCAGTGATGTTTGAAGGTCTATGGAACCCCTGGTCAACAACTTTGAGTGGAGGAATTTATTCCTTGTTTGTTAGTATTTTATTGAGAATGTTTTACATTCATGATCATCAGAGAGATTGGTAATTTTTTTGTTGGGTCTTTATCTGGTTTGGTATCAAGGTAATACTGGTGATATAAAAAGAGTTTATTGATGGAAACAGCCATACACAGATTGGTCACAGAACCTTTTGGTTTTCTGACAGTAGTTTACAGAAACAGGACACTGAATCACTCAATACCTTCTTGTCTATAAAACATCTGTTCACATTGTACCTATGCTATGTTCCAGTTTTACAAATACATAAGCTTCAGCAATAAACAACTGTTGGGTTTAAATGTTTCTCTGGGAATATTGTGATTAAACAGAGTTTCAATTGTAAAGGACACTGTGTGACAATGTATATGGGATGTGTTGACTTTATGAAAAGTCACAGTTTGAATTCTTTTTTAAATTTATTTTTATTTTATAGGTATGACTGTTGGGTCTGCATGGATATAGGTATACTGTGTGGGAACAGTACCCAGAGAGGCCAGAAAAGTGTGTCAGGTCACCTGGAACTGGAGTTATAGATGGTTGTTAGCTACCATGGGATACTGAGAATCAAACCTGGGCCCTCTTCAAGACCAGCCAGTACTCTTAATCACTGAGCCATCTCTCCATCTTCTGAATTCTATTTTTAATTAATGAGAATGCTACAGTACTTTAAAAATTTCAGTACTTTAGTTTTCAACAGAAACAAAAGATTAAGTGACTTATTCATCAAACGCTTCTTAAGTGATCCTAAGTTACCCCCAGGATCCCTTATGGCTTAAGAGGATGAAAAGAGAACACTGATTAAAAACTATCTGTCCACACACAATTGGTCATCAGAGAGGTACCCTCATAAATAGTTAATTTTAGTTAACAAGATAATTAATTCTTTGGAGAGAAAATTCTGTGCTCAAAATTGACATATTTCCTTCAGTAGCTCAACAGAGGTTTCTGTCAGCTGGTGTCAGCATCTTGTCCTCAATTACTAAGCTAGAAGCATGATGTCCTTGACAAAGATTTTCATTCCACTTAGCAAATATTTATTCCATCACTGAAAAATTAATACCTCTGTGGCCAGAATTTATATGGCTTTGGAGGGGCCTGGAACTTCATTTAAACACACAGAAGTTTATTAGGAATGATATTGCCACAGTAAGCCAACAGTTTGAATAAGGGAACAGTTGCAACATCTGGAATGCATAGAATTTCAAGTGTTCAGAACAGAAAGCATTGCTCTTGTTGATGCTTGCTCCAACTAGTGGGAATTACACATGCATATCAGAGTCAACATGGTCCTGCTGACTTAGTGAAAATTTTGCTTAAGAAACTCAAACAGTGATTATTCAATTATTCCTACGGTCTTGCTGAAACCACTATGTGAGCAAGAATATAAATTAGCATAGGTTATGTGAAATATATAGAAAACACACTGTAACATCTAGGTTTGAGAGAACAACGATCTACTAAAATCACTAATGCTTTCAGTTCCTGAAGGGCTATTTAAAGAGAAGTAAAAACCTTGTGTGGTGGTTCATGCCTTTAATCCCAGCACTCAGGAGGCTGAGGCACAAGAGCCAAAAATAAATAAATGAATAAATAAACAAACAAATAGAGATAAAGAGGAAAGCAAAACAGATCCCTGCTTCACATCTCAAAACAACCATTAAGTGTTTTTCAAATAGTATCCTCAAAGATGCTTAGCAATATATCCCCAAAGAGGCTGTACTAAACTCCACAAATTCGCTTAAAGCAGCCTCTTATTTTCTAACAGAGAAAAATAAGGACAAATTGAACAAAATGTAAACTTGAAACTTTTGTAGCACATTGTCATTTTATATTCTATGAAAAAAAAATACCTTGTGGTTCACCCCTCAGCAAAAGGTTTAGACATACTCCATCCATTTCTCATTTATGGAATAATTTGACTAGTGCTGGTGTTAGTTCTTTATCAAACATCTGACAGAATTTGGCAGTGAATCTTTTTGGATCCAGGCTCTTATTAGTTGGGAAGTTTTTGTTACTGCTTCAAGTTTCATTGCTGGTATCAGATCTGTTTAAATCATTTGTTTTGTCTTGTTGTAATTTTCATAGGTCATATGTATGCAGAAGTTCATCCACTTTTATGTTTTCCAATTTAGGTTTTGAAGTATGTTCTTATGATTTTCTGAATTTCATTAGTATCTGCCTGTAGTATCTCTCTTTTCACCTCTCATTTTATTCATTTGGACTTTCTTTTGGTCAATTTGGCTAACGTTTTGTCAGTTTTCTTTATCTTTTTAAAGAACCAGGTTTTCAGTTCATTAATTCTTTGTAATTTTTTTTCATTTGTATTTCATTCATTTCTGCTATGATCTTAATTATTTTTTACTGGTTTGGGGTTAAGTTTGTTCTTGTTTTTCCAAGGCCTTAAGATGCATCATTAAGCTCTTTATTTGAGAGACCTAAATTTTTTTTATTTATTTATTTTTATTTTTATGTGTATTAGTGTTTTGCCTGCGTGTATATAACAGTGTATCTATGTCATGCAGTGCCCACAGAGGTCAGAAGAGGGCATCAGATCCTCTGGAACTGGAGTTACAGAAGGTGGTTAGCCACCATGAGGATGCTGAGAATTGAACCCAGTTCCTCTGAAAGAGCAGCCAGTGTTCTTAACCACTGAGCCATCTCTCCATCCCCAAGACCTAAAAAAATTTATGTAGGCATTTAGGGCTATAAACCTTTCCTCTTAAGACGGCCTTCATTGCTTCCCACAGATTTTGGTGAGTGCTCATTTTCATTCAGTTCTAGGAATTTTTTTACTTCTTTAATTTCTTCTGTAACCCATTTATTACTCAACAGTGTGTTGTTTAATCTCTATGAGTTTGTGCACTTTCTGTGATATTTCTTGCTATTAATATCTAGCTTTATTCCATTGTAGAATACAAAATACATAATGTTATTTGAAGATTCTATTTGTTGAGGCTGCCTTTCCATCCTAATATGTGATCTATTTGAGAGAAGAGTCCATGTGCTGCTGAGGAGAATATATAATTTTCCATGTTTGGGTGGAATCTTCTGCAGATGTTTGTTAGGTTCATTTGGGTTATGATTTCATTTAACTCCAATGGATTTCTGTTAGTTTTTGTTCATATGACCTACTGATGACAACAACAGAGCATTGACATCTCCTACTTTTACTGTGTTGTTAATCTGTGACTTTACATGTATCATTTCTTTTACGAAATTAGATGCATCTGTATGTAATATCATCTTCATTAAATGCTCTTTGATGAATATGAAGCGACCTTCTTTCTTTTCTGACTAGAATTAGCTTGAAATCTATTTTGTCTGATGTAAGAATATCCACACCTATTTGTTTCCTGGTTCCATTTGCTTGAGGTAATTTTTTTCCATCCTTTTTACTCTGAGGTGGTATCTATCTGTGATAGTGGTTTGTGTTTCCATTTTCTAATCCACTTTGCTAGTCTGTGTCTTTTTATTGAGGAACTAAGACTATTAATATTCAGAATTATCATTGGAAAATGGGTGTTACTTCCTGTCATTCTGTTAATTTTGTGGTGTTTTCTGGTCAAAATATTTCTAGTACCCTCTGAAGAGCCGACTTGATGGTCATATATTCCTCTCGTTTGTTTTTGTCGTGAAACATTTTTAGCTTTTCCTTCTCCTTTAATTTTAACAGTTTTGTGGGGTTTACAGCTTGTGTTGCAGTTGTAATCTTTCAGAAACTGGAATACATCTTTCCAAGCCCTTCTAACTCTAAAAGTTTCCATGAAATAATTAGCTGTTATTCTGATGAATCTCCTTAACATAACTTGGCCCTTCTGCCTCTCTCTTTCTTGCAGTTTTCAACATTCCCACCCCTTTTGTTTTTAGAAATTCATGCATGAGTACTGAATTTATATCCTTTCTATCTCTCCTTCTCCCCCCTCCAACTCTCTCCACCTCTTCTACTCTCTCTAAATTGCCTGACCTCTACTTTGACTATTATTGTGATATATCACATAAATATATGCATATATATTCATTTAATGCCTATGTGTTTAGGGCTGACCACTTGGGATTGGATAACCTGTCAGTGAACTTGTCCCTGAAGAAAACTGGTTCTCTCTCCCTCAGCAGTCATCTAGAAGTGAGACCTTGTGAAGTTTCACCTGTCCACATTGGCCTGACAACTAGGGTTACCATTGTGCAGGTCTTGTTTAAACAATCATTTTGTTGAGATTTTATTGGTGCAGTTTTCTTGTCATGTCAGAAGACACCATCTAACAGCAGATGTCCTGGTCTGGTTACAATCAAGGTGCCTCCTCTTTTGCAATGTTTCCTGATCCTTAGGTATAGGGGTTGCATTGTGAATGCATCAGTTCAGACTGGGCTCCACGGTTACTTGTACTCTGCATTTTGACCAGCTCTCAACACTTTAGTTTGTTCTTTCAGTGTTTTAAACATAATTTTCGTTTGGAGTTTATTGTGGCGGTAATTAGAGCAGCAGCAGCAGCGTCCTAGGTCCATTCGCTTTCAACACTTTTTTTCACCTTTTCACCCTGAGGCAGTGTTTATCTTTTGTGGTGATTCCGTGGAGGCGGCAAATAGATGGTTCCTGCTTTTTGATCCTAACTACTAGTCTCTTTCTTTTGATTGAGACCATTATTATTCAGAGTTTTTATTGAAAGGTGTATATTGATTCTTGTCATTTTGTTGATTTAGTGTTTGTTTTCTTAGTTGTCTTTTCTTAACAGCTTTTCTACTGCCGTTTCTGTTTTACCTGTATCCTCTTGGATGTGCTGAGCCTTCTCTTCATCAGTCGTATACTTTCCAGTATCCTCTGGAGGGTTGGCTTGTTGCCATAAATTCTTTTAGCTTGCTTTTATTGTGGAAATTTTCTTTCTAATTCAATTGTAATTTGTCCTAACAGATCATTTTGCCAGGTATACTAGACTGATTGGCATCTACAGTCTTTCAGAACTTGAAATACATTGATACAAGTCCTTCTGGCTTTTAAATTTTCTATTGATCGACTGTTTTTTCTGATGGGCCTGCCTTTATATGTGACTTGTTCCTTTGCTCTTGCAGCAAACATCTTCTTTGTTCTGAGTATTTAGTGTTTTAACTACAAATGATGTGGGATATTTCTTCTCTGAGTCTTTTCACATCTGTCTGTTTGATGTCCTGTGTGCCTCTTGTACCTGGATAGGCATCTCTCTTTCCTTGTATTTGGGAAATTTTCTTCTATGGTTTTATTGAGAATATTTTCTAGACTTCTGGCATATAATTCTCCTTTTATGCCCTAGTTTGAAGATTTGACTATTTCATGGTGTTCTAAACATCTTTCATCTTGCCTTTGTGCATTTTTTAAAATATTTTATTTTTATTTTTTAGTGTATGAGTGTATTGCCTGCATGTGTGTAAGTGCATTCATGTTATGCAATGCCTACAGAGGTCAGTCAGACAAAAGTATTGGATCCCCTGGAACTGGAGTTATAGATGGTTGTTAGCTGCCATGTGTGTGCTGGGGAACGAACCCCAGTCCTCTGCAACAGCAGTCAATGCTCATAACCACTGAGCCATCTCTCCAGTTCAGCATTTGTGCATTTTTTAGAATTTCTTTGAATGATCTTGTTTTTCTAGCTTTACTACAAGCTCTGATGTTCTGACTTCTACATGATCTATTCTGTTGGTAAAACTTTTCCCAGAGTTTTTTGGTTTTTTTTTACTTGAGTTTTTTTATTTTCGGCTTCATTTCAGTTTGGTTTTTCTTCAGTGTTTCTATCTCTTTATTGAATTCTATTTTCAAACCCCGAATTATCATCCTTGTTTCATTCTGTTGTTTATGTTCTCTTAGAATTCACAGAGGAGTAGACCTCTGCGTATTCCTTCATTATTCATTGGGAATGCTGGCTCTGATCTTGTGCAATCATTCCCAATATCATGCACACTGCTTAGGGCCCATTTGAAAGTTCCTCTGTAGATTTTGCTTCTTACCAGGTTTTCAGTTTGTTGAATGCTACGTGATTCTGATTTAAAATTTCTTTTTCTACAGCCAACCAGTATACTGCTAGTCACCTTGCAATGTGACACTTGCAGTGGGATTTTTAAAAGTGAGACTGTCTTGACTATTTTTCCTCTTTCTATAATAAAACACTTTGACAAAAGCAGCATTTCAGCTTATGTTTCAAGTGGATACGGTCCATCATGGCAGGAAGGGCAAGATGGCAGGAGCTTGAAGCAACTGGTCACATTGCACCAGTAGTTAGCAAGCGGAGAGTGGTGAATGAAACTGCTCTGCTTGCTTCCCCCTTTTTTAATTCAGCTCAGGAACCCAGTTCATGGAATGGTGCTGTGCACAGTTAAAGTGGGATTTCCCACCTCAATTAAGCCAATCTAGATAGTAGTCATTCAACCCAGAGGCCTACTCCAAGATTATTCTAGATCCTGTCAAGTTGACAATCAATATTAACCATCAAAGTGGTTCACAAAGGATCTTGGACTGCTGAACTGCTGGGGCCCCAGGGTCTGTTTGAAATGATATCTTGTTTTTCCTTTGTTGAGTGCTGACTGCTGAATGCCCAACACTGAGCTGAGAGAGGTAATGTTATTGTTTTCTTCATGTCTCCTGTGAACGCTGCTGCCACTTTTCCCTCGCTCTTTAGAATGTGCATTAATGGAAAGCTGATACACATTTTCTAAACCTCTCTGGCTCCTGCGGTCTATATCCAGTTGTTCCCTATCACTGGGTGTGGGGAGCTCATCAAACCAAGCCATTCCCTCTGGATGGGGCTCTAGATTTTCTTTTCTGCTTTGGAATGTTCCCTATTGTACTTTTCTACTTAAGGTAGAAATATATAGGTGTCACCCACCTCTCCTGATAGCTGTTTCTCAGATCCCCAAGATTATTCCCTAGAGACTGGCAGATCATGCCTGTGATCATCCACCATCTTCTTGATCTCCAAATTTATGATGTTTTTTATTTTGTTGGATGTCTTGTATTTCCAAGAGATTTTGAATGGCACATTTAAAAAATATTTTTATTATTTTATACACATGAGTGTATTGCTTGCATGTAGGTAGACTTACCTGAATTGTACAGTGCCCAAGGAGGTCAGAAAAGGGTGTTGGGTTCCCTGGAACTGGAGTTGCAGATAGTTGTTATCTGCCCTGTGGGTGGCTGGGAATCAAACCTGGGTCCTCTGCAAGAGCAGCCAGTGCCCTTAACCACTGAACCATCTCTCCAGTCTCTGTTATTATATCAGTTACTGCAAAAAGTTGCCTATTAGCCTTACTGACTAGTACCTAAAATCAGTAGGAAATACACATTCTTCTGCGTTTAATGTTGTTGTTTCTTTTGGAATATTTTAGAATACAGCATCAGCATGAAACGTGAGCTCTCTACCTTCATCTTTGCCCAGCTTTTTCACTCTCTCTTTCTGATTTCCTCTTATCTATGACTCTTACAAGTGCCAGTTAGCTAGACTTTTGCTCTTATGTTTACTGAAGAATACACTTACTTTTTAATTTATCAGAGTTTAATCTTCTCCTTCATGGTAACCTATTTTATTGATTTTTAGATTATTCATTTTAGATTAATTTCTACTTAGTAGAGTTTCTGAATTCCAGTGTCTTAAGCAAACAAATAAAAGATCTGTTAGTAAAGAGAGAACAGGTATCTAGTATACAACTAGGATTTTGGCCATGGGCTTAGCCTCTCGTGTGGCTGGAGGGGCAGACATTACAGTGACTGAATTTTAAGAAATGTGAACTCACCTTTAGCTCCTCTGCTTCTTCATGTGTAATCTCAGGCAAGTTCACGTTTCTAAGTTAGATTCTGATCATACAATATGAATACAAAGGAGATTAAAGTAACCTCCCTTAGAGTGTCATAGAAAATGTATGCTAATACATATAAACCACACAGAACAAAGTGAGCACTGAAAACTGGCTGCTTATACATTCCCAGTTTAATATTCTTATGTTTTACCTATTTTGGCATCTTCTGATGTAGATACTACGGCTACTTTCAATAAAAAAATCATAAAACACTAGGAAAATCAAGCTTATCTTGACGTACCTATACTAGGTATGATTTTCTGTATATCTATCTATGTTATATATTTATAGCCTTCCCTCCATAATACACTTCCTTCCAGAAATTCTGAAATGATTGAACATATAGTTGCTATTTTGTGTGCATGGAGCTGTGCAGTTGGTAGTAGTGTGCATGGGGATAATTATCATTACACATCTGGTAAGATACCTTCCTAATATTTGTGACATAAAAAGTCACATGGGGCAGGAAAGATGGCCCAATGGTTAAGGGAACTGGCTGCTGTTGTAGGAATCTGAGTTCAGTTTCCGCATTAGTCAATTCACAGCCACCTATAACTCCAGTTCTGGGGGTTCTACTGCCCTCTTCTGGCCTCCATGGGTACTTGCACACACATAGTGTACCTATAGAAAAGGAGGCACACACATACACATAACTTTAAAAAATACCCACCAAAGTTACACTCTTAATTTTTGCGGTTTTTTTATGTGCTACTTTCTCTTATATAACATTTTTATGGTTTGAATTTTTCTTGCTTTTTTTCTTTCGTACTATTCATACTCATTTGTACAAACAGTATCTTAGTCTTTGACTTTCAAAAAATTTTTTCTTTGCTATTAAAAGTAAACAATGAGCAATCCCAGTTCCAGGCTAGCCAGGGCTACATAGTGAGACCCAGTCTCAAAAAACAAACAAACAAAAAAAGTGAACAATGAGTTTTTCAGTTTTAAAATTCTTGGTCTGTGTGTGCTTTTCCTAAACTGTTTGTAAACGTTCAACCAAAACCCTTTTTCTTCATGTTCCTACACAACCTACAGTTATGGAGAAGGTAGAAACAGTCTAGTCAATGGAAACCTTGGAACAAAAATGTAGAAACAGCTAAGAAAGAAGAACTTGTCCTCTTTCCCAGTACAAGAAGCTGACCCATGCAATATCTAAGCTCAAAAGGAAGCTTTCTATGTAAATAGAATTCTGATTTTAGTCACTGGAAATACAATGCATGAAATTTTTTTTTAATCTGGATGGTGTGGACACTAGGAATGACCAGAAAAAAATGTATTTTAGCATTTATTTATTCAATGTATGTGAGGGTGGGGGTGTGTGAACATGTGTGCACACCACAGCATGGGTGTGGTGGTCAGAGGGCAGCTTGTCAGAATTGATTCTATCCTTTCATCACGTGCTCCTAGAGATCAAACTCAGGTTTTCAGGCTTGGCGGAAAGCATCTTAAAAATCTGCTCTGTGGCATTAGCGCCAGACAAATGTCTAATTACCTAATGCTCTTCTGAAAAAAAGTCACAGAGGCTGCCAAGAATTTCATCCAAATCCATTAAGGGCTTTGAAGGGGCGGCTTCCTGACTGCATTCCTCTAGCTGGGTTTGTTTTACAGGCTGGATATCGGCATATTCTAAAAAACACTCATTTTATTCTTCTCACTTACAGCACTTTCTCTACTGGCAAAGTTATGACTATCCTTTAGGGTAGACATGTGTGGGACTGTTTCTTCTATCGTAGACATTGCGTTGGATATTCAGATCAATGTCAGTTGAGAGTCACTCCAGCTAGTTACAGCTTTAACATGATGACTAGAATCACAGTGTGGGCAGTATTTTTGCTTAGGGACAACTTGTATAGTGGCCCAGGTTACTCCATTTTGTTTAAAGTAGCTATCTCAGGGACTTTCTGTCAGCAGAAGCCTGCAGCTACAGGAGGCTCTGACCACCGGGTCCAAAAATTGTTCATTCTGTCATGAGAGTCTGGACTCGGAGAAACTGTCAGAGGTTCCTCATCCTTTCTCAGCAAAATGCTTCAGGAAAAACACACTAACTACACAGCTCCTTTCGGTAATATGTAACTTTCAGGGATGCTATATGTTTAACCAAATGCTTGTTTTGCTTCTGAAAATTTGATTACTTGCCATTTATATGAAAAGCACATGATCATATCTCATGTAGCAGGAAAACTGCACAGATGTGAAACCACTGCAGTCTGTGCCTTTTCGAATATTATCTCCCCGCCTCCGGGGCGCTGCAGTCTCAGATCGGCAGAGGAGACTGTGGGCCTCTGCGCTGTTTCAGAATTAAATTTGGAACTTTCAGTTGTGTCTGGTGGTCTCTTACCCAGTGGTCTCGAACTCCATAACACTTGGAATGTAAGTACACTTGTATCATCCTGAAAATCTTTCAGAAGTCTAGTAATAACAGAGGTTTCTTATCTGTATTTAGCCTTTTCTTCTTATAAACAGACACGCATGTAGATTATCATTTTCTTTACTGTGTATACTGTATATAACTTCCTTTTTGTACTTGTTATAAAATTAATTTTTATGCCATCAAATAAATAGTCTTCTGTGATATTGCTCTGTTTTGTTTTCTGTCTTTGAAAGGATGAGGTCTCTCTGTATTGTTCAGGTGGGTCTCAGTTTGGGGTTCAAGTGTTCCTCCTGCCTTACTCCGTCAGGTAACTGGGACAACAAGCCTGTGCTGCAACATCATTTTGGATTGTTCCATAGTATTTCATGGCAAACCATGACTTTGCCTCACCTTTTCCTTCTTCATTTTTTTCACTTTTGTCTTTTCAAGACAGGGTCTCACTATGTAGCCATACTTGGCCCAGAACTCGCTGTGTAGACCAGGCTGGCCTTGAACTCATGGAGCTCTGCCTGTCTTTGCCTCCCAAGTGCTGGGATTAAAGATAAATGCCACTATGCCCAGCTTTTACCTTTTTATTTTTTGAGAGAGAGTCTTGCTATATGGCCCAGGATCTTGCCCAGGCTGACCTCAAACTCACAGTTCTCCTGCCTCTGACTCCCAAGGCTTGGAATTAGAGACATGTGCTATATGCCTGGCTTAATCTAACCATCATTTTAATCTGGATACAAACTGTGTTTACTGTTTTTTTACTTTTATTTTGTTTTTGTTTTTGTAGACAGGGTCTTCCTGTAGCTCCAGCTTGGGAGAAAAAAAAAAAAAAATTATATATATATATATATATATATATATATATATATATATATATATATATATATAGTGAGTAGGTGAGTAGACAGACACCAGGCTGGTCTCATTCTCACAGAGATCGGGCTGCCTCTGTCTCCTGAGTGCTGGGATTAAAAGTGTACACTACCACACCCAGCTAGCCACAAGGTGTTTTTTGATTTTATTTTGTTTCTGCACTCTTAAATGCTACTTTGATTGTCCTTGTGAATATGTTTTCACACATATATATCATTATATGCTGCTTTTCTTTTTTGGCTGGAAACTCTACTCAGCTTTTCACATGCTAAGTATAAACACTGAACTGCACACTGGCCCCTTTGCTGATAATTAATTGATTTGGGGGTATGAATTACCATTCAAAGAAAGGTACGTTTCTACAGATCTTGCTTGGTATTACCCAGGTGTTCTGAGAAGATTGTACTACTGGTTGAGAATTCTACTATTCTACTAATGTATAATAATTAGCTGGTCATTATTTGTTTAATTTTGGGTGTGCTGAGGTTCTTCCTGAGTTTAGCATTTATGTTAAACATGTCCTTTAACCATTTATATTTAGTGAATTGCCTTTTATGACCCGTTTTCCTGGTTTTGTTTCCTTTCCCTTTGTTTCATTGGTGAACACTTATCAACTGAATAAGCAAAACCTGAGAGAAACTGTCACATTAACGTTTTGTGTTCTCTTTCAAAAATTATGTGTACATGTGTGCCTGTGTGTGGGTATGTGCATGTGTGTGCAGGGGCCATGGGAGACCGTAGACATTGTTGGGTCCACCAGGAGCTGGAGCTACAGGTAGTTGTGGCATGCCCAGTGTGGGTGCTGGGGGTTGAAGTCAGGTCCCTGGAAGAGTGACAGCTGCTCTGAACAGCTGAGCCATCTCTCCAGTCCCACGTTACTTTTTACTAACCTTTCTGTTTAGATTTCATTTTAAGTTTACAGAGTGCTTACAAACACAGAACAGAGACTTCCTGTGTGCCGTTTCCCAGATTTCCCCATGGTTAATACACATGTTATGCAACTGTGGCACATCTGTACTAAACTAGCACAAAACAGTCAGCTCAACTGCAGACTTCCTTCTTTTGCCAAGTTTTCTACATCTTTCACTTCCAGGGTCCAATCTAGTACATATGGCACTTAGTGTGCTGACGTCCAATCTAGTACATATGGCACTTAGTGTGCTGACGTCCAATCTAGTACATATGGCACTTAGTGTGCTGACGTCCAATCTAGTACATATGGCACTTAGTGTGCTGACGTCCAATCTAGTACATATGGCACTTAGTGTGCTGACGTCCAATCTAGTACATATGGCACTTAGTGTGCTGACGTCCAATCTAGTACACATATGGCACTTAGTGTGGTGACGTCCAATCTAGTACATATGGCACTTAGTGTGCTGACGTCCAATCTAGTACATATGGCACTTAGTGTGCTGACGTCCAATCTAGTACATATGGCACTTAGTGTGCTGACGTCCAATCTAGTACATATGGCACTTAGTGTGCTGACGTCCAATCTAGTACATATGGCACTTAGTGTGCTGACGTCCAATCTAGTACACATATGGCACTTAGTGTGCTGACGTCCAATCTAGTACATATGGCACTTAGTGTGCTGACGTCCAATCTAGTACATATGGCACTTAGTGTGCTGACGTCCAATCTAGTACATATGGCACTTAGTGTGGTGACGTCCAATCTAGTACATATGGCACTTAGTGTGCTGACGTCCAATCTAGTACACCATATGGCACTTAGTGTGCTGACGTTTGAATAAGAGCAAAAATAAGAGAGTTGCTAGATTCATATGAATGATATTCTTGTACTTTCTTCTGTTGCATCTTTTGTCATTTATTTTCATGGTTTAGAGTTCTCAAACATGGTATCCTTGCTTCTTTTATGTACTGGAGTCTCAGAATATCACAAAGTGACATTTGTGGGCTGTGGTTCATCAGTTTTTGCACCTGTTCTTCAAAATGTCTGCTCACATTGAATTTAGAGAAATATTTGCTTGTATTTCTTTCACAACATTTTGGTTTCTCAATTTTAAAAGGAATCTAATTTATAGCTATGGTTCACCTTTTTTCAAATGGCACCTTTAATATCACATTATACTTTAACACATATGTGAAATTCCTTCTGAGCTTTTGATTTTGATGGGTTTGTAGTTTCCCTGTCTTTTCTTATACTAAGAAATTGCTTCAGTGACTGGAATTGGAAGTTAACCAATCATTCTGTATCTGTAACTCAATTTGAAAGTTTATTTATTATTTTATTTTGAGACAGGATGACATGTAGCTGAGGATAGCCTAGGACTTGTGTTCTCTATCACTGCCTCTTAAGTGTGTGGATTACAGATGTGTGTCATTGCAGCCCATCTGATTTTGCTTAATTTTTTTCTTCAAATTAAATATAACCATTTGGAGGATATCCAAGCCCTTTAACTTCTATAGAAAAATACTTATTTTGAATACAGATTGTGTGCTTCTGCCAACATGAGTATCATACTAAGAAAAAAGTATGTAGTGGAAGAGAAAAGAAATTTTATGTATCTTCAACAAAACTGGGGTTAAAGAGTACAGGTGGATAACAGAGTTCAGGAAGCAGAAAAGTGAATAACACTGTGCAGTCAGGAAGCTTTTATTAGTATATGAGTTTATTCAAATCTAACTGCCAAAATGACTGGTATAAACCAGTCTTTCAGGTGTGCTTTTATAAATATAGTGTCTTTTCAAAGGTAGTACTTTCTTTTTTAAAGGTTTTATTTTTATTTGTGTGTGTGTTTCTGTCTGTCTGTGTGTATG
Source organism: Eospalax fontanierii (assembly GCA_035773235.1). Taxonomy (NCBI): domain Eukaryota; kingdom Metazoa; phylum Chordata; class Mammalia; order Rodentia; family Spalacidae; genus Eospalax; species Eospalax fontanierii. The sequence goes on along the minus strand of CM069542.1, from coordinate 11,546,492 downwards.
TGGGTACCCATGGAGGCCAGAACAGTGTCAGGCGTTCTGCAGTTAGAGTCACCTGATATGAGGGCTGGGAATTGAGCTCTGATCCTCCAGAAGAGCAGCAAGTGCTCTTAATCGCTGAACCATGTCTCCAACTCCCATAGTAACTTCTATACATGAGATAGCAACAGTAAAGGTTATTGGTCAAAAAGCAGATAATGGACACCTTATATCATCTTTGAGAATCCTCTCGATAGAGTTTCCTAAGAAAAGGTTTGGTGAAATATATGCACTGTTCTATTTCAGAAGCATTTGTGTGGGTTATAAATTTTCTGAATACTGTTTTCTAATACTTATACACTTAATATATACTCATAATACTCAAATAAACTATTATCTATTTTCTAATGCCAAACAAATTTGTACTGTGTTCTAAAAAGTTTTTTATTAAGCTGAGCATGGTGACCCATGACTTTAATCCCACCACTCAAGAGGCAGAGGCAGGTGGATCTCTGTGAGGTCCAAGCCAGCCTAGTCTACATAACAAGTTCCAGTCCAGCTGGAGCTACAAGGAGATCTGGTCTCAAAAAAATTTCTATTTGCATGTGCTAATTATATGTAATAAGGATTCCATTATACTATTTTCTTTCACATATATAATGTGTTTTTATCACCACGTATTACCCTCTCTTGAACCCTCCATTCTCTCTGATCTCTTTCCTCTGGCCAACTGCTCTTATTTTTACTCTTATATCTTTTGGGGGGGCGGGGAGTGGATTACTCAGTGAGTTTAATTAGGGTTGCTTACAGGAACATGGGTGAGGAGTTATTTATAGGAGCATGGGCAACTTACCAGTGGCTACACCACTGAAGAAATGTCTGTCCCTACTCTGGTAATCATTAGCTGCTTAGAGACGGGTGGGGCCTTGTAAGCCCCTCCCCCAGAGCAACCATTAGCTGCCCAGAGATCCTCAGGGAGGGGTGGGGCCAAATTAATTGTGTTTTACCTGTTTTTCATTTCGTATAGCTAGGATCATATACACAGACTTTATAAAAATTTCTTTTACTCAGTGTATGTTCTTATAATTCTTCCATGTTGATCTCTATAACAATGTACTCATTTTCAGGGAAAGATAGTAAGTATTCAGTTGTGTGAGTGTACACTATTCTACTGGGAAACTTTAGAAATTTCCACTTCTTCCACATTGCTAGTTTAGATATTCATCTGAGATACCAGCACATATACTCTAGCATTTCCAGAAGTGCACACCAGAAGCCAAGGATGGCATCATATGGTTTTCTAAACTGTTTGCCAGCTGTGGCTTTCTGTATTAATTGCCATTTATTGCATGAGAAAGCTTCCCCGATGAAAGCTGAGAGAGGCATTGCTATTCTCCTCCTCCTCTGTTCCACTATGTTCTGTGAGTCTTAGGTGTAGAGGTTCCATTGTAGCTGTGTCACTTAGGGTTGGGCATCTCAGACACTTATTCTCTGTGTGTGGATGGGTGGTGACAGGTATACTTGTCTGTAAATATAAGATACATATTTAGCATATGGTAAGAAATTACATTTGTCTAGGGATGTGACAACAGACTTATGGTTTTCTCTAGGATCTATGACCTCTCCAAATGTGCATTTGGCTATGTTTACAGTACCACACATGAGTTTCCTCCCATTGAGTGGGATTTAAGTCCAATTAGATAGCTATTGATTACCACCAAGGTAAAAGTGCCACTATTGCACCAATAGAGATAGCTGTCTGTTCCAGTCATTGTGGAGTGATTGACCATGGCATTGATTGATTTTCTACCTTAGCAGCTTGCATAATATCCTCTGAACTATAAGAGCTAGTCTTCAGGGAGGAGGCTTCCAGGTCAGTTCCAGCTCCATTGCTCCAAGTCCTACGTCTGAAGTATGACTTGTCTTCAGCAATAAAGAAAGTCTTAGCTTCAAGTTCTGGGAGGAAATCAAGGACTATGGCTTTAGCCTGTGTTATTTTGGGAGTCTCTTGGACTACCTTGACCATCAACTGGAAGCAAGGTCTCTCCATACTGGCACTGTGTTTCTTGTTATATAACCTTCAGAGCAGAGTGAGACTGGAAATCTATCAAGGCTTGAGAACTCTCAGATCTCACCCCCAGTGAAGCACTTCCTCCATCAAGGTCACACCTCCTTCAGTCTCCCAAAACAGTGCCACAAACTGGGGACAAAGTGTCCAAATACTTCGAGCCTCTGAGGACATTCTCATTCAAAGCACCACACTGGATAAAGTATTCTGGGTTGACATCTATAGTCATTTAGAACCAAGACACGTTGGTCCAGTCTGTTCTGGCTCTTACAGTTTACACTGAAAAGTCAGCTGTAATTCTGATGGGTTTTCCTTTATATGTAACTTGTTTTGCTCTAGCAGCTTTCAGTACCCTCTCTTTGTCCTGTACATTTAGTGTTTTTATAATGATATGTCATGGGAAGTTTCTCTTCTGGTCCTGTCTAATTGGACCATTTCTTAATTTAGGGAAGTTTTCTTCTGTGGGCTTGCTGAAGGTCTGGTCAATGCCATTGACCCGAGATTCTTGTCTTTCCTCTGTGCCTATGATGCATAGATTTGGTCTTTTCGTGGTGTTTCACATTTTCTGCATATTCCATTTCTGTGGGGTTTTTTTATGTTTCAAGTTCTTTGCTTGGGTAGTTCAGTTCTTCAGCTTTATCATCTGGTCTTGATATTCTGTTTTCCATTTCATTCATTCTGCTCGTGAGGCTTTCTCCTGTCATTTCAAATTCACTTACTGAATTTTCCAATTTCAGCTTCATTTTGGCTAGTTTTCTTCAATATTTCTCTCTTCTGCAAATTAACTTTTCAAGTCTTGAATTGTCTTTATCATCATTTAGCCATATATTTTTGCTTTCTTGAGCTTCAGTCAGGAGTTTATCCCTATCCTCTTTGAATTCTTTGAGTTGTTCATATGTTCTTTAAAGTTGTTGAATTCTCTGGTAGTGTTTATGATTGCTCTTTTAAATTCTGTGTCTTGAGGTTTCTCTGGGTGGTTCTCACTGTAGTACACTTCTGTTTTGGTGGGGCCGTATTATCTTGGTTTTTCATATTATTTGTGTTTTTGTGTTGTGGTTTGGACACACAAATTTCTTTTGTTGGTTGTGTGTCTGATAAGAAATTCTAGCTTCCCTTTGTTTCATTGAAGTTTGGTCTGTTTATATTGTTAATGTAACTTAGTTGCTTTGAGGTCTGGCATTAATAGTCAGTTGTCCTGTGCTTCATGTTCTCACTTTTAATATTTTATTGACAGGACAAGATGCTTCCAAGACAGTTTTTCAGGAGCTCTCCAGTAGGCTGAAGGGGCTAAGGCCCAATTCAAGACTATGGGGATCCAGTGGATGGGTTCTGGCAACAAAATCAGGAGGTCTCAGACAGGAAGGTCAGGAGAGGCCCTAGGGCCAAGGCAGGGATGGGGACAGCATAGGGAGGGTCTTACTAGCTAGGCAGAGTAGGGGTGGGCCCAAGAGCAGGAGGATGCATCTGGTCTGGGTGCAGGGGAAATCAAGGTGCAGGGGGCAGGGTTTGGTTTAGGAGGCTAGTTCTGAGATCTTAGGGAAGAGGACCAAGAGGGGGCCTAGGCCCAATCAGGAATGGAGACATATGGGACAGAGAATGTAGCTGGTCAGGGGCAGGGGAATCCAATTATAATCTCTCTTGTTAGTATGTATTAGTCCATTTTAACCCTCAGAATATATTCATGGCATTCTGTTTAGCATTTGCCACAGTGTATGTACATAGTAACTTTAGTATATAAGGACTGAGATTTCATTTCTTTAACCAATCTCATAGTAATGAAAAGTTAAATTTCTAGTTCTCAGCAACCTTAAACTAAAAAAAAAAAATTGGAGAGCTGTGTAAGTGTGTCAGGATGATGTCTGTGTAAAAGTGGATTTGCTCTGGCTAAATATGACTATTTTATTTTGTTGAGTTGTTTTGTTGTTTTTTCCAGGGACTTGATGCCTGAGGGGGATAGTAGTTACACTCCTGTGAGCATTATAAATAACTACTTATATCTGTAAGTAGCTTAATCCTTTTTTTCATGGTCTTTGATAACCAGGCTGGTTGAGGTAGTATATACCTGTAGTTCCACCCGCTCTGGAGTCTATGTCCACAGCATATGTAGGTGGATCACTGCAACCCAAGGATTTGAGACCAACCCAAATAACATAATGTTTTGAAAATGTCTATTTAACTTATAAATTAAATCATCTTTCCCTTTGTGTTTTCTATTTTCAAGCATTCTTAGTATTTTCCTGGAACTGGAGAGATAGCTCAGCAGTTAAGAGCAGTGGATGCTCTTGCAAAGAACCAGGGTTCAGTTACCAGCACTCACATGGCAGCTAACAACTCCAATTCCAGGGGATCCGATGCACTCTTCTGACCTCTGTGTTGCATGACACGGGTGCACCTATCTACATGTAAGCAATATACTTATACACAGAAAACTGAAATAATAAAATTTTTCTTTTTAAAAAGAATTTTCCTATACATAAAAAAAATCCATTTATGGAAGTGGAAAGATGATTCAGTGGTTAAGAACACTGGTTGCTCCTGCAGAGGACCAAAGTTTGGTTCCCAGCACCAGAATGGCAGCTAACAATGCTCCATTAACTTCAGTTCAAGGTGATCCTGCACCCTTTTCTGACCTCTGCACAGGCGCACTTATGTACATACAGGCAATACACTCACACACGTAAGAAAAAAGTAACTAAATACTTTTTTAAAGAAACCAGTGCAAACTGCTGTTGCAGAGTACCCCAGTTAAGTTCCTAGCACTCACAACTGCCTGTAATTGTAAGCTCCAGGAGCTCTGAGACCTCTGGCCTCCAAGGGTACCAGCACTCACATGCACATACCCACACACAGACAAACGCATATACATAATTAAAAATAAAATACATCTTTTAAAAATATACCCATTCATGTATTTGCTAATTTTTTACAGCAAATTTTGTTTTGATGTGAGGAATTCTAGAGATCTTCCTTTTTCTCTCAGTAAACAACTCCTAAGAAGTACACCTCTTATACTAGGCGTAATGGTGGACCCTTTAATCCCAGCCCTCAGGAGGCAGAGGCAGGTGGATCTCTGTGAGATTGAGGCCAGTCTGATACATAGAATGACTTCCAGGCTGACTGGGACTAAGGAGACCCTGTCAAAACAAAGTACACCTCTTAATTTATTATCCTGCTCCCGCTATAGCTCTCTATAATAAAATACCCACAAATGTTCATGTAACTTAGAGTTCTTCATCATAACTTATTTCTATTGTTCTATAACCAAATACAGAACAACAAACTTTAAAAAGTTTAAGAAGTGATACAGTCTATCCACAATGATGGGAAAGGCATGGCATCAGGAACATGAAGTGGTCACATTACATCTGCAGCCAAGAGTCAGAGTGGACAGGAAGTGGAGCCAGGCTATAAAACTTCAAGGTCCACCCCTAATGACCCACTTCCTCCAGAAAGCTTCTCCTTTCTTAAGGTTTCACAATCTTTCAAAGCAGAGCCACCAGTTCAGGGTCAAGTGTTCAAATACATGAGTCTATTGGAGACATTTTATAGTCAAACCACAACACTATCTTGTTGTGAAAAAGGAAAGTTATGGGACTTTATAATAATTATAGCATCAATATTTCATAAATTTTACAATTATGATCATTGCTGTTTTGGTAAAACAGTCTTTATGGTGTTGCTTGTGAATGTTCTCCAAGCATTTATGAGAAATTATCTACCTCATAAGTTCATAAGGAGTTCCTTACAAAAGGTAAGGATTAAGTTTCTATAAACTTAGAAACAGTCATTTACTTTCATGTTCAAAGATTTATTCACATACGCTGCTCGAGCATACCTAATCCAAACTCTGAAATACTCCAAAGCCTGAAACTTTCTGAGCACTGCCATGATGCAAGTGGAAAATTTCCATATACAGATTTAAAGCACTGAATAAAATTCCCTTAACTGTATAAGTTGTGTGTGAAATACTGGTGACTTTCAAAAAATTCAAAATCAAATGGGCCCAAGCATTTCACACTAGGGTTATTCAGCCTGGTGACTTGCAGGAACGCTTGTGCTGTGTATGGGAGCAGAATGGCTTGCTTTGGCTGTAGACAATCTTTGTGGAACTGCGGGTGATTTCCCCCACTTCTTCACCACATTCCTTTTTGTTTCTTTTTTCTCTTCCCATAGTAGAAGGGGAAGGAAAAGTACTAGAAGATGAAGACATTGCCTAGTAGTATATAGATGCTATTAAATATCAGCATGTTAATAAAAAGGGATAATCGCTGAAAAGTGTTCATATTAGACATTTTTATTTCTTGTCACAATTCTTTTTTATAGAAAATGTTTTTTGTTTAGAAAGGTTTCTAGACCAGAGGGAGTTTCATACCATCATTTATTCTTCATTAGCTTGCTACTGATTTGCTTATTGCATTGCTTTTTCTGCTGACATTTTCATCACCATTAGGTAAACTTTCATTTAAAATCACCCATGACAATTTTTCATAAGACATTTGTCTGTAAAAATTTTTTTTCTTTGTATTTTTCTTATTTATTTCCACCAAAATAATAACTTAGAGTTACTGGAAAAAGAAAAAAGGCTGTGATCATCCCTGAGCATTTCAGAAAGCCTATCAATTCCTTTGTAAAGGAAAACTGTTTATGCAAGTTATTACATTCAGAAGTAAGTCCTTCCAACTCAGATACTTCTAATTCATATGGAAGTATGCAAGGTGGATGCATGTCTACACTCGAAGCAGACAGATCACAACTCTGCAGAAATTAGAGAAACTTCTTGTGTGCATGCAGGATTCGGGACTTTCTTTTGTGCCCAGTGATAAGACAGGAAGTGGTAATAGTGATCTTCAGTTCAGTTTACATAACTTGAAACTATTTTACACAGCATTCCTGCTGCTTCCAATTCATAACAATGCTGGTTTAAGAATAGTTATTACTGACAGTTATAGCTCCGTGGGTAAAGGCACTTGCTACCAATCCTGATGACCAGAGTTTGATCCCAAGGAGAGAACAACTCACAGGTTGTTCTGTGGCTGCCACACAAGTACTGCAAACATGTACGCACATGCATGCACACGCACACACACAAACACACATACAGACATACACAAACATGGGATAAATAAATGTAATAAAACGTTTTAAAAGAACGGTTATTACTTCAAAATTCATCAAGTACTCAGACTGTTGAGAAGAAAATACATGGGAAAACAATATTAGAAGGTTAAGTGACATTCTACCACCTCATAACAGTTTAGATTATATTAATTCAGAGACAACCTGACATCTATGCCCACTAATTCTGCCTCCTCAGCTGACACCATTAATGATCATGCTGTTCTTACTGCTTGGATGATTTTTGCTTCACATTTTCTTTTGAAGACTGGTGAGCTGGCTCAGCAAGTAGAGACACTTGCCACCAAGCCTGATGACCTGAGTTCTATATTAGGAACCCACATGGTGGAAGGAGAGAACCAAGTCCCACAAGCTGTCCTCTCACTTCCACATGCATTCTGTTGCACACACATGCACACAATAAAGAAAATATGATCAGATTAAAAAATTATTTTGGATAAGTCTCAGATCCATAACATGGACTCTGAGATCACACACACACATGTACACAGTAACTAAAATGTGATTAGATTTAAAAAATTATTTTGAAGACAAGTCTCAGATCTATAACATAGACTCTGAGGTCGTTCACTATAGAGCACCCAGTAAAAATACCATGACAAGACAATGTAAGGACTAAATTTTCCTTCCAATTTCTTTATCAAATGCAGTTTCAGAAACTGAGAACCCAAACCACAATGAGTACAAACACAGAGAACAGCAGCATCCCATTTCAACGGTGAATCATATGACTCTTAGGAATCAGTGAACACTTGGAGAAAAAAGTCCAATAGTCACAATTCCCAGAACTTGACACCTTTTAATTGAAAAGCTATAAATTCAGGTTGGTCATTAAATTTTAGTTTTCCCACTCCAAAAGAAAGAAAGCATAGATAATACTTTCAAAACACCAGAAAAAAATGAGAATCTTCTTAGACTCTGAAGACAATTCTGAACACTGAGAAAAGCAAACTTGGTAGAGAGAAAAACTGGTAATTATTTTACCAAGGAAACAAGTATCAGTCCAGTTGATAGTTTCATTTTATTGCACTAAGAATACAAAGAGGGTGCAAATCTTTATTTTTTGAGATAAAATTATGAAAAACTCCAATTACTTAAGAGTTAAAAATGTTACAATCTACATCTACCACAAATGTTAAGAATGAATGTTCTGAATGTTGGGGCTGGAGAGACGGCTCAATGATTGAGAACACTTGCTACTCTTGCTAGAGCCCCACATGGAGGCTTCCAACTGTCCACAAGTTCAGTTTCAGGGGATCAGACATCCTCTTCTGGCTTCTGCACGCACTTTATGTAAGGTGCACTTGCATAAATGCTGCCAAATACTCAGAAACATTAAACTTTTAAAGAAAGGAATGTTGAAATTAGGAAGTAATCTTACTGGGACCCACCTTGTACTGGTATTAGATTTCTTTCTAATTACTCCAAGTACAGAGTGTCTTTCACAAGAGCACCCCAACATTCTTAGAATGTAAAGCTGGCTAGCATTCAGACCAGTTTTGTCATTGCTCAAAGCTATTGAGAATGAAACTGGAAAAAACAGAATCATGTTAACATTATGACTGATGCTTTCCAGGGAGCAAAAGACATATCCTGGACAAAAACTACTTATTGATAGTTATTTCATCTTCTGACACTGAAACAACTCTTGACGATTCAAATTGCAACACATCTAGAGAACATATGTGCATTCAAAAGAAAAATTTAAATGAGCCAGGGTCACCAGAAAATGTTCACATCTGCAAAGAATCCCCTCATAAGGAAGGTAAAGTCAGGATGCTTCTGTTTTGTAATGCCATGCTCAACAGATGATACATATCCGAATACTCATTTCAAATATCTAAGGGAGAATTATAAAACCAAAATGAAGATCAAGAGGAAGTGCTTCTCCAGAATGCAGCACACAGAATACATGTGGAAGTGGGAAACAGGATCTCCACATAAATATTTTCACTGACACACATGAAGCAGGAGGAGAATAAAAATAAGAGAAATTCTGAGTTCTAAAGAACTTTCTACATTTAACTCAATTTGATGAGGAAAAAAAAATAGCAACAAAAACTGATTAGAGAGTGAAGATAACATCACTGCAATAAAACAAAGGCATGTACAAAATGATGGAAGCATAGAGCATTCAGCTTCCACGTTTCCTGGAACTAAAGGTTCTTCAGCAGGTTTCACCTCAAATGCCACAGGAGGGGTCCTGCTGGAGCTACTGTGCCTACATTAAGCACAAATCACAAAGAACACCAAAGATACTAGCTCAAATCAACTTGTTCTTTTGAGAGTTCAGAGTTAATAAAACATGAGGTTTCTGTTTGTGAAACTGACATGGGTTAAAAACAAATTACAAGACTCATTTTACTTGGCAGTAAACAAGAACTCAGCTCCTCCAAGTTTCAAACTGGAAATGAGACTGAGGTAGAATCTGTAGGATATAATGATGCTCTCCTCTTTCATCAAGATAGCCATGGAGATTTCTTCCTGAAGAACGAGTCTCTGAAGATTCTTACTAAGATCTGTATTTCTATTATAAAGAAGTATAAAAAGTACTCACTCTAGCCTAGAAATTCATTTCAGCCAGGTATGGTAACGCATGCCTTTAATGCCAACACTCTGGTGGCAGAGGAAGGCACAACTTTGTGAGTTTGAGACCAAAACAAAGATTTTAAAGAACCTGAGCACATATTTACATAAATTCAGCTGGTAAACAGAGCACAGACAAGCACTTAGTACGGAAGCTATTGAAGGGATAGTACATGGTTTAGAGGTTGCATTAGTGTTTGTGAATTTCTGAACTCCTTCCAAATCTAAAACTCTGACTCTATGGTTCTCCCAGGAGGTCAGCTATAAAGAAACAGTTCTTAGCATCACTGTCAGACATAACACATACACAGGAATGTTAGCATTCTGTGTGTGATAAAAATTAAGCGTTTAGAATATGTTGCAATTCACATTGCTCTTCACTTACTTTATTCTAGGTTAAGAACTCACCCCCATTCCTTTCAGACTGAGTTTCACTTTGCTTGAAGAGGATGTTTTAGCTTAAATGTTCTACTATTTCTGTCAGTGTTATAAACAACAGATCAACAGATAAAAACATTCAACAAATGTCACAGCACAAATTTAGAAATAAGCACCTGTATCTCAAACTCATGCTAGACTATGATAAATTATTTAAAGGTCAGTAGTTACTTACTTGCTTAGTTCTTTAAATGAGTATTCATTCTAGCATGAAAAGAATGTAGCACCAGGTAAAATAATGCCAAGTAATTGATTATCTCATTTATAATCTAATCTGGATTCTTGGTTCTGGATACATATACACAGTGATTGCCTTTTATATAGAAGATAACTTAGGTTGTAAGCATAGTTTGCAAAATAATTACCCACCTATTTCCCAGAAATTGCTGAAGATAAAATGTAAAAACAAAACTAGTTAGAGCCTAATCTAATAATTTTGTATTTTCCTTTTTAAAATATATTTTATTATTTTTATTTTATGTGTATGAGTGTATTGCCTGCACCCATATCATGCAGTACCCACAGAAGTCAGAAGGAGGCATCGGATCCCTTATACCTGGAGTTACAGATGGTTGTCATACACCATGTGGGTGCTGGGATTCAAACCCGGGTCTTCTGCAAGAACAGTCAGTGCTCTTAACCAGTGAGTCATCTCTTCAGTTGTCATCATTTTGCATTTTCAAGACAGTGATTCACATTGAACATAGTAGTATATACCTATAATCAGAGCATCTGGGAGGCAGAGGCAGGAGAATTGATAAGAGTTTGAAGCCAGTCTAGGGTGCAAAGTGAATTCAAAGCCACTCAGAGATACATAGCCAAATTTTTGTCTGAAAAACAAACAAACAAAGGTGCTTGGAATGTATCGCAGTGGTAGAGTAATTGCCTAGCCTGCACAAGGCCATGCTCAATAGCACTGAAAAACGATACTGGTTCAGGATTGGAGACATGGCTCAGAGGTTAAGGATAGTGGCTGCTCTTGCAGAGTAATCAGGTTCAGGTCCCAGCACATACAAAGTGGCTAACAAGTATCTATAACTCCAGGATATTCATAGGTACTGCACACATACACACAGGTCAAACACCTAAACACATAAAATAAAAATTTTAAAAAGATACTGGCTTATAAACTATCAAATTTCCATGAACTAATAGTGTTACCTATTCCTGGTATGACAATAAATCACAAAGAAAAACCAGGTCTACAAAATATACTTGAACATCACATCTTTAATACTGTCTTAAAAGGTCTGTTACTCTTCAACTACAGAATACTCTGAAATATAAAATAATATGGTTATTCTAAGTCTGAATAGATAATTCTTATAGGGATATTTGTCTACTATGAACATATTTTCATTTCAAATATATGTTTTCTCACAAAACCAGAACACAATTCACAGTGTGAACAGAAACTGCAATATTAAAGTCTCAACATTCAGTAAAATAAACATGACATATGGGCTGCTTTTGAATATAAATGACTTTAAGTAAACTGGATATCATTTCTAACAAGTTTAAAGTGAAAAAATAATTTTTATGCTACGTCTTGGCTAGAATAGTCATGGGCAACATTACTACATTATAATACAAACCAAACTTTATTAAAATTACTTGTTTAAAGGAATGGTGTGTGTACCTGCATACAAATGCCACAGCATGGGTGTGGTGGTCAGATGGCAACTGTGGGGTTGATTCTTTCTGTTCACCTTTTCATGGGTTCAAGGGATCCTGGGCCACCCTTCTCACCAATTTTTACTTCACTGATAACAATGCCTCATTTTGAAACATGTCTTTCACTAAGATACACTTCCAATTTTATAATGCTATGGAGAAAAAGGATGTATTTTAATATGCTCTTTATGAAATTATCAATTATGGAATGACCTCATTTTCTCTTTTGAAGTCAGTCAAATCCTTTTTCCCCTCAAATATTGACAGTTTATTTTTGACAAATGATTCAGAAAAATGAAGCTCTGCCTATAAATGCAAATGCATATGGACATCTCTGTACTCTGAGAGGCTGTCTTATGATCTCACCTATACTTCTCTTTTAAACTGTAGCAAGTTCTCTCAATAAAGGGCATTAACTTTAATTTTTAAACTTAAATCTTTACTGTTTACTGCACTGTTAGCCTCTACTTTTCATTTTTACATTATTTCTATAAATATTCAAAGGGGAAAAAAAAAAAAAAACCCACAATCTCGAAACCAACATTATACTGGCAGTCTAAGGATATTTTTTTTAAATAACTTTTAAAATCTTCTGTTAAAATGTAAAAACTCTGAAATTACAAACAAAAAAATTACAATTTTACAGTATATATCTAATTTATTTTTAAAAAAATATTCTGAATTTTTAATATAAGTAATCAAGTGTTATTTTTTTTCAAATGAAACTCCTTTATATTGGTTAAAAGAGGGTATGTGGTCTTGTCCACTAAAAATCAATACATTTCACTTTTTTATGCTGGTACTTCAACAATTTCAAAGAAGTCATTTGGTAGAATCACATAACCCCTTTCTGATACGTCATCTTTCTCCTTCTGGAAGTGCACAACTTCCTTTAACTTTTCAAGTTGTCTTTCCTGTCTTCTGCACCGCTGCTGAGCAGTCTTGAGCTTCTTCCTGAGCTTTTCAACTTGCTGTTCTAGCTGATGAATCCTCTTCCTCTGGTGCATTGTATCCTCCACAGTATAATTGTGGTCACAGAAAACTGAGAGATTATCAGGGGTCTGAAGAGGAGGCATTAGCAACCCAATAGCAGCATCAACCTGGGAAGCAGGAGGTGAAGGAGGAGAGGGAAGCTGCTCTTGGGGCTCCAGAAGATCTTCCTTCTAAACCAGCAATACACAAGCATATGTGAGTTTAGTAACTAAAAGTAACAGCCTGAAACTATCACTAGGATGAAAAACAAAACTTTTCAATACATAAAGGTATAGAGCTACATTTTTAAAAGATGTATCACTGTTAACTGTTTATTTTTACTTAATTTATTTTTGTTGTTGTTTTTTTTTTGAGACAAGGTCTCAACTATGCAGCTCTGGCTGGCCTGGAACTCAGTATGTTGACCAGGCTAGCCTCTGTCTCAAGAGATCCTACTACCTTTGCCTCCAGAGGGGTGTGCCACTATGCCTAACTTCAAACAGTAGTTATTTTTAAATGATGTGTTCCAACATACACTTCTTTCCTTAACTCTGCCCTGAATTTTACAAAATTTCCATCATTAATACATTAACTTTCTAAATAATAAACAAACCAAGCCAGGTACATGCTTATGATCCCAGCACTTTAGAGGCGTTCAAAGCAAGTCTCAACTCCATGAGCCCCTACCTCAAACAAGGAAGGAAGGGAAGGAGAAGGAAGGAAAGAGAAAAGGAAAAGGACAGGACAACCAAATATTTTAATCCCTATTACCTTGTCATGAGGCTCAGTACAAAGGAATATTGTGGGGACAGCATTCTCTTTCAGTAACTTGTTGTTGCACTCTCTCTTAAAGCAGTCTGGAGTAAAGTGCTCAGAGCAAATACTGCTGTATTTAGTAGGCTTAAAGTTTTTTCTTCGGACTGCTGCCTCCCACTGCTTACACAGACTGGGACGCGTCAGAGGAAACCTAGGAAGACACAATTCAGTTCTCTGATCTTACTCAAATAAATAAATGCACATAAACTTTCCTGCTTATCAAAGAACTTTCTTACACTGGTGTTGACATACTGAGGAACATCTGATTTAAAGACCAGATCCAGTTATTTATGCTGAAATTAAATGTTGGGACACCACTAGACCCAGGTCAAAATTTACCTTTTTATAATAAAGACATTAATATTCAATAACTATGTAATAAAACCATATTCACATTTTTTACTAGCAATTTTCTGTGTGCTTTACACAAAAACCAAAACTTGCATATATATGTCTGTATCCTGGGATAAAGAGATTTTTAGTTCTCTTAGGATCTGTTTGAGATATATAAACAAGGTAAACATGAACTACTTAAATTATGGGCAAACAATAAAGCAAATGATTTGTTTCTATTTATCTCTTAACTAGCCATAGGAAAAGGGAAGCTGTTAATATTTATTGTTATTAAACTTTTCTAGATCAAGGATTTGGTGGCATGCTAGAGGGATTAGAAAACAATTAGAGAAGGATGATTCTATCTATGCTTTGTAGTTATTTCTCCACATAAAGTATGCCAGAGCCTGATTACACTTTTCTCATGAAGACCTAACCAATCTTTTTTTTTTTTTTTAATGTGTACAAGTGTAATGCCTGCATGTATGCACAACCCATGTTGGGCAATTCCCGCAGAGGTCAAAAGAGAATAGTGGATCCCCTGAAACTGGAGTTACACAGTTTTTAACTGCCCAATGTGGGTGCTAGGACTTGAACCCAGGTCCTCTGCAACCTCTGAGCCAGCTCTCCAGCCCCGAACCAATTCTGTGATGGCTCTTAGCCTTTGCACAGCAAGCTTTCCCCATTGCCACTATTTAGAAGAGGGAAAAGAAGGCACTCCTCAGTTTGAACTCTGGCAGCAACTGCTCATAAGACTGAGTAGCGACAGTCTTCTAGCCTATGACTGTAAGTTCTCAGTCTGTGAGATCTGTCTAGGTCTTCCCATCTACTGCTCTTTATGGTAAAGAATAAGATGCACATCAGCCCTTTTGTTTTAACTTTTTTAAACATTCAGCAGAAACTGTATTTTTGATGTGTGTATGTCATCTTTGTTCTCCATATTTTTAAGATTCCCTTTGCCATGTTAAAAGAAATGTGGGGTGGGGGGGGGTGGAGAGCTGAATGCATGTTCCTATCACTTTGAAGGAACTAGTCTTACACTTTGAAGATATATGAAATTTCATAAATGCCAATCATCACCTAATACCCTTATGTTCTCTGAGAGAAAGCATAGTACTCTGAAGACCATCTATATACTCTTCTGGAGTCCATCTCACTTTTTATTAAACATTAAAAACAAAATTCACATTGCTTATCAAACATAAACAGTACCCAAACAAAAAACTAAAGGGATAATTTGAAATCTGCTTTGTAATTGTTTTCTTACTAATAATTTGTATAATTTACAACCGAATCCTATTTCTTAGCTATCATTTGCGTATAGTCAGGAAGTTTTACAAAGATCTAACGTAAACCTAATACAATTTGTAACAATGACAATATCATTGGGCATCATTACTAATGTCAATTCTGCAGTGTTCTATTTTCAGGAGTATTTTTCAGGCTGGAATTCCAATTTGCAGTACTTACCATATAAACTGGCCCTGAGGCCGTGGGGCAGGTAGTAGCTCACACTGACCTTAACTATGGCACCCGAATAAAGTGTATGTACTGTTTTCATCAACATTACTGTGTGTCGAAAGATAAGGATTCATCTTGGTAGTTCCAACAGCTTCCTCTAAATCACCAGATCTTTAAAAGATGGCTCCTTGAAAGAGGATCCAGAAGCTCTACCTAACATCCTGACCGGGTGTCAATCCATATAAACAGTTTACCCTTCAGGAGCTTCTCCACAGCGCCACTAGTGACGACACCGGAGCACGCGGGCGGCCTCTAGGCGTCGCCCGCAGCCGCGAACTCAATCCGAGGTTGCAGCGCGGTCGGAGACCGGACCGCGGTCTCAGGCGCTGGAACTGCGGCCTGAGGCAGAGTGCCAAGCGCGCAGCCGCGGGTCCCCGCCCCAGAGGCCGCCGCCCCGCCCTCCTCCAGGTCTCGCGCGGACACGCGCCGGGCTCCGCCTCCACCCGCCCGTCCGTGCGCCCCTCGCCCAGCAGGGCCAGCAGTGGAGTGCGCCAGTTACCTACTTGTGGAAAGACACAGGCTTATCCTTGTCGTATCGGTTCTTGCAGCCGTAGGCGGAACAGGACTGCACCATCCTTCGGCCCTCCTCACTTCCCCTCTGCCGCCCAGGAGGCAGGTGAAGGGGCTCCCACTGTCGCTGCTTTGACACTCACTGCTTCGGTGGCTTGGGTCAGCAGATACAGTGGCGATTACCTCACTGGGGGGATAACTACTGTGGCCGTTTTCTTGTTTCCATTAGCAGAAACACCACAGCGATCGCCTGTCTCCCATCTTCAAGATGGCGGCGGCAGCTTCAACCTCACCTCTCGCGAGGAGTTCGTCTCACTGTCTTTGATTAGCCGAAGGTAACGTTCTCTACAAAGCAGACCATTGGCTGAAGCCAGGCGGGGCGTGATCAATGGCGGAAAGGCGGAACCTTCGCGCTTTGGCCGGAAGAAAGGACGTTTGTCCTGGATTCCTACTTCCGCTCGTGCTGGTGTTGGTGATGCCGGGTAAATTGTCCGGACTTTTATGAGACGATTTAATAAAGGATAGCTTGTTGGGTCCGGTGGCGTTCCTGATTGCACGTATTTCTTTAAAAAGATGGCCACTGAGGTCTGGCGATCAACTTTCAGCAGAAAAAGAGGACAGACACGCATTCCGTATTTTCTCCGTTGCTAAGGCAGAAGGACTTCTAAACTCAGAGAAGTTGAAAGCACAGCGGTGATTTTCACGTTGGATAGAGGTTTTATGTTAGATGGGTTATCCGTTCAATTGCATAAACCTGAAACATTGGTATCAACAGGACTAGATTTTTTTAATTTTTGTATTTATTTTAAATTTTTGAGTGTATTGCCTGCATGTATGTAAGGGCACTCGTGTCGTGCAACGCCTGCAGGAGACAGAAAAGGGTTTCGGGTCCTCTTGAACTGTAATTACTGGCGGTTGTTAGCCGCCACGTGGGTGCTGGGATTCGAACCCGTCTTCTTAACTGCTGAGCTATCTCTCCACTCCCTAAAATCTCTTCTAATTTACATGTATTTCATGTGTGCTTGCAGCAAGGCTCCATCCCCACTTCCAATCCACAACTTGCAAAAGTGGATTCTCTCCCATCACTCTTGAGTCTGGAGACTGAACTCCTATCATTAGGCTTGGAGATTAGTGCCTTATCTTGACAGCCCCTAATTTTTTTTTTTTTTCTCCTCACCCCTGGAACTGGAGTTACAGGTGGCTGTTAGCTACCATGTTGGGGCTGGGAACCCAACCCAGGTCCTCTGCAAGAGGAGCCGTGCCTCTGCAAGGAGAGCACTGAGCTCTCTCCAGTCCCTCATAACGATTCTTGATCAGGTCCTCACGGTCTCTTATTCAACAGCTCTCAGCCCTAGTCTCCAGCTTTGTCTGTCTCCAATCTGTCTTCCATAGAAACACTGTCACTTCTCTGCTTATATTCTTCATTGGATACCCCTTGTACCGAATAAAATCCAAATTGCTTATGGAGAGCTATACAGCCTTTAAGGACCACATACTTTTCACAATCTTCTTGTCCTAAAATTTCCTGTAGCTTTGTCTTAAGAGGAAAAGCTCTATTATGGCTTGCTCAAATATGCTGTTTTCTTTGACCTAAAATGTCTATCCTAATCTATCATCCTTAGGAAGTATCCTATGTGTTATCTTCTGACAAGCTTTCTTTATCCTCTTTTCCTACCTTCCCCAACTAAGGTACCTTTTTTTCCTGTGAAATTTTGTACTGCTCTCTGTAAGGAGTTATGGGGCTGTAATGTCTATGTTGAGTGCCTCATCTGAACTGAGATGCTGTTGAAAACAAGACTTGTGTCTTACTGAGCCCAGCAGCACCAGCAGCTTTCAGTGTCTGCCATAAATTATTTAGAAAATGTTGAGCTGTATGGACATAGAAACTGTATCAAAAATAGTTTCATAGCTGTAGCTCTATACCAGAAAACTAGGATAATATTACTACTTATTAGCATTTTGAAAGTTATTAATCTGTCTGTTGTCCTTTGTACAAATATATGTCAGTGTGATCATGGATTGAGCTAAAAAAATTAATTTTACTCAGTTAACTGAATTTCATTATGTAATTCTTGGGGCTTGGGCTATCTTAAGACAATGAATGCCCTGCTCTTACAGAGCTAATATTTTATTATGGGGGAAATGGGAGGCAAACAGAAACATTTGATGACATGGTAGTTTATAAGGTGAAAAGTACTCTGAGGAAGTTTCAATTTTAAATGTAATGGGTAGGACAGGCCTAAGAGGGAGTGACTCTGACAAAGATTTGTAGTTGGTGAGTTGGCTCTCAAGGTATCTTCTGAGCCTTGTAGCCTGAGGGATAGCTAAAGTAGACCTCCTGAGGCTTAGTGCCTTAGCTTGTTCAAAGAAAAGCAGAGGTTAGTGAAGTGTGGCTCAGTGCAGTGGGCTGGGGGACAAGTAGGAGATGAGAACAGACGAAGCTAGGCGACTAGAGCAGAAAGGGTTTGTAGACTTGTGCAAGGAATTTTGCTCTGAAACGAAGAGCAATCTATTGGCCATGCCGGGGTTTTTCTACTACTGAACAACATTCTGGTTCCACAGCATGTTTTTAAACAGAAGGGTAACACAGTTTTTAACATTGTGCAGGGTAGGGCTTGGTAGCACACCCTTGTAACCCCAGCACTCACAAGGTAAAGGCAAAAGTCTGAGTCTTTTGAGGTCTAACATTATCCCTAGGAGAAGGGTGATCAGGAGAATAAAATCTCTGGCCTGGATGAAGACTCAGCTTTCCAGTTCTGCTCCCGATAGGGCCATCCCAGGAATACGGGTTTACCTTAAGTTATACTAAAGAGATGGGCTGAATATATAAGTGTGTTAATGAGAAGGTGCCCTTTGCCTGTCTGGAATCCCTGCCCCTTGACACAGTTCTTGTGTACCAGACCTGTCACAGATACATGTTCTCCGTAAGTCTTGTCTGCTTTTCTAAATTCTTCAGAAGTGAAACCTCTCCTTTATTTCTTCATTTCTTTTCTAATGCTTTGAGCTGCTCCAACATCTTGTATTTCTTTTTTTAAAGCTCCCTTTCCTTACCTGCCATGTGGCTCCTACTCTGACTTCCATGCCAGTTTTAAACCAGTCCGACTTCATGGCTTTTTTCCTTCTCCCCTTCATTCTCCTCAAGGTAGCTGCTGAGATTTACAGCTTGTTTGCCCTGAGGATTTGTCCTTAAGTTCTATTACAGTGTGCCAAAGCTTCCTTAAATTCTTCTATGAATGAGACTAAGGACGCTCTAGAAGGACCCTGTTTTTCCATTGTATCACTACTTAGTGAATTCCAATCAACCAAACCCTGGCCTTAAAAAAAATTCTGATATGTTGTTTAGATGGGAATGGGAGTTAATTTAGAGGCCAATAGACTGGTCTCTGGTAATGTAAGTGATACATAATGTAATGACAGCAATATAGAGTAGGAAGTAATCGTTCCTCTCATTCATTTATTTTTATATACAGGGCACCTACTATGGTGGTAGTCATGCTATATCTAAGACTATGTTAGTGAGGAAGATTAATGTAGTAGTACCCATCTTCATAGAGCATATATTCTACAGAGGGGGAAAGTGAAACAATAAATATGTTCATTGTGCTAAGGCCCATGAATACATCAAAATGCCTTAAGGGTGAATAAGGAGGTCACTACTCACTTTAGTTAGAGGAGGTAACCCATGCAGGAGAATATTTAAATTGAAAACCAGAGGATGGAATGAATGAAAAGGCGAGAAGAGCATTCCAGGCACTGGGACTATGTGCTAAAGCAAGGACTTGTATCTGAAAGTACAGCCAGTAAGAACTCCAGACCCGGGTGATGGAGCCCAGTTAGGAGAAGGACATGAATAAGACAGTATTTTAGATAAGTCCAATGGGATGCCACAGAACCACTTTAGGCATGAATAAACATTTTTTAAAGGCAATTATGCCTATTTTAAGAGCTGAAGAAGAGCAACAGTGCAAAGGAACAAGCCAATTAAAAGGTTGTTGTTGCTGGTGAGCTTGGATGATGATGGTGGCAGCAAAGATAAATTTCTTATTTTCAGAAGGACTTCTTTTTTTCAGAAGGCTTCAAGATACATGAAAGTAGTGAAAATATTAGGGATCACTGATAGAATTACAAGAATTAGAACAAAGGAAAAAGGACTCACACCTAAGTTTCTAAATTGAGCACCTGGCTTGTGCACGGGATGAATGGCAATGCAAAGGCCATTATTTGAGTTGTAGGTGGTCTTCTGAAAAAAGAACTACCTCTCACCACAAGATAACTACCTGGCCCTAAACTACTCCTCTATATGCTTTTTGACTGCTTTGCCTGTTCTTCATTTGCCCATTTCTCATCATTTCCTGGTATTAGAATAATAGCTGTTCCTTGTCGAAGAGTAAGGCAGGGAAGCATTTTTACTTTTTTCCCTTTTTTCCTCAGACAAGAGCTTCACATATCCTGTCCTATTATCAAACTTATTATGACCCTGAACTTCTAATCTTCCTGCTCCATTACAGGTGTGTCTTATGTGGTGCTGACAGTTAAGCCCAGGACTTCATGCATGCTAAGCAAGCATTCTGCTAATTGAGCTACAGCCCCAGCTCCGGTTTTACTTTTTTAAAGATGATTTTCCAATTTTTTTTTTCTTTTCTTTTTGGAACACAGTTTCACTACATAGCCCTGGCTGACCTAGAACTTGTCAAGTAGACCAGGTTGGCCTTGACCTACCCACCGATCTGCTGGGATTAAAGCCCCTCATCACTATACCCTATTACAACATAACAGAATTGTTGGAAACAAACCAAGTGTCCACAATCAATAGCAATCAATATACTGAAGTTAGGAGCTGGAGATGTAGCTCAGTTGCTACAGTGTTTGCCAAGCATTCACCCTCCTAAAGTGGGCACATACCTATAATCCCAGCACTCAGTGAATTCAAAATCATCTTTGTCTATATGTTAAATTCAATGCCAGCCTTAAGTCAGTACATGAGATCCTGTCTCAAAAATAAGAAAAGTTAGAGTCCACAATGGATGACTCATATACACATAATGTTGAAGTCAGACACAAGAAAATAATATATATGATTCAAAAATATATAGATAAAACTATAGTCAGGTGTGGAGGTGCATGTCTCTAACACCAGCACTCACAGCAGAGGCAGGTGGATCTCTGAATTAGAGGTCAACCTAGTCTACACAGCACATTACAGACCAGCAAGGGCTACACAGTGAGACTATCAAAAAAACAAAACAATATAGAGTCAGGAGAGGTTACTTCAGAGGAAAGAGACAATTAATGGCTGGTGGCCAGTTTCTTAGCAAACTCATTGATGGTGCTATGCAGCTAGCTAGATATTAGCAAGCTTGGAAGAAACTAGGGCTGGACCCCACCCTTATAATCAACAGGCTGTAAAGTCAAAGACTGGAACTACAAGACTCAATAATTACTGGTCAGAAGAATGGGACCCAAGTCCTTTATCTGGCTCTGAGGTATGTGACATCCTGAACTGCCTAGGTCATTAATATATAATTAACTAAATCTGGTTCCAGAGCCTTAAAACTTGAATGATTGGTGTGTAGTAGGTGGCTTTCTGATGAAGAGCAAAGACAACATTGCCCTTCCTGTAAGAGTCAAACCAAACAGGCCTGACACCCACCTGGAAAAGACTCAGAAAAGGCTACCTTTGGCTTACCTAAAAGGTAGATCAGCACAATGGTCACTATCTCTTAGCCTCCTAGAACTGTGCTCTGCTTTACTCTGTCATACAGTGCCTATCTTCCACACTGATGTCTCATTGAAGTTTGAGGGCAGGGCGAGGGGAGATTTTGTTTTATTTTGCAGAGATCACTGGGATGGGGAGCTGATGAGAGTCTGGACCAAGATCCCAGTATAAGATTTTTGGTTTTTATAATGCTTAATAAGTTTATTAAATAACGGCTATGCAAGATTTGTAAGGTTGTCTTTTTTCTTAACAAGAAATGCTTATATACTCATTGGGTCTCTTCATTGACCTTTCAATAAATATATCAAAGATTAGGACTGGGGATATGACTCGGCAGTTAGGAGCACTGGCTGCTCTTGCAGAGACCTGGGTTTGATTCCCAGCACCCACATGGCTGCTAACAACCATCTGTAACTTCCAGTTCCAGGAGATCCAATGCCCTCTTCTGACCTCTGCAGGCATTGCATGACATGGATGCTCTTACATGTAGGTAATACACCCACACACATAATAAAATATATCAAAGATTAATGAATGCTGTGGTTGTAATATCCTGACCACTTAAAGGAATAGGAGTTAGTTCTAATTAGTTCTGCTAGTTATAACTTTAGTGTCTCTCAGTCTTGAGAATGAAGGTGTTCATTCTCTGATAGAACACCTTTTAAGGAAAAATGCAATGACAGAATTTTAATTAGTGTGTTGCTGATAGTGGTGTGTCATCCCTGTAAGAGAAGACTTTGAGTTTGAGGTCAGGCTACACAGTGAGACCCTGTCTCAAAAACTGTGTTTTTACATGTATGAAATGCTCAAAGAATAAACAAGAATATAAAACATATGAAATGTTTTCTTTTACAAATATTTTTATTTTGTGAATGAGTGTATTGCCAGCATGTATGTAAATGTACTGGTGTGCCCAAAGAGGTCAGAAGAGGGCATTGGATTCCCCTGGAACTAGAGTTACAGATGGTTGTTAGCCACCATGTGGGTGCTGGAAATCAAACCCGGGGGGTTCTATGATAGCAGCCAGTGCTCTTAACTGCTAAGACATCTCTCCAACCCCGAAATATATTTTCTTAACAATACATTTTGTCAGTTATTGTAGACAGATAAGGTTTATATGAGGAAAATTAAGCCATTTGTTTTCCTACAGAACTGCCATGAAATGTGTTTCCAAAATTCCCAACTTAACCTCTAATGTACATAGAGGTGGGATCTTCAGAGGTAATTGGGTTTTGAAGGTTGAGTCCTCATGAATAAGATTAGGGTCTTTATTAGAAGAGATAAGGGAGACTGTTATCACCCATGTGAGGATACAGCAATAAGCAGGCCCTACTAAAACTCAGACATGGTGGAGCTCTGATCTCAGACTAAAGTGCCCTAATCTGGGACTTTAAAAAATTGTTTATTTTTAAACAATTTATTATTTTATATATATGAGTATATAGCCTGTATAAATTTAAGTGTACCCAGATCATGCCCAAGGAGATCAGAAGAGTGTGTCAGATTCCCTGGGACTAGAGTTATGGGCTGTTGTTAGCTGCCATGTGGGTGCTGGGAACTGAATCCAGGTCTGCAAGAACAGCTACTGCTCTTAACTGCTGAGTCATCCCTACAGGCCCCAATCCGGTATTTTTATGATACTGCACTCAAACTTTGACTTGTTTTCTAGCTATTGTACTAAATAATTCTTAATGTGGGATTCACAGATAAGTTTTTGAATCACCTGAAAATTAGTGAACTTTACACAGATAATACATACACACATTAGTTACACTTTGTAAGATTCTCGTATAACATTACAGCCAATTTGGCCATAACTGCCATTTTGCCTGTCAGATGACCTTGGCATGCATCCCAAATCATAAGAATAAACAAAGTTATTAAGGTATGTCAACCTAGGCTGTATGTGTAGCTGCATGATAGAGTACATGTCTAACATGCACAAGGCCCTGGCTTTATCTCTAGCACTGTACCACTAAAAATAAACTTTTAAAAAAGATCAGCCTAGCATTTTATACTGGCCAATAACAGACTACCTCTTAACTGACAATTTACATTAGTAGTTTACAAGAAGGTTCAAATGTGTTCCCTTTGCTAAAGGTACACTTTATAGTTTAACATAACCCTTACCTCCTTTCCATGCAAGGATCCTCCTCACTAGCTGTCAAAGGTCTTTTCTAAGACCTATTAGAAATGTTACTGATTTTTATGAATAATGGCTATTTTCTCCTTTTAAACTGTACTTTTAAATTAATTGGGTTGGGAATATATCCCACTGTTTGACTTACAGTATAGACAAGGCCCTAGGTTTGATCCCAGCACAATAAATAATGAATAAACTAAAGTACGTATTACTAGAAGTCAGTGACTTTAAAACATCTTTGCTGGAATTAGCAAGATAGTTCAGCAGGTAAAAAGTGCTCAATACCTAGCCTGATGACTTAGAAGTAGAGAACTGAGTGCCATAAGTTGTCCTCTGACATGTGCACAGTGGCATACATGGAAAAGCACACACAGTATTTTTTTTTAATCTGTCCTTTAATCCATTTTTTATCGTATAGTACAGCCCCCTAAAAGCCTAGTCTGAGAAAGCTGAATGTGTACATACCTGCAATCCCAGCTCTCAGGAGGCAGAGGCAAAAGGGATCAGGAGTTAAGGCCACTTTATATGGTGAGTTTGAGGCCATATCTCAGAGAGAGAGAAAGATAGAGACTAGTCTCAATAGAGCCAGCACTATGAGTACTTTGACCAAACTAATTTGTATTTTGAGACAAGCCCACATAGGCCTAGAACTTGCAGTGATCCTGCCTCTATCTCCAAGGTGAAATTATATATGCATGTGCCACAAACCTGGACTACACGGCCTGTTTTCTAAGGGTGTGCTTACTTTCTCATTTTGGGACATAGGACATACCAGAAGATGCTGGTAAGACTCAAGTTTACTTTGGGGAATCAAAGATTGAACATTTAAAGCCAATATTGATGCCACCAAATGGTGTCAGCCCTGCTAACAGCACTCAAAGCCTATTTGCCTGGTGCTGGAGATTAAGTCTTTAGTGTCTAAAAGTCGTAAGGACCTCTTGTTTTTCCACCTGAGTTCCCAGGTTTATGGGTTATAGATTAGCAAAACTGAGGATCTACAGTACATTCAGTGTGTTTAGAGCTGGGATGGGGCAGGGGATGCTACTGTAGACACAGGGTTGTAAATCAGAAAATTTGTTATCAAATACACAAAGTAAATAGGGCCAGCAATAAGTATATAGAGAATTAGATTTGTTTAAATCTAATCTCTCCTTTCTTTATATATTTGTTTATAATAACTTTATTCATAATTTAAAACAACCAAACAATCCAAAATACTTTAGTAAACTGATGTTTAAGTAGCCTGCAGCCTACCCTATAGAACACTAATCACTGGTAAAATAATGAATTATTGGTACGTCCAACAACCTGGATGATTCCCCAAAGAATCAGGCAAGTAAGAAAAAAAAACTCAAAAGGTTGCAAATTGTATATTATCATTATATAACATTTTTGAAATGACAGAATTATAGAAAGGCAAACAGGTTAGTGGTTTCCTACAGTTAAGGAAGTTACGGGAGAGGGAGGGAATTGTGAATGAAATAGGGTAACAGGAAGAATCCCTGTGGTAATGAAGCAATTCTGTAGAAGTCTTGACTGTACTCATATTGGTATCTTGGCTCTGATTACATCACTAATTACTAATTACTAATGTTGTACTATACTATAGTTTTGTAAGAAAATATCACTGGCTGAAACTGAGTATACACAAGATCTTTGTATTTCTAATAACTATATGCATGTACAATTATCTTAAAGACTTAATTTTAAAGATTAAAATGTTCTGAAGGTTGAGTTAGCCAGGAGAGACAGAAAAAGATATTCTGCATGGATAGACATGTGCAACTAGGTCAGCAAAGCCTGAATGCAAGATGTGTGTTAGCCTGGGGAATGAATGGTTAGCAAGGCCAAATTCTAAAACACTGTTTAAGAACCAGTTGTAGTGGCTCACCCCTATAATTCCAGAACTAAGGAGACAAAGGCTGGAGGGTCACTACAAGTTTGAGGCCAGCCTGATCTACTTAGTAATTTTCATGGTGAGACCCTGTCTCAAAAATAGGAGAGGCATTGAGGAAGATTCTTTTATGTCCAGAATTAAGATTACCACAGTAAATAGGGCTGGTAAGATAGCTCAGAACGTAAGGACACCTATTGCCAAACCTGATAACTAGAGTTTAATCTCTGAAACTCACATGGTGAAAGTAGATTAACAAACTTCTGAAAGTTGTCCTCTGAACTTCACAGGCATACTATGGTGATTGTGCATACAAACGTAGACACACATACATACATACATACAAAGTGTAAAAAAAAAAAAAAGATTTCTAAACAAGTCTGGGTATGTAGCCCACTTATTAGTGTTTGTCTAATATGCAGGAAGCCCTGGGTTTGATCCCCAGCATCCCCTAAACTGAAGATGGTACAATCCTGTAATCCTAGCACTCAGGTGGTGAAAGCAGGAAGATTAGAAGTTCAAGGTCATCTCGTCTATATAGAGTTCAAGGCCAATCTGTGAGAGAGCCAGTGAGATGGTTCAGCAGTTACGAATGCTTGCTGCCAAGCCAGATGACCTGAGTTCAATCCCTGGGACCCACATAATGGAAGGAGAGAATTAACTCCCCCAAACTGTCCTCTGACCTCCACACACATGCCCACATACACACAAAATAAATAAATGTTTAAAGAAACAAAACCAAAAACAAAATACCTAATCAAAATGATTTGAAATGTGATGTGATATTAGATGACCACTACCAATAAAACCATTGTAAAATGGTTACTAGATATTGTGGGCTAGACATAAATGATAAAGAAGGATCATTCACTCTATTATATGGAATGATGATTATAATTAGCATTTTTATCAAACAGCTGGAAGAGGATTTCCAATGTTCTCATCAAAAAGAGATGCTTCAGGGGCTGGAGAGATGGCTCAGCAGTTAAGAGCACTGACTGATCTTGCAGGAGACATGGGTTTTGAATCCCAGCACCTACTTAGCAACTAACAATCCTCCATTCCAGGGGATCTGACATCCTCTTCTGGCTTCCTCCAACATTGCACTAAATGGGTGTACAATACATGTAAGCATAATACTCATAACACATAAAATAATAAAAAGTTCTTTAAAAGAAATGCTTCAAGTCAGGCATAGTAACACACACCTTTAATCCCAATACTTGGGGGCAGAGGTAGGCAGATCTCTGAGATTGAGGCCAGCCTGCCCTACATAGTCAGTTCTAGGCCAGCTGGGGCTCCAGGGAGACCCTGTCCAAAAAGGAAAGAAAGAGACTAGATAATTGTTTTTTTCCTAGTCAAGAAAAACTATCTGATGCTTATCAAGTAGCCATACTTTGGAAGAAAATCCAGACATAGGTACTCCTGTTATCCAGCAGGGACTAAGCTTTTAAACTTTAGACCACACCTCTTTGTAAAGCCGTCCCTTCTGTGCTCACACTGGACTTAGACTCTCTGGATTCAGTTGATGGATAATGTTCATATCCTGAGTTGATCAATGTACAATTATAATATATAATAAGCACATTCTGCTCTATAAAGATTAGCAAGGGAAATTTCCCTTTTCTGTTCATTATAAATAGTGAGTTAAACTGAAGCTTAAGTGAAAAACTATACAGCCGAAACTAATACTGAGTAAATAAATTACAAAAGATTACATACAATTTTGGAAGTAGCTCTATAAAGGAATGTACATGTACAAAAATAAGATGTACATAATGTACAGGCTTTAATAAAGAGTAAAATATTTTAAGCCACTGTATTACTATATACCAGTGGTCTTTCAAGAGACCTAAATTTTTGTTTGTTTGAGACAGGGTCTCCCTGTAGCCCCAGCTCACCTGGAATTTGCTATGTAGACCAGGCTGGCTTCCATCTCAGAGATCTGCCTGCCTCTGCCTCTGGAGTGGTGGGATTAAAGGTATGCACCAATATGCCCACTCTCTTCTAAATTTTAAAGTAAATGAAGAAACAGAAAAATAACACCTTTAAACTTTTTTTCACATATGCTGCTTTTATTCCAGAGAATAAAATGCTCAACAAACTCTTTAAATGACAAAAGTTGAAACAAGCTTCTGAGCCTCTGCACTGACTCTGAGGTAGGTATCTGCACAGCCACAGGGTTTGAGAAGAGTGCTGCTCCCTGCTGTTTGTCCTCTAGAAAAACTGAGAAATATTGGAGTCAAACCCCCTGTTCTAGTAAGCTCTTCAAATAACTGCTTCCTGTCTCATTCCCCACAAAGATACTTAATTATTGTCTGCTGTTGGGGCTGTATCATGTTTTGTGACAGTTATAATATGTTGTTTAAAAAAATCAAATGGTTGCTTTGATTTAAATTATATCAGAACACAGAAATACTACTATGATATTTAAACACTGACGGGCTCTGTTTGCTTTAATACCTCTCAAATTCCTTTTGTATTTATCATTAGTGATCAGTAAAGATGACATAATAAGCAGGTGTAAAATTCTGAAATGTCAGTATGTCCTTTTCTGTTTAGTAACACTTCAGATTATACAGTGTTTTTGTATGATACAAACTTTGGTATAGTACATCTTTACCAAGAAATCATTGGTAGTAATTTCAAATATCATAATAAAATTATTATATGACAACATGTGGAGAAGAGATGCATAAGAAATAAAATTCTTTCAGAGAAAGACACATTCTCTGTATGACACACTGAATTATTTTTTCTTTTTTTTTGACATAGGTTTCCCTGTAGCCCCAGCTGGCCTGGAACTCCATGTTGGCCTTGATCTCACAGAGATCCTCCTGCCTTTGCTCCCAAGTGCTAGGATTAAAGGCATGCACCACCATGCCCAGCTCCATTCCACAATGGGTTGTTGTTTGTTTGTTTTTTCCTAGTCTTTTAATAGATAGAAAATGCATTTCCAGTCTGGTATAACAAGCACCTACTCGACAACTTTTCAAGTTAATGATAAGATGAAATGTTTTTCTATGGTATATGCCACTTAGTTAATTTGTAAGTGTACACTTAAGAT
This sequence comes from Eospalax fontanierii, assembly GCA_035773235.1. Lineage (NCBI taxonomy): Eukaryota > Metazoa > Chordata > Mammalia > Rodentia > Spalacidae > Eospalax > Eospalax fontanierii. The sequence continues at coordinate 11,517,642 of CM069542.1, read as the reverse complement.
TTGAGAATCATTTAATGAATCATCTTTCTAGGGCTTTCCACTTTGAAGCACTCAAGCTCTTCCACTGAAGAAAATATTTATTATGAAAGACTTTCACAGGATTCCAGTTTCTTTCCTGCTTCTCAAGACTAGCTTTCATGTCTACCTAAACATCACTAGTTCAATTATTTGTTAGAAAATTAAAATTAAAAAATCTTTTCATCCATAGGATGGAGATTTCATCTTTGAAAAGGAAGGTAATGAAACTCTACCTTTCTTACAAAATGTTCCTAAAGACAAAGGGAAAAATTAAGTGAGAAACAGCATTAATCATGTTATTATCTAACCATTGTTTCTATATTAAGCAACAGGTTTATCATCTGTCTAAATTAGGAAACAAATTGCCATTTAATTCAGAATCTCATTACTTGTTGGCCAATGTGAGTAACTTGGAACTTTTATCTACACATAATGAGGCTGACTGGTAATAATGCCAATTACCAGATCACAAAGGATCTTCTGGGGCATTAATCCACACTCTTCTGTCCAGCTAGTCACTAGTAAGCAATGCCAGAATGAAGTGGTACTCACTTGTGGTACTCACTCTTCTCAAACAGAAAACTACACATGGCATGCTTGTGTCATGCATCAGAAAACAACAGAACAATTAGAACCACCCTCTTCAGTCACCTCAGACATATTTACTCATTCTGCCAAAGACCTGATGAATCTCAGTCATATATTGCCACTTACAAGATAGTATTTTGAATTTTCTAACAATAGACAACTAATCAAATGTTTCCATTTTGTTGCTAGAGCTAACCTACAATTTGTCAAAGCTAAATAATAGTGTTCTAAGTGCCTTCCTAGAGACCCTGATGCTAATACCATGAAGATCCTGTTTCCTCAAAAGTATACTACTATCATATTACCCAGGTTCCTAAAACAAAATAATTTCCCTTTATGAGCCACATTTTTTTGTCTTTTGAATTTCATTTTATTTAGTGTGTGTGTGTGTGTGTGTGTGTGTGTGTGTGTGTGTGTGGTATATGTGCACATGACACGATGTACATGTAGAGATCAGATACAATTTGCAGGAAGTCTGTTCTCTCCTTCCACCATGTCAGGACCCAGGGGGTCAAACTGAGGCTGTCAGTCTTGGCAGCAAGCATCTATAGCCACTAAGCCATTTTATTGGCTCCATTTTGGATTGTCATTTTTGAGACTGGGTCTCACTCTAGCCAAAATGGCCTTGAACTTCTGGCAATCCACCTACCTCAGCTCCTTGAGTGCTGAGGATTATAGGTATAAAGCCACCACAATGGCTACAAGTTACATTTGTATCTGCTTCTTTAAAAAGGCAGAACTCTTGGTTAAATGTCATAACTGAACATTTCAAAGTGCTTTCTAGAAATAAACATTTTTTGTTAATTCTCTTATTGATCAAAGTGCTCCATAACCTGAAAATGTAGTCAAATTATAAAATTCAAGTTTCTTTCATTTTTTAGCTGATCACAGTTATACCTAAATGAAAATGCACAGCTTTTCCAAATCCACAAAACTTAGCTAGCACTAAAGAGACACTGACTTTTCCTCAGTATCACAGAATATTTTACCATAACAAAAATATTTAGGTGTTTCAGTTCTGTATTACTATACAGGTACCCACTGAGGATAATGAATAGAATCAACTGCCCACTTAATACTGCTGTGTATCTAACTAAGCTAAGTAACTTGGGGGAAAGACCATAACAAAGTATCCCTTTTCAATTGATTTCTTATTTTTTCCAGATAACTTTACAGACAACACAGAATTGAGATAAAACTGAAGATCACTGTAAATCTGAAATTAACATTAGAACTTGAAGATGTACAAATTCCAGTTCTATACTGTTAGGCATTTGTCAAACGATAACCAAAAGTTTTAAGCTTATAAGATAATATTTGGATGATTTATACTATCATTGGTTATCTTGTTTGATCTTATACATTAATCAGATATTCTAGTAAACTCATTTTTTTTCATCTGGTTAGCCTTTGGGTTATCACCTCTCGATACATAATAGAGATGTAGATAAGCAAGAGAAAGATAACAAAGAAGTCATCCAGAAAGCCTAGAATTCCAAACAAGGCTTCAGGTACAAAATCTAGAGGTGATATTAAATAGAAAAAAGCTCCCATTAAACAAAGTATTATCCTGATTCGGAACATCCAGAAAAGACCCCCAACTGAAAACACTTCCCTGAATGCATGTCTCAGTAAAGTGGGCAGATCCATGATTCTTTCCATAATCTGGAGGAAGAAAAACAAATACAATGGTCTTTTAACATTTCAGATTAAAAAGTAATACAATTTCCTTACAATGTGTAAAACTCAGCTAAGATGAATTAAGTAGTTTCACACACTGAATACCACATTTTATAATTGTGCATTTTATTTAAAAATAGTTTAGTTACTAGATACTTACAAAGCAGATCTTACTCTAGACAAGTGAAAAACAAAGTATCAACATGCTTAAAATGTGGGATATAGATTGAGGATACTGTTTCTGAAAATCTGATGCCCCAAATGCTATATAATTTGAAGCGTTCTGAAATATAAAATCCATTAAAACCTAAAATTGATTTCAGAACATGTCAAATCTATCTCATTTGGGAGACTCTCTATAAAATCTATATAAACATTCCAAAATCTGGAAACTCTGAAGTTTGAGACCCTAAGGCTTTCAGATAAGTAATTCTATACTTGCAATCATGAAAAATTCAGGTTATCTCTAATCTGAATTAATACAGGAAACTATAGGCTGGGCACGGTTAGCTCACACCTATAATTCTCAGAACTTAAAAGAGGCTGAAGCAGGAGGATCACCAATAGTTAAAGAACTGCCTGGGCTACAAAGTGAAATCTTTGCCTGATCCCCTTTACAGGCACCCACCCACACACACAATTTTAAATAAATCTTTGTTTTTAAAGTTAGATATAGTGGTACATGCCTATAATCCCAGCATTTATGAAGTGGAGGTTGGAGGATCTGTAGATTAACCCCAAGACTTGGTTAACTGTGACCATGTCTCCAAGAAATAAAAATAGGTTGCTTTTAGCCAAACCTTGCACTGTAGGCAGAGCTACTTGGGAGGCTAAAACAAGAGGAGTTAAATTTAAGGCCAATCTGGTGAGATTCTCAGAAAGTTATAAAATGGGCAACAGTACCCATGCATACAATGCCTGTGGAGGTCAAAAGAGGGCATTGGGTCCCCTGCAAATGGAGTTTCAGATGGTTATTAGCGACCATATGGGTGTTGGGAGCAAAACGCAGGTTCTCTGCAAGAGCAGCCAGTGTTCATAACTGCTGAGTCATCTCTTCAGTTCCCATAATGACTTTTTATAGTCAAAAAACATTTGTTGGTAAAAAAGTATAAGGGCTCTCTCTGACTTTACACTGGCAATAACATTACTTACAGATCTTGGCTGCCCTGAGAATCTTCGGTTATAATCATTAACATCTTGACGCAATCTTACAACATCCTGAGACTGTTCATCCTCACCAAATACTGTCAGGAGTAGAGTTACCTGTGTGTCACAGAAAAAAGATGTTACACCTTCTGCATATCATCATTTTTTTTCACTTTGTATTGTTGAAGAGAATGAGAAGTTTCTGAATGTACACTTCATTCCTCTGAATAAAGCCAATATAGGAGGACAAGTAATTACTGACAGTAATTACTCAATACAAACGTAATTCTGAATTCCTGTAAGATAAAATGGGTACCACATCCAAATACTCATTTTAATCTTTCCCTGTCCATACCAGGATAAAACCAAACATATATGAATATGGAAAGATGATAAGAAAGCATTCAGTAACAGAGTGACAGCAAAAATATATACCTATCTATGCTGGGCATGGTGCCACATGCTTTTAATCCCAGTACTTTCAGAGAAAAAAAATTAAGAATTTCTGCTTTGGTATTAAAATAATGGTTCCTTATTCTCATTCATTTTTGACATATCTTTGAATGCTATCTTAATATGGTACTATAAGTTCCAACTCTGAAAACCACCAGCGTCTACTGTCATAGGCAAGATATAATTCCTGGTACAGTTATAGAAGTTTAGCTTTACTTCTTCCACGGTCATGGTAAAGAACGTTGGTATGCAACTGCCTCAAGACCACACAGGGATGCTCTGAGGTAAGAGGACCATGAAAAATAAGTATGTCTGAAAATGTAACATTCTATAAAGGATGGTCATTAATATCATGAGATAAAATGGGAAGGAATAAGAATGGGTTCAGTTTTAAATCACTCTGGATGCTTTTTTCTTCCCCAGGCTAAGAAAACCAGGGCTCTCTACCAGTTAGTTGTTTTCGAAACAGTTTCATGAAGGAATCACTAAGCACACTAGGTGGTATGAACAGCAGATACAGTCATTTTCCCAGATCTGTTAATAAAAATGTAAACTTTGAAATAAAATCATAATTCTAAGACTCCAGGAGTGTTAGCCCTCGAACGTCAGGACAGGTAAGTTGACCCTTTTTAAAGAGATTCTCTCTTTATGGCCTTTTTCTTCTTGTAGCTATTCTTTTTCATAATCTAATATAAAGCTTTTGGAACTTCAATTGTTTAAAAAAATCACAGTCTTATAGTAAATATCAATTGAACGTGTACTGTGAGATAGGCAGTGTGTTAGTGCTATGACACATGGAAAAAAATGACACAACCTTGCTTCTGAATGACCTCGATATCTACACAAGAAGGAAGGGAGGCAGACCTGTTCCACAGCTCGTTATATTGCATTGTAGGTGGTGTCATAACAATGATTGAGAATAAACTTTTGCCTGGGATGACCAGAAAGCTTGAAATACAAAGCAAAGTCTTGAAATGTGGACAGAAGTGTTTGGTGTGTTAATGTACATAGAAAAATGGTGAGTATGCTCTAGGCAGAGACAACAGCTTGTACACTGTCATTTCCATCACTATTTGCTAAAGGAGTCTACTGAAACGAGGTACAGCAGTACTTAATGCCTATCTTGCTTCCAAGATGAATGACTTTAAGTTTGGAACCAATGGCTGCAATATAAAGACAGCTTCATCACCTTACTAGTCTTTTACTTAGTTTTCAGATACTATAATACACATATGCCCCATGAAAAGCCATAGGTGAAGTCAAGAAGAGGAGACAGATGCTGGAACTAATTCTTCAGTTTTAGACAGGCTACTTGTTCTCCATTTTTCCCGCAGATGGCAAAACATAGGAAGGATTGCTAGCAAATTAGCTTAAGGCAACCTGAATGCCTGTGAAACACATGAAATTAGCCACAAAACAATGTGAAAAAAATCAGTTTTTCTTCTGACCATGTGAAAAAAAGAAAAAAGTAAATGAGAAAGATTTGGAATTATACAAACAAGAAGAAAATCTAGCTCTCACTGTCTGGACCAAAAAAAGGACAGGAATGTGGGAAAATGATAGCTACAGTAAAGGCTGAAAAGCATAGGCATACTTTAAGAATACTTATTACATGTTGCCACTAATGAAGTTCAAACAGAACAGGGCAAAGTACCATTATAAAAGGAGAAACAGTTTTATCTAAAAAAGAGAACTGTACATAAGTGAGACATATGAGTGTACATAACTTGCTACCATGTGACTAGTTCATTTATTCCTTTGCTAGTCCTACAACAAAGATGACTTAGGAAGAACTCCTTTATCACTTGTTTTTCATTACAACTATAAGGTTTCAAACAGAATTTCTTTTCCTGTGGTAAATTAGTGAGTTTCTTAAAAATCTATTTTAGAGACTGGAGACATGGATGAGCAGTTAAGAATACTGACTGCTCTTGCACCAAGGTTTGAATCTAGGCACCCACATGGCAGCCAACAACTGTCCATAACTCGTTCCAGGGGATCTGACAGCCTCTTCTGGCCTCCTCAGACACTGCACAGCATGACCTGGATGCGCTTAACATACAGGCAGACACAGCACTCATAACACATAAATAAGTAAAAAAAATTTTTTTAAATATATATTTTTTAAAAATTTAGTAAAGTCATAGACACACTAAATAAATGCAGTTTGGCTACAGAATATTTCACAATTTAAATACAAAAGCTGATAATATTTACAAAAGGTATTACTATAAATGATGTTTTTTTGGATATAAAACACTACCGTTTGTCTACAGATTGGACAACTGATTGCACCAAGCCACGACCCATATCGCCAGTATGCAATAATGCAGGCACCTAGTGAAAGAGAAAACATCAATAATGAAGTTTTAAAGTCTGTATATGCTGAGTTTCTCCTATTTAGTAATACTACCCTTTATATCTACATTGTTCATTAAATATTCCTTGAAAAATTTTTGCTTCATCCAACCAAATCTTTAGGCAAATTTAAATCTAGCAACCATTAAAATACATTTTTATTTAAACTACTAGTTAAGCAGCAGACATAGATACACAATAAGAAGCACTACCTGAGTGCTATGAGGTGTCACAGAAAATACTGTTTCCTATGTAAAGTAAACATGTTGGCAAAAATAATAAATCATAGCATACATTTTGTCCAAATCTGATGTTTGAAAAACTCATTTTTTTTTTTTTCTTTTTTGGTAAGAATTTTTTAAACCTGCTGTGCGTGGTGGCACACACCTGTATTCCCAACACTTGGGAAGCTGGGAAACATAGACAGTAAGATAATGGCTTCCACAGTAATACCCTTCCTCCATAACAAGAGTTAAAAAGTTCATATTAAATAAGATGTGGTGGCTGTAATCCCATCACTTGCTAGGTAGAACAAGATCAGCAGTTCAAGGCCAACCTCAACTACACAGCTAGTTCAAGACCAGTATAGGTTACATGAGACGCTTACTCTCCCTTCTTTCTTCCCCCCAAAGAAAACCAAATTACTTTAGTACTAAGGCTCTATGCCCTAATAAAATTTATATATTTTAGTTTAATATTTCAACTATTTTTTATTCTAGATGTATTTGATCTTTCTGCTTAAAGATAATTGTGAGAGGGAGTAAAGAGATGGCTTAGTGGTTTAGAGCATTGGCTGCTCTTGGAGAAGACCTGGGTTTGATTCCCAGCACCCACATAGTGGCAAACAATCGTCCATAACTCCAGTGTCAGGGGATCTGATGCCCTCTTCTGACCTCTGTGGGCACTGCAGGACATGGGTGCACTTATATACATACAGGCAACACACTCTAAACACATACAATAAAGTGATTTTTTAAAAAGATAATCATGAGAGCTGGGAAGATGGCCTCCATTTGCATGCACACTTATGCACACATATACATACGTACACACAAAGAGAAAAAAGAAACAAGGATAGATGGCATCTGAGGAACAGCAGCTGAAGTTGACATCTGGCCTCTACATGTACCCCCACATACATACATACATCATGAATACATACACATATACAGACACAAAGTAACACTGCCTAAAAGAAGAGTTTACAATGACCTCAAAAAGTGGTAAATGCACCAAGTGGATAACACTAAACTTTAGTTCAGTAACACGAATATTTTTGCTGTCTGTTACTCTTAAAGGGTCAAATTCACTTCTCTGTGCAGCTGTCCCCTCATATCTGTATCAAATCTGAATGAAGTGCTTTCACCTCAAAGTCCTCCCGGCTTTCTTCCTCTTGCCTTATCTACCAACTTCAAGTCTTTTCATGTTTCTTACTATTTTTTGAACCGGTTCTCATGTAGTCTTGGAACTCACTATGTAGTTGAGGATGACCTTGAACACCTTATCCTCCTGCCTTCACCTCCTGAGTCCTGGGGTTACAGGTATGCCCCATGATGCCCAGTTTATTTGCTACAGATCAACTCAGAGCTTCATGTATGGATGACAAGTATTCTACTAACTCGTCTACACTCCCAGCCCCTGTGTTCCTTACTCTGATCTCCAGAGGCCAGAACTTAGAAAAGGTAATAGTTCAACTGAGAAAATCAAGGTGACATATTCAAATCAGTTAAAAACTAGCTAAATTTTAAACTGTGCAGTGTTGAAGGAAAAGGAATGTATATATAGAGAGACAGACAGACCAACAGACAGAAATTTATGTAAGAGGAAGCACTTGAACTCAACTTGGTAGGACATGTAAGATTTAAGCATGCAAAAAACAGGAGAGGACACTTTTTTTTTTTTTTTTTTTTAATGAAGAAGGCAGAAAGAAATGGTTTTTGAGAACATTGGTGAGCGAACAGATGGATTTTCAGGAGCTAGCCAAATTAGGGAACAATTAATTCAACTTCAAGATCAATTCAAAAGCTAAACTACTTTATCTGGTACCTGTATTCTCATGGAATTCTATGTTAATTAGATACAGTTTATAAAGTACTTATTCTGATTTCACACAGAACCTATATGAAAGCAAAACTTAGGTCTGGAGAGATAGCTCAATTGGTAAAGTACTTGTTACACAAGCATAATGACTCTTGAGTTCCATCCCCAGAATCCATGTTTTAAAAAAGGCCGGCAGGGCTGTGAAGGGAGTGTTAAGACAGATGACTCAGTGGTTAAGAGGGCTGTCTGCTCTTGCAGAAGATACAGGTTCGAATCCCAGCACCTATATGGTGGCTAACAACCATCTGCAACTCCAGTTCCAGGGGATCCAACATCCTCTTCTGACATTCGAGGGCACTGCACAATATGGGTGTACTTATACACATGCAGGCAATACACACATACACATAAAATAAAAAATATTTTTTTTTTTAATTCAGGGGATTAGGAAGCTGGCTTAGTCTGTAAAGTACCTACTGACAAGCACGAGGGCCTAGGTTTGGATCTGAAGCACTCTTGTAAAAGCCCGGCACAATGGCATGTGGCTGTAATCCCAGCACTGGTAAGAGTGGAGGGAGACAGGCAGATCGTTGGAACTTGTTGGCCAGCCACTCTAGCCAAGTCAATGAGCTCAACATCAGGGAAAGACCCATACCTAAGATGGGTAATGACATACAACACTGACCTCTGACCTCAACACACAGGTACATAACCACGTAAGCACATACATATACCGTACATATATATATCTACACACACAAAAAGAAAGGAAAACTCAACCTGTTAGTGTTATTATTGCCATCTGTAACCATGTCCTTAGCTGTATTGCCTTTTCACCCGAGAGTCAATCTACTTGGCATATATTAAATTCATTTAATATCATTTTCCTCAAACTGGGATGTGGTTGTCCTTATTTTACAAATTATGGAACACCACTCCTGCACTGAAAAACTACAGCTCAAACACTTCATTCAGCTCATTCAAATATGCTATTACATGCTTGATGTTTCTCTCTTCAACTTTCTTCCCACCACAGAGAAAAATAGTTAAGTATCTTTTGGTGCAAGATATTATTAATAACTTGCACCTGGGCTATAATCTCTCTGACTCTATTTGCAAAATGAAAACAAAACCTCACTTGTATAAAAGAGAATTAAGTAATGCAGATTAAAAATGCAAATAAGGTGATTCTGTGGCTGCTGCTGTTCTTCATTTACTGTAATGAAGCAGATGTATAGCACTACATAAAAAAAAAATTAAATATTCCACTAAAGTGCTCCTGATATATGTAGCATTAACACACTTGAACTACAACCCCAAGAAATCATTTCTCTTTATTGAGAAATTGAGTAACTAGTTTTTAAACCTTTGAATTCATAGAGACTAAATAAATGTGTACAATATGGCCTGGGTTATAGCTAAGTTAGGAAAAGTGCTAGCCTAGCATGCCCAAGGATACAGATTCAATCTCCCCTATCACATAAACTAGGTGTGGTGATATATGCCTATAATCCAAGAAATTGAGAGGTAAAGGCAGAAGGATCACAGATTCAAGGTCATCCTGGGCTACAAAGCACATTTGAGGCCAGCCTTGGATATATGAGACCTTGTCTCAAAAGAAAAAATACCTAACAAGTAGAGCAGGATATCAGAAGCAATCTACCCTATTACCTCAGACCCAGAGGTAAAAGCAAGAACACAATACAACTATCAATTGACAGAATTATCTACTCACTGAATTAGCTAAGCCCGGGTTGGCAAATAAGCCCTTTTTGCTTGCCAAACCTCACTGATTCCTAACACCTGCCTAGAGGATGGCTGAAGTCATATTTAGATTCAAAAGAAGAGAGGGTCAGATGTATTGAGAATATCTACCAGAGGTCTCAGGGCAGTAAAGTTTCTGCCTTTACAGCTAGCCATTAACCCTTCTCCCCCATCTGAGAGTTCATTATTCTGCTGCTCATTAGCATTTCCACCAATTAAAAGACTGAAACTGATGGCTTAATGGGTAAACTACTTGTTATACAAGCATGAGGAAGAGAGTTCAGATCTCTAGAACCCAGGTAAAGCTGGACACAGTGACACACATCTGTAATCCTAATGCTCCCATGTAGAGATGGCAGGCAGAAACAGAAGAATTCCCCAGAAGCTCACAGGTCAGCTGGCCAGGCATACACAGTAGTAAGCAAGAGACTTTCTCAAGGTAGAAGGCAGCAATTGGGATGAAATCGAAGGCTTCATGCATGCTTGGTAAGCACTCTACCAAATAAGCTACATCTTCACCCTTAGAACATTATTTAGACGCTAAATATACTCGGATAACAACTAGAAAAGGCTATCAGAAGCAATCTACTTTTCCCAGAAAATAGAAAATGTGATTTAAAAAAATTAGGAATCCAACTTATATACACAAATAGGTCGTCTGGTCCGTTTAGCCAAGTATAGTATTGTTTGCTTACCACAAAAAAGATGTCCACAGTTCGTTTCAACAGGGTAGGAGGCTTGATGTAAGCAGATTGGACAGTACATCTCGGTATAGAACTGCTGTCGAGCAGGAGCAGGGGCATCCTGGTGAGAAGATATGTGCACACATTTATACCTTATACCTCTCTCAAAACAAAAACATAAACACAACAGCTTAAAGTCTTAAAAGTCTGAGAAACTTCAGAAGCTATATTGTATCAGGTGTACTGGCACACGCCTTTAATCCCAGGACTCAGGAGACAGAGGCAGGCAGATCTCTGTTGAGTTTCAAGGCCAGCCTGGTATATACGGTGAGTTCCAGGCCAGCTGGGGCTACAGTAAGACAAAAAAAAACAACAAAAAAAGCTATATTGTTTTCTGCAATCTGCAATGCTATCCTCCCTACTTCCTAAACACAAATCTAAAGAAAAAAAATGGATTAACTTGAGGTATGTCTTTTACTCTGTTGGAATGAATAAATTACCTTGAGTACCAACAAGCTAATACATAAACCAAAGAATAAGAAATGTCATGATGGGGTGTAGCTCAGTGGGAGAGCACCCACTTAGCATGCATGAGGCCCTGGATTTGATCCTCAATATCACAAAAAGTGTCAAAACTATTATTCGAAATACTCAGGTTTTATTTTTTTTTTAAACATTTTTTTGAGACAGTGTCTTGCTCCTGTGTAACCTGGCAGACCTGAACTTCGAAGCAGTTCTCCTGCCCTAGCTTCTCAAGTGCTGGGATTATAGGTATTTATCTGGTTTCACTTTTCACATCTTTCTCATTTTTCAGCCTCCTAACAAGCATTGTATATATGTTCCACCTTACATAACACTAAAATTTAACTTTCAGAGAAGAATTGCTTATTTTGAAAGCAGAAAAAATTTAGCACTATTGGTAACTTGAACTTAGTCCTTCACACAGTCATGCTAGTAAATGTTAAAATGTTTCTCTGTGCACAGTTCTGTAATCTCAGCACCTGGGATGTGGAAACAAGAAAATGTAAAGCTCAAGGTCAGGTACACACATAACAAGTTCCAGCACTGGGCTCCAGGCGACCATATCTCAAAAAAACAAACCCAAACAAATATATACATACATAAGTTCCATACTTGATCACAGCAGTGTTGAGTATAACTACTAGCACAACAAACAGACAACATCAAATACCCCCTGGAATATTAAGTGCTATGAGGGCAAAAACTCCATTTTCAGGACTCAATGTAGAATCTCAGGACCTAGAAAAATACCTAGCACTAACACAAAATGTATACCTTTTTAAATCTTTACCAAAGCAAGCTAACTTATATTAGAAAATTCTAATCATAAAACATTTATTAAATATAAAAACTACAACTTGAATAAAAGATCTTTGTCACAATGTTAATAAACCATAATTAAGCTCATTTTTTTTTTTCATTTGTTGGTTTTTTGAGACAGGGGTCTCCCTGTGGTTCCAGCTGGCCTGGAACTTGCTATGTAGACCAGACTGATCTCACCAAATTCTGCCTGCCTCTGCCATCCGAGTACAGGAACTAAAGGTGTGCGTCAACACACGTGGCCCTTCATATTTCTTAAGACAGCACCAAATTACCAAAATATTCTATAACCCAAGATGGAATAATCATGTCAGTGGTAATACCTTAAAATGTATAGCACTTAACTTTCTCCTTTCCACCTTCTTCAGTTTCTTTTTTTTTAAGAAAATTACAATAAAAGCCCTGCATAGGAGCCAGAGACAGGTAGATCTCTGTGATATGGAGGACAGCCTGGTCTACACAATGAGTTCCAGGCCAGCTGGGGCTGCCTCAAAACAAAACAAAGAGCCCCACACAGTAGCTCACACCTGTAATTCGAGTACCAGGGAAGCAGAGGCAGGAGAATCACTGCAAATTCAAGGCAAGCTTGGTGTACCTAATGAGTTGCAAGCTAGCCTCAACTAAAAGAGACAAATTTACAACAAAAAACTGCTGTCCAATAGAACTTTCTGCAATAAGAGGAATCTTACTCTGTACTATCCTTTAAAAACACGTGGTTACTGTATATTTGAAATGTGGCTAGCGTCCTTAAACTACTGAATATTAAATTTAATAATAAAATTTAAATAGGCACACAACACAGGAAAGGCTTGAGAGCTTAATTCTAACTTTTAAAATATTTTATATGTAGTGTGTGTGGAGGGGGGTGCCCACAGAGGTTAGAGGTTGGCTTCAGATCCCTTGGCACTAGAGTTGTAGTTGTGAACTGCCTGATGTGTGTAATGGGAACCAAATTCAGATCCTCTAGAAGAGCAGCAAGCACTCCTGACCACTGAGCCCTCTCCAGCTCCCTTAATTCTAATATCATGCCTGAGGAAAAGTATGAGGTAGGTAAATGGGACCATATCATAAAGAAATCAGGAAGACCTCAATCTAGAAAACTGCATACTTGAACCATTTGTGTAACTGCTCATATGAATTTATGCAAATCTTACAGATCTAATGGTTTTTAAAATATTATTTTTATGTATATGAGTGTATTGCCTGCATGTATGTAAGTGCACCCATGTCATGCAATGCCCATGGAGGTTAGAAGAGGGCGTCAGATTCCCTGGAACTGGAGTTAGGACAGTTGTTACCCATTATCTGGGTGCTGGGATTCAAACCTGGGTCCTCTGCACAGTATCCAGTGCTCTTAACCCCTGAGCCATCTCTCCAGCCCTGAGATCTAATGTTTTAATGTGAGTGATAATTGCCTTATCATGTTTGAAGATTAAATAAGATAGATGTTTGTAAATTATAAAACACTATCCCAATATCAGTTATTAACAGATCTGAAACAAAGTACTAAACTACTCTTGTATCACTGAACTGAAATTTCTTGAAGGTAGGAATTTTTGTTGTGTTCACAACTAATTTTCAATGCTTAGAACAATGTCTAGCATAAAGTAGAAGTTCAATGGCAAATAGATAAATTATAAAACATTCACTAAAACTAAAGTTTGAGTAGGAAAACATTTTCCCCTGTGGTTATAGAAGGAAAGCAACATCTAGTTTTTGTATTGATGTTAACTGTGTTGATATGAAGCTATATAATATGCCACTACTCCAGTGCATAAGCTGTATTACATTTTCAGTTCTTAGAAATTCTATCTGGTAAAAAGTAAAGAAAAAGAGAAAAGTTTTCTTCTCTGCCTTACTATTTCTGTTAACTTTGACCACTGAAGCCAAAGGGGGTGGACACACACAAACAATGGAAGGTTACTCCTTCCATTCATGGTTTTGTCTTAAGAGTTGTATCCTCTTTGAAGATAGGATTTTGCCAGGTATGGTGGCACACAACTTTGATCCCAGCACTCAGGAGTCAAAGGTGAGCGGATCTCTGTGAGTTTGAGGTCAGTTTGATCTACATAGTGAATTATAGGCTGCCAGGGCTACATAGTGATACCCTGTCTCAAAGACATATAAAAAAGGATTTCTATTTCATTTAAGACCAATTACAGTAATTATTCTTGTACAAATAAACAGTATAAAAATGGTTCTCTTAAGTTGGGCATGGTGGTGCATACCTTTAGTCCCAGCACTCAGGATGCAGAGGCAGGGAGATCTCTGTGAGATCAAGGCCACTTGGTCTACATAGTGAGTTCTAGGCTAGCCAGGCTACAGGGAGACCCTGTCTCAAAAAGACCAAAACAAAAAGTTCTTTTTAAAGAGAAGTTAATAAAAATCATGCATGAATCCAAACAGATTAAAACTAGGCAATCTGCTGCTGTGTTTGGTGACTCTTGCCAGTAGCACTTGGGAGACAGAGACAAGAGGATCAAGAGTTCAGTCATCCTCAGCCACATAAAGAGTTCTAGGTCAGACTAGAATACATGAGACCACCTCAATGCCCCCACCCAACCAAGGAAACAGTTTACTTAATATGAAAATAAATAATATGTAGAATAATGTAAGGCAATTTGAAGGAAGAAAAAAGCTGATGCTTTTCCAAAGTAATTTATTAATGTTTCATCACCACTGAATATACAAGGAGCAACTACTCCTTAACATAAATGCACATATTAATATTACATAACCATACCTGTTCTGTCTGAAGTTGTTCTCGAAGTACCCTGACTAATTCTTGGTTTTCTGGATGAATATTCTGCTGCACATTTCTGTTGAATAGATACAATAAATTTAGAAAATTATCACATTAACCCATCTCCCATATTGATGTAATTTTTGAGCTAGAACTACTGGCAATCACAGGCCATCAAGATGGGCTTAGTGGGTACAGGCAATTGCCATCCAAGTTTGATGACCTGAGTTCCATCCCCACAACCCATGCAAAGGTGGAAGGAGAGAACTAACTCCAAAAACTTGTCCTCTTACTTCCACATGTGTGCCGTGACATGCACTCCCATGCCAATTAATAATAAATTTAAAAATTTAAGTTATTTACTGTTCGTTTGTGTGTGTGGTGTGTGCACATGTGTGCCATGGCAAGCACATGGGGGGCAGAATCTAACTTGTGAGAATCAGTTTTCTCCTAATGCTATGTGGGTTCTGGGCACTGAACTCAGGTTTGACCCACTGACCAACTCGCTGGCCCAATAAATAAATATTTTTAAATTTAAAAAAAGAACTACTGGTAATGGTAACATAAGTATAACTGAAGAAATACAACTGCACTGCAATTCCAGGATTGCATATTCTAGTCTACTCAAGAGCAACTTCCCCCAAATTTATGATCATCAGCTGATTTCAGGTATAATTGATAAATGGTAAAATCCAGCCTGGTATCTTGGGGATTTATTGCAATTAGAAGCTAACAAATAATGTACAGATTAACACATTTCAATTGTGAAATTTCTTTAAAATAAGCAGTTATATAATTCTACATATTATAAATACATTTGAACACATTTCCACATCTAATTAGATCTTGTTCCTAACTTTTCAGGAAGGAAGAACAGAAATTAAAATTAAATAATGCAGAAAAGCCAAAAAACTGACCATGCCATTAACATCTTAAGTACAATGGAGAACCAAAGGCAAGAAGTTGGTGGCTAATATAAAGAAATTGGATTAGGCTATAGACTTCTTTACTAAAATTAAACATCATGAACAATATTCTAAGGAAGAACAATCTCAGGATGACATTATATAAAAGTCTTTGCTTAAGCTGACTACGGCTTGTTTCTGAATCTCAGCATGTAGGAGGCTCTTATATAAAAATGCAAGTTTTAGAAAACAAAGCTGACAAAATATAACCAGTAGGTCAGTGAGGACATAAAGGCAGTTTATAGTCGAATATCTAATAGAAGTACAAAATAAATGTAAAGAATCTTCTTAAACAATTTAAGCCCCTTAAATTTTAATAGATTCTTCCCCAACCCAGAGAGACACCTCTAACCCCAGGTGGCCTGGAACTTGCTATGTAGACCAGGCTGCCCTTGAACTCACAGAGATCTGCCTGTCTCTGCCTCCAAAGTGCTGGGATTAAAGGCATGCACCACTAGGCCAGGTATTTTCCAAGATAGGGTTTTGTTATTAATATACTACAGGCTGGCCTCAAACTCGGGATCTTCCTTCCTCAATCCTCTGAGTGGTGGGATTATAGGCAAGACACCATACCCAACCTGGTAGACTCTCATTTTAAAATAAGTTACAGGCTGAGAAGCATAGTGGTGAATTCCTGTAATCCCAGTATTCAGGAGATCACCCATGTTACAGGCCAACCTGGTTTATATAATGAGTTCTAGGCCACCTAGAACCACACAGTGAGACCATAGCTCACAAAAAGTTACATTCTTGTTACTGAATAAGTGATCTATAAAAGAAAACTATTGTATATGAACTCAATATATCAAGGAATTGTCAAACACAGCAAATACCTTACATAAACACCAGTGACTAGCTAAACAGTATTTATCAAAAACCATTCCCTTTCCAGACTGCAGACATGAACTTTATGCCTAGAAAGTCTTTCGTTAACTTTATTCCATATAAGGCAATATGTAAGAATTCTTAAATCTAGTGGAATATTTGAAATGTCAAAATATAGCCCAGTCCTCTACAACAGAAATCAGTACTCTTAACTGCCAAGCCAGCTCTCCAGCCCCAGTTCATTTAACTTTTTAAGCTCTCCTGAGATAATGGGTTGAATTTCATTATTTCAATGTAGTTATCTACTTGTCTCAGCATCATTTGTTGAAATAACTGGGTGATCTTGGCACCCTGTTAAAGATCAGTTGACTATGGATATACAGGCTGAAACTTTTCTGGTTTGTTTTGTTCTGTTTTATCTGACCATTTTTGAAGCCTGATTCTGTTACACTAGTACATTATCTACTATTCCAACTGACAATTTGGTAAGCATGCATCTTACATTTTCTTCACCCTAGTCGGTATTAAAAAATGAAGAGAATATGCTCAAGAGTCCTGCGGCAATACATAAATTTCTCCTGTTTCACTTATACTAAAACAGGTTGTATTCCTAAGAACAGCCAGTCTACCAGTTACAAATTGACTTCTCTCCATTATATCCCCAAGTATATACTATGGAGGACAATTCCATAAAGTACTCTACTAAGCTTAACATGGTGGCAAATACATGTAATTACAGCAGAAGCAAGAGAGGATCACTACAAGTTGAAGGCTACCCTGATTTACATAAGTGAGTTCCAGGCCAGCTTGGGCTACAGGGTGAGACCTGTCTCAAAAATCAAAATAGCCTTCAGTCTGCCTTGGATTCCTGTGAGCAACCTTCTTCGCTGGTACATCTGATCTCGTCCACTGCCTTTCCACTTTCCTACCACCTGAACAACTCCATTCTCCCTGCCCCACATTCTATTTTCCTTCTAGCATTGGGCAGGCCCACTCTTTCTCATAGCACCACAGATCTCGACTACACTCTGAGCTAAGACCCCCGTCCCCACTGTGTCTGATCCCCCTTACTCAAACCAACTCAATTTTTCAGTCTAGTTTGTTAAAGCCTTTACAGGTTGTCCCCACTCGAACTTGCCTTTGCACTCCTGAGATGAGGCTTCTACCCTGGACAGTGCCCACACCCAACTTCCTTGGATTCTGGAGACCAGTCTTCTTCCTTGGTAAATCTGATCCTGCCCACTGCATGTCCACTCCCCTTACCACCACAGCAATCCCAACTCCCCCACCCCCATAACCTATTCTCCTTCTAGCCTGAGGCACAGGCACACTTTTATTCTTAGTCTTCCAGATCTCTAGACTAGCTTCTTACCTCTGTCTGGCTGTCAATTCTCCAAATGGCCCACCCCTCTCCCCACAGTGCTCCAGTGCTAGGCTTTTGTGTCCTTTAGTACAGGCCTAGACCTTTGTAAACTGCCTGAGAAAGCCTGAATTCACCCTCTGCCTAGCTATCTTCCCAAATTGTGTTGTGCCTGCTGCCTAGAGGGAACCAGACCATAAGAGAGAGCTTGAGAGCATCTGATCTCACTTAACTTGTGCCTCTGAGGGAACTCCTGAGCAGCTGAACTGAACACATCTAGTCCTGCCAATATAAAATGAAAAAAGATAACTTCAAGCCTTGACCAACCAGCTTTTCAAACCCAATAAGAAAACAATCAATTTATATCAAGTATGACCAGTCCTATAGAAGAGCTCTACAATGAGAACCCTAGAGATAACCCAGGATACAGAGTTTAAAGAACAATCATAAACATGATCAAAGAAGCCAATGAATTTAAAGAACACACACACACAAAAAAAAAAAATCAAAGAACTAAAAGAAGATAGGGATAAACTTCTGACTGAATTCACAAAAGAGATAGAAATATTGAAGAATACTCAGGCTGAAATGAAGGAAGCGAAAAACTCAATAAGGCAATTTGAAACAACAGGAGAAAGCCTCAACGATAGAATGAATGAAATGGAAAACAATTATCAAGACTGGATGATAAAGTTGAAGAAGTGGAGCACTCAAGCATAGATTATGAAAAAATTTTTTAAAATACAGGAGTGGAATATGCAGGAAATACAAGAGACCATTAAGACCAAATTTACACATCATAGGCATAGAGGAAGATGAATCTCAGGATAATGGTACTGACCAGATTTTCAATAAGATTGCAGAGGGAAATTTCCCAAAATTAAAAAAAGACATGCCCATATAAATACAATAAGCACATAGAACACCAAATAGACAGGACCAGAAAAGAAATTTCCCACAGCATATCATAGTAAAAATCCTAAGCATATAGAACAAAGAATTCTGAAAGCTGCAAAACAAAAACAAGTCACATATAAAGGAAAATTCATCAGAATTAAAGTTGACTTTCCAGTGAAAGCCTGGACCAAAGTACTCCCAGTTCGAAATGACCAGAGATGCCAACCTAAAATACTTTACCCAGCAAAAATGTCAATAATAGTTGAAGGGGAAAGAAAAATCTTTCACAACATGAATAGGCTGAAAGAATTCATGTCCAAAAACGAATATACTTGAAGCAATACAAAGAGCTGAAGAAAGGAACAACTATGCCCAAGGGACAACAGAAAGGAACTAAATGAAGGTACAACTGGGAACCACAAAGTTAGACCAAGAATGTAAACAGAAATTAAAATGACAGAACCAATACATATATTTCAATAACTTTAAATATCAATGGACCGAACACCACAGTCAAAAGACACAGGCTAGTTAAATGGATCCAAAAACAAAATACATCTTTTTATTGTCTATTAGAAACCCATCTCACCTTCAAGGAAAGGCACTACCTTAATGTGAAAGGATGGGGGGGGGGGGAACATATATATATACATATATACATATATATACATATATACATATATGATGTCACTAAGAAACAAGCAGGAGTTGCCATTCTAATATCTGACAAAACAGACTTCAAACTAAAACTACTCAGATGAGATAAAGAAGGTCACTTCATTCAGATCAAAGAAACAATTAACCAAGAAGATAATTACAATCATGAACATAGATGCACCAAACTCTGATGTGCCCAACTTCAGAAAATCAGTACTACAGGACTTTAAGACACAGATTAATCCCAACTCACTAACAATAGGGGACTTCAATATTCCACTGTCTCCATTAGACAGGTCAACTGGACAGAGAATAAACAGAGACATCTGAATTAAACAACAGCATACACCAAAGAGACCTAATATACAAAGAATTTTCTATTCAGTACCCCATGGAACTTTCTCCAAAATCAATCACAGTCCTAAGAGGGAAGTTTATAGCTCCATATGCTTAGATTAAAAAATCAGAAAGAACACAAATAAACGACTTAACACTGCAATTCAAGAATCTTGAAAGGCAACAACAAATGAAACCCAAATCCATCAGATAAGAAGAAATAGCAAAAATCAAAGCACAAATTAATGAAATAGAAACAAAGAAAACAATACAAAGAATCAATGAATCCAAGAACTAATTCTCTGAAAGGATAAACAAGATAGACCCTTAGACCAGTTAATGAAAAGAAAGAAAGAACAACTCTAAATGAAGAAAAACTAGAAGCATTCCTCTTAAAATCAGGGACCAGACAAAGCTGTCCACTATCTCCATTCCCTTTTAATATAGTTCTTGAAACTCTTGCTAGAGCATCATGACAAAAAAGGAAGTTAAAGGAGTACTCATTTGAAATGAAGAGGTCAAATTATCACTTTTTGCAGATAACATGACATTATACTCAAGAGATTCCAAAAATACCACCACAAAACTCCTAAAAATGATTAACACTTTCAGTAAAGTTTAAAGTTACAAAATTAATCTACAAAAATCTGTAGCCTTTCTATACACCAATAATAAGCAATTGGAGAAAGAGTACAAGGAGATGCTCCCATACACAACAGCCTCAAAAAAAAAAAAAAATCTTGAATAAACCTGACCAAAGACATTAAAGAAATCCACAGTGAAAATTTTAGATCTTTAAAGTGAGAGATTAATGAGGACACCAAAAGATGGACTGGAAGAATTAATATTGTGAAAATTAACATCCTACCAAAAGCAATATATAGACTCAGGGAAATCCCAATCAAAATCCCCATGACATTTTTCACAGAATTAGAAAAAATGATCCTAAAATTCATATGGAAGCACAAAAGACCCCAAATAGTCAAAGCAACCCTGAGCACAAAAGAGCAATTCACAGGGGATTACTATATCAGACTTCAAACTATATTACAGAGCTTTAGTCATAAAAACAGCATGGCATGGCACAAAAACAGACCGATAGACCAATGGAATATTGAAGACTCAAACGAGTACATGCAGTTTCATCCACCTGATATTGACAAAGGGGCCAAGAACACTCACTCAAGGAAAGACAGCAACTTCAGCAAATAGTTCAGGGAAAACTGGGTCTCTACCTATAAAAGAATGAAACTAGAACCTTACACCTTGCACTTCAAATGGATCAAAGACTTCAATGTAAAAGCTGAAACTCTGAACTGTTAGAAGAAAACATTGGCAATAACCTACAAGATATAGGTGTAGGAAAGGACTATCTAAATCGGACATCAGCTGCTCAAGAATTAAGGCCAATAATCAACAACTGGGACCTCATTAAACTAAAAAGCTTCTATACAACAAAAGAAACAACCAATGAAACGAAAAGAAAACCCACAGAGTGGGAGAAAATCTTTATGAGCGACACAGCTGACAGAGGTTTAACATCCAGAATATATAAAGAACTCAAAAAACAAAGAAGAAAACAAGTGACCCAACTAAAAGATGGGCTAACGATCTGAGCAGAGACTTCTCAAAAGAAGAAACAAAGACGGCTAAGAAATGTCTTTGTAAGTGCTTGTCATCCTTAATAATTAAGGAAATGCAAATTAAAACCGCTTTAAGATTTCATCTTACCCCAGTCAACTGGCTAAGATGAAGAGAACAAATGATACTAAATGCTAAAGAGGATGTGGGGAAAGAGGAATGGTCATTCACTGCTGGTGTGACTATAAACTCATATAACCCCTATGGAAAGCAATGTGGAGAACTCAAAAAAAAAAAAAATATATGAACCTACCATTGGACCCAGTTATACCACTCCTCAGCATATACCCAAAGGACTCATCCTATTGCAGAGATACTTGTACATCCATGTTTGTGGCTGCTCTTTTTTTTTTTAATAAACAATATCTAAGGGATACCAGGGAGGGAATGCATGACCATATGGAAATAGAATCATACAAGTTCCCGGGACCCTACTCATATGAACCTACAGCAGTCATTTCAGCATACTCAACACCCATGCAAACAGACAAACACTCAGCATGGAACTGGGAAAATGGGTAACAGACCCCGAACTCTGCTGAAATATTGACAACTGATTACTGTTGGGTGAGGATGAGCTAATCTTCCTACTCTGGATAGGCTGACTAGACCTCAGTGGGTGAACCTGCACTCAGGAACATTTGGGGACACTAACTTGACACAAAAGACCTTAACACAGATGAAAGAATGTACAGATTCCAGTTGGAGGGCATGGGAGGGTGCTGGTGGAGAAGAGGGCATAAAGATGATTAAGACTGATTGAGATGTTCTGTGTGAAATACACAATGATTCAATTTTTAAAAATGAAAATAAAATAAGTAAATAAATAATAAAAATTTAAAGTACCCTACTGAGATAATGATGATGTTATCCTAGGGGCTGGAGGGATGGCCCAGTGGTAAAGAACACATACTCTTCCTGTAGAGGACCTAAGTTTGATTCTCAGCACTTACACTGGGCAGCTCACAAATGCCTGTAACTCCAGCACCAGGGGACCTGACTACTTTGGTGTCACACTCTCATGCACATAACCACAGAAAGATACACACAAAAATACACATAATTTAAAAAATAATAACAATTCAAAAAAATCGTTTAAAAAAGGAGGGGGCTAGAGAGATGGCATAGCAGTTAAAAAGCATGTGAATTTTTTTTTCTTAAAGATTTTTTTGTTTATGTGTGTGTATGAATAAATGCATATAGAAGTGCCTGTCTCAAAAACCAAAACTAAACCAAATAAAAGTTTTCTCAATTCATTTATCCTTCAGTCTCACCTGAAAAGTGCATAGAGGAGGGTGGCAATCAAAGTGAAACTGACCACCACTGCCACAAGTACTTGATCGCTTACTCCTTCTATAACTGAATCATCCAGTTGCAAACTCTGAACTTCACTGTGATATCTGGCCATTCCAGGTCTAAAACACAAGAGAGCAAACTATTAATTACAAATGACATGATGAAAATGAAATCTACCAATAAATATACTGTAAGTATAGCTTAGCACTAATATATTTAATACTTATATCATGTTCTTTAATAGCATTAGGTACAACTCCAGTTAAGGTTCCTCCGTTAATGAGGTCTCTAAAGTTTTCAAGAAACATTATTTGGGGGAGACAAAATACTATTTCCTTTAAAAAAAAGAAAACAACTATATTTATCATTTACATTTTTTAAAACAAAACTTTTTCAGTTGGCAGAGTGCTTGCCTGGGTCTGAGTTCCAGCACTTCATCAAACTGACTATTGTGGTGTGTGCACTTCCAGAGCTTGGGAGACTGAGGCAGGAGGATCACTGTGGTTCAAAGCCAGCCTGGCCTACAAAGTGAGACACTGTTTCAAAGGAAAAAAACTCAAAACCAAACCAAAAATAAATAAAATATGAAACTTTTCCTGTTAGGCTTAGCTCTTTTAAGGAAAAAGTTTCTTCTAGCTCAGCTGCTCTTTTCTAACTCCTGATTATCAAATAAAGTCTCCAAGTAGACCTCACCTTTCTGTGTATGGATGAGGAAGGAAATATAGTCTTCTAAAACATTACAATATTACCTAGCACATCCACTGTACATGGGGGAACCTAGAATTTGTTAACGTACAAATGCCTTACCAAGCTTGAAGTGTTTGCAATTTGAAAAGTAGAATTCATTTTGGCAACAAGACATTTAAATCTCTACTAAAAGTATTTGAATTATTGAAAAGTTTGGGGCTTGAAAAACTACTGGCCTCATCTGAAATGACTCTCATCTTATGGTTCAAAATTCTTTGAACTACCTGGAATAAGGAATCACTCCGAGGCTGCAAGAGGACATGGAACTCTCCTTCCTTCCTATACTCTAGAGAAAAATGATGGCACCCAATACTACAAGTACCAGGGGAGACAATCTAACTACATTCACAGATACTTACTTCTTCAGTGGACAAAACTCTGTGAAGTTCAAAGTCTTATAAGAAACCTAAAGGGAAATGATGGAAATATTCAATTAGAAATGTGATGGTATAAATAAAATTTAGCTCTTCATTTATAGAACTTATTGCAGCACAGTTTTATCCAGGCTTGAGGACCTATCTGAGTTGGCAGAGTGCTTGCCTAGCATGTATAAAACCCTCATTTTAATCTCTACTACTATATAAACTGGATGTGGTGGCCCATATTTGTAATCCAAGCATTTCGGGAGGTAAAAACAGGAGGATCAAGAAATTCAAGGTCATTCTTAGCTACACAACAAGATAAAAGTGGGGACCAGATTAGGTTCATCCGAAAAAAAAAAAAAAGAGTTTTATCCAACGTCATAATCAGATGAGTCTCTCTTAAAAGGAAAATGTTTGGTGTAAAAGACTAATACTCTTGAAATGAATCTACTTAGCTGCTAGTAAATTACTTCTTATGGAAGAAACTAAGTCAAGGAAACTTATTAAGGTCAGGTTTCATCAACCTTACACAAAGTAGTAGCCCGATATATCAGGAACTTTTAAATGACAGGTTTCAAATGCCATTACAAGGAAACTCAAGAGAAAGAGACTTTCAGTATTTTCATTTAAAAAACAAGAAACAAATACACCAAAAAGCACCACATGAACTGCCAGCTTAAGCTGGAGGGGGGAAGCTTTAAAAAAACATCAGGGGCAGGCCAGATAGGCAATTAAGATTTTTACTTTATTAAGTGTTCTCTTTTCAAACTAGAAATGTTATGGCTGTGTTGAAAGTTCTAAATCCTAAATACAGGGCTAGGGGATGTAGCTCAGTCGGTAGAGTGCTTGCCTAGTACACATGAAGTTCCAGGTTCCATACCCACCACCGTATAAACACACTGGGGAGGCTGACGCAGGAGGTTCAGAAGTTTAAAATTATCCTTGGCTACAAAGGGCGTTGAAGACCAACGTGGACAACCTGAGACCCAGTCTCAAAAAAAAACAAAACAAAAAACAAACAAAAAAACAATCGTAAAGGAAATGAGAACTTCTTTTAAGTGCTAAAGGAACCAAGACAATGTTTCTACTAAGACTCCAAGCCTTTAATTACAGATTCTAATTAATACTGTGAGGATTAAGTCAAAGAGACAAAAATGCTTCAAGTCAAGTGCATGTTATTGTTATTATTCATGCTATCCCTAAAGCAGCTTACTACTTGGTACTTCTGACTCCACTTTTCGGACAATGGATGACTGCAGCCCTTGGGTAGACCACAGGGAGCACTCTGTCAGGGAGTACCACTCAGCACACACTGATGAGTAACTCATTCTTGGGAGGAGAATGAAAGCCACCTTGTAAAGTTATCATGATTAACTGAAATGGGCATATTAAAATCGTATCAGGAAACAAGGCCTAAGACCTTACCAGACACACCAGACCAAGAATAGGCTGTAACTCCCTCACCTGGACCCCATAAAGTGATGGTATGGCCCCATACAAACCTATCAGGTGTTTGCATCAAGAATCAACATGCAGAGGATTGTCACTGGAGTTTCAGCTTGGCTTGCTCTCCTGCTCTTGACACAGTCTGTCTGACTGCCTAGCCACCAGTTTGTCCATCTGACTTAGACTGGAACCTGTTGGTTCCTGCTTCCAGACTTGGTTTGGCCTTTCACCTTGTACCTGGACTCTGCAGCTTCACTCTCAAACCCTGATTCCAGCAGCTGCAACTGCAGGCCCCTCCTAGCACTAGTCTGATTTGCTATCAGTCTTCCTCTCAACCCACTTCTGAAACCTTCTGAACTTTGCCTCTGAACCATATTTATGCATACAGATATACTTCCTATGTGCTATGTGGTATGTGAGCTGAAAGTTAAGATTGGAATAAACAACCTACATTTGTCTTGGTCAGATTATTAAAGTGGGAGGGATTATACAACAAACTGCTGCCACTGAAACTATTAAACCTTGCCAATTTATTGCTAGTCAATAAATTCTAAAAGTGTGGAAAGACACAGATGTAGTCATCTATGTTTCTAGTATAGAACACTCATAATAAATTCCAAAATTTGGGGCTGAAGAGATGGCTCAGTAGTTAAGAACACTGGTTGTTCTTACAGAGGACCCAGCTTCGATTCTCCACACCTACATGGCAGCTATCAACTGTCCATAACGCCAGTTCCAGGGGCTCCAATGCCCTCTTCTGATCTCTCTGTAGGCTTTGCATGACATGGGTGCACTTAAATACATACATACAAGCAATGCACTCATACATATTAAAAAAAATTAAATTAAAAAAAATTCCAAAATTTGGAAACACTGCCAAATAGCACCATTGTCCCTTGAATCTGATAAACAGCTGTAGAGTAGAACTAGCTTCTACCCAGAGTAAGGACTACAACAGCAGTTAAGAAAAGTTCAGTTCACCTTTCTTGAGTCTTTTCCTTAAGCTTTCAAAGAAAGGGGTGTGAGGCTGGGGGACTGACAAGAGACAAAAACAAAGAAAAGGAGAAAAATGGGAAATTGCAGAAGTTCCCGTAACAAGGAAAATCTTTTTCTCCAAGCTCATGGAGCAACTTGATGCACATGGCTTCAGTAATTCCATTCAATGAGCTTTTAATGTCACTTCTTCATGGAGGCTAATTAGAACCACAAACTATGCATAAAAGCACTGCGGATCAACAGTCAAGCTTGGAAAAGCATGTTAGGTCAATTATATCAAAGCCTCAGAAACCTAAGCAGCTGGAGTCAAGGTGCTTACTATATACACCACAGCCCCTCCAACGAGGCAACAAGGCTAATAGCTATGGTTTCCACAGCCAAGTCAAGGCTGAAGTCAATGTTAACATGCATTATTTACTTACCTAACAACAATCACTCACTTAACATGTCAGGCATTCTATAGAAACAGTATAGTATGGAATGTAGAAACCCTGGTTTGACGAATAATCCAGAGGCACCAACAAAGAAACCATAAGCCGAAGAGATTTGTAGTTACAATTTCCAAATGTTTCTCTGCCCTTTTAAGAATGTTTACAAGAAAGGCCTTTGTGAAGACTTCAGCTAAGATTTATTATTTATTTTGATACCAAGGATTGTACTCAGAAGGCCTGATGTAACCAATCTACCACTGAGCTACAGTCTCAGCCCAAGACTTTTTTATCGTTAACTACTCTATAAATGTTACTCTATAAAGGTATCATTAAAAACTCAAAAAAAACTGTTTGGCACTTATAAGTGCTCAGTGAGAAAACCTACTTTTTAGGGGAAAGGAGAAGGCTCCAGCAACTGCAAAACAAGGTACAGGTGTGTCCTGGAAAGTCAATTTTGCAGGACTCAAGTCAAAATTTGCATGATCTGAGAGACATCATACCTTTTGAATTTACAATTTTCCTAGGACTCCAAGGCATATATCTTGTACGTTGATGTCTTGGAAACTCCAGTACTTTACATTAAGGTCCGGGTACAAGAATGTTTATAGCATTGTTCTGAGACGCCCTAAACTGGAACAAAACGCACATCAACAGCAGAATGGCTACACTGCTATATTCACACAATAGAATACTAGACAATTGTGAAAATTATCTCCAATTCAACAAATGTAATATTACTTCAAAGCAAAGAAACCACAATATGCTTCCATAAAAATTCAGTCAGGCAAAGGAAAACTATACTACATGCATCTACATGTGGCAAAGCTAATAGGAAAAGCGAAAGTGCTAACACAAAGGTCAGGCTAGAAAGGATATGAGTAGAGAAACTTGGGAATTCGGTATTCGTTTTATAAGTTAAGTGCTTTATTAATTATTCCTTAACCATGTTCGTCCTATGCACTGGTCTGCACTCCACTAAAAAGACGTGCTAGAGACCTTAGTGTCCGAAAGCTGGACAAGGATGCACGTCAATGAAGCCAACTCCCGACACTGGAAGAAACAGGCCTTAAGGAAGAAGAGTCGGGGTCCTTACGCACAGGTGAACTGCCGTCCACCCTCTTCAAGTAAAGTTTTGTGGGAGTCCGGGCTCCAAGCAACCAAAGGAGGCACGACGGACTCTCTTCGGTCGGGCCAAACCCACCCACCGCCGCCACCAAGATGCCACCACGTCAGCCGTTCCAGCGACTCCGGACCCGCTCCCGCGCTTCTGGGTTGAGCTCAGGCTTCCGGAGGACGGCGCGCGGGCCGGAGAGCGCCCCCGGCGCCCCCGCAGGCTGGCCCCGCGGAAGACCCGCCGTCCGCGCCCGCGGCAGGCCTGTACGGGGGCGTGGCCTGCTGCGCGCTCGCGGCCGGGGAGGGGGCGCGTACCTCTCTGCCGCAGAGAGACTACCGTGCCAGTCCCGGTAACAGAACAGAGATCATTTCCGGGAACTGCCCGGACACCCCTCTCCCGCAACCACTAGCTGCCTCTTAATCTGGACCGCGGGCGCCGGCGCACGCGCAGTGCGGAGCTTCCGTGTGGACCGGCGAATTGACAAGAAAGCCCGGCGGCCGCCTCCAGGCCCTGCTGGGGCGCGCGGCGACGCGCAGCGGACGGACGTCGGGAGCGCGCCTGGGGGGGGACGGGCGGGGCCGGGCAGGACGCGGGCGTGCGCAGTGGCGTCCTGGGCCGCGGGTCGCGCGGGGCTGCGCCCGCGCAGGAGGGCGTGGGCGGGCGGGGCCGGGAGCGCGCGGCGGGCGCGCGGCCCGGAGCTAGAGAAGGAGGGGCGCGGGTGACGGTGCGGAGCTGCTGCCAGCGTCTGGGCCTGTAGAGCGGCGCGACGGAAGGGAAGGTACGCCAGACGCCGGTCAGCTGCCCGACCCTTCGGACTCGATCCCGGGCCGAGCGTCTGCGGCTTCTGGCTGATTGGGGAGGCGCTGTGGCCCTCACAAGATGTTCAACGTGGAGTCTGTGGAGCGGGTGGAGCTGTGCGAGAGCCTGCTCACTTGGGTACGTGGAGACCGGTGTGAAAACACCGTCGTCCGCAGCCGCTCCGGGACCCCCGAGGCTCGTCCCGGGGGCCGAGAGTCGAGGGCGACATGCCGTCACATCCGGGCTTTGGGACGGGCGGAACTGAGGCTGCTGTGCGGGCTGCGTCTACACCCGCGGCAGGGTCGGGGTCAGCGGGGAGCGGGCGGGTTCGAGCAGGCTGGGCTGGGCCCAGGGTCCAGGAGGAACTTGCCGGGCCTGAGGTTTTGGCTCCTCTCCGAGAGGAAACCTGCCCGGTGGGGGCTAATGATGGGGTGCAGGCGACACTGTGATTAGGAGTGTTTGCAATGATGAGGCGTTGGCGCTTCACTCGCCAGCTTTCCAGCCCGGCGTAGCCGGAGAGGCACTCAGGACCCTTGGTTGCGACGCTGCTCGCCTTTGTTGTAAGCGTTCAGGAAGGATGGAGTGTAGTCCCTGGAGGGATGAAGCCCTGCGCACTGGAAAAGGAGTGCCTTGAAGGGTGGGCAAATTAACACGAACAGCCAACCAGGGGCAGAGCACTTAAAATGTGAGATGCATTTTGACTGTTAGAAAGTAACCTGTGATGATATTCTAAAAAGGTACCAAGGATACAGATTTTAAACTGATATTTGGGAATTAGTAATGGAACTGGAACATATTTTTAAGGCGACATGGGATTCTAATTTGAATTCAATAAACAGTTATTAAGGTTATCACACTTTAAAATAAATGTGTTGGATCTTAATTTCGATAGTCATGACTTTAAGCAGCCCCTTTTAAGAGCTGGACAGTTGAGCCATCCGTGTCTCAGTTTTTCATACTCTTGTTGGTGGATACAGGAGTATGCAGAGCCATGAGCTAAACCTAGTGTCTCTTTTGGAGCATCTGTATTACTTACTGCTAAAAGTATTAAAATGTCCTTTTTAAAAAAAACAGACATATTTACAGAGGCAAGTAAGGCATTTGTGTTCATTTGATTTGCTTATTGGGAGAAGTGCTAAGAGATTGGGCAGGAAGCTGCAGGCTAAGCAAAGACTCTGCCACCGAGCTACACCTTCGTGACTCTGTATTAATTTTTTAAGGTAAAATAGCAGATGCCAAAAGGAATTATATTGTGTGGTGCCTTGGGTTGCAGTTCAAATCTCTGAAGCTAAACATCTATGTTTTGTGCAGGAACCCTCCTGAGCGGTTTGAGAACTGTCAACCTAGATTGGTTGTAATAAATGTAATAAAAATAGAGTCTGAAGAGGGGTGGAGTTAAGTGGATGAGAGTGATAGGCTCTTGCTGTGTTGCCCTTGCTGGCCTCAAACTCACTACTTAGCTCAAACTGATCTTGAATTTGTGCATCCTCAGCTTCCCGAGTACTGGGATTACAAGCATGCATCACCACACCTGACTTGAAGTTTTTTATAATCTAGTACGTCATGAATAAAATTATGTCCTCTGAAACATAGACTATATACAGTATAAAACTTGATGATTTAGTTTGGTATTAGATCATTCTTGTAATTTAAGATACTTGAAATAATATGTAGTTAACCTACTCTAGTAAGCTCGAACTTCAGGCAGGAAGATAAGCTTCATTGCTGAGCTTTAGAAGAGAGGATGCTGATAAGTTGCATAATGTGGCTATGGTTTGGTTAGACTTAGGAGAAATAAAAAGAAAGAATACAACATTCTTTGGTCCTGTGGAAGGAAAATATTGGCAGAGGTAAACAGAAGTCAGAATCTTCAATTGTTTGTTGGTCTTACTACCTCCCTAGGGAAAAAAAAAAAAAGAAAGAAAGAAGAAAAGACCAGGAAGCTGGTTGAATCCTAAATTTAGAAAGGTAGTTGTAGAAACACTAATGTATTTGAAGAATATCTTCAAAAAGATAGGCCAGCACTAAAGGAGGTTGAGGTAGAAGGATGAGTTCAAAGCCAGCCTGGGCCACTAACAGGAACAGACTCCAGCGTCAACAAAATATTAGATGAGAGTTGTACAGTCATGTGAGTGAGAATTCTGATAAAAACATGCACAAAAAAAATCCTAGTGGAGAGTTTAGAGGGCTTCTAAGAAAACCTATACTTTGAGAATCTACTTAGAATAAGATTCAGTGTCAAGAAAGCATGGGTAATCCATGTTAGCTACAGAAAGAGAGAACAAGGATTAATAATTACAGGATTTTTGAAATACTAGGAGCTTCAACAAGGAACATTTCTGGAAAGGATAAGATTAGAGATCACTGATGACAGAACTGGAGAATTATCCACACATAAAAGGATAGCTCTGAGATTTGCATATATTTTAAAATATTGTTCGTTGAAATATTTCAAAATGAAATTGAGTTTAAATACTAGGTTTGTTCTTTTTGGTTCTTATAAAAAGAACAAGTATGAATATGAACAGTGTTTGCGATAGCTGAATATGTGTATACATTTAGTAGCATTCCTTTCTTGAGGCCAGATAAATGTCGAATATGATTCCAAAACTGAATGTAAGATAAATATACATTTCTCTCCAGTGAAGAGCCCCATTTAGAATAATTGACTCTGGTTTAAGTAAAATTTTAGCCAGCTTGGTTATATGGTTTTTGGCATGCCAGAGACTAGAAGGTGACTGCAGTGCTTGGCAAAATACAAGCAGCTGTCAGTGACAGAGAAGATCCAAGAACTGAAAGGTTTAGTCTGCTGATTCAACAGCCTTGTTTATGTCCAGAGCACTCGTGATCATTTATTATAGTTATAGAAGTAAATAAAAGTTTATTTTCAACACATAGCATCTAGTTTTTGACAGGAGAGATATGTGTAGTATATTTTGGAAATTCTAGCATTAGAAATGGGTAAAATTAAAAAGCTCAGGTTTAAAAAGAGATGTCTTTTGATCAGAATTCAGTACTATGGAATTGAATTGTGTTGCTTTAAATGCTGGATAAAGTATAGTATTGGAGAACCTACCAGCTCTGGAGCCAGATTTCATGCTATTGTTGAAACAGGAAGGCTTTTGGGGGCTGGAGAAATGGCTCAGCAGTTAAAAGCACTGGTTGCTCTTTCAGAGGACCTAGGTTCTGTTCCCAGCACCCATATGTTAGCAAACAACTGTCCATAACTCCAGTTCCAGGGGATATGATGCCCTCTTCTGGCCTCCAAGAAAATTGTACCACATGGTTGCATGAAGCAAAACACTTATAAGGAAAACTTTTGAAAAAACAAGGAAAATGTCTTAAGCTAAGCCCAGTCAGTGCATATAACAAGCAGGTTCAACAGAATGTGCTTAAATTTTTCCTGTAGTGCCTTTCCCTACCCTGTGAAGCAGAGTGTATCTACCTGATAGGGGGAGAAAAATTTGCCCTATTACCTCTGTCGATACCCCTATTTCTTTTTTTAATTTAATTTTTTATGTGTGTGTGCGTGTGTATGATCATAATGTGTGCATGTAGGCTCACTTGTCAAGTGGAGCGTGTGTGGAGGTCAGAGGACAACTTAGTGGAGTCAATTCTCCTAATTTCTGAGGCTCCAACTCAAGTCACAGATCACCACATTGGTGCAGCAAGCACTTTTACCCACTGAGCCATCTCACAATGCCATTTTGTTTTACAACAATTATTTTTAACATTTGTTTTTATGTGTGTGCGTGTTTGTCACGGCAGATCTGTGGAGGTCAGTGGATAACTTGTGGGAGTCAGTTCTCTCCTTTCACAGTATGGATTCTGGGGATTAAATGTAGGCCTTCAGGCTTGGTTGCTAATGCCCTTATAGGTTGAGTTATCTCACCAGCCTTAAGCTCAATTTTTTTTGATTGTTTGAAATTTTCATACATGTGTACAATGCATTTTAATCAAATCCACCCTTATTCCCTCCCCTTCAACTTATGCCATGCCCCTACCACCACTTATCCCTTCCAATTTCATATACTCTTCTTTTTCTTTTTAGATTTATTTTTAATTATACATATCTGTTCACATGCACATGAGTACAAGTGCCAGCAAAGGCCAAAGACGTCAGATCTCCCTGGGGCTGGAATTACAGGCAGTTGTGAGATGCTTGATATGGGTGCTGGGAACCAAATTTGGATCTTCTAGAAGATAGGTGCTCTTAACCACTATTTTTCTTAATCCCACTGAGGCCACTTAGTGCTGTCAGTATGTGTATGAGAATAGGACTATTAGAACTAGGGGCTACATGCCTGAAGAAATCTGATTCTTCCTCCTGTATCAGTGACCAACTGCCAAGAGCTCCTCAGCTGCAGATGAGACTTTATGGACTTCTCCCCCATTCATGCTAGAGTTTTGACTGATTTGATTTTATGCCTGCAGCCATAGTCACCATGAGTTCTTATGTTCAACAACCCTGTTGTGTCCAGAAAATAATATTTTTTGCAATAGTCTTCCACAGCCTCCATTGCTTAGTCTAACTGGTTGTTCACTCTTCTGAGATGAACTCCTGAGAAGAGGGGCTATGATTCAGATTTCACATTTATGGCTAAGGGTTTCCCATTTTCTAATTCTTTGCAGCCTGACCAATTGTGAGTCATAGTATTAATTGCTGTCTACTGCAAAAATAAGCTTCTCTGATGAGGACTGAAAATTGCACTAATTTCTGGGTATAAAGGTACTTTTTTTTTTTTTTTAAATTGGTCTTCTTGAGACAGGATCTTCCTGTAGGCCCAGCTGGTCTAGAACTCACTTATGTAGACTAGGCTGACCCTGTACTCAGTGAGATCCACCTGCCTCGGCCTCCTGAGTACTGGGATTAAAGGCATGGGTCACCATGCCTGGCTTAATTTGTTTATTCTTAATTGAGCTATAATTCACATGCTATAAACTTCGTCTTTATTTATTCATTTATTTTGACCTTGAATTCATGATCCTCTTGCCTCAGCATCATAAGTGCTAAGATTACAGATAAATGCCATCATCCTGCCTGGCTTTTTGTTCAAAGACAGAGAGATCTTTGTGAGATTGAGGTCAGCTTGGTCTACATAGCAAGTTCCAGGCTAGCTGGGGCTACAGGGAGACCCTGTCTCAAAAATACAATAAATAAATAAGAAAGAAATGAAATACCTTGCTTTACTGAATTGTTCCTTCTGATTGACTAGAGGCAGTTTTGTAATCCTGAGTTGGGGATGTGGCTCAGTAGAATACTTGCCTCATATGAACAAGGCCCAGAGTTCCAGTCCCAGCTTGGTAGTTAGAAGGGTAAGAGCTTAAACTTGGTAGTGCTTTAAAGCAAAGGTTCCAGATGTTAAAACCAGTTCCCAGGTACTTAATAGTTACTTGATGCATTTGTTAAAAATAGACTTCCAGAGCTCAACCTGTTTGCATAAGCCTATGGTCTCAGCTACTCAGGAGGTTGAGACAGGACAATTGCAAGTTCAAAGTCTGTATAAGGTATAGAGTTAGTTCAAAGCTAGCCTGAATAACTTAAACAAGACTTTGTTTCAAACAAATTTTAAAGGCTAATGATATAGCTCAGTGGTAGAATCTTTGCCTTAGCGGCCCTAGGTTCAGTCCCCACCACCAACAAAAATTAAAATAAAATTCTAGCTTCCTATACACATATATACAGGTTCAGTAGGTAGAGCTAAGAAATACTTATTTCCAAAATGAACACTGCCCAGATGATTTTCATGTATAAGTTTTGGAGACCATTTAATTTTCCTCCCTAACCTTTACATGAGAAAAACTGGCATTAAAAGAGATGAGGTGAAATATCCAAGGTTATATGATAAATTACAAGTAAAACTAGGGTTTAGATTTGATTCATTACATTGATTCACAGCACTGTTCGCTGTGAAGTTATTCAGTAGTACACTCCTTATTCTGAGACACTGTGCCAAGCGTTGAGATAATATGATTGTCACTGTCACTTCTTCAATATAAACCTACAAAAAATGTTTAATATACCATTAATTTAGCAGCTATACAGTGAAGAGTGGAGAGGCGATATCAGAGAAAGTTCAAAACAGACCTTCAGATATTTCTTGTTCCATTTGTTCACTTTTAGCTCCCCTCCCCCCCTGTTCTTTTCTCATGAGTTCTCACTGTATTGCCTAGGCTGGCCTTGAGCTTGCAGTCTTTTTGCCTCAGCCTCTTGTGTAGCTGGACTATAAGTACATACTGCAATGCCTAGTTCATTTGCTAATTTTTTATCAAAGTTCTGCACATATTTAAGTTTGGACCCCCTTATCTCTCAAATGCTTGCCTAATTAAAAACTGCTTTCTGCGAGGACCTGTAACATAATTCCCTCAGCCTCTGCTACCATACCCATCATTACCCATAAAACTCCTCTCTTTGTAAAATATGAAGTTATGCCTGTACTGTTAATAATTCTTTTAAAAAATGTTTTTTATGGATGGTCAGTGGCTGTGGTAACACATGCCCATAATACCAGCACCTGGGAGGTAGAGGGAGGAGAACCAGAATCTCAGTTCATTATGACCTCTGGTACATTGTGAATTGAGGTCAACCTGGGATACTTAAGATCCTGCCATTTATGGATGTATTGTACAGAGAAGTAGGGATTGCTCCATTTTTAGTAAGAGAAAATCACTTCATGATTTATTTGCCAATATTTATTTTAAAACTTTAATATGTACTTGTACTTTAGTCTGGCAGTTTTTTACAAACCCAATGCATTAAAAGGTTACCTGAATGTTATTCCCACTATTTCCATTGCTACCTCATTTAGCTTCACCTGTATTATAACCTTCCAAAACAAGTTTTCCAGTCTTCTTCCATACTCCATGTACTATGTTCTGCATACAATTTAAATCTCATGGTCTTACTTTCTGATATTTCTTTCCTTATTACCTGTTGTTCTTAAGATAAAGTCCTAATATGGCTGGTAGTATCTTGCATAGTAATGCTTCTTTCTTTAGTTCCATCTTTCATGTTTTTATATTCCATTCTTTTCTATTTCTTCCTACAATTCTAAGACTTTTTTCATTCTAGATTATATTACATTTTGCTTATAATTTTTGTCCATATTTCTCATAATACTTTCACCAGACTAAAAGGTCTGTTTGAGGATGTCCTTTGTCTATTCTCAATGATTTATTTTCCTCTAAATCCAGATTGGACTACTGGACATCATTGTTGACTTGCCTTTTTGGTCTTACATGGCTTCTACCTTCCAAATGCTGGAGTTAATAGTTGTGTGCCACTCAGCTCTACTCAGGTTCATTTCTTAAGTTTCTCAACCACATCCTCTTAACCAACACTAAGTTAGTTGTGAATCAATATTTATTTTAAATTAAAATGAGTTGAGTATCCAATCTTGGGATCCACATGGTAAAAAGAGAGAACTGACTCCCACAAGTTGTCCTTTGACCTCCATGTGTGCCATGACAAATATGTACCTCAGACACACTATAATAAATACATTAAAATTTTTAATTTATTTTCTTACTAGTTATAAAGTAATTGCTACTAGTAATTTATGCTGCACAGGCATTCACACTAACAAGAGATTAACTCTGATCTCCACAGTGTATCTATTTGGTCCACCTTGCCTTTGCCCTTTTTTTCCTGAGTCAATCACCAGTAAATGGGCTGAAGGTACCAACATTTTCTTATACTGATCACCTGTGACTGTTAGGAATGATGAGAAATCCAATATCTACCACAATTTTTCTTCTACCTATATTGGAAGAAATTTCTGATCATCTTTTTAAAATTTTATTCCAGTCCCCAAAGTAAGATAATCACTCACTGCCTCCCTCTCCAAGCCTAAAAGAGTCTTCATATAATTAACCATGAGATTGTTTTCTCCTTCAGATCCAGACCTTTAATGTGGATACACCATGCCATACCGTGGAAGATTTAACGAATGGGGTTGTGATGGCCCAGGTTCTTCAGAAAATGTAAGAACAAATTACTTATCTTTATATGTGTTCTTATGTATAAAATTTTCTTCGATTAAAAAGGATTTTAAAAGTTAAAGTTGGAAGAGTTTTCTGTCACTACAAGAACCATTTCCTGAGACATGGTTGCTAAGTTGTCCCATTCCTGGTGGGTCTCTGACAAGACAGCACATTGTGCTGGGAGCACTGGCAAAAGAAGTCAAGAAGCAAAAGAGGAAGGGGTAGGCATCCTAACTATCTTCAAGTGCATGCCCTCAATGGTCTGTCTAACTTTCTCTAAGTATGCCATACTTCATAAAGGGTCCACCACCTTCCAATAGTGCTGCAGGCTGGGGGATAATGCAACTTGGGAGATCATTTCAGATCCAAATTATAGCAACTGTGTACATGAAACTTATATTGCTTGTACAATGAGAACTATAAGCAGCAATGAAAATTTTGATGGCATGTGCTTACTAGGTATAGATTAATTACAAGGTTACCTGGGACTGTAATTATTATTCCAGTTGATGTTGGAGGCCAGGTTTTGCCATTGTAGAACAAACTGAGACTCCTGTCTCTTTCAGAATGTTGACCAGTTGTAGATCTCTGTAATAGCCTAAGTTTGCTGCAATAAGAAGTTTCTTTGATGAGTGATGAGAGCTATACATACTTATGGGTACAAGGATGAGTAGAAAACAGAAATTATTGGTTTCAGAAAATGGCAGTAGTATGTTCTTTAAGGTCTGTGACCTCTGCAGCCATGGGTATTTGACTAAGTTTATGGTATCAGGCATGAATTCCCTCCTGTTGAGTAGCCTTAAGTCCAATTAGACAGCATCAGTTACCTTCAAGATAAAA
Source organism: Eospalax fontanierii (assembly GCA_035773235.1). Classification (NCBI taxonomy): domain Eukaryota; kingdom Metazoa; phylum Chordata; class Mammalia; order Rodentia; family Spalacidae; genus Eospalax; species Eospalax fontanierii. The sequence continues at coordinate 11,480,134 of CM069542.1, read as the reverse complement.
GTGCCATTATTGCACCATGTCAGGATATCTTGCCCAGCCAGCCATTGTTGTGGTTCACAGGCTTTACAGCTGGTTAGGACTGTTGATCACTTTTCTCTCTTAGCAATTTGCAAAGCGCTTTCCCATACTAAGAGAACCAATCAAAGGACAGCTTTTAAGAGTCATTTCCACCTTGGGCTCCAGGGTTCACACTCGAGTTATCCAGTTTGCAGGGCAATTGCTTTTAGTTTCTGAGCCATTTTTACTTTCTGAGCCATCCTGCCAGCCCAGGTCTTTTTAATACTGATATTTAACAGTATTAAGGAACAGGAATTTTTTTTTTAATCTTCATTGGACACCTATAATTACAAATTCTTCTTAAGAGAAACTAGTTTTAATATTCCCATTTCAAGACTATTCTACTAGATAACTTTAAGAAAAAGAATACCGCTCACAAAGGTCCCTTCACAAAAAATCAGCATGAATTTAGTGTAATCTGTATCATCCATAGATCTGTCAAACCTAGTACTTATTTAAAATTTTTATCATTCTTTTTTTTTTTTTTTTTTGTCTTTTTGAGACAAGGTTTTCCTATAGCCACAGCTAGCCTTGGACACACACATACCTGTGTTAATTAAGTGTACCGTGGGCATAAGGCCAGAAGATGGTGTTGGATCCCCTGAAACTGGAATTACAGATAATTGTTAGTTGCCATGTGGGTGCTGGGAACCAAATCTGGTTCCTCTGCAGGAGCAGCCAGTGCTCTTGAAACTGCTGAGCCATCTCTCCAGCCCCTAGCACTCATTTTAAAATGCATTTATTTATTTACTTTATTTTATGTGTACGAGTGTTTTGCTTCCATGTGTGGAAGTGCACTATATGTGTTCATTGTCCACAAAGACCAGAAGAGAGTAGAGGTATAGATGGCTCTTAGCCACCATGTGGGTGCTGGGAATGGAACCCAGGTCCTCCACAAGAGTAGCCAATGCTCTTAACCACTGAGCCATCTCTCAAGCTCCCCAGGATTCATTTTAAATTAATAAAGTCAGTATTATACAAGAAAGTGTAGCCAACTGAATTCTAGGACTGTAGTTCCACCTACCAATAGCATCCCATTAGATGGGGATTCATAACTTTTGTGAGAAATATATCTTGTGCAAACATCATAGAGTACTTAGAACACTTTAGAAGGAAGACTTCTTCCATGGAAATAGTATATATACATATATATATATACACACATACATACATATATGTGTAGATGTACTTCAATTAAGTAGTCAAGACTTGATGCATGCTACCGTGTAAGGAACCTTAAAAACATGCCAATAGAGAGAAGCCAGACATAAATGATCATATAATTTATTATTTTATCATGTAAAGTGTTCAGAATTAGGAAATCACAAAAGACAAAATGACTAGTGATTTCCAGGGCCTAGGAAGATAAGAAAATGAGAAAAACAGCTAATGGATACAAGGTTTATTATTTCTCTCTATATTTCTCTCTCTTTCTCTAAGGTTTATTATTTCTCCCTCCCCCCTCCTTGCCTTGTGTGTGTGTGTGTGTGTGTGTGTGTGTGTGTGTGTGTATACCCATGCACATGTGAAGATTGAAATTGGGTGATATTGGGTGTCTTTCCTCCATCACTATTCATACTTTTTGTTTTAAAGACAGGCAGTCTCCTTAAATCTGGAGCTCACTCTTTGAGCTAAAGGATCCACTACCCCACTCTACTCTCCCAGCGCTGGGGTTACAGACATGCACCACTGTTGCCTTTTACAGGGGTTCTGGAGATCTACATTCAGATCATTATGACTTGTACAACAGGCACTTTGCCCACTGAGCCATCTCCCCCATCTACACCTAAGATTTATTTTCTGTCACATAGAGATGCTCTAAAATTATGATTATGGCTGTTCAATTCTGAATATTGTATATTAAACTGCTTTGTATATTCTAAATGAATAAATTATATGACATGTGAACTATATCTCAAGTTGTTTGTTTGTTTGTTTGTTTGTTTGTTTTTTGAGACATTATGTAGCTTTGGCTGGCCTAGAACTCACTATGTAAACAGATCTGGCCTCAAACTCACAAAGATCCCTCTGCCTCTGCCTCCCAAGTGCTAGGATTAAAGGTGTGCTTCACCCTACTAGACTCAGGCTGTTTTTAAAGTAGATGGTTGGACAAGTTAATTTGTTACCTAATGATCAGATATAAGCTTCACAAATTATTTCAATAGAAATAATTTAATTATAACTTTTTTTATATGTACTTATGTAAATGAGTACTTTTTGTCATAATGAAAGTTAAAATTTTTTAGTAACCTGTTGCTTCTTTTTAAACTAATTTGAATAAAATTTATTACTGATTTTATATATATATATATATATATATATATATATACACACACACATATATATATATATGAATTTTAATTAGAGTAAAAGTTGAAATGTAGATTTTTTTTTTTCCAGTAATACTCCTGTCTTCATGCTCTTCTTTGTTTTGATTGAATAGAGACAGTTGTATTATTATCAAAAGATCTTGGGCTTCACACTTGCTAGACCACATAGGTGTTCCATTGCAGTCTTGGACAAATAATCTCTTAGCTTCCATTTGACACTCATGCTGAGTTTGAAGGTGTGTGTGTGTGTTCCTAATGTAAGCTTAGAAAATTTTTTCTAGGAAAAGGATAAGTATATTTAGGGTCTACCCTGGTTTTGTGATATATGTCCATATAAACTTATTCTGACTTTCTTGAGATATTTGTTGTGTATTTTAAAAATTTGTGTCACCACACAGGGCTGGAGAGATGGCTCAGGTTAAGAGCATTTGCTGCTCTTGCAGCAGACCCAGGTTCAGTTCCTAGTACCCACATGGCCTCTCACAATTTTAATGCCAGTTCCAGGGGATCCAGTTCCCTCTTCTGGCCTCTGCATGCACCAGGAAGCCACATGGTACACATACATGTACACAAAATAAAAATTAAAAAATCTTTTTTTAAGGCTGTATCAATTGATTTTTGACTGGTTTTGGATAGTTTTATAATATCAACACTTTTAGTTTTGTGTATTCAACTGACTTAAAATATATTAACCATATTCTTTCTTTTTGCTTTTTAGGATTTAAAAAATTTTTAAGTATTCTATTATTTTCATTTCATGTATATAAGTGTGTTGCCTGCATGTATGTAAGTGCACCCATGTCATGTAGTGCCCTTGGAGGTCAGAAGAAGCATTGGATCCTCTGGAACTGGAGTTATGGATAGTGTTAGCTGCCATGTGGGTGCCAGGAATCAAACTCGGGTCTTCTGCAAGAGCAGCCAGTGCTCTTAACCACTGAGCCATCCCTCTAGCCCCTTATTTATTTTTATTTTATGTGAATCAGTGTTATGCCACCCATGTCATGCAGTGCCCTCAAAGGACAGAAAAGGGTGTTGGATCCCTCGGAACTAGAGTTACAGTTATCAGCCGCCACGTGGTTGCTGGGAATCAAACTCACATCTTCTGCAAGATGCTGTGGGATGGATCCCCTGGAGCTGGCATCAAACCCACATCTTAACTGCTGTGCTGTCTCTCCAGCTCCTGCCTTTTAGGATTTTTAAAGTTAAAATACTTAGCCAGGCAAAGTGGTACACACCTTTAATCCCAACACTCCGATCTTTGTAAGTTTGAGGCCAGCCTGGTCAGCGTAGAATATTCCAGGCCAGCTGGGAGTATAAGAAGACCCTGTCTCAAACAAAACAAAAACCTATCTTTATAATGCATCTTAAGCTATAATTCATTATCAAAACTAACAGTCAAGCTTTTCAAGAAATGTGCTCTTGATTCTGGTATTATTTAATGGTTAATATGTGGCAAATACATTTTTATGTCTCACTTAAATGATGGGGCTTGGTTGTTTCTGTTTTGTAAGCATGACAGCTACATGATCTTAATGTGCCAGCTTTTCTTTTTGCAGAGATCCTACATATTTTGATGATAATTGGCTAAATAGAATCAAAACTGAAGTGGGAGATAATTGGAGATTAAAGGTACTTCTTTTTGTTTTTCCATCTGTTAAATCTTTAAATGTGTATGCTGTAGAACAAGATTTAAAAAAAAAAAATCAGATGTATTCAGTGAGATTTAAAGCTTAGATAGCCTATAGCAACATAGTCTAGAATTGAAGATTAGTAGAAACTTGAGACTGCCTACCAGGATGTGCCATAATGTAAGTCAGTGATGCATAGGGAAAACCGAATTTTGAAGTCAAGGCGCCTGTACCCACATTATAGCTCTATCATTTCCTCTGTGTGGGCAAGTATTCTAACATTTCAGTTTCCTTATTGTAAAATAAAGGGTAATTTTATCTTTGAAATTTATGTGTCTGTCTATGTGAGCAAATGCTACATGGATACAAATGTCTACAGATGTTAGAAGATGCTGTGGAATAGATCTCCTGGAGCTGGAATTACAAAGGGGCTAGAGAGATGTCTCAACAGTTAAGAGAACATACTGCCCTCCAGAGAACCTAAGTGTGCTTCTCAACACCTATGATGCCTATTAACTCCAGCTCCAAGGGATCTAATACCAACTTCTAGCCTCTGTAAGCACCCACATACATATACACATGAAGGAAAAAAAATGTTTAATATTAATTATAGCTGATTGTACTGACACATGCCTTTAATCCTAGCACTTAGGAGGCAAAGACAGGCGGATCTCTGGGGTCAAGCCAGCCTGGTCTATATAGTGAATTCCAAAAAATTTGCATGGAGACATTTTGTATAACGTTTTCTTCAGTGGAAGGATCTTGTGTAACTATAATTCATTATCAAAACTAGGGAATTGCCCTTGGTGTGATTTATATTTCATGAAAATTGTTCTTATGTACAGTTATGTGTTGGTCTTTCTCATGCATACCCTCTGTAACTACTTCCACAGTGACAATATAAAACTGCCATCACAGGGTTCCCTGCCTAGGAAAATGTCTTGATGGGTACAGTACTTGCTGTGCAAGCATGAGGGCCTGAGTTTGGATATCCAGAGCCCACATAAAATTAGATGTAGTAGAGCACATCTGTAATCCCAGTGTTCCTACTACAGGATGCAAGGTGGGCATGGGCAGGTCTGGAAGTTTTCCAGCCAGCTAGGCTGGAGTACGTACAGTGAACAAGAAGAGACTGTGTCTCAAACAAGGTAGAAGGCAAGGACTGACACCCAAGGTTATCATCCTCTGATCTCTACACATGTGCTGTGGTACCTGTGCACACACTCTTACACACAGACATACACACACATACACACAGATTAAATAATAATAATAATGACAACCCCATTCTTACTAGCTGTCCTCCTTATCCATTGCAATGACTAAATTTCTTTTTCCAGCTATAATTTTGTTACACTGAATTGAGTTTTATAGCCCTGTAATGGTCAAAACTGATAGTTTAGAGAGCCCTGGAACAATTTGTTTTTTATATACATTGCTAGAAACTCAAAAGGACAAATGGCTAAGCATATGAAATATCAAAGTTTTACCTGTGCTAAGTGTGGTCTGTTTTTACATTTTCCCTCAAGGAACACTTGATTGATGGGTGAAAAGTATTGATTTCTTAGGTATTGGAACTGCCAAAATCTAATTCCTTCTTTTTATCAAATGAGTGAATAGAAACTGTTTAATGGTTTTGTTTTCATTTCTAACAGCCTGGCATGGTTGTACATGGCTGTAATCCCAGCACTTACGTAGAGGCAGGATGATTGTGAATAGAAACTGGCCTGGGTTATACAGTAAATGCCAAAGCAGTTATGGCTAACATAGTGAGATTCTTCTAGGGGGAAATTCTTTCAGAAAAACTAAACAATCTCTGAAAGTCAGGCAGTTAAAGTGATTAGGGTTATGCTTAAAACAATCCATACATATTTAAAATAATACTAATTATTTTCTGTTTGCTTGATGGCTTGACCAAAGAGGTAGTTATATATTCTCTTCCTCTGTACACACAAATGCACATTTAATAGCCATATTCATGGTGTTTAGCATCATGAGCATGTCAGTGATAGTAAAATAGAGAAGCATGAAAAAATGTGCTTCAGTGTGCTTACTTGGCAGAAGAAATAAGGTGCTTTTCCTAGGGCAAAACTTAATCCATTGCACTGCAGATGTGCTGACCCCTGCAATTTCCCCAAATGTGGGAAACTCGGCTGCATCATTTGTGGTAGTGTGGGACTGTGTTCTCACTCTCCCATATGAATCAAAGAAAAGTTTTTCATATTCTTAAGGTTTAAAACTGAAGTCTGCTTCACCTTGTGTTATATTTAATTTTATAATACCATTGGTTAAAAATCAGATAATGCAACATTTTGTAGTGTGAAAACCTGTTATTCAAAATTAACATACCAGGTTGTTTTTGTTTTTTAATTTTACATGTATGAGTACTTTTTCTGCATGCATATAAGTGTGTATGTGCATGTAGTGTCATCTGAGGCCAGAATGACATTTGACCCCAACCCCCAGACCTGGCATTATAGATGGTTGTTAACTGTCTTGTGGGTGCTAGTAATTGAACCCCAGGTCTTCAACAAGAGTAGCCAGCCAGTGTTGTAACTGCTGAGCCTTCTCCAGGCCCTGAATATAGCAGTTTTTAAAATGTTCCACTTTCACATGTTAAAGTATGAACAATAAACACCTTGGAATACTAATAGAAGAAATACATTGTTATTTTCCTAATATAGTTTTTCCAGAAATATAAACTTGTTTATTGTTTCTGTGATTCTTTTTTTTTTTTTTTTTTTTTTTGAGATGGAGTTTGCTATATAGCCCAGACCTGCCTTGAACTCAAAATTTCCTGCCCATAGCTCTTAGTGCTTAGATTGACAGGGATTATCCACTATGCTATGCTTGTTTTTTGCTGTTTTTAATAAATAAACAACTTTTCAGTTTATTTTTTCCTTTTAAAATAAATGTTTCCAACCAGTAGGTTACACCTAAGTCATTCAGCCTGTTTAATTTGATAACCACAGGCTGTACTGTCTTATGTTCCAGGACATGTTCAGCTACAGATGGAGCATCAGTTAAGCTAGATCAAAAGGACGATCAGCAAAATATGAAATTTGACTGTATGAATATTTCCAGATTTTAGTGAATTCTGCCTGGTTTCACGCATATAAAAATGGCCAGTGAACTTAAGCTCAGGAATGAGTAAATGCCATGAGACATCATGTGTTGCTGCCTCTTCTTAACTCATATCTAGGGTCCTCCCATACCACTATTAGATGCATATAATATTTCAAGATACAGTAGTAATATTTTAACCTCTGACCATAACTATTTACTTTGGTATTCAACTAAAGAAACAGTAGGCTTTTCTTGACGGTGAAGAAATTTTGAGACATTACACTTCATTGATTAAGAGATTTCTGCAGGTAATTTTGACTGTAATTTCTGTTTAATGCTTTAAATTAGAACTTAAATGCAACTATGCTTTTCTAGGAAAAATGGCACCAACAGCAAGTCTCCTTTAAAGATAACATAATTTTATCCTTTACCAGTAAGAAAGTCTGAATAATTTAATGTGTAAATTTATTTAAGTGTTTTCAGTTATCTTGTAGTTACTTTTATCATTAAGCCATGATCCTTTTCCAGTGATTCTGGTAATTCAAATATACTATTAAAAATTTTTAATACAGATTAAGTACCCCTTATGTGAATTGCTTAGGGCCAGAAGTGTTTCAGTTTTGTTGTTTGTTTTGGTTTGGTTTTGTATTTTGAAATAGTCATACAGATTTTACCAGTTGAACATCCCTAATCTCAAAATCTAAAATGTGAAATGCTCCGAGGCCCATATGTTTTCAAGTGCCAACATGCTGCTGAAAAAGGTTTGCATTTGGACCATTTCAGATTTCAGAGATTTGTCTAGGAATATTCAACTTGTACTTGCTTTATAATTCATTCAAATTTTTTATGTTAATCTATACTTTGATCTGTGTTTGCCTTTACTCACTTATTTCTCTCTTTAAACAGATTAGCAATTTAAAGAAAATTTTAAAAGGCATCTTGGATTATAATCATGAGGTAAGGACCTTTTCTCATTCTACTTGGAAATATTATTACAGGATATTTTAATTTTTAAAATTAATTTATTATTTTTGTTTTATGTATATGAATGTATTGTCTGCATATATGTAAATGCACCCATGTTGTACAATGCCCAAGGAGGTCAGAAGAGAGCATTGAATCCCCTTGAACTGGCATTATGGATGGTTATTAGCCACCATGTAGATGCTGAGATTCTCTGCAAGAGCAGCCAGTGCTCTTAACCTCTGAGCCACGTTGCTGTTTGACACGTCTCTTCCTCAGCTCTTGGCTATTGCCGACTCATGCTTCTGTGAACTTATTCCTGCCTCTTCAAAGAGATTCCCCTGAGCATGTGCTGGCTCAGCTAGAATTGTATTCATGTCACACCCATAGTCAGCTCATCATCCTATATATTCCCTTTAGACCTTGCTGTACCCTCAGGCGTCTTATTTGCAAATTTATTTGGTTGTCTCACCCCTTATATTATTAGAGTCATGAAATGAGTTTGGGACCAGACCTGACATAGTCATTGTTCAGTCCCAGCCACCAGCAGTGCTGTCTTACAAGTAGGCACTTAATTCTATGGTCATCTCGGATAGCTTAAAAATAAGTATTACTTTCCAAGAAATTATATTTAAAATATATAAAAGGGCACATGGAGGTAAGTGTTTTAAACCTTTTAACAGATATGCAGAAAAGACTGTAAATATTGAGGTGGGTTTCTTTTGTTTGCTTTTTAGCCATAAATTATTTGTAAAGGTACTAAGAATATTTTCTAGGTCTTTTGGGATTAAAAGAAGTAATCATTTTTGTTCCACATATCATGTTCACTTATTTTGTAAGATACAATGATAATCACAGTGGAAAAGAAATAGAAAATTTGTGTCAGTGAAGATCATGGTGATGTTTTAGGAACTATTTTGCTGAATGTCACTGTAAGCTTGGTGCTTCACTCTGGCCAAATGAAGTGTTATCATCAGTGTTGTACACTGAGAAACCAAGGCTCAAATATCTGTCAGTATATACCTCCTTTCCTACTCTGTTTTATTTTCATTTTTCTCCTCCTCTTATTCAACTCTGTTCCATACTCTCTTTATTGGCCATACTTTGGGCTTTTGGTCTACTGCATCGTTCTTTGTCCAAGTCAGCATGACCCAGCTATGCTTGTAGTGTTTAGAAAGAAGAAAGCCTAGTCTCTGCACGTTACTGACAGTTCTTTGGAACTTTCTTTAAAGGGCTTTTAAAAGCCTATTTATAAGCCACATGACTAAGAAGAGCTGAAGTGTCCACTGTTGGTTATTTGTTTTGCAGCTACACTTAGTGAGTCCCTATTTCATGCTTCATTGCCGGTGTTATCTTTGAACCTCATTATTCATTGTACTTTTCCTTCTCATCACCTGCTATAATTTGTAATTATGTATTTCTTTTGTGCAGTTGCTTTATTTACTTTATATCTTTACTCCATAAACTTCATGAAGGTAGAATACTTGTTTGTATTTAGCTTTATAAAATATAAGTCTTTTGGTACAGTAATTTTTAAAATATTTTTATTTTATTTTCTGTGCATGAGTGTATTGCCTCTGTAAGTGCACTCAGGTTGTGCAATGCTCTTGGAGGTCAGAAGAGGGCATTAGATCCCCTAGAAATGGAGTTATGGACAGTTAACACACACACACACACGCACACACACACACACACCCGTATGAGTACTGTGAACTGAATCTGGGTTCTCTGCAAGAGCAGCCAGTGCTCTTAATTGCTGAGCCATCTCTCCACTCCCTGGTATAGTAATTTTAAGACAGGGTGTCATGTAGACAGGCTAGCCTCTTTACAGCCAAGGATGACAGTGAATTTCTGACCCTTCTGATTCTACCTCCTGAGGACTGTGCTACTCTCTAGCCCCTGACATAGTAATATTTAGAAATTTTTTTTAAACTTGTGTAATAGGTACTGAAGAAAGTAAGACAATAATTCTTGATCCTAAGAATTTAAAGCTAGCTTGAACAACATAGTAAGATGCACATCTCAAAATAAATAAATAAAACTACTTAAGATTATCTATCTCAGCACTATATAATGTGCAAAAAAAATAAGCCACATGTCTGGCAGTAAGAAAATTATGAAATACTTATAGCACAAATAGGATTCAACCATAAAAATTTGTTTTTATAAAGACTACTTTTGCAATATGATACCACTTTTATAGACATCTACATAAATTTGCCTATAAAAACATTTGAGGATCCACAGTCTTACTCAAATTCCTTAGATAAGATTGATTTTGAAGTCCAAAGTTTCTCAGATCCTAGAAGGGAAACACAATGTCTGCCTTCTATTTTGTAAATACTTCCAGAGGGTTCTGGGTTTGTACTTTGTGATACTAGATTCCTGCAGCAACACATAACAGTTTTCATTCTTAACTGGAGTCAACAAGAATAGTAAGTAAACTTGGACTCTGTTATTTCTTCACATTCTGAATTCTTTTGTCTCTGTCCTGTCATATTGTCTTCAGTGACTTTTGTGCACTTAAGTTCTCTTTTCTGGCTTACATTTATTATTTATGTCTTTCTAATACAGGGTCTCCCTGTAGCCTCAGCTGACCTACAATTTGCTGTGTAGACCAGGCTGGCCTCTGTCTCACAGGCTGCCTCTGCCTCTTGAGTGTGACATCTTCAGAAAAGAACATGATAGCTAAAGTGTTTAGGTCTTGCACATTTAGTTCTTACTTAAAAGTTAAGTTGGCTGTGGCATCTTAGTTTCTCAAAGGCATTGCAGCATTGCGCTCTAGCTTTTTCTAGATTTGATTTTGAGATCTCTCACATTCTTTAATCTCCAAGGTTCATGATGGCATGATTTGATGTGAGGTACATTTTGAGCATGGAATTTATTATGCTTGGCATTTAAGCTCTCAAAACTAAATACCTACTAGTTGTAGTTTTAGGAAATTTCCTTATATATAAAAATGTTAACTAGGGACTAGAGAGATGACTCAATGGTTAAGAGCACTGGCTGTTCTTGCAGAGGACCTGGGTTCGATTCTCAGCACCCACATGGCAGCTAATAACCATCCTAACTCCAGTTCCAGGGACTCCAACACCTTCTTCTTACTTCCTCAGGTCCACAACACAGATGCACTTACATACATGCACACAGTACACTCACACATAAATTATTTTAAAAATGTTTCTGCTCACTTCTCAGTTTTTTTCTGTTTATTCTGTAGAACTCTTATTGAACCTTTAAATTTTCCAGCTTGATCCTTTAATTCTTTAAATCTCTTCAAAAAAATATTTCTTAAGTGTATGAGTGTCTTACCTGAATCTATGTAAATTCACTTTCCACACATTACTGGTGGAGGCCTCAGGGTGTTGAAGCCCCTGGAACTGGAGCTTCAGATGGTTGTTAGCTGCCTGGTGGATGCTGGGAGCCTAACCCAGGTCTTCTGCAAAGCAGTCAGTGTTCTTAACCGCTGAGCCATCTCTTCAGCCCTGTCTTTTTTTTTTTTAACTCATGTTTTTGTTCTACTTTCTGAGATAAGTGTACCTTTCTTGTTTCCTATTGAAACTTTTGATTTCTGCTATTTTTTTTTAATTCCGAAGAGTACATTTCTATTTTATTCATTGCTTAATTCTTCCCAGTAGACCCCACTAAAATGGAAGAGAGTGGTCCTTCAGTGTGATAGAGGCCTTCCTGCCTCAGGTGAACATAACTCAGGAGACTAGGGCCACCAAAGCCACCCCAGACCATTGGCTTTCAGGTCCTTTGTCTCATTAAACTCAAAGAAGAATTTTACAGACAACAGAAGGGCAAGTTTTAAAAGGAATTTTTATTATGGAAGTATGTTTTAGAGAAAGGAAGCAAGCAGAGGTAGCAGGAGCAGGTTCTAAGAAAGGGTTACCTCTGAGGGTTACCATCTAGGTTGAGGCATGGAGAGGTGAGCTAGTCAGTCCAGTTGTCCCACCCATGGGTATTCATGTATTTCCATCCTAGTGGCTGGACTGGAGTTTGGCACACTTTCAAGGACCACTGAAGTATCACATGTAGCTTCCAGACAGCCATGCTTGTTAGGTCACTGTGTAAAAGGAATAGAAAGGACACCAACCTGTGCCACTAAACACTTTTGGCATTTCTGGCTCCTGACCAAGACCCAAATTGTCATAGAGCTAAGGACATTTGGGCTTCCGACCAAGAAAGAACTGGTTGTCAAGGACAACAAGTAGAACTACTCCTTTTCAAGGTCTCTACCATGAACTACCCAACCAGTTTCTTTTTCCTGTTTTTATGAGTTGTAGAATAATCCAATTTAATCTGGGTTGATAGTATGTTCCTTTTCATTTAATTCATTTGATTTAATTCATTTTTCATTATCACTTAAAATAAAAGCCACATGATTAGCATAACTCACAAGGACCTAAATGATTGGCATCTACCTTCATTTTACGTTCTAACACATCTTCCCCCGCCACCCTGACCTTGCTGCTACTGGAGTTCATCAGGGACATCTTCCCAGTAATGCATTTGGTTTGCTTTGCTGTATCGTCTGCTTCTTTATTCCAGATCTCTGCTCAGGGTTTGTTTTTATTGTTGTTGATTATTTGGTTTAATCAGTTGACTTGGGTGGTAGGATGGAAATCAGGCCTTGAACATGGTAAGCTTACTCTGTAACTCTTACCTACTTGTACATCAGCATCTCAGCTCAGTTTTTATACTAACATCAAAACCTTCTTGGACCATGTGTCTAAAATTGCAGGCTTTTGCTACAACTCTATCACTTTTTCACTATAAAATAGATATGTACTCGTAAGTACCTGGTATATAAATGTTCAGTTTAACAATTCTAAAGTGAGAAGTCATGTAACATAGGTCTTTGGAATACTGCCATGACTTTAGAAAGTCCCTTTGTCACAGTCTCTTCCTATCCAGAGAAAACCAAGATCCTAAGTTTTTAAGTGATCTTATTCTTCCTTTCTTACCACTTACATGTCTAAATATAGGATTTAAAATATTTTCTTCTACTCCCTACATTGTTTGCTTTCCTCTTCGTTTCTTATTTTTGTCTGTTTTTTACGTTGGAGACTTTTCTCAAATACCTTAACAGTCCTTAGTAGTTAGTTGATTCTGACACTTGAAAACAAAATCCTGAGAAAAGTTGATTAGTATCTGAGAGGTGGAGTTTATTTTTTTGTTTGTTTGTTTGTTTGTAGAGAGGTTGTTGTTTGATTGGGGGTGGGTGGGTTGGTTGGTTGGTTGGTTGGTTGGTTGGTTGGTTGGTTGGAGACAGTATCTCAGGTAGCCCAAACTGTCCTCAGACATACTAAAAAACAAAAATAACCTTGAACTTTTGATTCTCAGCCTCTACCTCTGGAGTGCTAGAATTAGACCACACCTGGCTTTATGTGATACTACCAGTCAAAACCCAGGTCTTCAGTATGATCGGCACACATTCTACAAAAGGGGCTTTCTTAGTGGTAAATTTCGTTGGAAGGTTATTAGACAAAGACGTTCCCACTGGTTCCCATTTGGTTACGTATGTTATTTCATTTAGAACAAAATTATTCTTGAAAGGATTCTACATTCTCTTTTCCTAATACAGTTATCTTGCTCCCAACATTTTTAGAGACAAAGTCAAGATTGCTAGGGAGAATCTTATGTTGGTGACATGAATCTTTCTTTAATCTCAGCTGTTTCTGATGTCCCTTAGTTCAAACCATTCTGGTTGTAATTTGTCAAAGCAAACATCCTGGCCTCCTTAGAGCTGCAGAAGGATCAGTAGTATACAGTATTTCTTTTTGTTCGGTGTGCATAACACATACCAAATATGGAGCTTAGTTACTGTGATAGAAGATAGTTATAACTCAAGTATGAGAAATTGGAAATGAGGTTAGCAGAACAGCTCTCTCCTTGACAATGGAGTTTCTGGTGATAGCGAATTGGTCTCTATCAAATATCTTATTTGGCTGTATAAATATAATGCAATTGTAATCTCCTTATCTCCATTCAGATTTTAGGACAGCAGATTAATGACTTTACCCTTCCTGATGTGAACCTTATTGGAGAGCATTCTGATGCAGCAGAGCTTGGAAGGATGCTCCAGCTCATTTTAGGCTGTGCTGTGAACTGTGAACAGAAACAAGGTAATTAATGAAAATAGTATAGACTGTATATTTCATCTATAAAGCTCCAAGATAAGTAGTAACATCTTTCCAAAGTTACTCATTGTTCTAGTTTGCTTCAATTGCTATGACGAAACACTCTGACAAATACCAACTTGGGGAGGAAATGGTTTATTTCAGTTATATCTCCGTGGTCATACAGTTCATCACTTAGGAAGCCCAAGGTAGGAACTCAGAGCAGGAACCTGGAGGCAGGAGCTGAAGCACAGGCCATGGAGGAATAGTGCTTACTGGCTTCCTCCTCTGGCCCATGCTCAGCCTGCTTTCTTATACAGTACTCAACAACCTGCCAAGGGTGGCAACAACCACAGTGGCCTGGGCCCTCCCACATCACTTATCAAGAAAGTACCCCACAGGCATGACCACAGTGGGGGAAATTCTCCAATTCAGGCTCCCTCAACTCAAGTATGTCAAACTGACACTAAAGCTATCCCAGCCCACTCATCTTCTAGTTTCACTGGTAGTTTTCCTTCAACCTTAAATGAGGTCTACAAAGTAGTATACATTTGATTGGGATGGTTTTCTTTCCCTTTCTGTAAAACCATATAGATTAGTGTGATTTTTGTGTTTTGTTTATTGAGACGGGATTTTCCTGTAGTCTCAGCTAGCCTGGAATTCCCTATATAGACCAGGCTGGCCTTAATCTCAGAGATCTGCCTGCCTCTTCCTTCCAAGTGCTGGTATCAATGGAGTGTGCAACCATGCCTGGCTTGAGTAGGATTTTTATTACTGTTAGGTTCCTTTTCTGGTATTTGTGATGAAATCTGGTGCATTGTTCAAGCTAAGCACTACTTTTGATCTACACTCCCATCATGAGTACATTGCTACTAATGCAGTTTTCCTGCATTGAATGTGAGGAAATTTATTATTATTGAAATATTTATTAATTTTGTTTTCAATGTGACAGCTTAGGAAATAGTTCTCTGCTTCAGATTAAGAGCATTGGATGTTGCCCAGTCAATTTGTATTAAAATCTGGTTCCACTCATAAACTGTGGAGAAATATTGGGCTCATCTCCTAATCTTTGTATTTCAGTTTCTTAGTAAATAACCACTTAGTACTTAGCTCACATGATTATTAGAGATCTAAATGACATGTGTAAAACAGCACAGTATCTTTCACACAATAATGTTTCAAACAATGTTCATTAGATAGATAGATAGATAGATAGATAGATAGATAGATAGATAAATGTTGTAATAATCTTGAAGGAAGAAATAGATTCTTGTTTTTCTTCTTTTAGCATTCTGTTCAAATACAGGTAAAAGAAAATACAACATAAATATGAAAAGTTTTTACAATTCAGTCCATAATTTAACCCCTCTGTCTTACATAGCAATGAAATAAAAACTGCCAACCATTGTGAAACAGGCCAACTTATATCTCAGTAGAACAACAACAACAAAAAAAAGAAAAGCATTTAATAAAAATACATATACAACTGAAAAAAACTTGTTCATTTACATATTCTTTCAGTATTAAATACAAGTGGCTGTCCAGGCAGGCCAGGACCCCTCAATAATCCATAATTGAATTTAGTTTTACCACAACGAAGTGGCTTAAGAGATGCTTAAAAGCACCTGGCTATTCTTCTAGAGATCCAGGTTTGGTTTCTAGCACGCACATGGTAGCAGGATATTCAATGCCCTCTTCTGTTTTCCTCGGCATTCCAGTCACATTGTGCACTTAGATACGTGCAGGCAAGACATTCATACACATAAAATTTTTTTTAATTAATGAAACAATAGTACGTAGCCAGTATGGTCATGTATGCTTTTAATCCCCACACTCAGGAGGCAGAAGCAGATGGATCTCTATGACATGATCAAGGCCAACTTGATCTGCAGAGCAACTTTCAGCCCTGTTATTGAGACCCTGTGTCAAACAAACAAAAAAGTCAGAATGGTAGTACAGTATTTATAATCATTTAAAATTGAGCTGGCTTCTTTTTAAACCCAAAGCTCTTATACACAAACACATTGTTCCTCCACACCTGGTAATGCAGAACAAGTTTGTACTTATTCTTTGTACTTTTTCCTGTTGTAGTAATAAATAAGTTTAATAATAGCATGGGAAGGTGGCTTTTTTCCTCAGCTCACTAGTCTACCCCATTCTTAGGAGTGTTTTCCCCTTTGTAAACTGTCTATATTAAAAATTTTTTTTTAATAATGGCATGTTGATGGGCCAGTCTTATATAGGTAGCCACTGCTGCTGTGGGTTCATGGGTACAATAACTGTGTCATGTCCAGAAGACAACATATCTCTCACCCACATTTAGGACATTCTCTGGTTTTTGGAATGTAGTAGAGAGCTAAGAATCACATAAATGTGTTTCTAAATTGTTAAGCATTAGCTGTCACTATGATTGTATAATATAGGTTGATAGAATGAATGTAAGGCTCACTGAAGTTCCTCTTTAATTTTCTACTTAACTGGATGAGATAGTTTGATATTGTCTTTATCTCCAAAATCTATTAGTTATGAAGACTAAATGAAATTGTGTCTGTATTTGCTTTGTAGTTTCCAAAACACTATGCAAGAAAGATCAACTTTGTGTCTAGCCATTGTTTCCAGTTAGCGGATGATAAGAGCAATTTTAAGAGCTTTGACTCAGTATTCTTGTGGCTGACTTCTAAATTGAGGCAAATAAAGTAGACGTAAATTTTTAAAGGCAGATAATAATATAAGACACTGATAATAACGTTTACTTAGCTTGGGGGAGTCTTTTGTCTGTTTTTACATTTATTTATTGGGGGGTCATGTACCATAGAAAGAGCTGGAGGTCAGAAGACACCTTATTAGGAGTAGGTCCCAGGATTGAAACTTGAGTCATCACACTTGGTAACAAGCACCCTTACCTGCCTATGGTATCTCCCTTATGTCTGGTACTCTACTAAGCACTGACAGAACAAAAAATATTTTTTATAGTTTAGAAAGTGAAGGTCTATAAATGTTACGTAATTTGAACAGATAGGATTAAAGGTTAAACTCCTTTACATAGTATACCTCATTCTCTAGCATTGCTTCAAGGGTATGTACCAAATAATCATGCATAACTGTATTTTTAACTTTAAGGTTCTTTTTAAAATCATACACATTAATGTAGTTGTCATCACCATTTTATCATTCAATACTTTACGGTGTTCGCGGGGAAGGGCCTTGACGTGGCAACACCGCTTCTTAACTAACGCTTCCCCTCTCATACCTACTAATGTCCTGACCTCTTCGCCCCACTGTTACTTCCCTCATTTCTAGTAGTTGCCATTAAGCCTTCCTTCCCCATACCAACACCATTTCTGTTTCTTCTCCGTGGTCATAGTCTTTAATTTGAGGACTTGTCAGTCATCCTAGATAGCTAGGTTTCATGTTTGATGTCATCATGTCACAATAGTGTTGTTAAAATACTTTTTTAAAGCAAGTTACCTGCTGGACGGAGGATTACAATTTGATATTCCACATGCATAAGTCTACTGAAAATATTTATGAATCTTATAGTAAGATTCCCTTTGTATTACAACTTCAGGGGCACTTGACCTATAATTTTTGTTGTTATTGTTTAACTTTGTTTTTATACTGAAGCCACTTTTGTCATCCATTATTGGTTTTGGAAATAATGAAAGCTATTACCAGGAAAGGAAAGAATTTACTGTTCCCAAGGTGATTTTACTCTTTAACAGCTGACATTTTCTAGTTTGGGCCATGGTGAAAATAAGACTGATATGGCTTCTACTTTATATATTAGACATATAGGACATTATTTTAAACCCCAGAATTATATATTAGTTCAATTATAGGTTCAGTTTCAATCTCAAGATTTATTTAGTTTTTTTTTTATAGTAAAAAATATTAAGGTAAGATGTACACAATTCAGTGCTTTGTCACATAAGAATTTTTAACACATAACAAGAAGTTAAAGGTAACTTCTAGATTTTAGAAAGAGCAATTTGGTTCTTTTCCACCCTGGCTTTAGGTTTTACCATTTCGTTGATGTAGTTTGATGTGCATTCAGGCTGATGCTGGAGTCCTCTGACCTTTATAGGAAATAGTGAAAGGAGCCAAGTATGGTGGTGTATGCCCATAAGGCAGGACAATCACAAGTTGAAGACCAACCTGGGATACAAAGTGAATTGGGCCAGCTAGCAAGATGCAGTCTCAAACTAATAAATAAATGTGAAACAAAAGTAGAATGTCTGAGAAAAAAATGAATATTGTGGTTTTCAGCCTTTGCTTACCAACCCCCTTTTCTCTCTCTTTCTGTGTGTGTGGGGCGCACGTTAATGTGAATGATTTAGGAAGAATCAAAACAGAAAATTGTGAGAATTTGTAAAGTATTAGTTTTCATACTCTTGACCGTCTGTTAACTTGAACAGTGACATTCCAGGTTATTCTTGTTTTCAGAGTACATTCAAGCCATTATGGTGATGGAAGAATCTGTTCAGCATGTTGTCATGACAGCCATTCAAGAGGTATGTTGGTTAGAGCTTTGTGCTTATCTTATAGTTTATGACAAACAAAAGGAGAAAATACTAGTTTAAACAATATAAACAAAAAAATTTCAAAGCATTTCTGTTTTTTATTGCTTGTACGATAAGGGTCCTAATTAAATTTTTAAGGACATTATGTCTGTTACATGCATATTCATTTTATTCACTTGGCAAATACTTATTTTGAACCTAGTGTATGCCAGGAACTATAGTAAATACTAGAGATATAGTTGTGAAAAGATAGGAGAATTCTGTCTCAAAGTGTATGTCTCTTGCTCAAAGTCTCACATGGAAAATGGTTAAACAAAAATTCTTAAATTTTTACCATAGTGCCATGATGGGGGAAATGGAGGAGCTTCTGAAGGGAGCATTTTTCATGGGAGCATTAGGCAAGGCTACTCTGAGGAATGATTCTGACCATTGAAGGATGAGGTGAAAAGAGAACAGAGCAGAGAGGGAGATGTAAAAATTATTGTCATGTCCAAGAGGCAAGAAGGCAAGATCTGCTAGGCATGGGGATGCATGTCTGCAATACCAGCACTCAGGAGGTAGAGGCAAGAGGAGGGCTGTGGGAGACCAGAGAGAGAGAGAGAAAGAGAAGACTGGTATGGTATTTTAGAGGAAAAATTGGTAAGCATTTATTTTAGAGAAATTGTCAGATTTTGAATCTTACCTTTTCCTGGGCTAGAGATATGATCTGATATTCTCTGGTGATACTGGCCAGCAACAGTGAGCTGCAGTTTCTAACAAGTTACATGATCAAAGGTTAGCAATCACTATTCTACAGTTTACCATATTGCTAATCTAGGTTAGCTGTATTCAGTGCATTTTTTGACTTAAACTTGACATTTGGGACATGACCCCCATTGTAAGTTGAGGAACATTAGTATCCAGAAGTAGAATTCTAGATTACCAGGAGAGTATGAAGTTGTATCTCACTATGTTTTGGTTTTAATTTGTATTTCCCTATTGAGAAGGTGATCATGAACATTTTTTCATGTCTCTGTTGGTAATTTCTATAATCTCTTTTGAGGAAGTGTCACTTCAAGTATGTGTGTGTGTGTGGTACTAAGGACCAAACCCAGAGCCTCCCAGTGAGCTACATACCAGGCCCAAGAAATATCTTTTTTTTAATACTTTATTTATTTTTATTTTACGTGAATGGGTGTATTACCTGAATATACGTAAGTGCACCCGTGTCATGCAGTGCCCATGGAGGTCCGAAGAGAACGCCAGATTCCCTAGAACTGCCTAATTGTTAGCTGCCATGTGGGTGCTAGAAATTGAACCCAGATCCTCTGCAAGAACAACCAGTGCTCTTAACCACTGAGCCATCTCTCTACCCCTCAAGAATTTTTTTGCTAGTAGGAAGAAGATTCAAGAAAAAGAGAGGTTAAGTTATAAGCAAGAGAATTGATAATACATTAAACAATGTGGTTGAGAAGTTGGAAAGAGATTAAAGAGCACAAATACTGAGAAGACTTTAGGTGGGAAGAATTTCCCATGTATGTAACAGTAAAGAAAAAAGAGAAGGAAGGTACCATTGATTTTGTAGGTTGGAGCATAGTAAAAATTCTTACCTGGAAGCAACATTTTAGAGTTGGTAAATTTGAGAAATAAGAAGTTGAAAGAATCTCTTAAGGAGGCTAATGAGTTGTCTGACTAAGCAAGTTTAGGTGTACTTTTGAGCAGTTTTGAACTCTGATGGAGATTAGAAACTGTTTTGTGCACAGTAATACCACTTTTGGTTTTTCCTTTCTTCACACTTGACTAGTCAGGATATATGAGCGAAAGAGAAATAGTTGGGTTGATCTTGGATTGAGATTTTGCTGATAAGTATTGAGATAAAAAGGAAATTCAAAACATTGAAAGCCATTGAAGCATTATGAATGCTTGTCTAACATGCCCAAAAGCCCAACTTCAGTTCCCAGCACCACATAAACCAGGGTTGGTAACAAATGAATAGAAGATTATTTGCTGGAGCATGGACAACTTAACAGTGGGTACACCTGATGAAAATGACTCCCCTCTCACACATTTATGCTTTAGAATAAGTACTTAGTATTGCTATTATTACTAAAAAGTCACTATTTTAAAACTAGATGCATTCTTACTTGTTTCTGTCTTTAGTGATAAGAATAAATTATAATTGATTATTACAGCTGGAGTTTTCAGTGAAAATGAACACCAGATATTAGACATTAATTTTAAATGTAGACATTATCCTAGAGTGAAAAACAGAAGAATTAATTACAAAAAACAGTTGTTTTGTGTTTTAATTTTTTATTTTAGTGGATTCTGATGTTCATTTTCTTATAAGACTATTAAAGTAGAATAGTCTTTCCTTTTTGTCTCATAGTTATAATCATTTACATCTTAATTTCAGCTGATGAGTAAAGAATCTCCTGTCTCTGCTGGAAATGATGCCTATGTTGATCTTGATCGCCAGGTAAATAATTGTCTTCATTCATGCAAACTTAAAGAGTTAACTTCAGATAGCAATGAGAAAAATGCAGTTGAAATTCTCTGTGCAATATGTTGCTACAAAGCCAGTTTGTTCATCAGTATTACATATTTGTAATTAAATTTAGAAATGTAATAAAAGTAGTATAGTATGGACTGGTGAGCTGACTCAGCAGGTAAGGACATTTGCTGCCAGACCTGACAACCTGAATTCAGTCCTCTAGCCCCGTGTGGGGAAGAAGAGAGCACTCACCTCAACTTGTTCTCTGACTTCTGCATGCATACTGTGGCATGAATGCATGCAAATAAGTAAATGTAATAAAAGTTTTTAAAGTAATATTCCATAGCCTACTTAAAATAAATTCCTTTAACTTACATAATTCTTTTTTTTAGTCTTTTTTTTTTTTTTTTTACTTTTTCTATAAGTGATACTGCTTTGCTACTTAACAAAATACATACATTCTAGGAAATGGCATGTGCTTACTCATAGATTTCCTTATTATTTATTTTTATTTTATGTGTATGAGTGTATTGCCTGCATGTATGGAAGTGCACCCATGTCATGCAATGCCCAGGGAGGTCAGAGGAGGGCATTGAATCCCCTGGATTGGAGCTATGGACAGTTGTTAGCTGCCATATGGTACTGGGATTTGAACCTAAGTCTTCTGCAAGACCAACTAGTGTTCTTAACTGCTGAGCCATCTCTCGAGCCTAGTCATAGATTTATTTATAATGCAACAATACTTTGCTTTTTATTTCATTTTATTCAGTTGAAAATGTTGCCTGTATCTTCATCTTTATGAAGTAATGAATAATATATCAGTAGAAAATTAAATGTTCTAGAAAAACAACTGGTGTTTGTTTTGTTTGTCTCTTCTTAATATAGAATCTCACCATTTTAACACCAGCTGGTCTGGAACTTGCCATATAGACCAGACTAGCCTTGAACTCACAGAGATCTGCCTGCTTCTCCCTCCCCAGTGCTGGAATTAAAGGCATGCACCCCTACATCCAGCTGGGAACAACTATATTTTAAAAAGAACTTTGCAGTGTGTTTTTGTTATTTTAATATAAAAACTTGTATAATTTTAAGTAGCAAATACTGTTAGTTGTAGTTGCTTTCTAACACTATTCTGCATGAAGAGAAATCTTTGTATCTTTTATTTTCTCTCATTTCTTACCCACAGTTTCTAAATGTTATGGAAGAAAGTCTTTGGACTAGAATTATATATATAATATTTTATAATTATATATACAATATATAATTTCATGTTGATAATCAAAATTATAAAAAAAAATTTAATGTTGTTATCCAAATTAACAAGAGGTTTAATTTGATTAAAAAACGTGTAGAAATTCAATAGTTATTTAACATTTGAGGCCTCTATTTCTCAATCACATCTTTTATCAAAGTAAAATTTCTCATTTATTAAAAGAATCAACTTTTGGGGCTGGAGAGGTGGTTCAATGGTTAAGAGCACGGGCTGCTCTTGCAGAGGACCCAGGTTCAGTTCCTAGCACCTACATGGTGGCTAAGAGCCATCCTAACTCCAGTTCCAGGAGATTTGATGTCCTCTTCTGACATCTTTGAGCATTACACAATACAAGTGCATTTACATACATACGAGCGTAACACTGATTGGCATAAAATAAAAAAATTTTTTAAAGTCACTCCAGGCATTGTAGTGCATGCCTTTAGTCCCAGCCCTTGAGAGGCAGAGTCAGGTAAATCTCTGCAAGATCAAAGCCAGCCTGGTCCACATTGTAACAGACTGGGACTAGGGAGTTCCTGTTAAAAAAAAAAAAAAAAAAGTCAACTTTGCCAAGAACCAGGTAGTCCAGAGAGAAGATATATAAGAAACCCTGGTATGGAGAACGAGCCAGATTCAAAGGACAGAAAGGATAAGACTTAGGGCTACAAAATTTCAAATTTAAGTGCCTTTTTTTAGATCATAACCAGGTAGAACTTCCCAAGAAAGAAAATTCTGTATTGCTTATATGTAGTTATGTCTAGTTTCACATTGAGATATTTCTTGTACTCTTTGTTTTTTAACCAGCTGAAGAAAACTACAGAGGAGCTCAATGAAGCTTTGTCAGCAAAGGAAGAAATTGCTCAAAGATGCCATGAGTTGGATATGCAGGTAAGAGGTCTTCTGCATGTACCACCGGAGATACCACCAAATGTGCTGTGCATTGGTATATGGTATAGTTTGACTATAATATAACCCTAATTAAAAAAAGAAAAGAAAGAAAAAATCAGGTTTCTGGTTTAAAAGAGTATCCTGGATATAGATGTCTCCTTTTTTATAATCCCATTAAATTCATAGAAAATGAATAAAAATGATACAAATCCACAGAAAAGGAATTCGAGCACACAAGCCTTGATATTGTACCAGTAAACTTGCTTTCAGGCTTTCAGAGGGGGTGGGAGACTTTTCTCTTTATATATGGAGAGTGGTGCATATACCTGTACCTAAGCCAGAAGGACACATTGGTAGTTCTGCTCTATCATTGCCTACCTTATTCATTTGAGACAGTGTGTATTAGTTACTTTTCTGTTGCTTTTATAAAATACCATGACCAAAAGTGACTTATGAAAAAAATTTATTCTGGCTTACAGTTCAATAGGGAAAGTCCATAATGGTGAGGGAGGCATGGCAGCAGGCAGCCTGAGCAGGAAGCTGAGAGCTCACATCTTCAACCACAAACATGAAACAGAGCAACCTGGAAGTGGGGCAAGGCTATAAACTCTCAAAGCCCACCCCAGTGACATACTTCTTCCAGCAAGGCTTTTTCCAGCCATTTTACAAGATGCTAAATATTTAATACCTGACTCCAGCACATACTTGTCATTAATTGCTACAAGCCTATAAGGCAATTGGAAAAGTACTAAATGGCTAAAAGGAACAAAGAATGCTGAGGCAAAGAGCACAGAGATGGGGTTGGTGGAGCTGCTATGGGATAATCCCCCAAGAAACCCAGATAGGATGGAAGACTGAAGTGAAACGAGGCTATAACTAAAGATTTGAAACAGTTTGGCTCCTCAGTTGGGTCACTACAGATAGACATACAGCCAACTTCCAAATCAGACTGTTCTTGTTAAATGTCTTTCAGCAAACATAAGTATAGAAAATTTAGAATGAGTTGAATATTGTAGGTGTATTAATTTTCTGTTCACTGTGGCAAAGTAATAAAAACAACCAAAGACGGAAAGTTTTCTTGTTGTTCAGGGGATGTGGTCCATCATGCAGGTAACACCTGGCCATGAGAGCTTGTAATGTGGTTTATTCCCATATTGATGAATCAGGAAGCAGAGGCTAGAGTATAATCTGAGGCAGTATATTCTTCAAGGCCCAACCATACAAGCCTGTGTGAGGCAGGTAGGCCCCAATCTTAAAAGATGTCACAGCCTTCCAGAGCAGCCGTGCTACCAAGGGAACAAGTGTTCAAACACATGAACCTATGGGTGACATTCAAACCCTAACAGTAGGGTAAAGTTACTCTCATTTTGGCCTTTCTAAGCTTCTTGATTTAGATAAAGCCCAGCTGCTTGTGGAAAAAACCCTTGAGTGAATCCTAAAGTGTGGTTTTTCTACATCCTTACTGATTCATAGTTATAATGAAAGCCTGCATTACAAAAGACAGAAGGATCAAAATAAATGGAAAACTAGGCCTACAAGAGTATGGGGTAATTAGAGAGATTTCTCTTTTAAATGTATTTCATATACTCAGTGAACATACTGCATCTGGGAAATGAAATAAGGTGCTCTTGTGGTTTTAGGCTTCTGTTTAGGAAAGGAAAAGTCAGAGATTAAGAAACATTACATAAATTAAAATATTAGCAAAAATTCAGTGTAATCAATGGTACAGCTGAGAAAATCTACAAATTAGACCAAAAAGTAATAAATAAGATTATTTTATCTAGAATTTACTTCTGAAGAGGTAAGGAAGAATGCAGGCAAATATAAGACCTAGTTGACCATATTTAGGTCCTTGTTAGAGCTGGGCTATACATTATACAGAGTCTATGTCATATGAGAAAGAATATTTTACGTTGAAATTACAGGATTCGGTCACCAGTAGTTGTGGGTAGATGAAGGATGATAGACTTACTGGGTTATATAAGGAACTATATAGTTGTAACTGCTATTAATTACTTTTTAGAATTTAGGTATACAAATTTAAGGAAAATGAACAAATAAAAGTTCATTTTCACAGTTAAAATATAGATACTTCCTTTGATAATGTAAAGTTAATGTTATTGACCTTGATTGGAATGCAAATTATTTAGCTAGTATGTCAGATTTGTTCATTTATCCATCAACATTACTGAGAACTGTGTGTCTTGTACTGTTCCAGTTGCTATAGATGCAATGACTATGGAGAAAGTAGACCAAAATGTCACTGTATTTTAGGTCTATTCTGTATTCCAATAAAGAAGACAGATCATAAAATACAGTATGTTATGTGATGAGAAGCATTCTGGAGAAAACTAGAGGAAGAAAGTAAAATAAGAAGTACAGATTTAGAAGAATTAATTTTTAATTGCTTGTTTAGCACAGTCCTCTTCCCCTCCAAAGGTGATCAACAGTAAAATCCAAAACAGGTTAAGGGTCAAGCCTGTTATAGTTTCAGAAGACAAAAATTCCAATATACCACAGTATATTCAAAGCCCTGGTGATAGAGTGTATTCAAGAAACATTTGAGGGTGGCAGGAACAGAGAGGCAGTGTAAGAAACAGAGGAAGCCCATCTAAACAAACCTCATATATAAATCCCTGTAAAGTCTTTGACCTTAAATGACATAGGAGGCCATTGGATGAATTTGAGTAAAGTAGTCAAATGATTTGAGTTTGTAAAGTTCAGGGACTGCTGTGGAATACAGATGAAAAAGAGGCAAAGACCAGACTGAGGAGATGTGTAAGAGGCCATGGTAATAATCCAGGTAAAAGAATGCATTGACTTTCTCAAAAGAAAATTCACATGAAAACATGCTCAACATCACTAATTACAAGGAAAAGCCAATGAAATGTGACAGGAAGAACCAGTAAGATCAATGTCATCCAAAAGATAGCAAGTGCTGATGAAGATACGGAGAACAGGGAACCCTTGATTACTTATGGATAAGAACGTAAATGAGCACAGCCATTATGGAAGTATAGTGAATTCTAAAAAATATAGAACTAGAATTTAATACTCCCACTACTGGGTATATGTCTAAAGGAAATAAGTGTGTCAAGCACACATCTACTAAACATCTATTGTTTACAATCACTAAAAAGTGAAAAAAAATAAGTTCCTAATGTTCTATATCACAGTAGGTTAACCACAGTTAACTGTAATTTATTGTAGAGTTCAGAATAGAAGATCACTTGAGCCCAAGAATTTGAAGAACCCAAGCAACATAGCAAGATCCTATGTCAACATTTAAAAAGAAAAAAATTCTTACTCTTACATATTGGTTTACATGTACAACATCCAAAATAATGTAAATGTTTTAAATAGAGATTGATTAGCTCCAGTCATGGTGGTACACACCTTTAATCTCAGCACTTGGGAGGCAGAGGCAGAAGAATATCTGTGAGTTTAAGGCCAGCCTGGTCTACATAGGGAGTTCTAGGCCAGCTGGAGCTGTCTCAAAAAAGACATAAACAAACAAACAATAATAGAGATTGATTGTATTTCTTTAATGTACTTTAACTCATAATAGTAACTCAGAAGAGACTGAGTTGTTACCAGTGTAACTGAAGGAAATAACTATGATCTTCCTAATTCAAACAGGTTGCAGCATTGCAAGAAGAGAAAAGTAGTTTATTGGCAGAAAATCAGATATTAATGGAACGACTTAATCAGTCTGATTCTATAGAAGATCCCAACAGTCCAGCAGGAAGAAGACATTTACAGCTTCAGACTCAGTTAGAGCAGCTGCAAGAAGAAACATTCAGGTAAAAGACCACTCATTACAACTTATTTTTAAATCTTTGGTAACTGTTATTTAAAGATAAGAATAAAGGGATGCTGAGACAGCTCAGCCAGTAAAGCCTGACTGCCTGAGTTCAATCCCCAAAATCCACATGGTGAAGGAGAGAACAGACCCAGTAATTGTTATTTTCTGACTTCCACTAAATAAACAAAAATTCAAACAAATAAGTATTTAAGAACAGTTTTAGGACTTTTGGGTAGCTGCAGACCAAAGTGGCTATGTAATAAACAATTCCCCAAATCTTCCCATGCAACATGAAATATCTTCACAATCTATGAAAATTCCATCAAAGTTATATTCTTTGAACGCAAAAATGCTTCAGCTGCAAAAATAACAGTGAGTGAAAGGAAGAAACCAAGCACTAGCCCTGCCTCCTACATGCCTGTCTTATTGATACCTACCTGGATCTTCAAGGCAAGCAAAGGCAGATAGAAAAAATTGAGATAAAGGCAGGAGGGATGCTAGTAAACCCCTGAGGAGAGATGAAGTAATCAGAAAATATAAAATTGATCCAAAATCTAAAATGACTTTTACTAAAACACTACTGTGGCAGAAAATGTTAAGATTTCCACATTTTGTCATATACCAGCATGAATTCCAAGAGAATAACTTTAATGTTGAAATTTAAAACCATTAGAAACACTATCAGAAAATACAGGATTAAAAGAAAGAAATTTGCATGGGGCTAGAAAGATGGCTTAGCTGTTAAGAGTATCTTTTGCTCTTGTAGAAGTTGGGTTGGGTTCCTAATACCTACATGGTGCCTCAAAACCATTTGTATCTCCAGTTCCAGAGGATCTGACACCCTCCTCTGGCCTTCCAGCACCAGGCATATACACAGTGCTTATAACGAGCACTCATATAAATAAATATCTTCTTTTCCTTTTTTTTTTTTTTTAAAGAAATTCAACTCGGCATGGTAGCACATACCTGTATTTCCAGCACTTGGAAGGCACATGCAGGTAGATTGCTGTGGGGTTGAAGCCAGACTAGTATAGTCTACATAGTGAGTTCTAGGCCAGCTAGGGCAACAAAGTGAGAACCTACCTCAAAAGAACAAAAAAAAAAGACAATTCCAAAATATGCACTAAAAACAGAAGCTATAATATATAATGTATCAATTGAATTATATTAAATTAACAACTGTACATTAAATATAGATAAAAGTAAATAATCAAGTATATGAAATACTTTTGACCAGAGATATGAAGGGCCTTGTAAGTCAAAGATAGGATTTTTGCCAAGTTAACAAACCTGGTTAATTAGAAGTAGGAATGGCATTAGCCATGTTTGGGGAAAGTAATGTTAACAGAAATCAGTCTAGATGATAGGCACCGGAATTGTTAACGGTAGCTGGCACATGGATTAAAATGTGATTTTTATTTTCTTCTCTTGATATATATTCTTTCTGAAAAGTAACAAACTACAAGGCCCTTCATGTCTCCTGTTACAAGTAGTGATATAATTTATTGAACCTGTTTCCACATGACATTTATGACATGGGTATAGTTTGTGGCCACAAAATTACAAGACATGTCTAAGAAGAGTTTATTCCACTGTTTTATGGTTTTATTTTCCTTTATTCATCCAAGGAAAATTGTGAGACACTGAATAGTGGTTTTTACCTATTTTGCTTTGGTTACAGACTAGAAGCGGCCAAAGATGATTATCGAATACGCTGTGAGGAGTTAGAAAAGGAAATCTCTGAACTTCGGCAACAGAATGATGAACTAACTACTTTGGCAGATGAAGCTCAGTCTCTAAAAGATGAAATAGATGTTCTTAGGTAAGCAATATTCTCTTCACTGTGGAATATCAGTTTCACTATCTCAGATATTATAAATTTTAGCATCTCTTAGCACACCCATGTATTTAAGATTAAACCAGATCACCTGAGAAGATCACCATTTATTTAACTTCTGTGCAACCATTTCTCGTGTATAAAATGTAAATAATGCTTGCAAATGTAAATAAGTAACTAAATGGCTTTATAAGCACTTAAAAGTGTTCTCTGGCAAATAACTATCAGGTAAATGTTAAATACCTATGACTTATTACTTCATACTCGCATAGCACTGGCACTTTCTTCTTACTACTGCTCTTTAATTCTGAGTCCTCTAGATATTTGGTCTTTGCCTTAGATACTGGAGAACATAACATACTTCTATAATTTGGTCCTATTGCCAATTGGTGGTCTTTACTCTTACCCCTGCCTATACTACTTACTAGTACCCTGCCTCCTATTTCTTTCATAACTGTTATATGTTTTTATAACTCCTCTGTCTGCTGCTCACCACACCCCCCTTTGTTTTGGCTCAACCTGCTAGCTAAGGTCAAGTGAAGACTCTACCCGGTTTTGTTTTCTTTATAACTGAGTATGCCATCCTAGTTACTTTTCTTAAGCTTGTGACATTCTCCATGACATAATTTCAGTGATTTAGGTTGTGTTTGTTTTTAATCTGAAGAAAACCTGGATTCACATGGTTTTATAATTTAATTGCATGTTACTTCCTGGTATCGTCTCTTGGTTAAGCATTGAAATAGCTTTACAACCATGATTGTGTTTCTGATTAATTTCCCATATCATTTTAGACATTCTTCTGATAAAGTATCTAAACTAGAAGGTCAAGTGGAATCTTATAAAAAGAAGCTAGAAGACCTTGGTGATTTGAGAAGGCAGGTGAAACTCTTGGAAGAAAAGAATACTATGTATATGCAGAACACTGTCAGTCTAGAGGAAGAGTTAAGAAAGGCCAATGCTGCTCGAGGTCAGCTTGAGACATATAAGAGACAGGTAAGAGAACACATATATGGTGGTAGTTAGAGGGACTCCAACATAACACTTACCAAAACTTTAACCAATCACTTCTCAACTTTTTGGCTAAGATTGAGTGAAGACTCTCCCTAGTTCTTTTTTTTCATGACCCTTAACCTTTTGTTTATGATAGTTACTTCTTTTTAATTACATTTTATTTGTGTGTGTATGTACATGTATGTGGACATTTCATGGACTGCATGTGGAGGTCATAGGACAACTTGCACAGGTCATCTCTCCTTTCATCATGTTTGTCTTGAGGTTGAACTCAGATCATCTGGTCGGTAGTAGTAGATGCCTTCACTTCCTGCAACATTCTCTTGGCTCAGCCTTTTTGTTATTATATTTATTTCTATTTTACTTTATTATATAGGTCTTATTCAAAGGTAATTAATTGGTATCTATAGCAGATCCTTCATAAAAATCTTTGAATTTGGAGCCTGGAGAGATAACCATTAAGAGCACTTGCTGCTCTTGCAGAGGACCCAGGTTCAGTTCCCAGCACTTACATCAAGCCTCTCACAACTTCCTGTAACTTCAGTTCATTTGAACTTTGCAGGTACCTGCAAGCACATGGTGCACATACAAATAAGCAGGCAACATACACACATGCACGTAAATTTTTAAATATCTTTTAAATTTGTTACACAATAATTCAGACATTCCCAACAAGATCGGCCTGTTGTAAAGGCTCTTGCCACAAAAGTTGACAATCTTAAGTTCGGTCCCTGGAAGCTACATGGTTGAAGGAGAAAACCAGCTCCCACTGTTATCCTCTGACATCCACCAGTTGGCCTCTCTCTCCAGATATAATTTTAAAAAATAATAAAAATGCAGGGCAGCCAAAGAATGATGCACTAAGTATCCATTCTTGAGAACTCACTTCCCTCTTAGGTAAACTTCATGTTGTTTTTTGGTTTTCATTTTTGTACATCTCTATACTTCTACTACATCGATATTTACCCTAAAAATGTATAGCATTTTGACATGTTCCAAAACTATACAAGAAATGATTCAGTTAGAAAACTAATTTGCTTTTTTTCTTCAGTTGTTTTTTATGGAGTTCATTTATGTTCATAGGCATAGCTTTATATTCTTCATAGAACACTGCTTGCTCTTGCAGAGGATTCAGGTTCATTCCCAGCACCCACATGGCAACCAACAACCATCCATACACAGTTCCAGTGTATCTGTTGTTCTTCTGGCCTCCACAGGCATTGCACAACATGGGTGCACTTATGTACAAATGGGCAAACACTCATACAGATAAAATAAAAATAAAAAAATTCTGTTATTGAATACCATTGATTATATATGTGAAACAGTTTTACCACTTTATAGAATTTTTTTTTTGTTTTCCAAAATGATTAAAAAGTAGCTTATGAATTCTTTTGCTTCACATCAGCAACAACAACACTGTGTTTTCAAATTAGTAATTTTTTAAAGAGTAATTTTAATTTTTTAAATCACTCAGTGTCATTATGACATTTTTTACTTAGAGGTCATCTTGGTTCCTACTCGTTCTCTTGCTGCACTTCTCTCCTCCATCCCTTTTGCCCTCCCCTTGCTGGTCCCCTGTACCCTCTCAGTTTCCATCTTCTTTCATGTCAAATATTTTCTATTATTCTCTCTCTCTTCCTGTATGCCTCGTTCCTTAATACTTCTTCCTCCCCTCTGATGGTCCCCTTTCTATTCCCATGACCTACATACACACATGCACATACACACAAATTTAAATCTAGAGTTTGCTTACGTATGAGAGAAAACCAGTTTCTGAGGATGGCTCATTTTACTTAACATAGTGATCTGGAGTTGCTTCCATTTTTTGCAAATGTTGATTTTTCTTTGTAGTTGAATAAAATTCCATTGTGTATATTTTCTATCCATCTATTGATGAACATATAGGCTGATTCTATTTGTTAGTTGTTGTGAACAGGGTAGCAACATCTCTGTGGTATATTATTTAAGGTCCTTTAATATATAAACCCTTGAGTGATATTACTGGGTCACGTGGTAGTTCTGTTTGTAAGTTTTTTGAGGAACCTCCACACTGAATTCCATACTGGCTGTACTAGTTTACATTCCCACCAGTGGTGTGTAAGGGTTCCTTTTTCCCACATCCTTGCCATTTATTGTCCTTTGTTTTCTTTAGGCTAGCCTTTCTGAATGGAATGAAACAAAACCTCAAAGCAATATTAATTTGCGTTTCCTTTGTTGCTAAAGACTTTTTTCAACTATTTATTGGCCATTTGTATTACTTTTTTTGAGAATTGTATTTAGTTCATTTACTCATTTATTGATTATATGATTTAGAGTTTGGGTGTTTAATTTTTACAGTTCTTTATAGATTATAGATACTAATTCACTGTCTGAGGTGATTCCAATGGTCTACATGTCTGTTTCTGTAATAGTACCATACTGGTTTGGATACTGTGATTCTTTAGTATAGTCAGAGATTATATATTTTGATGTTTGCAGTGTTGCCCTCTCTGCTTAGGATGGCTTTAGCATTCAGGGTCTTTTGTGTATTCATATGAATTTTAGGATTTTTTTTCCTTGTTCCGTGTATTAGAATTTTGATAAAGATTTTGTTAGATCTGTAGAGTACTTTTGTTAATATACCCATTTTTATAGTATTGATTGTGCCAATCTATCAAGACAGGAGGTGTTTCTATCTCTTGCTGTCTTCAGTTTTATTTTTTTTACTTTACTATGATAAAGTTTTCATTGTGGAGGTCTTTGAACTTCCATGGTCAGGTTTATTGCAAGGGTTGCTTTTTTAAATTACTTTAAAATTTATTTATTTATTTATGTATTTCATGTGTTTGAATGTGCATGCTAGCCAAAATGTGCATGTGGAGGTCAAAGACACCTTAATAGTAGTCAGTTCTTTCTCACCACCATGTGGGTGCCATGTAGGTCTGTTGCTGGGTTCAAACTGTGGTTTGCAGGGGTGGCAGCAAGTGCTTTTATCCACTAATCCATCTTGACAGTCTCCTTTCTTTAAAAACTGGTGTAAACAGAACTTTTTCCTGGTATCTTTCTTGGCAAGTTTATTATTGATAGGTGGAAAAGTTGCTGATTTCTGTATGTTGATTTTTGTATCCTTCTACTGTACTGCAAATGTTTATTGAGGCTAAGATTTTTTCCAGTGGAGTATTTTAGGATCTTTTTTAAAAACAAATCTTATTTTACTCCTGTGGACATATCTTACAGATCAGTTTGCACATAAGTTGTCTTTTTACATATGCCAGGAGAGATATCTATGTCAGCTGAATGAGATATAAGAATACAAAATGTGTTAGTGAAATGTACAGATGAATCTGAACCTCAGAACGTATTCTCAGCAATTCCTACACTTTAAAAAGCATCTAACATGGGCCATACACAAAAGCCAGACACTACATAACTTTGCATCACAGGAACTAACATATTTTAATAAAAAAAAATAAGATGATCTCAAGATCACATGAGAAGGAGTCACAAATGCTCATGACCATAAACCTACTTTTAGAAGTAACCAAAGAGACAAAAAGAAGAGTAAATAACTTCCTGGCATTTCTTATTCTTCAGTTTTTATAAGTATTTCACTCACTAAGTACAGTTATAAAAAACCAAGACAAAAATTTTCTCAGGGAAAAATAAAAATAAATCACCATCTACACATCCAAAACTTAAAAATTAAGTGAATGTTGGAAGAGACTTAAAACAAGCTGTTTTTCTGGACAGCTTCACAAGTTAAAGTATTAGTCTCTAAAAGGGTAAAGGACCAGTGACTTTAGTAGAACTCTTGTCCAGACTGATAATTCTGTTTTCTTGTCTTCACAAAATAATTATAGCAAAGGAGCACCAAAGTGGATGTAGAAAGAATTCATGTAATTTTATTTGCTTTTTTGTTTTTTTTACTGAATTTTTGTGTATTTCATACAGAATATTTCAACCAATCTTAATCACTCTTATACCTATCCCCGTCCTCATCGGCATCCTCCCACAGGTCTCACATCCGACGCCTGCCCAAATTCATACACTCAGTCATTTGTTTTAAGGCCTGTTATGTCAAATGTTCCTGGACAATCCTCAGTGCCACTCTCTGGAGATTTCTGGCCCCTCGGTTGCATGAGGGAGCTTCATTAATGAGCATTGAGAGATTCATTAGTGACTTCTTTACCCCTTGTTCTATGTTATATGAGCCTTAGGGGTAGAGGTTGCATTGTATATGTGCCTCTTAGACTTCAGCAGTTCACAGACATTGTCTGTGTATGACCAGTTTTGGTAGTCTCCATCTGGTGCAAAAGAAGCTTCTTGGATGAGTGGTGACTGGGATACTTGACTGTAAATATGAGGATGCATATCTTGCACTTAGTAAGAAGTTACATTAGTCTAGGGATGTAGCAATTTGGGGGATTGTTCTAAGATCTATGACCTCTTCAGCCACTGTATTTGGCTATGATTATAGTACCACACATGAGTTTCCTCCCATTGAGTGGGCTTTAAGTCCAATTAGGTAACCATTGATTGCCCTCAAAATAAAAGTGCCACTATTGCACCAGTTTTGTATGCTATGCCAGTCATTGATGTGGTTATTTGTTCATGAAGCTAGTATTGGGCCATATATTGATGTTCTCCCTTAGCAGCTTGTATAGTGCTCTCTAGAGCTATGAGAGCTAGCCTTCAGGGGAAGTAGCTTCTAGATCAGTTCTAGTTCCATTGCTCCAAATCCTGTGTCTGAAGTATGCCCTATCTTCAACAATAGGGTCTTACCTTCAAGTTCTGGGAGGCAGTCAAGAGTTGTGGCAATAGGCTGTATAATTTGGGGAGTCTCTTGGATCACCCTGGCCAACGACTCAAAGGAAGGTTTCTCTTGTCTGGTATCGTTCCTTGTTATGTAGCCTTCAGCTATGCACATGGGCTCATATAGAGTTACTGTACGTGGAATTTGTCATTAGGTTGTTAAACTAATATACCCTCTGGTTTTTCACACTAACTGGGCATTATTTATCTCCTCTCTGTTTCCCTATCTAACCCTCCCTTCATTCCTTTCCCATTAAAGTATTCCCATTTTCCCTATTTCAACCTTGATAATACCAGTCTCCTATGGCCCCACCTCTCTTGCAGAAACAGATAAAATGGGGGTATTTAAAGGGAAGAGGGGACAGAGGGTTATACAAGGAACTATGAGGATAAAGGGAAAGAAGGTATTTAGGGTTTTTTAAGTATAGAATCATGTCATATTCAAGTAGGTATCCTTTGTTTTCTTATTTGTATCATTTTTATTTCTTGCTCTTATTTCTCACACTAAGATTTTGAACACTATACTAAATAAAATGTTGGGGGGGTTGTTCTTTTCTTAAAAATTTTTTTTTTTTTTTTTTTTTTTTTTTTGAGACAGGATCTCCCTGTAGCCACAGCTGACTTGGAACTCAATACATAGGCGAGGCCAGTTTCAATCTCACAGAGACCTACCTACCTATGCCTCTGAGGTCTGAGATTAAAGGCACCTCTTACTCTGTGCCTTTTTCCTAATTTAGTATGATGGCTGTGTGTTTACTGTATATATCCTTCACTATGTTAGGATACGTTCCTTCTAATCTTAGTTTCTTTAGGTCTTTTATCATGAAGGGATAGTGAAGTTGGTCAGAGATCTTTTATTATTTTCTGAATATATTCTTGATTAAGATTTGCAAGTATTTTTAATGAGAATTTTTGCATTTATGTACTTCAGGGAAATTGATCTAGTTTTCTTTCTTTGTCCATCCTTTTCCGGTTTGGGTCTCAAAGTAATGCTTTATAGAGTTAGTACGGTAATATTCTTACCCTTTGTATTTTGTGGAGCAGTTTGAAAAGTATTGATGTTAGATCTTCCTTAAATGTTTAAAATTCAGTAATTTTTCCCATTCCTGAGCTTTTCTTTGTGGAGAGACTTTACTACTGCTTCACTCTCACTGCAAAATAAATATTTAAAGTATTCCCTAATGATCTTCTGTCCAACTTCCCCATTTTTATCTCTGATGTTATTTTAATTTTTTTGCTTAATTTGGTTAAGGGGTTTTCACTCTTGTCTTTTCGAGTAGCTCTTGCTTTATTGATTCTGTGTGTTGTTCTTTAGTCTTCATTTTATTGTTTCTGACATACTATTTCTTGCCACCTATAGTTCTTGGGTTTAATTTAGTTTACTTTGGTTTTTCCAAGACCTTGAGGTTGCATCATTAGGTTGTTTCTTCAAAATCTCTCTTGACTTTTTGGATTTTGAGACAGAGTCTCCCTGTTGTCCATGCTGGCCTGGAAATCACTATGTAGACCAGAGTAGCCTTAACCTCACAGAGATCTGTCTGCCTCTGCCTCCTGCATGGTGGGATTAATGAAAACATGTGCTACCACTCCCAGCTTTATTATTTTTTTAATGTAAATACTATAGCTATAAACTCTCCTCTTAGTTGTGTCCCAGTGATTCTGATAAGTTGTGCTTTTGTTTTCTTTTAATTTTGGAAACTTTATTATTATTGATGTTTGAGAGAGGGGGAGAGAGAGAGAGAGAGAAACACATCTAGAGGTCAGAGGACAACCTTGGGAACAGTTCTCCTGTTCCACCGTGGGTTTCAGTGATTGAACCTAGATCATTGGGCTTACACATCAAATACATTCCTATATCTAATGAGTCAGCTCACTGGCTTCTGATTCTAGG
Source organism: Eospalax fontanierii (assembly GCA_035773235.1). Lineage (NCBI taxonomy): Eukaryota > Metazoa > Chordata > Mammalia > Rodentia > Spalacidae > Eospalax > Eospalax fontanierii. The sequence goes on along the minus strand of CM069542.1, from coordinate 11,443,494 downwards.
AAATTTTTATGATTGATTTGTTAATGTTGCAGACTTGCCAAGTTCTCACTTTGAAATGTTTAAGGATTTGCCTTTTTAGAAATATTACTCCAAAGTCTTTTGCTTCTGTCTTCTGCCTTCTTTTTCTTTTGGGGAGTGTTAGGAGTGGGTAATTTTTTTTTTTTTATTTTTATTTTATGTATTTGAGTGTATTGCCTGAGCAATAATGAGCATAAGTGCGTCCATTGTACAATGCCTGTGGAGGACAGAAGAGGGCATCAAATCCCCTGGAACTGGAGTTACAGCCACCATGTGGATGCTGGGATTCAAACCGGGGTCTTCTGCAAGAATAGCCAGAACTGCTGAGACATCTCTCCAACCACCTGTTTTTGGTTTTTTGAGACATCGTCTTATGTAGCCCAGGATGACCTTGACTACCTGATTTACAGCTTATACCTCCCAAGTGCTGAAATTACAGGCATGCCTCAACCTCTCAGCCCTCCCCCGTCTTTTCAAATTCACTATATACCAAGGATACCCTTGAACTTCTTATCCTCCTATCTGAATCTCCTAAGTGCTGGAATTACAGGTATGTAATACCAATCCCTGTTTTTTGTTTTTTAATGTGGTGATTGTGGTCAAACCCGGGGCTTTATGTATGCTAGACAAGCACTCTATCAACTGAACTACTTCCCCAGCCCCTTCTTTTTTGATTCTCCTTAACATACCTGACGTTAATACAACCTTGAATAATAATGATATTGAGAAAACAGTTTATGTTGTTAATTTGTTTTAGATGTTTCCCTAACATATTAGAAAGGTGCTATAGGTTTTTGTGTCCGTGTTTTGTTAGGATAAAAAAAAAATTGAGTATTTGATTTAATTAACAGTTTTCCTACATTTGTTGAAAAATGCACGTGGCCCTAGGTTCCATCCTCCAACTCGTCAAAGAAATAATTAAAATGATTAAAAGACCTGGAAGGTAATTTCTTAGCAGTAAAAGTGCAAGCCTACAGTCTGAGTTCAATTCCCAGAGTACATAAGAAAGCTGGATGCAGTGGCATACACCTGTAATCCCAACACTTTTCACAAGATAAGAGACAGGAGAATCAGCCCCTCACCTCCAATAGGTAGAACAGAAACAAGCTGCTTTAACAACAAGGTGGAAGGTGAAAATTGCCTCCCAAAAGTTGTCCTCTGAACTCCACACAAGCACCATGACATGAGTATACATGCACATGTACACATATACATACAGACATGATAGTTTTTTTATGTGTATGAATGTTATTCCTGCTTGTATGTAAGTGTGCCCAAGTTATGCAGTGCTCACGGAGGCCAGAAGAATGTGTTGGATCCCCTGGAACTGAAGTTTCTGTGTGAGTGCTGGATTTTGAACCTGGGTCTTCTGCAAGTGTAACTAGTGCTCTTAACCACTGACTATCTCTCCAGACCCATGTGATAAAGTTTTAAAAATTGTTTTGAGTTCCTTTCATGTGATAAATTATCTTAATGTGGGATTTCTGAGTTTAAACCATCTTTGCATTCCTTGCATTTGTTCTCACATTGTTGGATTTGTTTTGTTTATTTTACTTAGAATATTTTGTCTTTCTGATTCACTTTGACTTTTCTCCCTTGTTTCTACATCCAATTTTGGTATTGAATTTCTACTCCCTTATATATTGAATTGGAGTTTGGGTTTTTTACCATTTTCAGAACTGTGAATGACTATGGATATAGGTCTGTGGTAGAGTGTGTTTACCTAGCATGCATGAAGTCATAGGTTTGATCCTTAGTACAAAAAAGAGGTTTTCTAAAGCTAAGATTTTCTTTTTTTTAAGATTTATTTTATGTGTATGAGTGTTTTGCCTTCATGTATGTATGTGCACTCTGTGTATACCTGATGCAGATCACCTTGAAGTTACAAGTGGTTGTGAGCTGCAGTGTAGATACTGGTAATTGTACCCTGGTCTTCTGCAAGAGCAGCAAGTGCTCATAACCGTTAAGCCATCTCTCCAGCCCTAATTCTACTTCTTGAAGTGTTAGTAGAGTAGTCTTATATATCATGAATGGCCTCCAAGTTTGTTTTGGTGGACATATTCTCTTCCCAGCACTTTATTTTGAAAGTTTTCAGTTATACAGCAAATTTGAGGAATATCGTGAAGTAATAAATGTGGGACTACGAAATTACTCAGAATAAGTATAGTACCCAAGAATGGTGTCACGTGCCTTTAATCCCAGCACTTGGGAGGCAGAGGCAGAGGCAGGTGGATGTCTGTGAGATTGAGGCCAACCTGGTCTACATAGAGAGTTCCAGGTCCAGCTGGGGCCACAGGGAGACCCTGTCTCAGAACCAAAAAAAGTCAAAGATATTATTAAAATACTGTACTTGTTCTTATTATAATAAAAGCATATCTGATTAGAATTAAAAGGAATTTCAAAATCTAGAAATTATGTGATGAAACTTTATAATACACTAATTTTCTGTACCAGTTTGTGATCTTAATTTTTTTCCTTAATATTTTTATGACAATTTTCTTTCTACAGTTTTATATATGCTCTTTGAAACCTCCATAATCATGGTCTCTTGTTCTTAAAATATCTGTTTTCCCCCTACTTCTCCTATACTAAGGACCCCAGGACTTCGTTTTTACTAGGCGAGCATTCCACTGCAGAGCTGCATCTAGCCTAGCCCTTGGTTTTGTAAGACAGGATCCTACTATGTAGCTTACTTAGGCTAGCCTAGATCTTGCCAGACAGCACATCCTGTCCTTGTACTTGCAGTCCTTCTGCCACTGCATATTGAGTATTGAGATTACAGGTATGCACTCCTGGTTTTTTGTGGTTTTTTTTTTTTTTTGAAAAAAAAAAAACTATTATATGTGTATGGTATTTAATAATTTCAATCTAGAATGCTTGGTAAATTTATAAAATTGTTATTGCTATTAATCATTTTTTGCTGATTCTTATTAATTACAACTTTTTTTTCCATTGCCTGTATTTTTCAGTTCTGCTTTTTCATTAGCTCTTTTTTTAATTATTTATTATTTTTATTTTATGTGTATGAGTATATTGCCTGCATGTATGTAAATGCTCCTGTGTCGTGCAATGCCTGAAGACATCATTAGAGGGCATCAGATCCCCTGGAACTGGAGTTAAGAATGATTTTTAGGTGCCATGTGCTGGTAATCGAATCAAGGTCCTCTGCAAGAGCAGCCAGTAGTGCTCTTTACAGCTGAGCTATCTTTGCATCCTCTCATTAGCTGCTCTTTTTCTTTGGGATTCATTAAGGTTTAGAGTTGAGGTTTTGTTTTTCCTCAAGGACAGCATTTCCAGCATCAGTAAACAAAACCACTTTGCCTCATTTTGCATTCTGCAGCCAAAAATGGAATAAAAATTCAAACAAACAAACAAAATTTACATATCAACTGGTCAGGGTTATACATTTCCAAAGTGTTCCCTTTTAAACCTTCTTATGGCCACATTACTTCTTAGAGGCCAGGGCTATTTAATAACTGTTTAGCTTCTGCTAAACTCAAAGCTGTAGGTTTCTCTCATTGGCAATTGGCAACTCATGGTATCTACAACCTCTGTATAAATTTTGTACTTCCGATTGAGCTTCTTGTAAATGTAGCTGTGTAACTGGGTTTTCCCCCACTAGCATTTCTTTCTGTTTTCCTCCGTGCTTCTTCCTCTCCCTCAGTCTGTATTGCTAGAAATGAAAGCCCTATAGATTCTTTTTCAATTTGCATCATTGCTCTAGATTGTTCGGGTTTAGAAGGCCTTATTATATAGACATTTAGTCCCTAATTGTCTCTAGTCCCAAACTGCTGGATTATATGCATTTAAGTATAGCATGGGAAGGATTTTCATAGACCTATTAAAGAAAATGATGTGTGTGCATGTGTTTCTGTGTGTGTTGTTCTTTTTTTATATTATTATTTTGTTTGGAAAGAGGGAAATGTTAGAGATTGAACCTACAGTTTCAAATTATAAAAATTAATGATATCTTTCTGTATTAGGTAGTAGAACTACAAAATAGGTTATCTGAAGAATCAAAGAAAGCAGATAAGTTAGACTTTGAATATAAGCGACTAAAAGAAAAAGTTGATGGTCTTCAAAAGGAAAAGGATGTGAGTATATGTAATGGGCATTTTGACTTTCAGAAGGGCTGAAAGTAAGACTGGGATTTAATTCATGTCTGGCTATCATTATTGCCTCTTTGATGTCATTTTACTGTTGACTTTTTATGTTTGTATAGCCTTTCTGTTTTCTATATGATTAGTATGGAAGGCACTTCTTTTTCGTTCAATGTATTTTTGCTTTTTACAGTTTATAAATATTTAGTCTTTGTCCTTGAATCTTTGTTTAATGAAAAGAATGTTTTTAAAAAAGTAGTTACTTATTGTTAGGATGGAATAGATAGCTTTGCATCTCATGCTTAATCATGGATAGCATACTGCTTCACATTAGTCGATATTCAGTATTATTAAAATAGAAAAAAATTCGTCTTTTTATACTTCTCTAACTTTCCATAAAAGACCAAAAGATTAAATATACGTCCGTGTTAATTGTTGTTTTTCTTCTTTCAAGGTAAATAGTACTGCTTAGTAAATTTGTAGAGCTGACCTTTGTTTTTATGTCCCTTTAGAGGTTAAGAACAGAAAGGGATTCTCTGAAGGAAACCATTGAAGAGCTTCGTTGTGTACAGGCTCAAGAGGGACAGCTCACAACTCAAGGTAAAATGCCTTTGTAACACAAGTGATTTATTTTTTATATCAGTAAAATATTAGGTTCACTTTAAGATACAGATGAAAGTCAAAAATTGGCTAGCTGAAGTATTTGAATTGTTACCAAGATGTTATGAAAAACAGGCTATGGTTAACAGACTCAGTTTCTTGGCAGCTTTTACCAATTTGCAATTACTTGAATTTTACAAGGTCAAAATAATTTGTTAAATCATCTCTGCTAACCTGGGAATTTATTCTGAAAAATGTGATGACTTCTTTAACAGTATATAAACTTTCCAAGTCAGTGATTTCTGCAAAATCTGTTTAAGTACATTAAGAAACTTTATGTGAATATATTCTTTCTCACATAAAGGGATTCACATTTAGCTCTAGATTTGTTCTTTTCCATTATGGGTGGAAACTGTGAGGCTGAAAATGATTTATAAAAGTTCAGGTTGTTCATTCTCACACAAATAACAACTTGACTTTTCGGTTATCTGAAATAGATTTCCTGTGACTAGTCTTGATTTTCCTCTTTGTGGCCTCTAAGAACCTCCTCATCTGCTTCATTTACCTACCTCCTCTCAGTTGTCTCTATTAATCACCTCTCCTCTCACCTCACTCCCTAGCTTACTGGTGGCATTGTTCTCATATCAGTCTCCTTATACTGTGGACCTATTTCCAGACCAAGCTTGGCAAGCCCTAATTCAGATAGCCTAAAGTTCTTTCTATTTCAATGACAAATGCCAACATAAGGGGAAAAAAATATCATTCTTGATTCACTAAATATTATTCTTTTCTTAATGTAATTTGATCCTCCTCATACACTGGAAGTTTTCTGGTAATTCTCATAAAGTCTCCACTGAACTTTTTCAAACTCGTGAGCATCTGGCCTAAACTTTGCCCTTTTACTCAGCTCCTATATTGTCAAGAAAAGATAGTCCAACTCATTTAAACTCTCATGGTTGTTTTTGCTACCTAAAAATCTTCATGGTTAAACTTTCTTTATATAATTTTGCTCCAGAAATTTACCCTAATTAAAGAATTGTTTCTAATAGTGAAATTGAGGAACATCCTGAAAGTTTGGCAATATAGATGTAGCATTTTCATTCATCAGTGAACTATAAATTATTAAAAAGTAAAGAATAATTTATGTATACCTGACCTATTATATCATTGTGTTAGAAAAAATAGTGACATCATTCTCTTTGTTTGTTTGTATATATTAAGTATACGTAATATTGGATATCATTGTGGTATTTTCTACGTGTACACAATATATTTTGTATTTTGACCATTTTTACCCATTACTCTCTAATGACCCCTCATGCTCCTGCTGTTCCTTTCCCCTTCACAACTAGTCTTCCTTCTACTTTCATATCTTCCTCTGTGTGTGTGTGTGTGTGTGTGTCCTGGTGTGTCTGTGTGTCCCAATAAATTTAATTACAGTTACTTACATGAGCAAACAAATATGTGTTTGTGTTCATGTATGTATACACGTGGTATATCTGTATTCCAATAAATTTAATTAGGATTACTTACATGAGCAAAAGTGAAAGATTATTTATAGGAGCATGTGCAATTTACTAGTGGCTAAACAACTGAAGAAAGTGTCTCTCTCTTCCCCAGCAACCATTAACTGCCTGTAGATCTCAGTAAACTGTGTGGCCTCATAAGCATCTTTATCCTTGAAACTGCTAACTGCCTATAAATCTTTAACAGTGGGCAGGGAGCTTCTCCCCACTCCGTGATTAAATGCTGACAGACCAAATCTTGTTCAGGTAATCACAGCTGCTGAGAGGTCAGGAGTGCTAGTAGGCATAGCTGGGCACGGTGGCATGCAACTTTTAAGCCCAGCTCTTAGGAGGCAGAGGTAGATGGGTCTACATGAGTTCAGAGCCAGCCTGGTCTACATAATGAGTTCCAGGCCAATCAGAACTACATAGTGAGATCCTATCTCAAAAAAAGTTTTTTTAAGAGTGCTACAAACATGTTCTGACCAGAATACCTCCTTTACAACATTCTATTCCCTTCCTATACCCCCTTGTTTGTAATGTTTCCTGAGCCTTGGATGGCAATATAGATGTCCCATTTGGGTCTGAGCAATCAACATTGACTTATTCTCAACAATTTAACCAGTTATGAGTCCTTAGCAACCACTACCACTGGGGGAGGGAGACACTTTTCTAACCAAAGCAAAGTTGAAAGTGACATTAATGCAGGAGCACAAACATAAATATTTAGAAGGCAATTTGATAGCCATATCATATCCATTTAGCAAAACAATGGCAATGGCTTCACCAGGAGAGCCTATACGTCCCCACCTCAGCCATGTTAATCCTTTGCTAGATATGTAATTTACAAAGATTTTTCTCCCATTCTTTAGTCTGTCTCTTCATTTGATTGTTTCCTTTGCTTTGCAAAAGCCTCTTACTTTTACATTTGTCCTTCTTATTACTTGAGCAACTGGACACATATTTTACTTAAACCTCTACCTTTTAAACATTTTCATTTAGAGGTCTTTCACTTCTTTCATAATACTTATTCCAAGGTGGTTTTTTGTTTGTTTTTAGACTTATGTGAATGAGATTACTTTCCTGATTTCTTTTATCAACATATATATTAATAGTAAATAGGAGAGCTTCTGATGTTTGTATGTTAAGTGTGTATCCTGCCACTTTGATTAAAGTGTTTTATCAGTTCTAGGAGTTCTAGTAGAGAAATTAAAGTTGTTTTTGTATAAAATCATCTTCTCTAAATAAGGATACTTTCACTTGTTCCTTTCCTGTTTGTATCTGTTTTATTTCCTTTTCATGTCTTAGTACTCTAGCTAAGACTCACACTACTATATTGAACAACAGTGGAAAAAGTACATACCTTAGTCTTGTTGCTCGGTTTAGAGGACATTTACTGTAAAACTACTTTAAAGGAGGCAACATGTGGATTGCTTAAGAATAGACATGAGGTTCAGTATCATACACTATATTTAAAAGAATGAAGGGGGGAAAACTACTTATCTCAATTTGTATAGATTAAAGCATTTGACCAAGTGCAATACCCTTTCGTGATTTTAAAAACTCAGTATATCCAGAAAAGAAGAAAATTTCCACAACATTGTAAAGAAACCTATACCTAAGGTTACTCAGTGGTTAAAGAATAGAAATTTTATTCTCTAAGACCAAGAATAAGTCAAAAATACCCCTTAATGCCACTTTCCTTAAATATAGTTAAAATGTCTAGCCAGACCAGGTTGAAAAAAGGAAAAGAAAGACAAAAAAAAAGGGAAGGAAAGAATGAACTATATATTTTACGTCCACATGCAGAAGAATGAAGCTGGACGCTATCTTAATGCAAAATACAAAAATTGGCCCAATTTGACTCAGAGTCCTAAATAAAAGCTAAACAAATGGTAGTGGAAAATTTTTATGACGTTAAATTTGACAGTAATCCCCTGGAATTGGTGCCAAAAGCACAAGCTACAACAATAGCAAAAAAGATGTCTCAGTGGGGCTTTATCAGTATTGAAAAGAACACTGTCAACTGATGTAAAGGTAATCTACAAAATGAAAGAAATATCTACAAATATCTGAAACAATTCAATAGCTAGGTAGATGGCTCAGAGGTTAAAGTGCTTCCTATGTAATCATGAGAACCTGAGTTAGGATCCCTGATGCTTGCTCACCAGCCACATTAGCCAAATTGATGAGTGCCACTTTCAGTGAAAGACTCTGTCCCATAAAATAAAGTGGAAGAAGCTGGAGAAATTGCTCAGCAGTTAAAAGCACTTGCTGCTCTTGCAGAAGACCCAGTTTCAGTTCCCAGCTCCCACATGGCAGCTAACAACTATCTGTGACTCCATTTTCAAGGGATATGACACTGTCTTCTTCCTTCCACAGGCACTGAACACACATGGTATACTTATGTACATCCAGGTGAAGCAGTCATGCACATAAAATTTTTTTGTAAGATTAGAATTTTTTAAATCAGAAGTAAATAAAGAGTAATTGAGGAAGACATCTGACATCAGCTCTCTCTTCTAAACACTCTCACACACATACAAAGAATATCCAGACTGAAGAGTTTGTTCAATTGAACAATAATAAAAACATAACCCATTTCACACACGGACAAAGATTTTGAATAGAAGGACCATTCTGTGTCCAAAGAAGTTACACAGATGGCCAATAAACATGTGAAATGGTGAAATCATTGGTCACAAGTAAAAGGCAAATCGAAACCACAGTGATTTACGATTACATTAATTAGTGAGGCTTATGCTTTTCCCACTATGACACCCGCAAAAGGGAAATGAATGTTAATTAGAATGTGGAGAAATTGAAAGCATTATGCTTTACTGGAGGAAAGGGATAATGTTGTAAAACAAAGTTTGGTAGCTCTTTACAAATTTAAACATCAGGGGCTGGAGAGATGACTCAGCAGTTTAGAGCTCTGGCTGTTCTTCCAGAGGACCCAGATCAATTCCTAACAGCCATCTGTAACTCAAGTTCCAAGGGAATCCAACACCTGCTTCTGACATGGTGCACTTATATACATATAGGCAATACACTCATACGCAAAACATAAAAATAACACATAAAACACTTCTTTTAAAAAAATTAAACATCAGGGCTGGTTATTAGTGATAACTTAGTCTTTTACTTATGAAAATGGGTGATTTTTGTCTACCATGCACAGGACCTGGGGGTTCAAGCCCAGTACCACAAAACAAGCAACAAAAATAGAACAGGAGGTGGTTTTTGTTGTTAAAATTGATGGTAAAGTTAGAATTTCCTATAGAAATTGAGTCTCAGATAAAGTGGGTGGTTGTACTTTCTGTTAACCTTGTGTACATGTCTGTATATTGTAGGGTTAATGCCTCTGGGAAGTCAGGAGTCTTCAGACAGCCTTGCAGCAGAGATTATTACACCCGAAATCAGGTAAGGAGAGTGTTGTTGACAGTCTTTCCACACAGTATTCTTGTAGAAAACTTACTCCTCCACAGTATAAAAAAGACCAGCTCCTCTTTATTACCAACATTTTCAACCTGAACACAATATTAATTTCTATATTTTCAGCATGTTAGAGGCTTTTATCAATTGACCCAACAAATAACTCACATATCCCATTGTAAGAGAGCCTCAAGAGATAGCAGTAAAAACATTTGACTTCAAGATGAAGGTTGTATTCAGTGATCAACCTAATAAATAACTGCTAATTTATCCACTAACCACTTGGAATGGCCTGTGAAAGACACAGTGAGATAGATAAGAGGAAATGTCTCCCCTCTGTAACTCTTCTTCCCTCAGCCATGGCATTTTAGTGGTTTCATTTGTTTCAGTACAACCCTGGTTTCATGGATATGGATGAAAAACAGGAGGAGGGGGACACGAATGTAGAGAAGATGATTTATCCTGAAAATTGCATTTACGTATTTGTCATGTTGTCATTTGTGTTATCTCTTAGGTCTGACCCTGACCCCTGTTTTTTGGTTTTGCTCTGTTTTGTTTTTGTGAAACAAGGTTTCTATATGTAACTCAGGCTGTTCTCGAATCACAGCGGTCCTGCCTCAGCTACCCAAGTGTATGTGTAAACAGTATAAACAACTGGCATTTGCCTTTTTTTTTTTTAATGGGCATTGACCTTGATACTTAGAAACATCTTTTAGATGTTAGAGTATTTATTTTTTATGGTGTTAAATGGAATTATGAATGTAAGAGTTTTATAATTTCCAAAAGTTGAAATAAATATTCAAAATCACTAAAGAAATCAAGACAACTTACTATTATTTGTTAGCATTTAAAAAATACTAACGGCAGGAGTGGTTATACACACCTTCAGTCCCAAGGCAGGTAGATCTCTAGAGTTTAAGACTAGCCTAGTCTACATAAGTTCCAGGCCACCCAAGGCTACAAGTGAGATTCCACATTTTTTTTAAAAAAAAAAAAGGACTAACAGAAAGAGTATAATACAACATAGTCTGACTACGTGGTGGGGTGGCAGTCGGAGGTGAAAGTACAGGTGCAGACATGTCACAGCATCTGTGTAGAGGTCGAAGAATAACTTCCCAAGGTTGGTTCTCTTTTTCCATTGTGAGATCCTAGAATGAGACTTAGGCTGTCAGCCATTTCACCAGCCCCTTATATGTCCTTTACTTTACTTCTGCCGGTGGTGCTATTTAAAATTGAGCTGATAAAAGTTGTTGACTGTTTATAAATAAGTGGCCATATCCTTCTCCCGAAAACAGTTCTAAAGGAAACCTGTAAGTAATGGCAATGTAGTTGGCTTTCTAAACTAAAAACAGAACTAAGATAAAGGTTCAACATGTGTGACTTTTTTGAGTGACTAGATACAACTTAAAATATGTTCCATATCCAGAAGATCTATGAAGAAAATGGAATTATAAACAGTGATGAAAACTTTATACCATATGTTATAGATATTGCATTAATTTGTCATACTTTTCATTGATGTTAGCATGTTGGAAAAACTAGAAATCTCAAACTTGAAGTAAAATGTTAAAGTAGAAAAGAACTTCTTTTGAGCAGATTGGCAGAATGTGCCAGTTGTCTAAAAATGTGCTTATCTTTTAATTAAAAAATTACTTTCCTGATTAATAATCTTAGGGAAATAGTCAGGAATATACACAAGTATTTTTATAAAGCTGAATATTACTAAAATGTTAAAACTTAAAATTTATAATCATAATTTATTTATATAAAATTAGCACTGTGGAAAGAGTGTGGAATTTAAAGTTGCTAAATAGCTAGTACTGATAGAGAATGCACTATTTGATTCCTTTTTTTGAAAAGCACATACTTGCATGTATGTATATATGCACAGAATTAGAAGACTGGATTTCAGCAGTCATCATTTTACACTATACAAGTTGCAGCAAGTTGTGTGTTCATCATAGCTTAAATATTTAAATCAGAGAGGAAATAGGGTTTCAAATTTCATTTTATCCATTCTGTAAAGAATTTAGGTCCTGTAAGTTGATGTCTATGCAGTTATAAAGGAACTAAATTCGTTACAGACACATTATTTTTCATTTTTATTCTGAGTCTCGACCCTATAACTATGTATGGCTGGATTGTGATAGGGGTAATGTATTAATGTACCAGGGTTTTTTTTGTTCTCATTCAGGGAGAAACTGATTCGTCTTCAGCATGAAAATAAGATGTTAAAAATCAATCAAGAGGGTTCAGACAATGAGAAAATTGCCTTATTGCAGAGCCTTCTAGATGATGCAAATCTACGAAAGAATGAGCTGGAGACAGAGAACAGGTAAACTAGCCACAGGTTCTCCCTCTTTGCCTTGATTTTGATTTCCTTAAAGAAAGACTTGAATTTTACTTTGAAAAATGATCACGTGCTAATTGTATTTCCTAAGATTGTGTTAATCTGTTTTTACACTTTTGGATATGTTTGTCAAAAGTATGTTGCTTCTATAATAACAGTTACTTCTTGCTTTCTTCAAGAAAGATGATAGCTAAAGCTCTATCATTTACCCATTCTGGATACAAATTAAAAGTAGATTATTAGGTTGATGAGTCGGTTTAGTGGATAGAGGCCCTTCCCACCAGATGGCCTGAATTGGACCCCTGGGACCCACAGAGTGGAAGGAGAAAACCAATTCCCTTAAGTTTGTCTTCTGACTTCCACATGTGTGCTGTAGTACATGCACACAAACACATACACATAGTTTAATTTTTTCAAATAATGTTAAGTAGGGTCAGGCATTGTGGCACGCACGTTTAATCTCAACACTCAGGAGACAGAGGCAGGTGGATCTCTATGAGATCAAGGTCAGCCAGGTCTACATAGCAGGTTCCAGACCACCTGGGGCTACAGGGAAACCCTATCTAAAAAAGACACCCCCCCACCCAAAAAAAGTTACATAGATTAGAAAATAGTCTGATGCACTCACACTTTTTTCACAAGAATCACAGTTCATAGTTCATGATGAGGTAAAGTTTACTCTCTTTTCACAGGATCAATTGGTATGGAGTTTAATTGACAAAGCATTTTTTTCCCTAGTGTATTATTTATTGGGACCTAAAAGAAAATCACTTTTCTGCTTATAAGTTTCAGTGTATTGTGTTGCAAAGTTATGCAAAGTCAATTACTTTAAGATGAGTGCCTTCCAATAGGCCTTAACACAAATGATAGTATATGAATTCCTGGGGGGCACTGGGTGCCAGTGAAGATTGCTTGAAATGTTCTGTATGAAATACACAAAAATTCCGTTTTAAAAAGTTCAATAAAAAAAGTTTAGTGTCTTCCTCTGATGAGTTACATTTATACTTTGTTTTGACTGTCTTTTCCTATTTGGATATGTCTGTTAACTCACAAATTTAATAGTTTTTCCCTTTTCTTCCTGCTGTGATAAGCTGTCTTTTTAAAAATATTTTATTTTTATTTTTACTTTATGTGTGTGAGTATATCGCCTGCATGTATGTAAGTGCACCCATGTCGTACAGTGCCCACAGAGGACAGAAGAGGACATCAGATCCCCTGAAACTGGAGTTACAAATGGTTGTTAGCTGCCATGTGGGTACTGGGATTTAAACCAAAGTCTTCTGCAAGAGCAGCCGGTGCTCTGGGCCCCCAATAAGCTGTATTTTTTTAAAGAACTGACATTTTTACTAATAGTTTAATGGTTTGCTTACTGTGTTTTATGCCTGTTTGGTGACATTTCCCTTGTGAAAGTAAGATTATTATGACATTTTTATGTCTCCTCCTGTTCTTAAAACATTAAGTTCTAAAGCTACTGAGGCAGAATAGGCAGTGTTACAAATTGATGTAAATACTACAGTGATTACAACACCATTAAACACAAACAGGAGAACATTTATACTTGATCACTTAGGAACACATAAGTATTGTTTTTTTAATTCTTAGAAAATGTGAAAAGTGGAGAAAAGATTATAGAAAACATCTAGCAAATCATCCAGTCCCTGTGGTAAAAGTACATCTTTGCCAGCATTTGTTATTTGGGAACTTTTTGTTTCTTATTTTTTATAATGGCCATTCTTTTGAAGTGAGATAGGATCTCATTGTAGTTTGATTTGTTACTGCCTGACAGGCAGTGATATAGAGCATTTTTTGAAATGTATTCATTGACCATTTATACTTCTGAGAAGTATTTATACACATCATTTGCCCATTTAATGATTCTATGTTGGGGTCCCTCTGCTCAGTGCTGGCCCGAGGGGGACGCAGGGTCTCTGCCGTGAGTAGGTGAGAGGTGCGGAGTCAACACAGAGACTCCGGGAGCTGAGTGAGAAGCGTGCAGAGGGCAAGCAGCAACAAAACTCATTTATTCAAGGAGGTGCAGGGGGTTTTATAAGTTTGGTTAGCCAACCCCCTTTGGGGTGGATCATCTCGGTTCAGGCTCTCTCCAGATGCAGGGCAGAAACTGGTGTCACCCCTGACTCAAGCGGAGCACCATGCCCACAGGAGCCATTCCTTTAATCCTCATTAAAGGCGACCTGGCTAAGGTCATCCTGCATTGTGCCCTCCAATTCTGTTATTTGGTTTTAGTTGCTTTTTTATTTCTTTGTGAGTGCTGTACATTAATTGTCAAATGCATGGGTGACAAAGTATTTCCCCCCTTTTGTAGACTCTCTCTCTCCACTGCTGTTTCCTTAGCTCTGGAGAAGGAAACAGATACCCTCTCAGTTGTTTTTTGTTGCTTTAATGCACTCTTGACATCAGTTCATTTCGTGAACTATTGAATTCCTGTTGAGGAAATTACTGCCTCTGCCAGTGATCTTAGTGTTTCTTCTTTGTTTTCTTCTGGTAGCTTCAAAGTTTCAGGTCTTACATTAAGGTCTTTAAACTCATTTTGAGTTTATTTTTGTACAAGGTAAGAGATACTGATGTAGTTTCATCGTTCTACATACAGTTTTCTAGTTTTCCCAGTAACCTTTGAAAAAGAGGCTGTCTTTTCTGAAAAGTATCCTCTTATCACCTTTGTCAAGAATTAGTTGATTGAACATGCCTAGTTTTATTCCTAGGAACTCTCTTATATTGTTATTATGAATCTGTTTTTATTCTGGTATTATGATCTCTGTTATGTTTTAAGATCAAGTATATTATGCCACCAGTGTTAGACTTTTGTATCAGGATTGCTTTGACTATTTATCTTTTTGCTTCCTTATGAATTTTGGTTTTTTAGTTCTGTGAAAAAATGTGATTGGAATTTTGACAAGAATTACATTGAATGTGTAATTGGATAGTTGCTTTGGATAGTGTGGACATTTTAACGATATTAATTATTCCAGTCCATCATCATGAAAGATCTGTTCATCTTCTGTTGTCATCTTCTTTAATAATTTTCAGTTGAAAGGTCTTTCCCATTTTTGGTTATATTCCTTGCAATGTTTGCGTTTTCGTAGATTTGTTGTTTGGGTTTGGGGTTTTGTTTCAATTTTTAATAGGATTTCTATCCTTGTGAGAAAGTTTACTATTAGTGTATAGAAAAGCTACTAATTCTAAAAGTTTTTTGGTGCATCTCTAAGGTTTTCTACAAACAGATAATTTATTTTTCTCCTTTACTAGCAAAATTATTATGAACTCAAGTTCAAATATAGTAAAATAATTAAATATCTTAGTCTGCCAGACACTACACTGAAGTATGTCTTACAACTGAGGAAGCTGAAACCAAAGAATATTTAGTAGCTTTCATTTTGCAGATTTAAAATTTAAACCAGGTCCTCCAAACCTGAAAGTTTATATACAGTGGTTTTATTCAGCAATGTACACAAATTATATGCTTTGTCAAAACAGGAGGAAGAAAAGTAAAAAACAAATATGAAGACTTTTTTGTCGTTTTCTTTTTGAGACAGGGTCTCATGTGTCTTGGGCTGGCTCAGACTTACTATGGGGCTAAAGATGACCTTAAATTTCTGACCCTCCTGCCTCTGCCTCCCAAATGTAGTATAGACAAGTGTCACTGTTCCTGATTTATGTAGTGCTAGGAATTGAACCCAAGGCTCCGTGCATGCTAGGAAAGCCCTCTACCAACTGAGCTACTTCTCTAATCCAAAAGTGAAATTTTAAGAAATACAGAAAATAATATGGAAAATAACCTTTACTGATGATACAAGTCTGCCACTGTACAGCACTACTACAGCATGAGTCTTTAGTTTGCTGGTGGTGCTTTCTGTGAAATCAGTATGATAACCCAAGGAGGAAAGGTTTGATGGAGAATTAATGTGTTTTTGCTTTGTAGGCTGGTGAATCAAAGACTTCTAGAAGTACAGTCACAAGTAGAAGAACTGCAAAAGTCTTTACAGGATCAAGGCTCAAAAGCAGAAGATGTAAGTTTTGATATGTACCAACCATGGTCCAAAAGTTTCACAAAATTGAGAAAACCTGTAACTGATTTATTTTATTTTTTAATTTGTGTATATATGTGTGCATGTATTCCATGACACACAAGTGGAGATCAGAGGACAACTTGAGTTGTTTCTTTCCTTGTACTATGTAGCTCCCAGGAACTGAATTCAGATCATGTCAGACTTGGTGGCAAGTACCTTTATACTGAACCATCTCCCAGGTCCCTCTTTGATGGTTTTATTTGGTGATCTCTATGAAAAAATTTAGCATTATACTGATTATGGGAAAGAAATAGTATTTTTCTTTTCACTAGCATTTCCTATTTAAAGACCCAGATAGTAATTCAGACTGACTGTGCTGGAAATTTATCAGTCAAGGAATTAATTTGAGACTACATCTTAAATCTGTTCAACTCAGAAATGAAGGTTTCTCCCCTCTAGCCAAAAAGAATCTTAATTAGAAAAGAATTTATTTGGCTTACAATTCCAGGCTACTGTCCATTATTGTGGGGAAATAAAGGCAGAACTTGAAGCAGCTGGTCATATCACTAGTCAACAGTGGAGAGAGATGATACACATGCTCAAAAAAAATTTTAAAGGCATGCTCAAATAGAAATTATTAATGTAAGCTTGGTATTTAATAACTCCATTCCTAGAATCCGACCATCTCTTCTGAATCCGCACTGGCCTTTTATTCTTTTAGCACACTGTGTATCTCTCTCATAATTCTCCTCTACAATTGGCACATTCTCACTTGAATGTAACAGCTGTATTGAGCCTAGGGTGACGGCTTCTGCCACTTCCATGCACTAACCACCCTTCACAGTGCTTAGGTAGCACCTGGTAGAAAGTCTGTGGCAAAAATGTAAATAGGTCATAATTGGCAAACAACAAATACACAATAAACTAAGACTCAAATATTTTTTAATTATGTAAAGAATGGAAATTTTAATGTTAGCGATCAGTCTTTGCTCAACTTTTTTTTTCTATTGCTGGTACAATCAAAGGCATTTGAGTGTAAATTTACTGCATTGCTTCCATCCATACACTTACTTGAAGGATCTTTTTCAGAATTGTAGATCCAGCCTTATTGGAGGGTATGAAAACAAAAGTAGTTAAGTGGATTACTTTTGCAGTCTGGAAATAAATATAAAAGCTCACGGGACTTAATTTTACATTTCTCTCTCTATATATATACATATAGTTTCTATTGTCAAGATTACCTTTTTTCTGATTTATGGCCCCATTTATTCTAAAGAATAAAATGAGTTAATCATTTTAGTTTCCTAATTCAATACACAACTCCTATCATTTTCAACATCATTTAATAACCTTTATTAAAATAGGCTAGTGCAAAATGTCATGGCTTCCTTTTTTCTTTTAGTTTTAAAAAATGTTGTGGTTCTAGGATTCAAAACAAGTGTTCTACCACTGAGCCATACGCCTATCCCTAAATTTTTAATTTTAATTTTTTATTTTATGTGTGTTTTGAATGCATGTGTATAAGTGCACTATGTGCATGCAATGCCCCCTAGGGACTAGGAGAGGATATCAGATCTCCTGAAATTGGCATTATGGATGGCTTTCAGCTACCATGTTGGTGCTAGGAACCAAACCCAGGTCCTCTGGAAGAGCAGCTAGTGTTCTTAATCATTGAACCTTCTCTCCAAGACCCCAAATGTTATGATTTTAAAAAACATGTCTAAATGGTGAATCACAAAGAGGTGAAGCAAGCCATCGTTACTGCACTGAAATAATAATGCCCAATTGCAGATGTCTTGGAGGAGAACCACAGAATGTAGTATTTCTTTTGTTTAATATTTTATTTATGGGGCAGTTGACAACTGTCCTTAACTCCAGTTCAGGGGATCTCACACCCTCTTCTGACCTGCACGGTCACTGTACGACACAGGTGTATCTACCTACATGCAGATAATACTCTCATACACATAAAATAATAAATAAAATATTTTATTCATATTTTTAATTATGTGTGTGTTTAGTGTGGGTTTGTGCACATGAGTGTGGATATCCTCAGGCTAGAAGAGGGTACTGGATCCCCTGGAGCTGGAGTTACAGACAGCTGTAAGCTGCCTAATGTGGAGGCTAGAAATTGAATTCTGGTCCTTTGGAAGAACAGTAAATACAGCTGAGCCATCTCTCCAGTCCAGAATGTAGTATTTCTTAGTTCATTTATCGCCCTTGTTCCCTGTAACTGATAAAAATGTCAAATTCATTTTGGTCTTGAAAATGTTAGGAAGATTTTTGTGGATTTGTTTTGGTAGCGGGGGGAAGAGGGTACAGAAGAGGTAAGTATGGCAAATGGTCCAGCCAAATAGTAGTATTGTAGTGATGACCATTGTGTTTGGTCTTCTTAAAACCTTAATGAATTTTTCTTTAAAAAGTAATTTCGCATAGCTAGTTAGTTATCACTGTGATAAATCTACTTAAACCTGTTATGAGCTTTAAAGGAATGTATTTCAGTTGTAAGATGCTAGTTCTATCAAGTGCTGTTTCCATTAACTAACTGCCTCAATAATAATGAGAAGTCTAGCTCCAAACTAAACAAAATTTCTTTCTGAGCTCTGCTCTGTAGACAAGACTCCAGTGGAGATTTTTGTTTTGAGGACTCCAAATTCCTTAGAGAAATAAATTGTTGAGTTCAGTATATGTGGTTCTTTCACATCATCAAATTTCTGATGCTTTTCTTTTACTTTTCTCCTCAATGGCTTATGGTACTGTTTGTCAGGAATGTGTAATGCGTTCAGCAACCTCTATGTGGAATTCATTCCCCCTGAAGAACACATAACTATTATTGCCTTTTCCTTTATCAAAAACAGTCTTTTCTTATAACCTTAAATCAGAGTAGGATGGTTTGCACATTTTTATTATTATTTTTATGTCATTTGTTTTTAGCATGGAAGCAGAAATGCATTGTTATATCCAGTCAAATGGATAATTTGAGCTAGCCACAGTATATAAAACTCCAGAGAACAAGACAGGATGAGGAGACCATAGAAGAAAGAAAAATGTACATTTCTGAAAAAAAAAATGCATATCTTTTACTTCTGTTCATGAATTACTAAATCGTTCTTCTCTTGGCTGCTGTGTTTGCTTCATACTAATATGTCCTCTCTGTCTCTTGGCATGGTTTCTGCTCAAGGCTATTGTAAGTATGGCTTCCTATTCATTTCCATATCATTAGCAGTTTTTCACTTTGTATATTATCTGACATCCTAATCATTGATACTGAAGTTGTAAACTAGGACTCAGGTATAAAATGAATACATTAATATTAATTGCCTTATAGGTATATGCTCTTTACAATTAAGATTCTTAAAGGATATCAAAATCTTAAATTCAAACCATGGAGAAGTCCCTTCTTTCCATCTCACATCTCCTCTGCCCCTTGTAATTGATTTACGTGTATAAATCTGTTTTGATAGAAGCTTCCTTTTATAGTCTGGTTTCCTCCTGCTACACATTTTGATAGTAAAACTTCAGTATGGAGAGTCACTGTAGCATAGAATACATGGAAAGGAGTCTGTGCACAGACCTCAGGGTCTCTGGTATACCTGGGCTTAAATTGTTTTTTGTTTGTTTTTTGCTTTGTTTTATTTTGTTTTGTTGAGATAGGGTCTCGCTATGTAGCCCTTGCTGGCCTAGAATTCCCTGTATAGACCAAGCTAGCCTCTGACTCGAGATCTGCCTGTCTCTGCCTCTGCAGTGCTGGGATTAAAAGCTTGCACCCCTTTGCTGGACCTTGAGCTTTAATTTTTAGTCTGCTAATTTGAAAGCTACTAAATGTTCTTAAGCTTCTATATCCTCAGTTGTATAATAGAGCTGCTATTACTGCTGTGACATTTACATAAAGCAACTATATTTGACAAGCTTCACTGAAGTGTCTGGCATATTACTTTCTATAGTTAATTATTATATAATACTTAAGAGTTCAAATTGCTTTTACTGGAATCTGATCAAAAGATATAGTTAAGGTTTTTTTTAATTTTTTGTTTGTTTTGTTTTACAAAATACTTAGATTTTTACCCTCAATACAGAGAGAACAAATAATAATTTTAAAATAATTAAAAGTAAGGTATGTCCGTATGTTTGGGAGAAATAATGCTAAAGGACATGGATCTAACTATAGTTACCATACTGAGAAAGAAGTAAATTTGAAATACTGCAAAGCTGTGTTACAATTGACATGAATAAAATCAGACATGATCTGCATCTGTAATCCCAGCACTCAGGAGTCTGATATAGGAGTATCATGAGGGATCAAGACCAGCCTAGGCTACATACATGTAAAGTTCCAGGTCATTCCTGGGCTAAATAGAAAGCAAGACTCTATGGAGGAGATAGATAGTCTTGAATAAACATTTATGGTTGGTTATCATTAAATAAGGCAACTAAAAACTGAAAAACAGTGAGGGGTTCCTCCCCTCATTATTTTTCAATTGGGAAGTTTGTTTTATAAATCTACATTAATTGGTTTTGAGTGAATTTTATAACTATTTATCTCATAATTCAGAAAATCCTATTATTAATATACCCTTACAAGTGTTAAATTATGGAACTTAGTTTTTCTTTATGGAATGTTTTTATTATTTATTAGGTCAGTTTTAATTTCATACTTTTCAGACCTTTCTTAAATTGTATTTATTTTTATTTTATGTACATGAGTATTTTGCCTACATGTATGTAAACATACTACATGTGTGCCTGCTGTCTATGGATGCAGAAGAGGGGATCAGATCCCCGGAACTGGAATTTAGGACAGATGGTAGCTGCCATGTGGTTGCTGGGAAATGAACTTGAATCCTCAAAAGAACAGTAAATGTTCTTAACCACTAAGCCATCTCTCCAGCCCCACAAGACCATTAAAAAAATGTATGCCCAGTCAGTGCTCCATTCTCAGCATCTTAACATCTAATCCTTTATATTTCCCATGCCATCAAATATGTTATTTGTAATATGTACACATCTATCTATAAGTCAGTATGGACATGAATCTAATACTTTCTCATAATGCAAAGAAGGCAATATAGAAAAAACTGTTATTGTTAGGGTCCTACTTGCATCTTGAGTCCAGGAATATTGAGTCTGCATATAAATGGCTTTTTAATTAATGTCTCTGTCTATAAATTCAGAATTTATCTAGTTCCTAGATAGTTTATGCTGACTGCTGTTACTTATGAACTGGACTCTTCTTCTGTTGAAGAGAAGTAAACTGAAAGGACATTGTGTTTGAGCTCTCTGACTAAAGAAATTCCTGAGGACTCATCAAAGTTAATTGCTAATATATTCTTAATTTTTACAAAATAATTTGATAATTAAAATGTTAATAAGCTAATTTTTTCTTTTCCATTCTCAGTCAGTTCTTCTAAAAAAGAAGCTTGAAGAACATCTGTAAGTAGAAAACTTGTTGAGGCTCCTTACATTGTAAAACAAAGCACTTTGTGTTCGTGGGTTGCAGAGGATATAAGCATTGGCACAAGTGGTCTTTAAGAATATTGGAAATTCTCATGCATTTTCATAGTATTTACCAAACTATTTCTACCCAACATCCTTTGCATCTGTTCAGTGACTGCAAGCCAGGCTGCTGAGCAGGAGAATTGCTTCAAGTTTCAAGTCAACTGAAAAACGATTCAGAAACACTAAAAACAAAACATTACTGTTTTAGAACTGTTTTCCCACATGAAACTTTGTTGTAGTATTTAGTCACAGAAGTATGAATGCAAAGATCAGCCCTTTTCTATCAAAGGCCAGGTAGTAATGACTTGTGGCTGTACAAGTCCTAGCCTCTGTCACAGCCACTCGTCTCTGGAAGCTGTACACAGTGGCTGTGGCTGTGCTGTAGTAAAACTCCATACACCAGAATAGATACCCATCTGCCTGCAACCCACAGCCATAAAATCTTTTAGGTAAAAAAATTTAAGTATAAAGCTTATCAGAAGCATATTTTCAAATATATAGTTAAGTCACTGTCACCTAAGGATGACTTTTTAATCTAAAAGGTGAAATAAAATTGTTAAATATTAATTTGATTTCTTGTGAAAAAAATCTTCATCTTTAGCTGAGGTTGAGCATATTGGCATTATCTCATAATTTTTCTAATGCTCAGTACCAGTCTTAATCTTCATCACTGCCTAGCAAAATTCCTTGCAGGCTTTGAATGTAGGGTACCTATGAATTTGTAGTCCATTGGAATGTTACGTTAAACCAGACATCCTTAGCACCAAAGAGATAATTCTGACTTGTTCTACTGTGATTGGAAAGAAATTCTGTATTCTGAAATTTTGATTTATGTTCTCCCAATTTTTTTTAATATGTGGGAAGCGATAGACTTCAAGATACTGAGATTAGTACAAACCTTAACTGTAGGCAGATTATTAATATGCTCAAGTAAGAAATGATACTTCCCAGCCTTTGTGAGGTTACCTTTAATGAGAATTTAGTGCCAAATTTTGTTCTTTTTAAATTTCCCATTTATGGAAAAAACTGGAATACCTAGCATCATAAATCTACTCTTTAACCATTCTGTGTAAGATAGGATCTTTCAGTAAATATAGAGTTTGTATTAATATCTTGTGTCTGCCATAACAAATTGCCATAAAATAAAAGGGCCAAGATTAACAACAGGAAGTTACTTTCTCAATAGTTACATAGCTGATAAGTTTGAAGTCCTGTTATTGCAGGTCAGTTTTCTCTAGAGGATCCAAGTATATCTCATATCTTCTGGTGCTACTTGCAGTCCTTAGTATTCCTTAGGTAGACTAACTATGTCTGCATTTAGTATTCCTCTTAGGGGATATCTTCTGAGACCCTCCGCAGATGTCTGAAACCACTGACAGTTCTGAACTTTACACTTACTGGTTTTTTTTTTCCCTTTAGATACATACCCCTGATAAAGTTTAGTATGTAAAATTCAGTTCCATAAGAGATTACAACATTATGTAATAGTAAATTAAAACAATTATAGAACTTCACAAAAACTGTAACAGTAGATCTAATAACTAGATGGTTACTGAATGACTAGTGGTGAATATCCACTAGTGTATTGTAATACATCAGTTCTGTATATACCTGAGATTCCTAGAGATAGTGTTGTCCCTATATACTAGAAAACCTTTAGAAGGCATGCATTTAGTCTTTATGTATAAAGTAAAAGATTAGACAAAAGCAATATATTGCATAACAGAAAAACAGTAAAACCATCATGAAAATCAAGAGAATGTTTAAATTTTGGACATTGGTTACCTGTGGGAAGAAGAGTGATATACAGCTTAAAGTTAGGGATCATTTCTGGTTTTTAGTCTTTTGACAAGTCACTGTTCTTAGCTATTTTATTCTTTAAGCTCTATATATTTATATTTTATACATCAGACAATCACACCTTCAAAAGTAATTTATTGAAAGAGAAAAGAATGTATTATACTATTGTACATTGAAAACAGTCAGAAATAGACATAACCACTCAGTTGTAATTTGTGTTTTAACCTTTGGTCTTGCATATACTGTTCAGGGTCACACTGAATAATATAAAGGGAAAATTTTACATAACATTCTTATGTTAGTTCCACATGAAGAAAAAGTTGCTGTCTGTTTATTCTTTTTTTATATAGAAATATAACCTATATATAGTTATGTTTATATTTGAAGTTCCTAAATATACAGTTTGGTGAATGTTTACCTTCAAATATAGATAACCTAGATCAACATATTGATACTTGCAGCCTCCCAAAAGAATTCTTTCTTCTTCCTCCCAGTTGATTGTATATCCTCACTAGCCACAGTGCTTAATCTTTATTACTTTTTGTTAGTTTTGACATTATTTGCCATAAATGGAATCTTATATCATAAATGCCTGACCTCTTTTTTTCAGCTTTGTTTTGTGAGATCTATTCATGTGACTGTATATATCCTAAGTTCATTCCTTTTTACTGATGGCTTACTTTACTCTTACTGATGTTTCTTTCCCTTAGTCTTTTTTTTTTTTTTAGCAACTTAACCCTTTGGTGACAGTATTTTGCATTGCAAAAGTTCTGTGGAGTTTGAAATTTAATTTTTACAATGTACTTATTCCAAAAAACATAAAGACCCTGGTATATGTTTATGTAAAAGAAATGTGTGCTTTGAACCAAAAGAAGACATTTTATCTGTCCTTGTTACTTTAGTCTGTTTAAAATCTTTGTGTGCAATGCAGGTGTATTCCACATATAATGAATTTTTAGTTTGACGTGGAAAAAAAAAAAAGGTACAGAAACAAGGACTAAGTGACAGAGAACTTGTGTGACATGTACAAGCCACTAGATTTGGTCTCCAGCATAGGGAGGGGAAGTGTATACAAAACAAGAGTGGTGATCTGGTCATATATTTTGCTACAGAGAGAAGCTGCATGAAGCCAACAATGAATTGCAGAAAAAGAGAGCCATTATTGAAGATCTTGAGCCAAGATTTAACAACAGCTGTGAGTTTTTTCTAATTAGCATCATTATCATTCATTATCCTAGAGATAATGAGTTTATGAAGCTTGTTTCTTTTTGAAATAGGCCTTTGAACTATTTTAGCAATTAAAAATTTGCCTTGGGTGGCTAGAGGCTCTGTGGTTAAGACCACATCTGCTCTTCCAGAGGACCAGAGTTTGGTTCTCAGCACCCACATCAGGCTGCTCACAACTACCTGTAACTCAGCTCAGGGGATCTGATGCCCTCTGGCCTCTGTGGACACATACAGCATACACTCATTCAGACACATAACATGATTTTTTTAAATCATTTATCATGTGTGTGTGTGTGTGTGTGTTTGTGTGTCACACACACATTTGCTAGAGACTATAGAAATGACTCAGTGGTTAAGAGTGCTTCCTGCTCTTCCAAAGGACCAAAGTTTGGTTGCCAGTACCCATGTGGATCAACTCATATCTTCCTATAATTCTAGCTCCAGTGGATCCAGTACCTTGGGCATCTGCTGCACCTGCACTCACATGTACATACACACACACACATGCTTATAATTAAATAATAATAACAAATTGTTTTTTTAAAAAAGAATTTGTTTTACATCTTAAAGAACTAAGTATAATTATGAATTTTAATTGTAATGAATATTATATGAAGCTGGATATTTTCACTGTAATTATGGGTAAGTTAGCCATACTTGACCTTATTTATTTGTTTTTATGGAAGTAAAATTGTAGGCTCATCATTTTTAAGTTTTAGTAAAATTTGCACAACATGTAACCATTTTAAGAATATAGTATAGCCGGACATGGTGGCGCACACCTTTAATCCCAGCATTCAGCATTCAGGAAGCAGGAGCTAGCAGATCTCTGAGATCAAAGCCAGCCTGGTCTTCATAGGGAGTTTAAGGCCAGCTGGGGCTACCCTGTATCAAAAACAAACCAAAATTTTTGCACCTATCTTTGATTTGTAGCCTTAAGAATTGAAGAACTGCAAGAGGCTTTACGGAAGAAAGAAGAAGAAATGAAGCAAATGGAAGAACGATATAAAAAATACTTAGAGAAAGCTAAAAGTGTGAGTATGAACTTGTAGATTGCTCACTCTGCTTTTCAACCGTGTTTTTTTTTCTTCTGAAGTCTGAAAATATCATATCCATATAATGCACATGAGTTCTCATACAGAAAATGACCAAAAAGAAATCTAAGAATAAAAAGATCCTGAGCCAGCCATGGAGGTACATACCTTTAATCCCAGCACTTAAGAGGCAGCAGCAGGTAGATCTCCATGACATTGGGGCTGGCCTGATCTATGAAGTGAGTTCCAAGCCAACTGGGACTATAGGGGGACAAACAAAACCAAAAGACCCTGAGTAAGTAGTGACCAAAATAAGTCACTCTACAAATTAATTAGCAAGAAGAAATTGCATCCTTGCATCCTTTTTTTTTTTTTAATCTTTTTGAGAAAGGGTCTCCCTGTAAACTACTGAGATTAAAAGCATGTCCCACCGTGCCCAGCACAAAAGACACTTTGACCAGGTAATTCTAGCTACTTTAGAGGCCAAGGCAGGAGAATTGTATGATTGTATAATCAAAGCCATTCTGAACAATTTACTGAAACCCTATTTCAAAATAAAAGGTTAAAAAAAAAAAAAAAACAGGTGTAGGGAATATAATACAGATCAGGATAGAGTATTTTCCTAGCATTCATAAGGCCTTAGATTCAATCCCCAATACAAAAATTAAAATTCTGAAATTACCTGTAGAAATATGGGCTTGAGCCAAATACTGGCAGTTTTCTGGAAATGCTAAAAATAATTCACAGATCCAATGACATATAACTGGAAGTGTAGTTATTTTTTTGTTGCTGTATAATAAAACACCATGACCAGGGCAACTTACAGAAAGAAGAGTCGGTTGGGCTACTCTTATGATGGAAAGGCATGGCAGGAGGCATCCAGAGCACGAAGCTGAGTTGGAAATAGAATCTGGCTATGAACTCTCAAAACTGGCCTCTAGTGACATGCTTCCTCCAACAAGACTATACCCCTTGGGGATTCCATGACCTTCCACAAAACAGTGCCACCATCTGACCATGCGTTCAAATTCTTGGACCCTACAGGAGACATTTGCATTCAGACCACTGCAAACACCTTGACTAAAAGTGAATTATGGAAGAAAGAGTTTATTTTAGCTTACGATTCCAGTGGAATAAGAGTCCATCCTGGTAGGGAGGCATGGCAACAGGCAGCCAGAGCTGAAAACTGAGAGCTCACATCTTCAACTGCAAACAGGAAACAGGGAGAGAGACAACTGGAAGTAGGGCCAGGCTATAAGTCTCAAAACAAACCCTAAATTATGTGCTTCCTCTAGCAAGGTTATACCTCCTAACGATTTGCCCAAAAAAGTGCCACTGACTGGACCCATATACCCAAGTGTTCAACTACTTGAGCCTATAAGGGACAGTTCTCATTCAGCCCACCACAGTTGTTATTTTCATACAGATGATAATAATATGAGTATGTAGAATCAAATTTTAAGTATATGCATACTGAAATATTTAAGGGTTATATGTCATGGGTTCTTTGAATTATTTTTAATGTGTGTGTTGAGAGAGAGAATCAGATACGGCAGTGTGGCAATTGGTAAATCTGGATTAAAAATAAATGAGTGAACTGTTTGGAGATCTCTGTATTTGAACATTTTGATAGCAAAAAAATATATTGATAGAAGACAAAATAACCTCCCTCCTAGAAATCCTCTAATGAGTTAGCTGGAATTACATCCTATATTTCTGTTTCAACTGTACTACTGGTAGAAGAAGAAGAAAGAGGGCCATTTAGGATCCACTCTAGTGTGTCTTACTGTTTACAGGCCAAGGACTTGCTGCATGTTAATAGTGTTTCCTTAGCAGTACTTACTAAGCCAAAATTGATTGGTGTGTGTATATATATATATAATTGATTGTTCTGTCTATATAATTTAAAAGTTACACATATTTTATTTTAAGAGAAATTTTATTGATTCAAGAATTTCATACAATGAATTTTGGTTATATTCAGACCTCCTCCATCTCCACTCTCACCCTATCACCCCCAACTCCCAACTTAATGTCTTCTAATAACAAATGAAAACCCCATTCATCTTACTTAATACCTCTGAGCTGGGTGCCAGAGAAGTCATATCTCATTACAGTCAGTCATCGGAATTCCTACACAGAGGTGTGCCAAAGTAAGGGCTCACTCCTTTTGTATGTGGTTTTGGGAGAGACTATGTCCAGTTTTCTCGGAATGAGATTTTCATTCTTAATTTCTATTTCTCTTACTGCTTAGCAATGTCAAGTAGGGATTTCTCTTTCTTAGCAGTCAGGGATACTTGGTTTTCTTCATCAAAGTCAGTTGTTTGCAGCCCTTTCAGGGCCTCAATCAGCACAATGACCCCACTGTGGGCCAAGGCATTCTCCAACATGTTGATTCTTCACAAGGTTTTACTATGAGTACAAGAAGAAGCTAAGTCCTCACAGCAGGCAGCCGCTAGCTCACAGGCCTCCAAGCCAAGATTCTCTGAGTAGCAGTTGGAAGTTTCACAAGAAAACTCTACACCAGTGTCCTCTAATTTATTTTTTGAAGTCTGTAGACTTCTCAGATTCCTAATGTTATTGAGAACTGCATCCAAGACTTGATAGTCACTGAGAGATGTTGATGGCAAACCAACCGTGGTGCCACTAGGATGCATGGGGTGGGTAGGCAGATGCATGGTATGCAGACTGACTCTGCACTTGGATGGCCAGGCTGACACGGCTCCACCCTCTGCTTGCGCGGCCAGGTCACTTCCATCCTGCTAGTAGTGTACGTGGGTGGCCTGCCAGCAGGATTCTGATATCTTGACTCTCCAGTTATTTTACCTGTTACTTGCCAAGTCCTGAGTTCAAGATTTTGAGATCAATATAGAAGTACTAATGTTCTTCATAAAATGAAGGGGCTCAAAGTCATGTTTTAAGTCCTTGTGCTGAGGGTTGCTGTTGCCACTGTTGCTCCAACTGTGCCTCCATCTTGACTCCCCAGTTATTTTCTTTCTTACTTGCCAAATCTTGAGTTCAGAGTTTTGAAATCAATATAGAAGCTTCTATGGTCAGGTTAAATACTCATCTTGTGTGAAAAGGTTTCTCACATGGTCCATTAGATACATTCAGTCTCTTGGAAGTCAGTATACCCATCCCGAGGCTAACTACACCATCTTTTCTCTCACTTCATGACTTTGAGCTGTCTTGTTATACTCCTTCTTGTATGTATCAAGACTCATACTGAACAGGGAGTTTTAGGTTGCAAAAGACTATTTATTTTTGCACCTGTCTTTCATGCCTTTTTCTACCAGTTGAACAAATACACAAAGTGTTAAATTTTATTCATTTACATTTTAAAGTATCCTTTATAGCCTTTGGGATTGTTTTTGTTGTTGATGTTGTTTTATTTTGATTTTAGTACTAGCAGTCAAACCCAGAATTTCTTGCATGCCAAGCTACTGTTATCTATGTCTCCAGTTCAGTCATTTGATTTCCTCACACACACACCCTCTCCCCTCTCAATATTGGAGATTGAACCTAGGAACCCATGTGTTTAGGCATGCTCTATTCCACTGGGCTGTTTCACCAGCCTGATTTTTCATTTTTAAGATTGCTTTCTTAGATTTTAGATTCTTTAAGCTTGAGATTTTTAAGTTTTTATCTTATTTTGGAATTTTCTGTTTGTACTATGTGTACATATATGCATGTTACACGTGTGTATATGGGCATGTGGAGACCAGAGATTGCCATTAAAAATCTTTCTCAATTACATTGCTTTATTTTCAGTGACAGGTTCTCCTGCTGAACCTCTGGCATACCAGTTTGATCAGACTCGCTGATCAGTAAGCCTCAGGAGTCCTCCTGTCACTACTCTCAACTCCCCACTCCTATGCATGGATGTTGGGGATCCAAGCTCAGTTCTCTCTTCTTGCTTGCACAGCAGATGTTTTACTGACAGAGCTATCTTCCCAGCCCAAGTCTGAGATTTTAGGTTTTCTCTTATTACTTTTTACAGGTTATCCGTACTTTAGATCCTAAACAGAATCAAGGAGCAGCACCAGAAATACAAGCTCTTAAAAATCAACTCCAGGAACGAGATCGACTATTTCACTCATTAGAGGTAAGTTACTATACTGTGCAATAAAATACTGGGGGTTTTGTTTGTTTGCTATATTCTTTTTTGATTTTTTGTTTTTGTCTTTTTGAGACAGTGTCTCCCTATAGCCCCTAGCTGACCTGGAACTTGCTATGTAGACCAGGCTGGCCTTGAACTCACAGAGATCTGCCAGCCTCTGCCTCCTGAGTGCTAAGACTAAAGGCATGCACCACCACACCCAGCTTGTTTAGTGCACTCTAGGAATCTATTATACAGTTGTACCTTAGATTTAGAGAATTCATTGAAAATATTTTCTTTATATTGAATTAGTTTATATCTTTACTTGTGCTTCAGAAAGAATATGAAAAAACGAAGATTCAAAGAGACATGGAGGAGAAATATATTGTTAGTGCCTGGTACAATATGGTAAGAAAACAGCATTTTAGAATATAATGCCAAATTTAGTGACTCTTATTTTCTCTTTGCTGTAGAAGTAATTCCATCAAAAGAATCTGAAGTAATTGCTAACACTAACAAAGCCACTGTGGACCTTAGGACTGAAAATCAGCATAAACAGGGCTAAAACCATCACTATCCCCAGAGGATAAAAAAATATCGATTTGGTTTTTGTTCCTCAGAGCTATTGGTTGTGAAAAAAACAGACACGATAAGATCTAAGCAGTAGCTCTTGCTTTGTAGGCTGTTTCAGTACCTTCACAAGATGAGGCTTGTCTTACTGATAGTTTAACAGTCTCAGGAGATTTGGAAATGTTAGTGTTGAGCTTTGACTACTAGAGATTTTAAAATGAAATATTCCAACACAAGCACAAAGAAGCTTTAAATGTGTTAGAGGGAAGGAAGTAAATGGTCATCAACACTCATGAACAGCTCTGAATTGTTCAGGATACTGCACTTTTCCCAATATTTGGGTCTTCCCAAATATTTTTTGTTCTTTTTGTTCTTTCCAGTGAAGCTATTTCTACCCCTTGTGGGGGGTGGATGTCTTTTTGAGACCGGGCCTCCCTATAGCTACAGTGCTCGGTCTCCTTAAGAGCAGGGATTAAAGG
This sequence comes from Eospalax fontanierii, assembly GCA_035773235.1. Taxonomy (NCBI): domain Eukaryota; kingdom Metazoa; phylum Chordata; class Mammalia; order Rodentia; family Spalacidae; genus Eospalax; species Eospalax fontanierii. Next base: position 11,412,756 of record CM069542.1, on the reverse strand, counting down.
CGTGTGCCACCATTCCCAGCCATTTCTACCTCTTTAAAAATGTTAGTTTTTTATAAATTACTTACTTTCTGTTGTGTGTATGTGTATTGCACATGTGGTTTGGCGCCACATGACATAGAACACTTGTGGAAGTCAGGAGAATTTTTGTGGAGTACTTCTCTCCTACGTTTATGTGGATTCCAGAGATTGAACTCAGGTCACCAAATTTGCACAGCAGGTACTTTACCCATTCTCACCAACCCGAATGTTAGTTTTTTAAAACAGGAAGTTAGGCTGTTCCTTTCAGTATCTCTCCCTCTGACCCTATAGCTCTGATATTGGGGGAAAAAAAACACTAGTTTTTAGTGTTACAATTGGGACTGCTTTTATGGAGGAATGTATTTCTTTTGTTATATTTTATTATTTTTATTTTATGTGTATGAGTATATTGTCTGCATGTGTATTAATGCACCCGTGTCCTGCAGTGCCCGTAGAGGTCAGAGGTAGGGGTCCGATATCTTGGAACTAGAGTTATAGACAGCTGTTAGCCCCCATGTGGGTGCTAGGAATCGAACCCAGGTCCTCTACAAGAGCAATCAGTGCTCGTAACCACTGAGCTATTTCTCTAGCCCTTGGTTCACCTCTTAAAGGGTAGTGTCCCCAACCTTAAAATACAGATTGATCTTTCATGAATTTGAAATTCATGAATTTCATAGCATATTGTGTCTATACTTACATCAATATATTGGTTAAAGTTAATATTTAAGATTTTATCCTAATTTTTTAAAGAGGAAATCATTTTGAATTAGGATATTATTAGCAAAGATTTCTTGAAAATAGAAAAAGAAGCTAGATATTTAAAGGATTTCTTTGGGAATTAATCTTTACATTCAGTATTCTATCGCTTCTGAAGCTTAGTATTCTCTATATTTTCAGTCTTATAGCTCAGCCCCAGTTCTTATTAGTAATTTCATATTCTTGATTGGTTTTGAGATGATACATTTCTTTAGGAACAAGATTTATTCTATGACGTGGAACTAAAAGTACTAAATTTTAACTCTTCTGAGTGAAAGAGTAATTTCAAATAGGGACATGGTAGTTCTACTCACAAAAGGTAACCAGTAAGAGTATTATGCTTACATTCAGAAACTTTTGCATTTCAGACTACTTATTTAAGTAGTATTAAGAAGTGAAAATGGTGAGTGCTAGGACAAGGTAATAAATAACTCAATGAATAAGCTGTGTGTTAGCCTCTGAGGTCTTAATCATGATGATTTCATGATCTCTATGAAATTGAGGCCAGCTTGGTCTACATAGCAAGTTCTAAGCCAGCTGGGGCTGTAGGGGCACCCTGTCTGAAAAAAACAAACAGAAAAAAAAACTTACAAGTGTGTGAAGGGCTGGGAGTGTAGCTCAGTGGTGGAGCCCTAGAACACAGAACACAGAGGCCCTGTCACTCAATCCTTAATAAATTAGAATGTTTTTAATAAAATGTCATTTTATTTCTATGTAATCATATTAAAGGTTTTTATTAGATATTTTTCAGTTTTATTTAAATCCTCAAATACATTGATTTCAAGATGAGCTAAAAAAATATTTTAGAGACTGGTTCAGCAGGTAAAAGTGTTTGCTGTACAAGCATAGTGACCTGAATTCAATCCTAGGAACCCACATAAAGGTGAAAAGGAAAGAACTGACTCCACAGAGTTGTCCTCTGACCTCCACCCATACACAGCATGCATGCATGTGCACACACACACACACACACACACATTTTTTTAAGCCAGACCTGGTGGCACAAGACTACAATCTCAGTTCACAGCTCACTGCAATAGCGTAGTCTCAGGCCAGCAGGACTGCATAGCAAGACTCTGCCTCAAATAAAACAAAACAAGCAAACACAGAAAAGAAACATATTCTGAATTTTCTCATTGGAATAATGTGTTCTTGGATATACATTAAAGGTGAAATTCATATTCAGAATGCAAAACTAATTAGTGATAGGAAGATTTGTTTTCTGGTCTCCTGTTTTGGGGCATTAATGCTTCTTTGTTGTCAGCCTTCATTCTCATCAGTTTACCTGTGTCTAGTTTTTGATGTGATTAACCAGAGTCTCAGTTCTTAAGTTTCTCTTGCTAGGTTTCTTCATTGTGGCATTAAAAGTATTCTCAAACTGGTCCTTTTCCAGTCTATTCATAGTCTTCTCCTTTTAGTAAAGTTGTGTTATAGTCACTATTGTTCCGCCTTCTGAGAGTACCGTGGAGGTTTCCTCCCTACTGTCTAGTGACTTTTACCAGTGATTTTTACCCCCTCTCTCTTCAAAGGTAGTAGGTGATCTTTCTACTTTCGAGGGGAGACCCCCTTGTTCTTGGTTGTGCCCCCTGTTGTGAGTTGTAAGGAAATTTTCTTAATTTGCTTGAGAATACAAGTCTGCCTTGAAGTGAAGGAAAGCAGCATTGTGGTATGTATGGCACCTGGTGTGGTGTTTCATCTTCAGCTGCTGCCAATCAGTTGCACTTTCCTTTGCTCAGAAAAATCACTGTGCCTTTGATTTGAAAGGGAATTGTGGGCCATGTATTCTACAAACCTGTCTCCATTATATATTTTTTTGATTATTGTAAATTCATAAAATTAAGTCTTAATTTGGGGAATGCTTAATGGTCAGAATGAAAAGGAATCCATAAAAATTTTATATATAATGGATTGAGTTAATATTTCTAATAATTGTGCTATGCTATGCAGTATATAAATCCTGCATGATAAAATTTATTTTGTGAGAATATAATCTATATTTTTATTGATTACTTTTGTTTTTCTTTTAATGTTACAGGGAATGACTCTGCATAAAAAGGCGGCTGAAGATAGACTAGCTAGCACAGGTTCAGGCCAGTCTTTTCTAGCTAGGCAAAGACAGGCAACCAGCACAAGAAGATCTTATCCTGGCCATGTCCAGCCAGCCACAGCAAGGTAGAGAAGTCTTACCTTTAGAAGTTTTTAAAAAGCATACTTCTGTTACATATAACAGCATTTCAGGAAATTCAGCCAGCTTGTTTCTGTCTCTCTCTTATGTCAATAGTTAGTGTTTCTCACATGAGGACTTTTTTTTCTCTTGTATCTTTTACTTTGTCCTTTATTTTGTAGTCTTTTCAGTTCCTTTTAATGTGCCAAAAAATTTGTAAATGTACAATTAAAAGTGTTGTATAATAGTGTAATACTTTTCTTTGTATGAAAATGTTCTCTTCCCCAATGGTATGGGCTTTGTAAAGAATTAGATTTTATGCCAATAATTGATACACAATTTATATTCTTTATTGTGCCTACTGTGTTACCATACTTTATAAGAGAATGTCTTTGTTTAAAGGGAATTAATCTTTTTATGATATATTAACCTGTTTTCAATTGTTTTCCAAATGCACTTCAAATAACTTACATAACTACTATTCAAAATGGTTGTCAAGTGCACTTTTTGCAAAAACAAATACGGATGCAAAGGTGCTTATCTGATCTTATGGCGCCTAGCAGAATTACTTAGAGGGAAAAGAAATCGTTTTCACAGTTTTATTAGAAATTACTCTAAGATTTAGAGTTAAATTTTTAAAACATAAATATGTGAAATTTCATTATTTCCTGCTATCTTGTTTGCTAGCAGAAGTGAATTTTGTAACATTATTTTGGGAGAAATTACAGAAAAAAAATCATGCAGCATATTTTTTTCTTCCTTTGGAATATCTTAATAGCTAAGCATCAGATTTTAGACACACGCTTAATATTTACCCTTTCAGTTGTTCTCCACCTGTAAAAGATTTATTTTTCATATAGGCAGCCCTATCTTTGGGGCCGTTCTTTGACTTGTGCCTCATTTGTTTTACATAATCTTTAATATAAGCTCTTCCTTGTTTCAATCCTGTTAACTTCTTAATACCAGTTATTAAGATCTGTAATGACTTCTTGTATGTAATATGACAAATCTCTTTACATTTTTTTCTTAAATCTACCTACTCATCTAAAATATGATAACTGAATAGATTTTCTTGGGTGTTTGGTTGCTTCAGAGTGCTTACATTTATTTACGTTAATGAATGACTGTTAAGCAATCAGTGTGGAGTACTTTGTCTGTGTATGGTGTTATATAATTTTGAGATATCATTCATTTGAAAATAATCTGCCTTTTGTCTTTTCTATATTGACTTATGTATTCGGTCCCAAGTTATATTTAAAGTTTCCTCCAGCCTTTTTCTTCTGCCATAACATATTTTTTAAAAGGAAACAAAAATCTGAAATTAGATCAGAGGCTTATTTTGTTTGCTTTTTAGATAAATTACCTAAAGTGGACAATGTTATTTTTATGTACTTGTTATTTAGAAGTTCCAGTTTCATTTAGTCCTGTATATTAAAGGCAGATAAGTAACTTTAAATAAGCTCAGTGTGATTAAGAATTTTCTGAAACTATTCAAGTGCTTGATTTTAAATCCTTATCTTTTGTAAGAAAGTTGACCTAGGACATTGTAGTGCATGTTTTATTTGTTTTACTTTTGTCAAAGTCTCTCTGTAATCCAGGCTACCTTGAATGTGATTCTCTGGGGTGTAGGCACTTGAGTGTTTTTATTTTGTCTCAGAAACCATTCTTGAAAGGTAGAATATGTACAGAAATGACAACATGTATCGTGCAATTTAGTATTCACTGCAAATGTCTAAGCACATTAAGTGGGCTTCTGCCTAGGAAGACAATAACCTGCAAAGAATTAGAAGTAATAAGGAGAGCCATGTGGGTGTGATGCAATATGGGATCGCAGGGCACACAGATTTGGTCTTTTTTGTTTTGCTTTTTGTTTGTGTTTTGCAACAGTCTAGCCATGTTACCCAGACCTGCCTCAAATCCTTCAACTCAAAACTATCCTCTTGCTTCTGCCTCCCAAGAGGCTAAGATTATAGGTCTGTGCCATTTGACTACATAATATATCAAATTTGATAATAAAAGATTTCAAATGGAACCAGCAAAATGGCTCAGCTGGTAAAATTTGCTTGCCACTATGATGTCCTGAGATCTGTCCCTGGGGCCCACATGTGGTTAAGGGAGAGAAGCAACTCCTGAGGGTTGTCCTCTGGCCTTTACACACACAGTTTTAAATACACGCACACACACATCACACACGATTAATTAATTGATGTAGAAAAATATTAAAATTGTTTAAGAGAATTCTTTCTCTACCTTTAGTTCACAAACAGAATATCTGAGATTCAATCATTTTTTAAATGAATTAGGCTCTGAACTCCATCCTTGATAAAATTGTTGATATTGAGAAATTATACCTATAGAGTAAGTGGATGTGAAAACAAAAGACTCTTGAAGATGCTTGTCATATGAATTTTATCTATGATATTGGATGTTTTGATTTTCATTCTGTTTCCTGCCCACTCTGTGTACACACCCACCTATCCAAATACTTTTCTCTAGATGGATTGGAAATGTTTCAAATTTTCAGAAAAAGTTTAGCCTCTGATTTTCTTTAACATCTGTTGTGTGCTAATCTCAGCGTTTATAACCCTTAACCGTAATTAACTATATATTTAGTGTTTGATGGGTTTCTTTCATTAAATGGAAGAAATATTTCTGAACAGTTTTTTATATTTGAAAACAAAATAAAATGTGCTTTTTAAGAGCCAGCATCTGAGTATATGCTTTAGGTGTCAGAAACCCAAGAATAAAACTTAAATATGGCAGTGGCAACTCTTCCATTGTCCAGTTTAGGACAGGATTTGTGGGATTTCAGTTTTTCTAGTAATGACCAATAATTCTTCAGGTAGTCTATGATGTTGCATCATCTACCTGGAAGTTTGATTTAGAGGTCATTGGTGTGGGGCTGTATCTTCAAATGCTTTTTGTTCAGTTCCTTCTTGATGCCACCCACCTGTGCTTGCTGAATGTAGCTGATACTGATGTCAGTAAGGAAATGAACACAGGGTCATTCTGTCAGGCTGGGATGAGCCATCACCAGCATCTGAGTTCTCTTATTTTCTATGCCTTCTAACCAGGGCCAGACAAACAAACAAGACTGCAGTATAAAGGAAATCACTAAAAATTGCTGTTTGTGCTCCACAGTGTAAACTTAAGTTTATAGTATATTCCAAAACAATTTTTTAACTGGGTCCTATCATTTTACCTTTTGTCCAGTTACTCAATGATAATAAAGTAAAAGAAGATCCTAAATAAAAGACCCATACTCCAAGCTGTCAAGATTGAATTTTTTTTCTGTTAGATAGCTTGGCAAAATTAACTTAGTGGGGTGATTAGATTATAAGAATATCCAGTTTTCTTCAAGTTCCATTGTTTTTGTTACTGTAATTAGAGCCCAGTTGCACAAAGTTAAGCTAAATGTTGTTCAGTCAGAAATATCAATGCATGCTGTAAAAATATATCATTATCAGGATTTAAGTGAAAGATGAGTTACACTGCAGGAACAATGCACTTTATATAAGTGTTTTTATTCACATCCTTTCAATAGTTGCCTTAGTCTTGTTAATTAAGGAAAGATAAAATATTCTTGAGCTGTAGGATATAGCTCAGTGAGTAAACCACTTTCCTAGCATGCATGAAACCCTGAGTTCAGTCCAGCATCTGACGGGCCAGGAATCACAGAACTGGGGAGATGGAGGAAGAAGGATACATAAAGAAGTTGAGTCAGCTTGGATTGCATGAGACTCTATTTCAAAAAATACACACACGCACACACACGCGCGCGCACGCACGCACACACACACACACACACACACATTGTTCTTCTTTTTTGTTTTGTTTTAAGACAGGATCTCACTGTGTAACCCTGGCTGGCCTGGAACTTGCTGTGTATACAGACCAGGCTGGCCTCAATCTCACAGAGCTCTGCCTTCCTCTGCATCCCAAATGCTGGGATTAAAGGCAAGCACCACTATGCCTGGCATAATTCTTTTTTAGTGTCTCTTGCTCTATTCTCATAAGCAGTGATCTATTGTTCTAACAAAAACTCCATTTAAAAATCTTTCAGTATGAATTATCTTTAAGCAAAAATACAAATTTTAAGATACCTTATTAACTCTCCACATTAAATCTTCATTTAATCCAGATCTCATAGTCCACAATGATGCCCAGCTGGAAAATGTGATATTTATCTGAAAAAGACCGCAGTCCATAGCTAGCAGAAACCTAATTGGTTTACAACCATGTGGTTAAGAACATCCCTGGCCTACAGTGAGAGGGAAGTGTTTAACATCTTTTTTGCTAATGCAGAATAACAGTATTTTCTTGTGTTCATTAAACTGTGTGAGACTATTCAGACCTTTCTGGAGTTTTTTAGATTTATTAGTGTTTGATTGTATGTGTGTGTATACACATGTTTGTGTGTTTGTCTAGTATGAGTATATGCATGTGATCATATGTGATCGTAGGTGCCCTTGGAAGCCAAGAGGATATAGGGTGCCTTGGAGCTGGAATTTCAGACAGTTGTGAGCCACCCAACATGGGTGCTGGGAACTCTGCAAAAGCAGCAATTGCTCTTAACTACTGAGCCATCTCTACAGTCCTAAATATTTGAACTTTTTAACCCTCATAATGAAAGTATCTTTTTTCCCTGATAACTGACCATCCACTTGATGCAGTCTTGTAGTTAACAGTGAAACCTATGTGTTATCCTGTTGTAATATAAGAGAACGTGCTGAACTAGCCAGTGTGATCCCAGAATTTGGGATATCAGCTGCAAGTTGGAGGTCAGACTGGGCTATGTAGGGAGACCTTGCTTCAAAAAACAAGCAAACAAAAAAATAGAATGAGGAGCCTGACTGGGTAGCTGGCACAATCCAGAAAATGTAAATTAAGATATGGGGATATAACTGAACAGTAGAGTAGTTACGTAACATGTTCAAGACCTGGGCTCAGTTCCTAGTATTGATGATTAAATAAGGAAGTACATAAATAAATAGGAATCTGAATCATGAAAATTATTTTGTTTTATTTTTTCTTTCACAATTTAAAGGGGTTTTCCATTTTAATAAAAATAATGTTGTTGACTATAGTCCTGTCTGGATTACACTTTATTTTAGTGTTCAACCCAGTTTCATTGCATTTATAGAGGTTTCAGAACTTGTTCTTTTTTTTTTTTTTTTTTTTTTTTTTTGTCTCTTTGACAAGGTCTCCCTACAGCCCCAGCTAACCTGGAACTCACTATATAGAGCAGGCTGGCCTTGAACTCACAGAAATCCACCTGCCTCTGCCTCCTGAGTGCTGGGAAATAACAGCATACACTACCACTTCTGGCTCAGAACCTGTTAATTAGAATATCTGAGTTTTTTGTTTTTGTAAGAGAAGGCTGTTCTCAATATAAAATCCAATTTTTCACATTCTGTAATGAACATTTAAATATTTTGTGTATTTTTTTCATTAAATATTTGTATAATTTTAGTATGGTACAGTTTGAAGTTTTTATAATAAATGCTATTCTGTTCTCAGAGACTTACAAAACATAAAACAATGGCTGCCTTAGCCATTCCTCCAGGTTATCACAGTTTTTGTTTTGTGTCCTTTTTATAAAATGAAAGACAGCATAAACATGGTGGCATCCATCTCTTTTAACCATGAGTTATGTCATGAGAAGTCTATACTGATCATGTTAAAACGGGCTTTCGTCAGTCCAATTCATATTATCATTATGAATAGGAAACTATAAATTCTATATTTAATTTCTTTAAATTTACTTGAATACTTCCAGTTACATTAAAATAATAAAGAAAGAGTGAGCCAGATGTGATGGTGTACGCATCAGCCTTAGGTTGCAGAGGCAGGAGGACTCTGAGATTGGGACCAGCCTGGTCTCCATAGCAAGATCCAGGCCACCTGGAGCTACAGGGAGACATGGTCTCAAAAAGACAATAGATAGATAAATAGATAGGTAGTTAGATAGATAGATCTCCAAAAGACAATAGATAGATAGATAGATAGATAGACAGACAGGTAGATAAGGAACATTCATTTATTTCAGAAATGAGAAAATGAAACCTAATTATGTCTTATATATGAAGTCTGGAAATTATATATGGAGTCTATAAATGTATATGATTTATATATGTGTATATAAATCTAAATATGTATATGTGTGTATATACATATCTAAAACTATATATATCAAGGTTTGCTTACATGTGTTCCTTTTCAGTATTTTTCTGTTTTATATTTTCTAGTAATAAACTGTCAGGTTAAGTTTGAATGTAGTATATAAGTGAGAATAGAAATTGAAAAAGGTAACAGACAGATCCATTATAGATAGAATGAAGAAGCTGAATTAACAAATATTAGGCAAATTTAACACTACCTTAGCAAATGTTCCTAAAGTTACAGTTAATAAGTATTCTGTAATCATTACACAGTTACCTGATAAAGAAGATCAAAACTAATTTCCGTCTTTTAGCATTAACCAGACATATATTTTATATGTTAGTGGGAAATAAAATACCTATTTTCTTTTTATAACTGTTAAGCAATTATTACTAAGTCTAACATAATGATATAATGATTTTAGGACATTAAAGATACTATGATTATATGAGATGAGAAAACAATCTATGGTGACTGAAATTTTTCACCAGCTTCCTAATAATTATATATGTGTGTGTGTGTGTGTGTGTGTGACTTTTTCTAGTTTATAAGCCATGTTCTCCCGATTTGTAATACATAGTAATTCCACAAAGTGTTTTAAAATGAAGACAAAAGTGGAGACTTTTAAAAGTATATTCAGAGTGAGCCATTATGTGTGTTGCATTACTGCTGACTCACAAGCACTGAAGATAAAATCGGTGCCCAGTAACTCCAAGTATCTACCATTAGGCTATCAAAACCAAAATTATATCTACTTGGAGCTTAAAAGAAGAATTAAATACCATGAGAACAACACCCAAGTGAATAAAAGAAAACTACCAAAGCATGCTGAGGATGCTGCTCATAGTGAGTCTGATCAGTCTCTATCATTTAAAATAGTTCTGACTTGACAAAGTAGTACATTTAGTCATGGTGTTATATAAACAATGCAAAGAGCCCATGTTTGTTCTTGATGTATATGTGAACCTATAAACAGTGATTACTATATATTCTTTCTCTAGTCTTATTAAGAAACAAACATTTTAATATTTTGTACATTGCTATTACAGGTTATTTATACTCTAGTTCAAAATTTATAGCACTTTATAATATTAATTAGTATTCTTATTTTACTAATATTTATATCCTTTTCTACTTTAATGTGGCATTTTCTATTAATACCTTTATGTCATGAATCTGAACTAAGTCTGTAAGTATGCTGGTAACTGGGTTGACCTACTCGTCACACTAAGTCCCTGTTTTATATCAACACTGTGAAACAAGCTTTTTTGTTAGCTTCGTTTTTGATTTCTTAGTGTTTTCTGTGCTGGAGATTGAAACTAGGGCCTTGTGCACTCTAGAGCAAGTGCTCTGCCACTGAGCTCCATAAGGCAGCAAACCGAATCCTCTCAAATACAAACACACTTGCAATGGTTTTCATGAATAAAGCTAAACACATTGTTAAATAAATTTTTTCTTTAACATTTTAGGGGAATTGTCTCCTAAAATAAAAACCTGAAAACTGTCCCTGACCCTAATGGTTTCTTTACCATCATAAAAACCCAAAGATAGAAGGAAAAAAAGTCACATTCCAAAAAACTGAGAAGTCAGAGAATCTGAAAAATGGTGGAAAGGTGATGGGAAAAAAAAGGCACTAAAAATGTCAGAATACTATTCAGTTAAAGTAGTGTACTGTGGTGGATAGGTTTGGGTTGGTTTTTTTTGTTTGTTTTTTTGTTTCTTTTTTTTTACCTTGACTTTTTTCTTAAATTCATCTTGGCAAGGTTTGCCTTGTACTACTGAGAATGAGTGAATGAGTTTGTTTGGGGATTTTTTAGCTATGCACATAATAATCATCTTCATTGAGAAAAAAACTACATGAAATGAAATTAGCATATAGGAAAATTCAGGCTCCAAGGTCACAATGGTCAAACATTTATAAAATGCCTAGAATGAAAACAGTTTCTTTATGGCCCCCAAAAAGACATTTATTGTTTTATTAGCTTAGAGTTCTTGTATTTAGATCCAGAACTCTTCCATTTGCAACATAAATATAGTAGTCAAATTAAAGTTCAAAAGTACTGGGGTGCTTCTTACAGAAACATTAAACATGATTACCACCCCCGAAAAAAAATAGATTTTCTCATAAAAATTTGCTTTTGGCTTTGTCATGTTAAATAAGATGCCTGCTTTTCTAGTGTAATAACTTTGTGCACTGGGGCTAGAAGCCTAGATGCAGTGGTACAACATGTAGTTAGCCCTTCCTGTGTTCAATCCATAGTACTACACTCATCAAGTTTCTGTAATCTTCCTTTCAACTGGCCTAAAGCTAGTCACCTACAAGAAAACAACACTGAAACAGAAAAGGCTACACAACTTTGAGGGAACGGGTAGCATTTTTCTTTCCAGAGTGAAAAATTAGAAAGCCAAGATCTTAGAACCAGACTGAGACAAGAGGATCACGAGTTTGAAGTCAGACTAGACAGCATAGTAGGTTCAAAGCCAGCCTGTCTCAGAAAACAAAAATTACAGATGAGGACAAAATAACAATATTTTTAATATATTTAACTGTTCAATTTAAGAGTTTCTAAGTGTCTTAACTTCTGCTGATTTCTTTTTAATCTAGATAAAGTAGATTATAGACCAATTCAGTACTGCCTTCAAGATGTATGGCAATTGTAATTTAAAGGGAGCTCACACTTATATTTCTAGTACTTTCAAGGCTTAGGTAGGAGAGTTGCCACAAGTTGAAGGTGAGCCTGGGTTGGTTGCATAGTGAGTTCCAGATCAGCCTGGACTGTAGAGTGAGACCCTAATCTCAAAAACGCAAAAGAACAAAGTACTAAATTTCTGGTCTTGATGGCACACATCTTTAATCCCAGCACTTAAGAGACAGAAATTTGTGTGGGGGGTTATTTTTTGGCTTTGGCTTTGGCTTTGGTTTTGGTTTTTGAGGGAGGGATGTCTCTGTGAGTTCAAGGCCATTGTGGTCTACATAGCAAGTTCCAAGCTAACCAGAGCCAGGCCTATATAGTAAGAACCTGTCTCAGAAGAAGAAACAAATTTAAACTTTAGTTATTTGGTCTCTTAGTCACATTTCAGTTGTTGAGTATTCATATGTGGGTGATGTTACAATGAGTCAGCACAAATATAGATCAGTTCCCTCCCTGCAGAAAGTGCCAGAAGAAAAAGTACAAACAAAAGACGGCTGTCAACTTACAAGTCTTAGGTTTTAGCACCATAGTTGATGGGTTGGTTTTTTTTTTTCTTTAAAAATTGGAACTACACTTGATTAATGACCTTAGAAAAATCAAAGCCCTGTACTATGAGTTTTCAGAATAGTCTTCCAAACATAATTTGTCAACATTTTATTTTCAGTTGATAAAACAGATATTTCATAAATCATTTCTTAATATCTTAAGGTGTTTCTCCTTTTTAATAATTTTTAAGTTAGATATTAGTTGTTTATCAAACAGAAACTGATATAAATGTTTAGCTTACTCTAAAAAAATTAGTAAACATCCTTATTACTTTTAAATCTATATATAGTTCATGAAAGTCACAATATAGTTCATGGAAGTCACAATTTGTGTCTACCCTATAAACTTCTCTAAAGTCACATTTGACTGTCTTTCACCTCAAAGACACATTAAGATCCAAATGTTTTTCTTCATGACTGTACTGGCGTATCTTTGAATTTTTTCAAATGAAAATAGGGGACTTCTTTTAAATGTGTATGGCTGTGTTGTTGTTTTGTTTTGTTTTCTGTTTGCAGTGCTAGAGATCCAACCTAAGACCTTGCACATTTTACGAGAGTGCTCCATCAGACTCCATGAGTCTGGCTAATGCTTAGTGAAAACTTTGCTGTTACAAAGTCATGGTGTTTTCTTCTTCCTTCTTAAAATTGTGTAATCAGGCATCAGAATCAGAAGAGTTGTATCAAATGCCAAAGCAAGTATAAAGTTCAAGTACAAGATGAGTAAGTGGTATACTTCCGTTTCTTTTGTTTTCTGGTGGCCTAATTTACTGTGTTCTACAAAGATTCATTAGTTAAAGGTAATTTTCAATACCTTGAAGTAATGACATTTTAGTATAAATACAAGAAATGACTGTACACAGATACCAATCAATAATCTGGAACTTAATTTTCCTGATTCTTTACTCTTTTATTTTAATAGCCTTAGTTACTTATGATTCAAGTGCAGTAAAATATCGTTGCCATCCCTAATTTGGTATTTATGGATTCTGTGGTTCAAATGCTTTGTACTCTAGAAAGTAATTTCCACATTTGTTTTACAGTTTTCATATTTTGAGAGTTGTCCACCACTTACAATAAACACCCAATTTTTATTATATAATGAATGGTAAAATTCAACATTAAAAAATATCAAAAATTTAGGGATGAAAAGAAATGTTTTCCCTGTAGTACTTTTTTTTTCCACTTTTTCAGATGAGCTGGAAGAACCTTCATACATTGGAGTTGTATTGACTGCATTCCCAGCTCTATAGCCTTATATTCATGTTTTACGTATTACTGATTATTCTGTAAGTTATTGGTTTAATATTTGACTTACTGGGATATTCTCCTCCATACATTTTTACCCTTTGCAAAAGGGGTATTATTGATTATATTACTTCTGACTATTGGTTTACAGTTTTGTGATTTAATTCTTTGTTGTTACAATCTAGAAATGGGCTCTATATTTCTTGCTTCAGCATATATTTAGCAACATTATACATGATGGTGTTCAAACATCTTGCCACCTGTTTACTAAATTTACCAACTGCTCAACTTGTCTAAAATAGGCAAGTTTTCCCATTGTTTTGCTGAGGTGAACGACTTGTTAGAGATCAAAATCACAAAAACAATGTTCCAACAAACCATCAGAAGATGGTTTTTATTTATTTGTTGTTGTTTTTTCCTGAAATCTTGTATTTCTTTTGGATATCATTTTAATTTTATGATTGCCAACTTGTTATATTAATTATATATGGTGTTATATATGCATATAATATATGTATATGAAAAAAAGTTAAGATTTGGTCAAACTATATTTTCCCATTCAAGTACAAAAAATGTTTTCAAGGCTGCAAAAATTGTACAGTTGTTAAACAAGTTGTAAATAAAGACTTGTATAAAAATTCAGCTTAGATCTTTTCTGCTCATTTAATAATTGTCTGATTTTTTTTTTTTCACACTTGATTTAGGCACTTGCATTGCTAAGATAAGCATTAGCCGACCGGGAGGCTGTTGAGGATGGACCCCTCCCTAATCAGCTTTAAACCCCACCTTCCATTTCCCTAGTAGCATATAAGAAAGGGAAGCATCAGAATTAACACCTTCCTTAAGAGTTAAAATGTCATATGAAAGAGAGGAAGATGAGGGTATATTTGGAAGATGGCCTTGATGAGGTCACTAAAGGAAAGCTACTTCCTCTTACCCACAAGAATGAGATCTGAGTTCTACCTCTGACTCTGGGTAGATGCATGACATTCTGATCTGCCCCAATGATTATATTATTACAAACTATTTTCCCCTTCCTTAAGAGCTAATCCAAGTGAGCCTGTCAATCATTTTTGTCTTAAGAATTCTCTTCTCACAGTGAGGGCCTGCGTTCAGCCCCACCCTTGTGGGTTTGAACCAACTGAGAATGGTTGGCAAACGGAGAATGTTCTCCAATTAGAGAAATCAGTTTATTCCGGGTTGCTTACAAAGGACTCATCCCCAGCGAGAGAGACAGAAATTTTGTAGGGGGGCCAGCTTTTGATCAGAAGTGCGGTGGAACTCCGGCACCCGCTGCTAAGATGGTGACAGCCACCCAGCACGGGTCTCCTAGCCAGCTTTCATTGCTTTCCCAATAGACCCTCCCCCTCAAGTCACTGGTTGGTTGGAAAGTAGTTGACTCTTGGTTTTATCTCTGTCAGTCACATTCTTGGAGGCATGACCCTCAAGGCAGAGAGAAACTCTGTAAATTTACCCTGCATTTGTCCAGAAGAACACCCCTCGGGTAAACTGATACACCTGAAAACATTATAAAGAGATGGGAGGAATAACTATCCCCTTAATGAGATAGTATAGTTATTCACCTCCAAAGCCTGTCCCTCAATACAGCACATGCTGAGTTTCACCACTAAGCCTGCCAGCTATTCTGAGCTCTAACTCAGAACTTTTCCTTCCTGTCTTCTTCTGATAAACGTGCTTGCTCTGACACTGTAGCCACTTCTCACTGCTCTCTAAAGATATCTGTCTTCCTCCTGACCCCCATACGTCTGTTTGTGGATGGGCACTGCTGAGCCCACCTGCTTTCTAGACTAACCCAAAAGGCATGACTGTCTTTATTTCCCCTTCCCATCTCCTTCCTCCTAACAACTGCTAAGGTTTACAGTCTGCCTTTCTCTCAAACTCATGAAATGATCCTCATGCTTCTAAGTCTTTTAAAATTCTTTTATCAACAAGACTAAGAGCTCATGAAAGAGAACTCCAATTCTCTAGTAACACTGTTATTGGGATCTTGTGTTCTCTGTGAAAAGAATACAGATGAGACAGCTGGGTGTGATGGCGCTTGCCTTTACTCTTAACACTTGGGAGGCAGAGGCAGGTGGATCTCTGTGAGTTCAAGGCCACCCTGATCTACATAGTGAGTTCCAGGTCAGCTGGGGCTACAGGGAAACTCTCAAAAAGACCAAAAAAAAAAAAAAAAAAAAAAAATATATATATATATATATATATATATATATACACACACACAGTTGAGACAGATGGAGTATTGTATAAAAGACAGAGTTTATTTTACAGGACTGTGGAAGGTGAGTGTGAGCAGTGGCCAAAGGTGCTATCGCAGAGAAAAACATCCTTACAAAGTGAACGTAACTATGGCCAGGCATGGGAGTACATGGCTTCATCCCATCACTGGGGAAGCAAGCAGAGAATCTTTGAGTTCAGTGCCTGCCTGGTCTACACAGTGTGTCAGGCCAGCCAGTGCCAGCTATAGAGTGAGATCCTGTCTCAAAGTGACAACAAAAAGTGAGCAAAATTATAATGACAAAGGAATCATTGTGCCACTAAATGTTTAGGTAGGGTAACAGACAATTTCCCTAAGTGATGTTTCTCTGTTCTGGTAAGAGCCCCATTTAGATGAACTTACAAGGGAAGGGACCACAATATGTCTAACTTTTTAAACCATTTAGATTGTCATGTCTCTACACATTCATTTGGCCAAATGAAGGGGAAAATAGCTCAGTCAATAAAGTACTTGCCATGGTGAGAACCTGAGTTTAGTATCCAGAACCAAAATAAAAAAGGCTGATATGGGTACACACTTGTAATTCCAGCACTAGGGTAGTAGAAACAGGTTCACTCTAGCCTCATCAGTGAGTTCTAAACCAGTGAGAGAGCATTTGAAAAACCAAAGTGAATAGCTCCTAAGGAACAACCACCAAAGTCGTCCACAAGCCTCCACAACCACACTTGCACATACACAAAAGACAATAATGTAACTGTAGCAAAAGAAACAACCAAGGAAGTAAAAAGGAAACACACAGAATAGGAGAAAGTCTTCACCAGCAACACATCACACGGGTTTTAAGATCCAGAATATATAAAGAACTCAAAAAATTACAAAAACAAATGACCCAATTAAAAGATGGGCTATGGATCTGAAGAGTTCTCAAAAGAAGACATGACACATCTTTAAACATTTTCAACATCATTAGTAATTAGGGAAATGCTAATTTAAACCACTTTAAGATTTCATCTTACCCTAGTCAGAGTGGATAAGATCAAGAGAACAAATGATACCAAATGCTGGAGAGGATGTGGAGAAAGGAACACTCATTCACCGCTGGTGGGATTGCAAACTCGTGCAACCACTACGGAAAGCAGTATGAAGACGTCTTAAAAAACTAAAATGACCTTACCATTTGACCACTCCTTGACATCTACCCAAAGGACTCATCCTGCTACAGAGATGTTGTACATCTATGTTTGTTGCTGCTCTTTTCACAATAGCTCAGAAATAGAAGCAACCTAAGTGTCCCTCAACTGACAAGTGGATAATGGAAATGTAAATTTACTCAATGGAGGTCTACTCAGTAGAAAAGAAAGATGAAATCATGACATTTGCAGGTAAATGGATGGAACTAGAAACTGTTAGGCTAAGTAACACAGACTCAGGAAAATAAACCAATGTATGTTCTCCCTCATTTGTGGATCCGAGCACCAGATCCTCATATGTGAGTATGTATCCTGATGTAACTATAGGAACCGGGGCGGGGGGGGCGGGTTAAAGGGAATGAAATAACCTGAGAGAGATGAACGATGGGAAACAGGTGTTACAAAGGGAGAAATGGGGCACTTTAAGTGGAGAGGGCGTGGAGGGGGGAGATGAGAGAGAACGCCCAACTAGTGCACAAGGCCAGAGGGAATCGCATGAGTCCGAACATCCACTGAAAAATTACATGTACAATAAATATCTCTATATTAAGTCTATGTGTAGAGCTGAAGGCTACATAACAAGAAATAGTGCCAGACAGTAAAAACCTCCAAGTTGTTTGCTAGGGTAGTCCAAGAGACTTCCAAAATTACAGACTCTTACCACAGCCCTTGATTGCCTCCCAGAACTTCCAAGACCCATTACTGAAGACAGAACATGTTGGACACATGATTTGGAGCAACAGACCTGGAACTGACCTGGAAGCCACTTCCTCTGAAGTCTAATTCTCATAGTTTTGGAGAGCACTTTGCAAGCTGCTAAGGGAGAACATCAATTGATGGTCCAGTCCAGCTTTAAGGCCTCATAACCACAGCAATGACAGGCCCAGCAAGCTATTCGGGCAGTACTGGCATTTTATCTTGGGGGTAATCAACAGCAACCCAGTTGGACTTAAAGCCCACACAGTGGGAGGAGGCTCATGTGGTACTATAAACATGTAGCTGGAGATCTTAGACAAAACCCCAAGGCTGTCACATCCCTAGACAAATGTATTCTTACTATGTGCAAAATATGGATCCTTATATTTACAAACAAGTACCCCAGTCACCACTCACCAAAGAAGCTTCTTAACAACAGACAGAGATTATTACAGAGTTCCACAACTGGTCACACACAGGTATTGTCTGTGAATTGCCCAACCCTAAATAACATATCTCCAATGCAACCTCTACATTTAAAGTTCATGGAACAGTGGAACTAGGGGTTAGAGAATACTAATCATCTTTCAGCTTTCATCAACGAAGCTCCCCCATGCAGCAGAGGCTCATGAACATATAAAGGACACAAATAGCCAAAGCATTGAGAATAAGAACCTGCAGAGTGTGGGTCCTTGGACTAAACTGTATTAAACTCCACCCACCTAGGATTCAGGGGCCATTGTGGAAGGAGTGGAAAGATTGTAAGAGCCAGAGAGGAGGTGCGTAACAGTATGGAAATAGAGTCTTACAGGCTCTTGCGACCTTGCTCATATGAACCTACAGCAATGGTGTCAGCATGCGTAAGATTCATGCTCAAGCGCATAAAAACCCAGCATAGAACTGTGGAAATGGGCAGCAGGCCCCAGTCTTAGCCATAGAACTATTGGCACTGATTACTGCTGGGTGAGGAAGAGCTGATCTTAAAGGGAGGGATTCTAAGTAGGTTGACTAGACCTCAGTGGATAAACTTGCACTGACAGATGTCAGAGGACATTAACCTAACTCGGTAGGTCTTAGCACAAAGGATAGAATGCATGAAATCCAGTGGGGGGCTATGGGAGGCTGCCAGTGGGGAAGGCAGTATAAAGAGATGATAAAGATGTTCTGTTTGAAATACAAAAAAATTCAATTAAAAATTTACCAAAAAAAAAGAGAGAGAGAGAGAATGAAAATCACTCAGAACGGCCAGCAAAAGTTGGTAGGAGCATTTTTTATTCTCATTCTGGTCCCTATGGACACATGTCTTCCAGGACTCTGAGAAATGAGGCTAAGTAAGTCCATAATTGTCTCCCTTATGTTTAATTATCTTAAATTGCCAGATAAAAAGTACTAAACCATAGAGGGATGATATTTTATTATTTTAGCTTTAATTGTGTCTTAATATATTTATTTACTATAATTTCAATATATTCAAGAGAAATACCCTATTGCAGTAAAGGGATCTTCTAAAGTCACACTCATCTATGATATTATAGTTCAATTGTCTTTATTGAATCAAGCTTTTCTTCATTGCTTCTGTTAAGTATTCTGTTTAAATGACAATAAATTACCTACATGGGTGGGGGGGAGAATTAATTAGGGGCCTGGAGAGATGGCTCTGTGTTTAAGAGTCCTGACTGCTCTTTCAGAGGACTTAGATTTGGATCCCAGGACCCACTTAGCAGCTAGCCCGTATCAGTAGCTCCAGTTCCAGGAGATCCAATGCCCTCTTCTGATCTTGCACACATGGTGCATTTACAGACAGACAAAAACACTCATACACATAAAATTATTATAAATAAGGAATTAATTAAAGAAAATATAAAAACAGTGATGCCTTACCAGGAGAAAATAGTCTTCCACTAATGGGCCTCAACAAAGCTCAACTTTCTCCGTTTCATGTGGCATCTTAATCTAAAGGAGGAACAACTCTGATGCTTCCTCCTTTACGTACTTAAAATTCCGAGGAAGATCATTCGTAAAACTTCTCTTCCTTCACGTGGTATTTTAAATACTAAGGAGGGTGAAATGTTATAGTTCCCCTTTCTTAGAATTTCGGCGTTGCCAGGGGAACGGAGACGGGAGGGAACTGAGGATGAGGAAGGCCCGTCCTTAGTGACCTTCACGCCCACTCATTTCTACGTAACTACATAATCTTGTCACTTATTATAAATCCTTTCAGTTCTCCCAACTGCGATAGATGTTGGTTTGGGGTTGTTGTGTTGTGTTGTGTTTTGTTTTGTTTTCCACCAATACGCCACAGTTCTTTTCTTTTCTTTCCTTCCTTTCACTTTCTTCCTTCCTTCTTTTCTCTCTCCCTCTCCCCTCCCCCTCTTTCTTTTGACATAGGACACAGGGTCCTCTGTAGGGTAAGCTAGCTTCAAACTCACTATGTAGCTGAGGATAACCTTGAACTCGCGATCCGCCTTGCCTCCACCTCCCAAGTGCTGGAATTGCAGGTATGTACCACTAACTCCCCACAGTTCCTGTCTGCGAATATTTGATATCCATCAGCAAGGCCGTCGCCCAGTCATTATTTTTCTTGTGCCTTTCAAGCTCGTCACTCCAGGGCACTTCTGGGGAATCTTGGCTACAGACTTGTGGATCACACACGTCCGCAGTGCTGCCCTAGTTGCGCTCCACACAGCTTCTCTGAAGCCCATTCAGGCTCTCGCGTCCTTACCGTTCCTATGACACCCACGCCCAGGTAGGACTGACAGCGCCCTCACAGCGGCTGCGGAAGCAGCCTTGCACGGGTCACGTGGTACAGCCAGGCCTCGTTGGCGGTGACTCCTGGCTGCTTCTCCCATGTAAAACTTGCATATTTCCAGCTCTTCTTATTTATTTTTTCCATGCCAGCCCTTTTCCGATGTCTGCCACTCTCTGTGTGTTTCTACTCCCTTAGCAATAAAGTCTAGTTTTTAAACAGTATTTCATTTATTTTTATTTTGTGTGTATGAGTATGTATTGCCTGCATGTATGTAAGTGCACCTGTGTCATGCAGTTCCTTCAGCAGTCAGAAGAGGCCATCAGATCACCTGGAACTGGAGTTACTGACACTTGTTAGGCCCCATGTGGGTACTTTATGGGACCCAAACCCAGGTCCTCTGCAAAAGCAGCCAGTGCTCCTAACCCCTGAACCATTTCTCCAGCCCCAAGTCTACTTTTTTTTGTAATTACTTCTTCATCAAATCACCTCTAATAAAACATTTTCAACAGTGAAAAATGATACTGCCAAACATTGCATAATAGATACACTATTAAGTACCACATGAAACAAAAAGAAAAAATGCAAGTATTAAAAACTGTATTTGTGGAGTTAAACAGGCCACATATTATGTTTGGCCAATATTTACATTTAAATGGTTGTTTGCAACAAAGCCCAGTGTCCTTTTCTAACCTTACAGAATTCTTAGCACTTTGAATGGAAGTTGAGCTACAGATTTAGTAACAGAAAGCTTTAACAAAATATCACCTTCATGTAATTTTTCTAGAAAAGTGATTACTTTCGAATAAACCTACCATAAAACTTTTGCCATTTGTCTATTCGATGTTGTTTAGTAATATTTCTGCCTTTTGGTGCTCACATATTGAATATTTATGTAACCATGATTGAATCCAAGGCAAGAAATTAAACACTGCAAAGTTTCCTTGGGTGTTTATACATGACCTTCTTAGCCACAGTCCCCATTTCTCCTCCCATCATTAGACAATAATTTCCTTGCTTTGTTTAGGGTTTTATCATTAACTACAAAGAGTAGGAGTACAGTGTGATGCCACATTATGGAGTTGTCTGAATAAAGACAGACTGACTCTTAACATCCATTTCAACCAAGAGTAGGACCTAACTTTTCTGAGAACTTGTTCCATCAGATTTCTCCCAGAACGACATAAACAAAGGCTTTGCTCTCTCTTAATTGAAACCATACATCCAGCATTAAATGAGGAAGGAAAAAAAGAACTTATATTCCTTTCTGACCTCTATTGACCTTGAACAGCATACAAAATCACAAACAGATGTTACCAATTTAATCCCATCCATTTGCTACACAAACAAAATAATCTGTTGCTTGCAATGACTATTTGCTGCTTACAGCACTTGTTTTCACAACACACATACACACATATTATTTGTGATTAAGGACACAATTTGTGTCGTGAGGGATTAAAGTTATATATATATATATATATATATATATATATATATATATATATATATATGTATTTTACAAGAAGAGCTCAAGGCCTAATAAAAGTTGTTTACACTGTAAGCTAAAATGGTGTCCCAGAAGTTATTCCCACAAATAGACTGTAACTTTGTTACTAAACTTTGTGTAAATAGAATTATATTGTCTCTGAGGTTATGTGCATAAGACCTGCAGAAGATGGGGCCCATCAGCATTCCATCATGAATGGAGGAGAGGTCATGGGCCCCAACCCTTCCATGAGAAGCGGTTACTGGTTGCTCAGGAAGGGGCAGTCATTTCATGTGTTTAAATCTATTTATAAAATTTAGCCTATGAAATAAACAAAGACACTAATAAGTTGTCAAAATTAGCTAAAGTTTTGGCTTCCTTCTAAAGATTTCCCTGTTTTGGGAAGCATCTATATCTCCCTATAAAATAAATATTTTGTTTCCTATAAAAAAAGTAAAAACTGTCTGAACTATCTCTATTAAAACAAGACATATTTTGTTATGATGGACTTTTATCTTGTTAAATTTTCAAGAGATTTATTCCTTTTAGAATATTTTATTGAATTTTGAGTATCCCATACTAGGTATTGTATCACCTCCAATCCCTTCCCCATCTTCACTCCTCTTAATCCCCCTTGACATTTTCACTTTATTTTTAAAAACGTCGTCTAATTGTGTCCCCAGATGCCCTGTGGAGTTGATCCATCTCCAGAGCCCATTCAGCCCACTCAGCATTGCACCCGCAACAAACGCTCCCAACACCTGTCAGTTTCCAAGAGTTCCTCAGCTAAGGTTGGGGTTTCTACCCAATGAGGGACTTTTAAATATGATAACTAAAAATTCAGAATAGGTTTCAAAGAAACGTGGACACAAAGAAAATCAGGTGGTTTCATCAGTTAGCATTCCCTTCAACCTGTGAAAGCACTCTATCAGGTACTTCCAACCAACTCCATTCTGCAAGACTTCAGGACAGGAACTCTCAGATTTGTATTTCTCACATCAAACTTGTGTCAACTTCTGAGAACACATCCTTGTGTACTTAAGAAATGGTCATTCATCTTCAATCACATTAACAATGGAGTACCCCATATAGCATTTATCTCACATTTTGTATTTCTTAAATTCTTTTTAAATTGTCTAAAGTTTTTAGTATTTGTGGAGTAAATTCCTGAATGATTAAAGCAATACTATTCTGTTTACTGAAGTTACAAATAAGGATGGTCTTGTATCCTTTTATTAATAATGTAGTTGCTGGGTGTAATGGCACATATCTTCAATCCTAGCAGTCTGGATAATTTGCAGGTGGATCTTTGTGGGTTAGAGACCATCCTGGTCTACATACAAGTCCCATGCCAGCCAGGGCTACACAGTAAGACTCTGCCTCAAAAAAAATATTAGACTAGCTCATGTTGGCTAACGGATTAATGTGATCCAGGAATTTCTTCCTCAATGGTTTTGATAATCATTTTTCTCTTCTGAAAAATCCGTCTTCCTGATTACTGAGATTCATCTACATCAGATCCTAGGAATAAGCTTTCTAGCAATGTAGGGCATTAGACAGTATTTGCCACATACATAAAATGTGATACTTGGTCAGAGGGGGATCTATAAAGTTCCCAGAAGTTACACCTGTGTTATTAGAACATCAACAGTTGAGTAAGTGTGAGAGATGAACTGTTATAAACTCCCACTGTGCTGCTGTTGATCTATGGTGTTAACTCTTTTAATCTTTTATCTGAAAGGAAATTGCCTCAGTGTCTCTCTTGAACCACTAATCTAAAACTTTACAGTCTCAATTTAGTTCAATATTTATAGGGTGGCACCCTATCTAATCATAGAAATAAATTGTTTATCACTTTGTGCCTTGTGTGTGGTGCCAGTTGGTATTTATGTGTCTACAAAGGTGCAGAATCATCTTCCATCCTCAAAATGTAGTAAAATGCTTGTGAAAGAGTCCCCAGGGCCAGGTGCTGTTAGAAAAACCAGTTTTACATAATATATTGCAACATAGAGCTGGGCACCACTGATTTCAACACTTCTAAATATTTGTGACATTGTTCATATGTTTTTTTTATTGCTTTCTTAACTGTACGCTTGGATAAGAGCTTTAAGCAGAGACCATGATGCAGCCTAAATGGTGTCCTGTCTTGAGATTTCCACTGCCAAGCAAATTATTCCTTTTCTTCTGAATTCAACTGCAATCAGATTTCAAGGACGTGCGGAATGAAGCCAGATTTTTGCCTGAATAGCAGATGAATTGCCTCTGGCCCAATTGCTGCTAAGATTCCTTGTTCAGCTC
Source organism: Eospalax fontanierii (assembly GCA_035773235.1). Taxonomy (NCBI): domain Eukaryota; kingdom Metazoa; phylum Chordata; class Mammalia; order Rodentia; family Spalacidae; genus Eospalax; species Eospalax fontanierii. The sequence continues at coordinate 11,388,515 of CM069542.1, read as the reverse complement.
TCAAACCTCACGAGCTGGATCCTCACTGTCTTCATTTCTCACTTCATTCTGCTCTTCCAAACTGCCCCAAGAATGGCCCAATAGGCTCTGCACACAACATTCTAGTGTGTTTCTCAGCCCAGACTTCCCAACTCTCCCTCTCTCCTCCTGTAAAAGAGTTTGAAATGTCTACGAACCACATGTTCAGGTTCATCATAGCAATAGTTCCACTGTTTGGTACTCATATTCGGTATTAGTCACTTTTCTCATCGCTGTGACAAAAATACCTGACAAAAGCAATTAAGAAAGGAAGAATTTATCTGGACTCACAGTTCGAGGGTGCAGTCCATCAGATTGAGGAATGTATGGTGGGAGGAGCATGAGGTAGCTGATCTCCCGGCACCCGTAGTCAGGAAGCAGAGAGCAGTGAATACTAGCGCTCAGCTTACTTTCTCCTTTTTATTCAGTCCAGTGCTCCACATTGTGGAATGGTGCTGCACACGTTAGGGTGCATCGTCTCATTTCAATTGATGTAATCCAGAAACTCCTAGCTGTTTCTAGGTCCTGTCAAGTTGACAAACCATCTTAATCGTTGCGTGGTACTTGGTTTGAAATGCTGGCAGCAGTAGTTGATTTTTCTGTTATATAATGCAACTTCACGGTGATTTAGTTACTTTTCTGATGCATGGCCAAGCCTTAAAGTTGCAAGGGACAGTCCATTATGACAGGGAAGGCATGGCAGGAGGCTCTGTCACATCTTTACGCAAACATATGAAGTAGAGAGAACAAACTGGAAGTGAGGCAAAGCCCACTCTGAGTAACATGCTTCCACCAATAAAGCAGCATCTCCTAAGGGTTTCGCGATTGCCCCCAAGCAGCGCCATCAACTGGGAACCGACTGTTCAAATATTTGAGCCAACAGAGGACTTTTTTATTCAAACCACCACAAATGGGTTTTATGATCTATAAGGATGGGTTATTAGAGCTAAGAAGAGTGTTAGATTTGAGGGAGGTACAATATCAAAGGGTAGAGAAGTAAGTTATCCCCCCTAAAAAACCCGAATACTAAAATTTATTTTTAAAACTTGGTTAAAATAAAAAAAAATTGTAACCAGAAATATGCATGTAATATAAATTCTTAGAAAGCGAACTCAATGTACTAATGAACTACCATCAAAGGGATATTCCAAGAGGCTGAGCCTATTACAATCAAAAAGAATTTTCATTGGAGATAGTTTTGATATATTAAGCCCAGTTTTTCCCCAGATTCTTGACTCAAATGATCCTTTTGCCTCAGCCTCCTGAGTAGTATGGCTTTACAGGCGTGTGCCATCATGCCTGATCAAAAGGAACTTTTACCTTGGTATCATTAATTTTTCTTGCTTGGTCTCTTATTTATCCCAGTAGGGAAATTCTATCAGATAAGTGATTAAAGTTTACATAAATGTGGGAATAAGACCTGAGACACTATCTCAGCTTGCTGATAATGTAGACGATCTCAGTAGGCCTTGAGCTCCTCTTATAACTTAAACAGATAGCTTTAATCACTAATGGCCCTTCCTTGCCCCTGGCTCAGAATAATGCATGTGTGGGTAAGTTGTGAAAATATCAAGCGATGAAAGCAGCGAATATTTCTAGGAAGCAACAGATTATTCCATTTGTGTTGCAAAAAACAGATGGGATTAAATTGGTAACATCCGTTTGTAGTCGTGTGTGTAGTTCTACATCAGTAGGGGTCAGAAGGGTCATAATCCTCCCATAGGCCAGTTTCTTTTTCCTTCCCCATTTAATGCTAGATATATGGTTTCAATAAAGATAAAACAAGGCCTTTGTTTGTGAACACAGCTCTGGGAGAAATCTCAAACAGCAAGTTCTCAGAACAGTTCAGGTCCCACTCTTGGTTGAAATGGATGCTAAGTGTCAGGTTTTGTTCAGGCACTGCCATAATGTGACATTACATTGCCCATATGAAGTCTATACAGTATTCATGACCTACCATATAATTGTGATTTATGTTACCCTAAAGGTTAGTCTTTTTGAACAAATTTATGTGCTTACTAGTCACTTGTGAAAATTAGTGTAGTTTTGAAAATGAAGGGCACACATTTAAGATTTACTTTTGTTTTTATTTGTGCATGTGTGTGCATGCATGTATGTGGGTGCCTATGGAGCCCAAAAGAGAGCTTTGGATCCTTTAGAGCTGGTGCTACAGGTCGTTGGAGCTACATGATGTGTGTCCTGGTGACCAAACTCAGATGCTTTGGAAGAACAGCAAGTGCTCTTAACCTCTGAGCACTTTCTCCAGCCCCATATAAGATATTTTAAAATGCTTACTCTGCACATTGTGTACAACGTAAACTGTACAAAGGAAAGAGTGGAAACAAATTGAGTTTGATCTTTTTCCTAGATTGCCATCAAAGTAGTAGGTCCAACAGGTGACAAGGAGATCTGCTAGTCCACCCTTAAGAATGGAATTGCTACCCAGGTTTGGGGGCTGCAATTAATAGTCAGCCTCCAGCATGGCCTAAGCACAACACTGATACAGTCCATATACTTGTACAACACAGCCCACTATACTCAAACAGCTATAAATAACAAAGGCTTAAACCAGGTGTTGCAGTTCTTGTCTGTATGAATTGGAGGCAAGAGGGTAAGGAGTTCAAGGTCATCCTTAACGCCATAGTGAGTTCAACTCCAGCCCGGGCTTACACATAGAAAACAAGCTTTTCCAATGTATTTCTTCATTGCAAAAAGCTTTGCTGTCTTATATTCCATTGTATTTCATTTTAAATGTGTTGATCATGAATTCATGTACTAAAATGGAATTTAGGCTGCAAAGCCAGGAACAAACACCTGCAGGATAGAACTACAGAGACCTCCCTGTGACTCTTCTCCTTTCCAATAGGAAGCTCTATACAGTATCATCTGTCAGACTCTTCCTTATCATAAGGCCTTTATATATTTTTACATTGTTGCATAGTTTGTTTTCTTGAAGTTTGGATGGCCAAACACATGGCTTTGTGCATGCTAGATAAGGGCTGTACCACTGATTTCATCTTCAGCCAATACCTAGGCCTTTAGGTCTCTTCCTCATTTAGTTATCTTGTGAGAGTTGTGCTTAGGCCATGCTGGAGGCTGACTATTAATTGCAGCCCCCAAACCTGGGTAGCAATTCCATTCTTAAGGGTGGACTAGCAGATCTCCTTGTCACCTGTTAGACCTACTACTTTGATGGCAATCTAGGAAAAAGATCAAACTCAATTTGTTTCCACTCTTTCCTTTGTACAGTTTACATTGTACACAATGTGCAGAGCAAGCATTTTAAAATATCTTATATGGGCCTGGAGAAATTGCTCAGAGGTTAAGAGCACTTGCTGTTCTTCCAGAGCATCTGAGTTTGGTCACCAGGACACACATCATGTAGCTCCAACGACCTGTAGCACCAGCTCTAAAGGATGCAAAGCTCTCTTCTGGGCTCCATAGGCACCCACATACATGCATGCACACACATGCACACACACACACAAATAAAAACAAAAGTAAATCTTAAATGTGTGCCCTTCATTTTCAAAACTCCACTAATTTTCACAAGTGACTAGTAAGCACATAAATTTGTGCAAAAAGACTAACCTTTAGGGAAACATAAATCACAATTATATTCTTTGTAACAATTAGGTGGCTATTACTTAAAAATAAATAGGGCTGGCAAGATGGCTCAGTGAGTAAAGGTGTATGCTGCCAAGTCTGAGGACCTGAGTTTGATGCCAGGGACTTGTGTAATGTAGAAAGAGAAAACTCCACAAAGTTGTCCTCTGACCACCACATGTATGCATGTGTGCTCTGTCATGTATATCCACACATATCATGCACCCACACAATAATAATAAATATTTTTTAAAGTAAAACAGAAAATCTGTGTGAGACAGCAAATATATGTTATCCCATTACTTAGGAAGAAGCAGGAAGAGACCAACCTGGGCTATGTAGTAAAATCATAGCTCCCCAGATTAACAAGAAATAAGCATCGGTAAGTGGAACAATGACAACCACGGTGAAAATGATAGCCACAGTGGAAAACAGTATGACAGTTTCTTTTTAAAAAATTAACCATAAGTAAGTGTCATAGTGCACGACTTTAATCCCAGCACTCAGGAGGCAGAGGCAGGGATCTCTGTGAGATTAAGGCCAGCCTGGTCTACATACTGAGTTCCAGGTCATCTGGGGCTACAGGGAGATCCTGTCTCAAAAAAAAAAAAATTAAGCATACAGTTTCTTGATGAAGGGCTGGAGAAACAGCAGGAGTTAAGAGCAGTGGCTGCTCTTGCAGAAGATCTAGGTTCGATTCTCAGCTCCCACATGGTGGCTCACATCCAACCTTAACTCCAGTTCCAGAGGATCTAACACCCTCTTTTGGGTTTTGCAGATACTGCACAACAAGGGTACACAAGGCATAACACTCAAAGAAATAAAACAAATAAATAAGCAAACAAAAGTATTAAAAAAGAATTTCCATATGATTCATAAATTTCACTTTTAGGTATGTATCCAAATGAAGTGAAAGCAAGAACTCAAACGTAGGTATTTGTAAGCGTCACATGTACAATAGCCGAAAGATGGGATGTGCTTACTTCAGCAACATATATACTAAAATTGAAAAGCTACAGAGATCAGCAAAGCCTCTTCAAGGATGACACACAAACTTTTGGAGTCACGTTTTTGCTGGTGGTGTTGCTCAGTGGTAGGGTACTTGTCTAATGTGCTCAAGACCTGGGTTCAGTCCTCTACCACTGAAAGGAAAGTACATTACATTACATACATTACATTTTGGGCTACGGACATAGCTCAGTAGTAGAGCACTTACCTGCCTTGCACGTATAGATTTTATGTTTAATTCCTTGAAACATAAATAAAATAAAATAAAATTTAAGGGACTAAAGAGATAGTTCAGATGGCAGAGCACTGGGCGTTCTGTTCTCAGCACCCACATCTGGCAGGCTCACAACCAACTACTTGTAATTCCAGCTCTAGGGGGAGCCCATACCTCTGTCTTCCATACATGTGGGTACATTCACACACCCACATACACACAAAAATCTACTTGCTTGAGATGTTACCATTTTCATCAGCAGAAAACAACTTGAGAGGAAGATCAGAGCTGCTCGCTTCACTGTGGCAGGAAGCGGAGCTACAAGAAGGAACCAGAGAGAAAGCATACCTTTCAAGAGCATACCTGGAAGTAGGTGAAATAAACCAAGAGACAAAAGTACAGATAATATCTGATTCTATGTATATGAAGCGTGTAAGTAGTCACATTCAGAGACACAAGGTACAATGATTGTTGCTAGATGTTATGTCTCCACAGTCATGAGCCTGTTTGAATAGTTGTTCTTTAGCAACTTGTATTGTTTGGGAAGGTTATGGAACGATTTGGGCATGGGACCTAGCTAGTTGATTCTAGGACCATAGAGACAAGGGTCTCTATAGATTATGGGTTATAGCTTTGCCTTTGCTGTCCAGAGCTCTTCATTCCTGACTGCCACGGGAACGGTAACCAATCATCTCATGTTCCAGCCACTGCTGCAAGCTGTTCCTGCTGCCATGCCTTCCCTGCCGTGATGAACTTTCCTTTCAAATATGACCCAGAGTAAATCTATCCACATGTTGTTGCTTCTCTCTTCCTAGTGTTAAGACAGACAGAGGTTGCTATCTGTCTTCTCTAAGAACTGTGAATTGTACTAGTGACATTTTGTTGGTGTGACCATAAGATGAATAATAACCACATATAAATTGATTCTTTCATGTATTTTATCATAGCTTTCAAAAACTAAGGGCTGGAGAAGTGGCTCAGGGATTAAGAGCATTTGCTGTTCTTCCAGAGGACCCAGATTCAACTCCTAGCACCCACATGGGGACTCTGTTATTCTGTTCCGGCCTCCATGGGCACCACACCTATCTATAAACACCTGGCAACTGAGAAGATTGAACCCAGTAAACTCCATTTTGCTAAAAGAAGCCATTCTAATTGCTGCAACAGCTTGGCTCCTCAATTCCAGGAAAAAACACATAAAGTGCCCCCCCACCCCACCCCACATGTCCAAACAGCTACAAGTATGTGGCCTTCAGACACCAGGTGGTTTTACAAAAATACCCTGTTTATGACTTAAAGAAAGAGCACAGAGTCCAGTCATGTCCACCAAGGCTAAAATCAGAAACATAAACAAGTCCTTGTAATACACTCTGGTCAGCACATTCCTAATGTGCTGCCCACCAATGAGAAACCACAAGTCCCTCCTGACCCATTTATGGTATGAATAATTCTTATAACCAATCAGTTAAAGTTGTGTTTTGCCCGTGGGCTTTCTTAACCAATCCCAGCCTTCGACCTTCCTCCCTTTGTTCCAACCCCATAAAAGAACCCCTCTCCCTTCACTGGGGGCCACTACCCCTCCACCTCTGCCACGGTGTGTTGGGCCGTGGACTGAGCTCGAGCTTGCAAATAAAAGATCCTTGTGTGCTTGCATTGGATCTGGCCTCCATGGTGGTCTCTGAGGGGACATTGTGGCTTGGGCAGAACAGCAACCGAAATACTTATACAAATAAAAATAAATAAATCACTTTTAAAAAAACTATTTTACCAGGGGATTTGAGGAAGGAAGGCAAGCTATTGTTTCGTATAAAGTTTAAGTTGGAGTAATGAAAGTGTTTTGGAGAACAGTAGGGTGAATGTTCTTCATGTCACTGAATCAAGCTCTTAAAATATCTAATATATCTATAAAACCACAATAAAAAATTGAATCTCAAATCCTTACCATGACACCTGCCCACCTCTTTAACCTTCTACTTACCAATTCTCTTCCTACATTCACAAGATTCAGCCACATTAGCATTTGTTCCAAGAACATACTAAGCACGCCTTTCACCATCTTATTCAAACAACCCCTTAGAAAACCTTCCTGACCATACTAAATTAAAAAGACCAAGGAGCTGGATGTGGTGGCCCCGGCTGACATCCTAGGAGGTCGAAGCAGGAGGGTATAGGGTATAAACAAAATTCTCAGAAGAAGCTGCACCTTACACTGAACCTTCTACAAGCCTAATTGTTTGGGATGACTGTGGAGAGTCTCAAATGTTGCAAGTCCAGGGCCAAATTATCTGGGGGGATCTTTAGACCCCCTTAATAGCCATTTATTGCCATCCTCTATACCTACCTCTTTGTGACCATTAGGTAATTCATTTGGAATGTAGAAACGGACCTGTAGCTCCCTCTCACCAACCAAAAGGCTAAGAATACCATCAGATAGCATGAGGCCTATTACATCTCCTCCCCCACGCTTTAATCCATGCACTTAATGTTTCCATCAAAGTATTTAAAAGTGTCATGATTTATGACTTTTTTTGTCCTATTACTATCAGGTTCTTGAAACTATTATCACATTAGACCATGGAATTTAGGGTAACCTAAATCTGTTTTCCTGGGACACGGGTCACTCATATTTGGCTCCAGAATAAACTCTCTTATCCTCTTTGAGGTGAGAATTATGTTTGTGTCAACAAGGGTCACTGAAAGTTCAAGGCCAGAGTGCGTTATTTGGTGTCAGGCCAACCAGTGCTCAATAGCAAGATCCTGTTTCAAAGTGAAACAAAACAAAACAAAAAACCCACAAACCTCAACCTGCTTATAAGATTTTCCACTACCTGACAACTATAACTATAATCAACCATAGTTCCTTCTGTAGAATATAAACTCTGTGACTATAGAGACTTTGGTTTTTGTACTTCTGTGTGTGAACCTGGCACCTACTTGGTAGCCAGCAAATATTTTGTTAGATAAATGTATCCATTTCCTGTATTTATAAAGATGCTTCGTTTTCTTATAACGTGTACACATGTATTACTTGTATAAACTCCAAATTTAAGTTACAAAGACAAAACCCTTGGCTTAATAAAATTCGGCCTTATAACGTCTAAGCACTGAAAAACTAAGCACTGTGAAGATGCATAAAGCCGAACTGGAAACCACTTGAAGTGGAGGCCTGGGAGCTAGTCTCACTGCGATATGGGAGAAGAGGTGGTTGGCTGTTGCCTGTTGGTCTGCAGTAAACTACTAGGACTGGGTTCAAAAAAGGAAGCAGCTGAGGACTGTGGATGTAGCTCTCTGTGGTAGAGGGCATGCGGGCCTAGCATGTGTAAGGCTTTTTGTTATATCCCCAGGATTGGGGGTGAAAAAGTTACGCAAAGAAGGGGACAGCTGACAGCACTAACAGATTCTCTAGAGGCACCTAAAGGCCTCTAGGAAGGGCTGCAGTCGGAAAGGGAGTCAGGAGCCGACTCAGTGAGCAGCATACTCTGCACAGCTGGGTAGAGGAAGGTTCCCCCAGCCAGGCCTCCGGACCGGCCCTCTACCCCGCGCCTCTATGGTAGGACGCGAGGAAACGGAAGTGGGCCGTAGCGGGGGCGGGGCGAGCCTCGGGGGCGGGGCCTCTGCCACCACCTCCGCTGCGGACCGAGGCGAGATGGCGGCCACTGAGGGGGTCGGGGAGTCTGCGCCCGGCGGCGAGACCGGACAGGCGGAGCAGCCGCCGCCTCAGCCGCCCCCGCCCCCGCCCCAGCAGCCGCAGGAAGACGAGATGGCGGCCGAGGCCGGGGAAGCAGCGGCGTCCCCTATGGACGACGGGTTTCTGAGCCTGGACTCGCCCACCTATGTCTTGTACAGGTAACGCCCTCCTGGCGGCCGCGGCGCTGGGCCGGGCCGGGGAGCGTGGCGCCGCGGGGCGAGCTGTGGAGGTGTGACGCCGCGCACTCTTCCGCAGTCCAGCGGCGCCCCGCTGTAAATGACCCCACGGGGGGAGGAGAGCGTGGGGGCAGTTTGGATCGCTTGCTACAAAGTAATTAAAGCAAGGCCCCAGTTGCCCTTTAGAGGGAAGCTGTCCGGGCTTTCCCAGGCTCCTGCGGACTGCAGAGAACTTTCTTGCCTTTCCTTCGTCTTTGCTCATGCGTTTCTGTTTTTTGCTCTCCTGTAGTGATGCTGATTCCTTAGTTCCTTGTGAGCCTGCAGAGAGAATTAGAAAGTACTGTCTTTTGTAGTTCTACCTAAACCCTTTAGATGGCTTGTTTGCCTTGAATGAGGAAAGGGCTCTGTCCTGAGATTTCTGTTCTTGAAGTTAATTTAAATTGGTTGTAGGGCTCCTGACTCTCTGGTTTCCGAAGAGCTAAATGACAATATTTTCCGTGCCCCACTCCAGCTGTAGGTTTCATAGAGCAGTCATTGTTTCCCCTGTTCTAATATGGACACAAGAACAAGGTTATCTGTATGCCAGAATCTCTGCTCTCAATAACTGATGAGTGTAGAGAAGTGGAAAAGAATAGAAGTAAAGGATGGTCACATTGGGAAATTCATGGAAATCTCTAAGTACCTGTTGTTTCAACTAGTTATTTTGATACTACTCATTGGCTTGCTTGAATAATTACAATATACTATACCTGTTTTAAGTGTTTAATATCTGTTGTCCAGTTCTCAAAATAGCCTTCTAAGGTTAAATGCTAGTATTACCTCCATTTTATAAATGAAGAAACTGAGGTCCCAAGAGGTTAAATAACTTTCTCAAGGGCACCTGGTGTGGTAAAGCTATTTATTATTTTATCTTAAGCAATTGTCAGATTCCACAGTCTTTCTTACCTCATGCATGGTAGGCAAATATTTTACTGCCTTACCAGCCCTACTTTGAATTTAAAGTGTCAGTTTCTAGTAAACTATTATCTGGGTTTGGTTTTTTTTTTTTTTTTTTTTAATGCTGACTGACTCCAGACTCCTCGTAATGAGATCATTTTAGTTAAAGTATAATTGCTGGAAAACCATGTTTTGCCACACAATAAAACTTTCACATTTAAAACTGTTGATTACAACTTTTCTTAGTTCAGCGGTTGTTTTAATGGCATTTTAAAAGTTTAACATGAAAAACTGGCAAAGGAAGAATCCAATCATTAAATTAAAATCTTTGTAATTTATTACTTTGAATGAATGATTGTTGCCATTAAAAAAATACTAGAATTTTTTTTCCTTCTAATGTGTTTTAATATAACCACTAGGGAAATGTTTGCTTTCAGGGACAGGGCAGAATGGGCCGATATAGACCCAGTGCCACAAAATGATGGTCCCAATCCAGTGGTCCAGATCATCTACAGTGAAAAGTGTAAGTTGATTTCTATTAGGAAAAGGTCTTTAAGTTAAATGTACTAACAAGAGTTAAAAATTCACAACCATGTAGCAAGGTAGATGACAGATTTTTGTTCAACAAGGATCTGAATTACTTATGAGTTAATTTTGTCTTTTGTCATTTGTTTTAACTTTATTTTGTTCAAAGAATGGAAATATTCTGAGTAATGAATGTTACATTATAATACATAATAGCTATTGTATGACTGTGCTTTTAATTTGCATTTAAAATGTAACAAATGAGTTACTGTTTATTTAGAATAAGCTTTGGTTACTGAAGTATCAGCATTTTAAAATATATTTTAGCTATGTAGTGTTAGCCTGGGTGGAAATGTATTTACTGATACTATTTTCTTTCACAAAGTACCCTTTTCTCACAATGAATGTGAAAATGCTTTGTAGGTGGAAGGTCATACAAATGTTGATTGTTCTAGTAAAGGGTAAATGGATAAAAGGAAATGCTGAGTTTTGTAATTTTATGTATTTATATGTGTGCATGTGTATATATTTTATTTCAGTTAATGCTTTGTTATCTAAGATCATGCCTCTTTACAAAAAGTATTTTTTCACTTATTGATTATGAGAAATGGCAAGAAATATTTATAAAGGAAGAAGAGTAGTATAGAGGTTCACCATATATCAACTATGAAGACACATTACTAAACTTAATAGTTAGCATGTAGAACTGATATAGAAGCAAATGTAGATTAATAAGGACTAAAAATAAACCATCAGTGTATATGAGGCCTTAATATATGATTAAAAGAGATGTTTTTTACTTTGACCAAAAAGAGATTGTTTAATTAATGGTTTGGTACAGTTGTCTATGCATTGAGATAAAAGCTTGTTTATGTCCCTCATTGAGATAAAAGCTCAATTATGTCCCTGTCTCTTATCTTAATGAACATGAAAATAAGTTATAGATGAATTCATACTCTAAAATAAAATTATAAATAAACTATATGCAAATAAAAGAGAATAATACTTGGGTTAGGGATATAGCTCAGAGTACTTGCCTAGAATGTGTAAGGCTGCAGGATTTGATCCCCAGCAAAAACCAAACAGTAAGCAGATAGCTTCTTGGTCAAGAAACCTTGTCAAACATGGCATTTATTTTTAAACAAGATAAGCAAAGAAAGTAAAATGTAAATCTTAGGGTGAAATGTCTTCACATAGTATTTCTAGAAGAAACAGAAATATTTACAAAGAAATGTTTACCTCCCTAGTGTTCAGAAAAATCTAAACAACTTTTTCAAATTCATAAGTTCTTATAACAAAAATGTTGAGGAAATTAGTACATATTTCCATTGAAAGTAATTATGTGTGTGTGTATGTATATATGTGTACATACGTGTACATACGTTCATGCAGTGGTGGAGAATGAACTCAGGGCCTTATGTACGCTATGCATGCATTCTATTACTGAGTCATACCCTTAATCTCAAATTATTAATCTGTTTTACAAGGCATAAATTTGGCATTTTAAATACTTAATATATGCTGTGGTCTGAAACCACAAAGAAAAATATACATAATTTTAATCTATCTCAAAAGGCATGTAAAAAGGTCAAAGTCTACACAACAGAAGACACCACGAGCAAGTTAAAAAGTAGGCAGCATTATGGGAAAGATTCAGGGGGGCTGGAGAGATGGTTCAGTCATTAAAAGTGCTTCCTGCTCTTCCAGAGGACTGATTCTGTTCCTGCCACCCATAGTGGGCAGCTCATAACTGTCTATAACTCCAGCTCCAGGGGACCTAACATCCTCCTCAGATTTTTGTAGGCACTGTTCTCATTTACACACACACACACAATTTTAAAGTAGTTTTTTTTAAAGATAAATGAGTATCAATGATCAGAATTTTGTAATTCTTCTAACAGAGTGAAGAGACAACCTAATAATGAAAGAACAAAGCATATGAACTGAAAATTCATAGAAAATGAAATTTCATTGGCTATTAAATAGGAAATCTATTACTAAGAATAAAAGATATTAAAAGTAAAATACGAATTCATGTTGATCTGTGAATTAAATGGTGAAATTAAAATTGTCTTAAGATTTATCTATTATAGATTGTGGATAATAGTTTTCATATGGCTACCATTTTTGAAAAGCAATGTGATACAGCTATTAAAATTAGAAAATACTCAGGACTTATAACTGAAGGCTATTTCTATTATATATTTGAACTCACCCTAGCATATGGCATAAGAAAGATGCTAGGAGGAGAGGCATGGATCTGCAGTTAAGAGTACTTGCTACTCTTCCAGGACACCCAATAATAGGTTCCCAGCATGCACACTGGGCACCTCACCACCACCTATAACTCCAGCTCCAGGGGATCCAGCACCCTCTTCTGTCCCAGGTACACACACACACACAAATACACTGACACTTAAACACATAAAATAAAAACAAATACATTTTTTAAAAGATAGATGGTAGGAGGTTGAGAGCACAGACTTTGGAGTCAGGATACCTGGCTTAAATTTTGGCTTTACCATCTTATTGATTCTATATTCTTTGATACATTATTTAACCTCTCTGTACTTTGCACCTATAGAAAAATGTAAATGAGAATAATATTAGCAACTATTTTACAGTCTAATTGAATTATATATATATATATTAGTACAGACTGGGGCTCATAGTCAACGTCAAGTATATAAGCTGTTAAAATCACCACAGTTTGCAACAACAAGATAGAGGAAATTACCTAAACTTCTTTAGGAGAAACAGATTCAGAGTAAAACTTACTGTCATATAACTGAACCATATACTTATTAAGGGGGGTATTTAGATCTACAACACAATTTTATATAAAATCTTTGGAGAATTTGTAGTTTAGCATTAGCCTATATATATGTAGTAGACATGGTTAGATCTACATGTCTGCTACATTGAGTATTGTCAGAATGGCACTCACAGTGATTTGACTATGCTGGAATGGTGGTACATACCTTGAACCGTAGCAGGTAGGAGGTAGAGGCAGGAGGGTCAGAAATTTGAAGCTAACCTCAGCTACACAGCAAATTTAAGTTCATCCTGGTGTGTATACCTGAGACACTATTGCTCTGCACAAGTGGGAGAGAAAGAGATACTTAAACCTCCAATTACTTGATTGTATTTACATATTAGTATAAATGATATGTATGCAAATAAAGTATAGCAGGGTTTTATATTGTGTTAGTTTTAAATAGGAAAGGTTCCCTTAAGGCACTTGTGTTCTCTGTCTCCAGTTAGAGATGTTTATGACTATTTCCGAGCTGTTCTGCAACGTGATGAAAGAAGTGAACGGGCCTTCAAGCTCACCCGGGATGCTATTGAGTTAAATGCAGCCAATTACACAGTGTGGTAAGTGATTCAAACTGTTAATATTTTAGTGTTTGCAGGTCTCAGTGTTTCAGTTCAAGTGACTTCCTTTAACTTAATTTTTATCAAAGTAATAGTTCATGTATGGGTTTAAAAGTTAGAAGTTGGATGAAATTCATCTCTGCCTCATTCCTTTGTTCACCAGAGTCTCATTTCCAGAAGCAGCCGCTATTTTATCTTGAATTAACCTCTATATATGTACTGGATAACACACTTTCTTGCCTTGTAGACATAATTCTTTCTGTGAAAGATACAGAGTTAGGTTTACTTCTGTCCTCTACCACAAATGAGTAATCAACTTACAGTTCGTGCTGATTGGTTTAATTACATTAATAGATTGCTGCGAGGATTTATTTTAGTTTTTTTTAACTTTCATTTATTTGCTGCATTTGTGTTCGTACTACAGCACGCATGTGGAGGTCAGAGGACAACTTGTAGGGACATTCTTTCTTCCACCATGTGAATCCCAATGATTGAACTTGTGTCATCAGGCTTGACAGCTAAGTGCCTTTACCCACTTAGCCATTTCACCAGCCCTGTTTTTATTTTTTAAGATAGGGTCTCATATAGCCCAGGCTAACCTGGAACTTGCTAGGTACCTGGGGATCACCTGAACTTCTGATCCTCCTGTGTCTGCCTACTGAGTGCTAAAATTACAGGCATATGCCATCATGTCCAGCTTTGTGCATGCTGGACAGGCACCCTGCCAACTGAGCTGTCTCTAGCCTAGATGCTGCATTATTTTGGTTTAGTTTTCTGTGTACCAGTAAGTAATTCATCTCACAGGCTCTGCTACATGGAAATATTTCTTTACCATTGAACATGTCAGGTAGTCCGTTCATTCCCTTTGTGTTCTTCACCATGTAAGGTGCTGAGGTTCTGTGTATTGTGTCTGCTGTGTCCTAGGTCTCACACTATGTAGCATTGGCTGGTCTGAAACTCATTGTGTAGACCAGGCCTCCAACTCACAGAGATCCACCTGTCTCTAACCTGAGCCTCCCAACCCTCTAGTGCCAGGATTAAAGATGTGCATCACCATGCCCAGCTCTTTTTCATTCTTGCTTTACTTTCTCATTTCATAGAGCACATCCTTGAATTCAAGAAAATTTACAAAAGGTTGTTTGCATAGAAATGTTTTAGATTTATACTTTTAAAGATCTTTAGTCTCTTCTTAAGTTGTAGAAATTTTTGTGTACTTCTGATAAATTCTTCTTTGTTTTCTCTTTCTGGAATACCTTTTAGTTGCATGTTAAACCTGGATTGTCTTATTTGTCTTTTTATTTACATTGACATTCTTCTGAAATTTTTTCTACTAATCCGTCCATTAAGTTTTTTTTTAGATTTCTGTGCTGATTATAAAACATTCCTATTGGTCATTTTTTGTTCTTTGAATTTTCTTTGTAAACTCTTTTTAATGTATCTTATGTGATCTGATGTTTTAGCTAAGGCTAGGCTGGAATTCCTGCTCTTCCTGTCTCCACTTCTGAAGTGCTAGTTTTACAGGAACGAGTCACCAAACCTGGCCTCAGAATGTTCTTTTATTGTATTTTTACATTAATTTTAGTATTTTTGGGGTGGTGCACATGTGACATTGTACATGTGGAAGCCAAACGGCAGCTTTTAGTAGTTGATTCTCTCCTACCCTGTGGATCCTAGGAATCAAACTCAGGTGGTCAGGCTTGGTGGCAAGTGCCCTTACCTGCTAAGTCATCTCTCTGGCACCTGCTTAACTTCTAAGAAATTACTAACGATATAACACAAAGGAACTTAGGATGTATTTTTTAATTTTTCTAAATTATTAGTTGTTTTTAAAAACATTATACCTGAAATCATTACTATATATGCCAAATGCTTGTAATTATATGCCATATGAAGCCTAATTGGGTGTGTCTCCTCCCTGTCTGCCTCTTTGGATGGTGGTTAGTTTATTTTGGTTTTTTTATTTTGTTTCTTGTTTGGACAAGGTCGCACTGTATAACCCTGACTGGCCTCCAACTCATGATCTTGTCACCACCTTCAGAATGCTAGAATTATAGGTATTTGTCACTGTATCTGGCTTCTAATTTTCTTCAATAGCAGTAAGAGAAAAATACTCAGCTTTGTAGTAATCAGCATTCACCTCAGCGTTTCTCTTTAAAAGATAATGAGTCCTGAACTGTTTGTCTCTTACTATATATATTGAGTTGAAAACTTTAGAGTAAGAATAAACCAAAACTAACTAATTTCATTCATAAGTGGCATTTTGGTCGTGACTCTATAAGTAAAGTATTTGGATAATATTTGCAAAAAATACTATTGTATGAGTAATATATAGATGATACTCAGTAGGAAAAGGAGATCTCTTTTATTTTTGCATTATAGAGTCCAGAGTATTACCTGAGAATAATATTTTAGTTACTTGTCTTCTTTCCTTAAAGTTCAGAACTTTTCCTCTCTTTTGTGTTTGTTGCCTCTATTTATATACATGAATGCTCGGTTCTTCCAGTTACTAGATAGGTGTATGACTTTGGATGTTTGATGTTTGCTCTAGGCATTTTCGGAGGGTTCTCTTAAAGTCACTTCAAAAGGATCTACAAGAAGAAATGAATTACATCACTGCAATAATTGAGGAACAACCCAAAAACTATCAAGTTTGGTAAGATGAAAACAGGAAGGAAATGTTACTCTGCTCTTAGCATTTGGCACTGTGAGATGAGATTTCTTTCTCATTTTAGTACTTCACATTGGAGCTCATGTTACCTGCCTCATAGGATTATAAAGTACTGTTTATAATCACCCTGCAGTACTGTTAAACTGAGAAAAAAACTGAGCCAAAACCCCCTGAAAATTGCCTTCTAGTCAATGTAAAATTGCTTTCCCATATTTGATTTTTTATTCATTTAATTCAAAAACCTTTTATTGGTATTATGGTTACAGAAATAATAAAAAACAG
Organism: Eospalax fontanierii; assembly: GCA_035773235.1. Classification (NCBI taxonomy): domain Eukaryota; kingdom Metazoa; phylum Chordata; class Mammalia; order Rodentia; family Spalacidae; genus Eospalax; species Eospalax fontanierii. The sequence continues at coordinate 11,372,019 of CM069542.1, read as the reverse complement.
CCTAAAGGGGGAAGTGAATAGCAAAACCAGCATTTTTATGAAATGCTGTGAAAAATACAACAGTAGAGCTTTTCAAAGAGGATATTTTTGTAGCAGTGCAGCCTCTGAGTTAGTTAGGATGCACAAGAATATAGAGATTATAAGGGTGGGAATAGCAGAACACAAGAGACAAGGAAGTCAGAGAACAGGAGCAACAAAAAGGAAAAGAATGGATTTCGAAGTGTTCTGTAGAGAGAGGGCAACCTGGATAGCAGGCACTCCCGCTGTGTGTGGTGGTGAGGAAGCAAGAGGGATGATGAAGTAAAAGAAGAACACGGGGCTGGAGAGGTGGCTGAGTGATTAAGAGCACTGACTGCTCTTACAGAGGACCTGGGTTCAGTTACCAGCACCCACATGGCGGCCCACAACCATTCTTAACTCCAGTTCCAAGGGATACAATGCCCTCTTCTAACCTGCACGGGCATTGCACAACACGGGTGCACTTACATACATGCAGGCAATATACTCATGCACATAAAATAAAAGTAATAAAATATTTGAAAAACGACAAAGAAGGAGCAGTGCAGCCTGCAAGATTGGGCAGAGGAATAAGAGTGTCATGCACTCAGGAAAATGCATGTAATTTCACGTGATTACACTACATTTTGGGAGTCCCTGAGATACAGGGTGGGATAGGATCATCAAAGACCTTACAAACATTAATAAAGAGTTTGGACTGATCTTAGTGAAAATTTCTTTGTGGGAAGAGTAGTTGTGGGTATTGAGACAGGTTCTTATGATACTCTCATGACTGGCCTAGAACTTGTGATGGTCCTCCTGGCTTTGCCTCCTACGTGCAGGGATTTTAGGCATGTGCTGTCACACCTGAGTATGTGCTTAACATGCCCCATGCCCTGGGTGCAGACTTAAGTACACACATACTTGAGTGGTGCAGGAAATATTAGTACAAAGAGATGTTAAGAATGCTAGACAAAAGCTGGGATAGGACTGGCTGTTGTGGCACACACTTTTAATCCAGCACTCAAAGCAGAGGCAGGTGGATCTTTGTGAGTCTGAGGCCAGCATGGTTTACATAGTGAGTTCCAGACCAGCTGGGGCTACATAGTGAGACCCTGTCTTGGGAAAAAAAAAAGGGATAAAGACTTGGGAATGGGGGTCTGGGACATAGATTAGCCTTAGGAGAAAGTTTTCATCCCGAAGTAAACAATATGAGCTGCTCTCTGGCCCAATTGGGTGATAATTTTGCAATCCAGTTTTACCATGAAAGAGTATATAACTGTACATAAATATAAAATTATATACTGTACATAAATGTAAATTTTTCAAAGAATTGGAACATTTGGAAGAGCTAGTAGTAAATTACATGACTTTCCAAATCATGAAACTAGTAGTTACTGTAGAGATTTCCATTTATAGAAAAACTTTCATAAACAACTTTAACCAGATTGTTGTATTTCTAAGCAGTTTGCATTATAAAATAATTGTTTAGGCCAGGAATGGTGACACATGCCTGTAATACCAGCACTCGGGAGACTAAGAACAACAAGCAAAAACAGAAAATATGAAAGAATAATGATTCAAAAGAATTGTTTACACCAGATAAAAGATTAGCTTAGCTAGAGACTTTTAGATCAAGAGTGTCCAACCTTGACATTATGACATGATGTGTTGGACTGCATTCATAGCTGTCCTGGGAGGTTGGAGATACCTGCTTTAAACTCTTACTATAAATCTACTCTGCAGATTATAGTGTTTTAATTTAAAAATCAGAAGCAGTAAAATCCAGATATTACAGGTATTGTCAGTGTTAATGACATCAAGTTTTTGCTAAAGAGAGATGACTTTTCTTTTCTGGGTACTGCTGACACTGTCATTATCACCTGTCATACAGTGTTAGGAAAAACACAACATAGACCCACCCAGAGCAACCGGTGGTGAAAACTCAGCAGTGTTAACTCGTACATTTTAAATTACTCAGTCTGTTGGCTTTCATTTTATTATTGGTCAGCTAATGTAAACCCTATTCTAATTAGTTGGTCCTTTCTATGTTATAAACTATTCCTCTGTTTAAGACTTTAAAGCATAGGATGTCAGAATATTGTATTATTGTGTTTTGAGAAATCAGTTTGCTGGGAAAATAAAGTGTTTCTAGTATCAGTGACTTAGAAGATTTTAAAAATAAAATTAGAAGCCTTTCTCCCTAGGATTTTCTTATTGGTACTATTTTTCTTCAGATTTTGTGAGGTAAATTTTTAAAGTTCTCATCCCATCTCTGTCATATAGGTCATGTACGAGTATTATTCTATTCCCCCTGTCACTCCTGCTTATTGGTATAATAAATACTAGGCTGGATGATATTATTTAGATAGAATTCACATATCCTACAATTCATAGGATACAATTCAGAAGTTTGGTTTTTTTCTTGGTCCTATTGGGAATCAAACCCGGAGTTTCACACATGCTGGGCTAGTGCTCTCCCACTGAGCTACCTACTAGGCCTCACGGTGCATTTTAGAAACTTAGATTTGTATAGCTGTTAGAGGTAAGGAAGACTGTGAAAATGAAGTCCATTATAAAACTCTTAAAAGTGTTATTAACACAGAAATTCATCTTGTGACAAAGTTGTAACTTGTCATAGCTGTTTATTTTCTGGGGCAGATGTAGCTCATTTCTTCCTTCCAAGTGGTATGAAAAGTTGCTAATGTAGTGATATTTTGATCATAAAGAAACTGACAAAAGTTTTAATTATAGGAACTTCTATACTTAATGAAATAGTATATTTCTCTCATTCACCTGTGTGTAACATTTCAGAATTCTTGAACAAAGTCTGTGGTTGTCAAAAGATAACTGTACTTCCATGTTTAAGAGAAATCATCTGTTAAACCCTAAATAACTGACTTTACACATCTGCCACTGTTTTTTGATTCTCAACTCCTTAAGATTTCTGTTACTGTTTCTTTGTGTTACTTTATCTCTCTGGCAGTCCTGAGAACTAGGGATGAGTTTGTGTTTCTTGAATGTCCTTTCATATCACCTAGTGTAGCACATGTAGTTCTAGATAAGCTAACACTAAGCTTTTCTCCCTTCTCTGGATTTAGGCATCATAGGAGAGTATTAGTGGAATGGCTAAAAGATCCATCTCAAGAGCTCGAGTTCATTGCTGATATTCTTAATCAAGATGCAAAGAATTATCATGCCTGGCAGCACCGACAGTGGGTCATTCAGGTATTGCTTTTTTTTTCCCTTAATATCTAAGTGTACTTCTGAACAGAGCACACATACAACAGATTCTACACATATAATTAAAACATGATTAAGATACTTAAAGCCTGACATTCTTCATATTGGTTACTGTTTATAGTTTGGGGGGGGATGTTAGTAAATAGTTTCATATTAAAGAGAAATAATAGTAAGTTTTTAATACATTTTAAATTAAATTTACATCTCTTTTTGAGACATGGTCTCGTTAATCTCTATATAGCCTTGGCTGGCCTGTAACTTGCTGTGCAGACCAGACTGGACTTAAACTCACAGAGATTCTTGTGCCTCTGTCTCCCGAGTGCTGGGATTCAAAATATACACCACCACACCTGGCACATTGTATCTTTTTGTTGTTTGTGTGGATGGTGTACATGTTTATATATATGCCTGTTTGCATGTGTGTACATATGTTTGTTTAGCTCCAGGCTATCTGTGCCTCTTGAGTGACTGAGCTGCCATTGCCTGACACAGTGAGTAGTGGTGAAGGGTGCTGGGACCTGAACTTCAGTCCTCTTTCATGCATGGCAAGCGCTTTACACACTCAGCTATCTCCCCAAGTCCTCACAGCATATCATATTTTCTAGCAAATTAGGTGCTAAAGGTAGCAAATTTTTAATAATTTAATTGATAAGGAAAGACTACATAAGGCATTTTCATATGCAGTGTGATTTTATAATAACTATTACATAGTTCTACCCACATTTTAAAATTTTATGCTAAAGCCTGAATAGAATAGTTTTAATTCCCACTCTGGACATTTTATTTATCCAAGCAAACAGTTCTAGTATTGTTTACTGTGAATTTTTTTCCCAGAGATTGTCCCTTTCTGTACTCTTCATCATATCACATATCAAGAGCATTATTTAGACAGGGTCTTACTATGTAGACCTAACTGTCCTCAAACTCAGAGATCTTGTCTGCTTCTGCCTCCTGAGTGGTAGGATTAAAAGTGTGTGTCACCACAAAAAGCATAGTTAAATATTTTTTATTTACACTTTTAGACTTCTTCACAAACCCAGAGATCTGTCTGCCTCTGCCTCCCAAGTGCTGAAATTAAAGGTGTATACCCCACCAGATACAGTTAAATTTTTTAATTTACACTTTTGAACTTTTTCATATTCAACTAATAAGGTACATTTTCTTAAGCTATTCAGTATTTGTATTTTTTTATTCAAAGACATTTTTTTGAATGAACAGGGTTTCATATAGCCCAGGCTAGCTAGTCTTGAATTTGGTTTGTAGTCCAGGATGATCTTAAACTTTTGACCTTCCTGTCTCCACCTCCCATGTGCTGAGATTATAGCTGTGTGCCAGCATGCACGGTTTTATGTGGTGCTGGGGATCAAACTCAGGGCTACATGCCTGTTAGACTTTCTGCCATCTGAGCTACATCTCAAGTTGTAGTAGTTTATTACTGAAAATTGTAATGACATAAAAGTATATATCATACATAGTTATATACCCATGTCTATCTTCCTACCACAACAACTTAAGAAATAAAATATAGAGTATTACCAGTATCTGAAAATTCAACTTACCCAATACTGAATTTGTTAGAAGTTCCAATGAGAAAGGATCCAAAATAGCCTTTAGTCATATTGTTGCTTTTAAGTTTCTATAACTATAGTACTGAAGTTATTCTCTTGTTTTCGTGTTTCCAACTCAATTTTTAAAATGTAAAGATAATTTTCAACTATAATGAGGGACACGTGAATTCAGAAAACTGAAGAGAATATGTACACTAAATATGCATGCTAAATAAAAGGAAATAAATAGTGTGTCCTGCAAGGTATGATGGCCCATGCCTGTAATCCCAGGCTTGGGAGGTAGGGCAGAAGGATCAAGAACTCAAGGCCAGCCTGGACTGCGTTAAACCCTGTCTCAAAAAAGGAAAAATATGTCTTGAGTTTGAAAGTGGGACACACACACACACACACACACACACATCCTTAAAAATCATTTAAGCCAACAGTTCCTAATATCTGGGGAATTTTTTTGTTTGTTACAAATGGGGACCTGGTGTACTAGCATGTAGTAGGTAGAAGGAAGAGGTGGTGCTAACATCTAGAATGTACATACACAATGAATTGTCTGATCTAGGCTGTCAGTGGTGCCAAAACTGAGAGATCCTGGTCCAAGTCTACTTCTATTTTATTTATTTATTTTCACTGAGTACTTAATAAATTCATACTTTTATTGATTGCTTTAAATGAGAATATAAAAGAGCAATTAAAAATACTTTGTGGGCTAGAGACTGAATAAAATGCTCTAAGCATGAGAACTGGAGTTCAGATTCTCAGCACTCACAGAATATTTGCTCAGTGAATGTGGTAGCTTGACTATCACCTCATTACTTCATTAGTTGGGAGGTAGAAATAGGGTCCCCAGTGCAAAATGGCTAGCTAGACTAGTCAAATCAGCAAGCTCTGGATTCAGCAAGAGACCCTTCCTCAGTAAATAAAGTGGAGTGTGATCAAGGAAGACCCCTGATGTCAGCCGCTAGTTTCCACACACGTGTGTACCCCCACACATATGAACACATACACACATATGCAAAAAAAAAAAGGGAGAAGGAAATCCTTAGGGATTTATATATCATAAATGTATTGAACTCTTAATTGTTGAAAATAAATTATAAGCATTTACAAATACCAGCCAATACATTATTTGACATTGATACTTTAAAGTCAGCCGTACTCAAGTTTCTTAAGTAAGAGAGTTTAAGAGTCTTCTTTCCCTCAATCCATCATAGATTATGTGTTTTAATATATATGTATCCTATTTATTTAAATTACAATAAAAATTAATTACTCTCATGAATTCAACATGTAATATCACTACAGTGAAATGGAGTGAACTACTGATATGTGTAATGCCTCAGATGGATCCCAGACATTGTACCTAGAGTAAAAGGGTAATCAGAAGTTTAGTTTTTATGATTCCATTTAGTTAACATTCTTGGAAATACTAATTTTTTAATAGAGGAACAAATCAGTGGTTACCAGGGGACTAAGAAAGGGGCAGTGCAGCTATGAAGGATCCGTTACAAATGGGACATAGAGAATGGGACAGTTCTCTTTGGTGAGTGTAGTTCTGTGTTTTGAATGTCTTGGTGCTTACACCATACACTCACTGTGTAACTTGAATAGATACACTCCGCCTCCACCAACACTCAGCCATCACTACACACAGAGATGATTCCTAAGTAAGGCCTACATTTTTGTTGACAGTAATATGCCAATGCCATTTTCCTGGTTTGGAGATTGGACTTTAATTAGGAAGATGGTATCATGTCGAGAGTGTATGTGAAGGGAACACAAGACTGTATTATTTTTGTAGCCTCTTGTGAGTCTCAAAAACCAAATGTACAGGTGTATACATAATACCAAGCCACATATTTTCTTGGCCTTAGCAAACATACAATTGTTACATTGATGAAAACTCCTACATTTTGCTCTCTTCCTATACTTAGCATATTGCAGACTCCCAAGAAGGACCTACAGTGGCCTACACTTCTAGCACTGACCCCATTGTTTCTTCAGCATGCAGACATCTTCCCCAAAATGTTTTCTCTCGGATTATAATTTTTGCTATCAGTTGTAACCAGCAGCTTTCACATTAAAATTCTTACTCTTTTGCTATTTATCAAATAAGAAATAGAAATACTTTAGCTTTATCATAATGTGCTAACTTTCATAGCAAGCTTTGACACATCTCCCTTATTTTTATTTTAAAAGCTTCATAAAGTAAAACTACATTTAAATCCAGTTGTATATATCTCTCTGTGTATTTCAAGGTAATTTTATCATATAATTGCCTTTTAAAATTTATTTATTTTGCTTGCTTTGTTTTTGAGACAAGGTTTCAGTCATGTAGCCCAGGGTAGCCTTGAACTCTTGATCCTCAGCCTCCTGAGTGCTGTATGACAGGCATGTGCCTCGGTTTCCAACCTATATGAACATTTTTTTATGCTAATCTTCTACTTAATGTTATGTATCATTGTCAAATTACATTGAATTTGTGTGTTAAGTATAGTTACTAATTCTCTTACTAGTGAATTTGTTTGGTTTTTTTCCCCCTCTAAATTTCCTTTGATGACCTTTTTAGTTTGTATCTTTGCAGACCTGACCTCTTTAAGTCTGTGTCTCATGTATTCCAGGCTGACCTTGAACTTGCTGTGTAGCTGAGAATAGCCTTAAATTTCTGATCCTCCTACCTCCACTTCTTGAATGCTAGGATTGCACGTATCCACTACCAGGCCTGATTTTAATTTCATTCTTTTGTCCCTCTGTTTCCTTCACCTGCAAAGAACAGCTTTTCTTCAAACATAATAAATTTCGTTGTCTTCAATTCTACCTTCTTAGCTTTCCTACATTTTGCTTATTTTTATTGTTCATAAATAATTCTAACTGGATCTTTTAAACTTTCTTTTAGGAATTTCAACTTTGGGATAATGAGCTACAGTATGTAGACCAGCTTCTCAAAGAGGATGTGAGAAATAACTCTGTCTGGAACCAAAGACACTTTGTCATTTCTAATACCACTGGCTACAGTGATCGTGCTGTACTGGAGAGAGAAGTCCAGTTAGTATTACCCTTTATTCAATGATTCGTTAGAAATTTGCATGCCAGGCCAGGCATAGTGGTACAGACCTTTAATCCTTGTACTCACAGGGACAGGCAGACAAATCTCTGTGAGTCCAGGCCAGTCAGGGCTACATAGTGAAACTCTGTCTCAAAAAACAAAGAAAAATTGCATGCCTGTTATGCCCCAGGCATTAGGAGACTACAAAGATCAAGACTGCCCCAAACCCTACCCTTCTCTGATGGTACTAAAATAGGACAGAATGGGGAGACTACACAACAAGGATAAATTGACAAGTAATACACCATTGCCCTACATTGATTGCAGTGTCTTAAGTTTCTTGAAATATTGTTGCTCCTAGAAATTGTAAAGAAATCAGATTTCTTTATGGAAGTTTGCCAGGTAGTTTGATTTCAGAACTATTTCAGTAAATCTTCTTGCATTTTAGACAGTAGTTTCCAAATGTCATGTTAATCTGGTTTGAGTTTTAATTGGACAAGTGTTATGTAGGGCTGTCCTATGTGCTCTAGATGTTTAGCAACTCTCCTAGCTTTAAATGAAAATGACTCTAGACATTGCCAAATACACCTTTTGGTGAAAAGTCACACATCCCACTTCTGCTGAAGCTACTGTATGAAAAGGTGTTATAAGATGTAGGAATTTTTGAATTTTGGCAACAGGTTTTTAATTAGTTTTATCTTATGTGTATGAGTGTTTTGCCTGCATGTATGTAAGTGCACCACTTGTATATAGTGCCTTCGGGGCCAGAAGAGAGAGGACATTGGATCCCCTGGAACTGGAGTTAGCCACCATGTGGGTGCTGGAAACTGAACTCACATCCTCTACAATAGCAGCCAGTGCTTTTAACCACTGAACCATCTCTTCAGCCTCTGTGGCATGAGTTTGATATCAATAATCATTGGTAGTCACTTCAGTTATAAACTTGTTATTTTAATAAACAAATTAAAAAACATTTCTTCTCATGCTCAAGAGTAAGCTACTGTTACATATATCTTTTTTCCGACTTTATAAATGTATTTACAAACATTTATATACAACATAAACCTAGGCCATTTTGCTATAGGCATTGTTTTTTTATTTTCTGTATGTATTTGTTTAATTTGTTTGTTTTTGAGACAGTCTAAAATAGTTCATACTGTATGGCCTAAAACTTAATATGTGGCCCAGAATGACTTTGAACTTCTGATAATTGTGCCTCTACTTCTGAGTACTGGAATTATAGGCATGGTCCACCACACTATTTGTTTATTTGTTTTAATTTCATGGTCACATTTATATGAAAGTATAAAGTCCACTACTACTATAGGTTAAGTATCCCTTACCCAAAATACTTGAGCGCAGTCATGTTCCAGATTTTAGAATAGTTGTATCACATTGTAGTTTACAAGTACTCTTGTCTTGAATGACATACTTGTATTCATTTTCACTTTTTCCTTTGGTCTTTCTGAAACAGAGTTTTCCTGTAGCCCCAACTGGCCTGGAACTCATGTAGACCGGGCTGGCCTTGAACTCACAGAGGTCCGCCTGCCTCTGCCTCTGCCTCAAGAGTGCTAGGATTAAGAGTGTGCACCACCATGCCCAGCTCTCATTTTACTTTTGTCTTCTCTGTACTTCCATGCTATTTCTTACAGCTCCTAAGATGATATCAGTTATACTTTTTCTAGACACTAGTAGATGTTTGGGGTTTTTTTTCCCTCCAAGATTGTTTTACCAATAAAAGGCAAATTTCCTTGTTTATACCTGACACTTCAGAAGGAAAAATTTTTTACTGCTTTTTGGTATTTTGAGATAAGGTCTCATCCCAGCTGTTCTCCAGTTTACTGTCCTGAGTTCTTAATTTCTTTCCTTGTTGTAAATTAGAGCTTTATGTACATTGTTTTTCTCCAGAACAGGACACAAAATACAGGAGGAAAAATCTTTGTGAATAGGAGTGGACAACTGCAGGCTTAACAGTTCTCTAGTTTAGGTTTGATCTAGAGTGGTCCCACAATGCAGTGACACGCCAAAAGCGAATGCCTGGCATAAGGCAAAGCACATGTTGGGTTCTGCAACAATGCTGCTGAAATGATATCTACTTCTTGATCTGCTCATGTAAAATAGTAGTCATTTATTTGGGTTTTTTCTTATAGGTACACTCTGGAAATGATCAAGTTAGTACCACACAATGAAAGTGCGTGGAACTACTTGAAAGGGTAAGAGGTTGATTTCACTGGTTTTACATAAGAGAACTCTCAGATGGGAAAACAGGTTTCCTGGAGTGTGCTCTGTAACCAGATTCTAAAAGCATGCTTAGGAGTTTTCCTTGTTGGTACATCTACCAGTAGAAGCAAAACAGGGTTATGATAATTCTTAAGCATCATGCCCTTATCTTTTCCTCTGCACCTCCCAAACACATACTAACGTAGTTTTTAGAACTGTATACATGAAACAGTAATGCATTTTAATATTATTTATGACTCTGCTAGTGATTTTTTTTTCTGATACTGAATCCTGAGTCATAGATGTTTGTGTCAAAGAATGGAATACACACCCAGATTCTGTGGGCTTAGTGGGGCAGTGGAGATTGTTGATGAACAAGTCACAGAAAAATGGACACTCTTTCTACTTTCAGTGCTATACAGATCTAGAGTGACAGGTCTTAACTCCTGAAGTAGAAAGGTTTCCCTTGCCTAGCCACTTACATAGTCATATTCCTAGATGCAAAATAGTCACAATTTAGATGTGTTTGAGGTGGGGATCTAGAATCCTTGGAGAGCTGAAGTTGTGAGGAACCATCTCAGAAAGAATTAGGAACATCTCCTCTTTTCTCTGCTTTTTAATCTTAGTGATTTCTGCTTTAATTTTATGTGTCACACAGTTTGAGTTATGAATGATCATTTTTTAAACATATGTTTAAATTTATTTGTATGTGTGTATGCCTGCTTGAGTTTATGTGCACCATGTGCATGAAGATGCCTGGGGAAGTCAGGTCCTCTAGAACTGGAGTTATAGGCTGTTGTAAGCCACCATGTGAATGCTAGGAAACAAACCTGCAAAACCTGGGTCCTTTGCAAGAGTAGTAAGTGATGTTAACCACTCCATCTCTCCAACCCCATCACTTAAAAATTTTTAAGTATTATGTATCTCAGACTCACTAGGTAGCTGAGGATGTCTAAATTTCTGACTGCCGCGCCTACACGGCCCTGGGTCCGAGTCCCTGCAAGGAGCGGCGAGGCTTGATGAAAGAACTCACACACACACCATGGAAGTTGAGAAGAAGAAGCCCTTTACTACAAAATGTCTCTTCCTTTTTATACTGTTTCCATACGTCATTATACAATTTAACAATCCTTGAGGAACGCAGAAGACCAGGGACCACTGACCCAGTTGCCAAAAAAATTTAACAACCTCTGTCCTACGTGACAGAGCACCTCGTGCCCACCCAGGGACTCAGCACTTTAAGGCATGTTTACTAGGCCATAAAGCAGAAGCAGCACAGACAAGATAGTCTCTGCGAAAGGCGGAAGAATGTTCTGCGATCGTAGTCACAAGTTAATGAACAACTCTTAAGCTAAACAGAATCAGACACCATGGCGCAGTCATGGAGGGCCCGCATACGATCACATAGCCATGGAGGGGGTTTGTGTTGGGAGGCCTAATTCCCCACATCTGACCCTCCTTTATCCACTTTCCAAGTGTTGAGATTATAGGGTATGTCACTATATCTAGCTTATGCAGTGCTGGGGACCAAATATAGAGCTTTGTGCATGCTAGGCAAGCATTCTGTCAGCTGCGCTACATCCCCAGTCCAACTTCATTAAATTAATTTTACCCAACTTTAAAGATTCATGATAAAGACCCACTTAAAATATTTCTCTTTTTCTCCCCAGCCTCACTCATGCATAGATACTGTGTGTGTTTCAGGGCTTGCTTTCTCTGGATCTTTCTACTGTTTTTGTTCTCTCAAAATGGAATTTTGTTTTGTTTCATTTTGTTTTAGGATTCTTCAGGATCGTGGTCTTTCCAGATACCCCAATCTGTTAAATCAGTTGCTAGATTTACAACCAAGTCACAGTTCCCCCTACCTAATTGCCTTTCTTGTGGATATCTATGAAGACATGCTAGAAAACCAATGTGACAACAAGGAGGACATTCTTAATAAAGCATTAGAGGTAAGTTGGTGCAGTACAGTATCTCCAAATTGACTCTACCCACTGTTGCAAATATTCACACCATTTTTCAACATGGTTACTCAGAAGCCATTGCTTTGACTTCAGGGCAATACTGTGTCAGTAATGTGACTGTTGTACTGTATCTTATTTGTGCATGATCTGAGTTAAATTCATATTGGCTCAAAGTCATATTGGAGATTGAATTACACTTTTATTTTAATATATTTTTGTTTTTCATTTTCAGTTATGTGAAATCCTAGCTAAAGAAAAGGACACTATAAGAAAGGAATATTGGAGATATATTGGAAGATCCCTTCAAAGTAAACACAGCAGAGAGAGTGACATGCCAACAACTGTGTAGCGATGACAGCATCCAAAAGATGTTGACCAATGCTTTCTTTTCTTAAGGGTCTCTAATGCAGGAGTTTAAGACTAGAGTGAGCACTCACTTACTGTGCTCTGAGAGGAGCATTGCCCAGGTATTGCTTTTTAACACGAACTGAGTATGATGTTCCTGTGTGCTGCTGCTATTCAGACTAGCTGTAAGAAATTTGATTCTTCTAAATCAAGGTAACTGAAGAGAAGAGGAAAGAAAAAAGTCCTATGAAAGAACTACTACTTTTCTAGTCTTACCAATATTTAATCTAATCCCTTAGAATCAGTTCTTCCCTAAAAGATTTATATATATAAAGATTCATATTGGTAATGACCGAAGGTTGTTATTGATTTGCAGTAACTTAAGTCTTGGTGCATTAGACAAGAAATGCAACTATTAATTAGAGCTGCTGTGCCACACTCACAGTATCTTGCTATCACTGTAACCAACTAATGCCAAAAGAAAAGTTTTATAATAAAATCACAGATGTATCTACAAACAATAGTATAGTAGCTTGATTTTTTTTAAAGTAGCATTTGTATATACAAGGACATTATATATAGCTTAAACTACTAAGAAGCCAGGTATGATGGCTCATACCTGTTATCCTCGCACTTGGGAGGCTGAGGCAGGAGGATTGCTGCAAGTTTAAGGCCAGCCTGGACTGAATGGAGAGTTTCTGGTCAACCTGGGATGCAAAATGAGACCCTCTTTGAAAAACATGACCAAGAAAATGAAGGAAGAAAATATTGCTATAAAATTTGTGATTATGGTAAGGGAGATGTTAATGTTTTGGACTACAACAAAATCTGCTCCAGGTAACTCAAACTCTTTGGATTTATTTGGGTGTAGGTAGCTCACAGAGTAATTGCATCATTTTCTAGAAGTACACCCCAAATCCATGCTGTAGAACTGGGTGATCAAGTTGCTGTTGGCTGTACCAGAGCTAGAAAAATGCTGTGTAAAGAACGAGAAACTCAGTGCTGGCTACCATCTCCAGGACTGTGCCACCTTCCATGGAAGCATCCTGTTCATGTGACAAATCAGAGTCTTGCTTAAACACATTTGACTGGGAAAAACTTGAATGATGATGTAAAGATTAAATGCAAAGGGACTGGTAAGTACAGTTTAGAGCTTCTGGCCTCTGCCATTCAGGATGACATGCTAGAAAGGAGTTGGAGTGGAGCAAGCTGGTTTGTTAGCTCTAGTATCTAACCTAAGTTCTTTTCAGTGTTCGGAGCACCAGACTACAACTAAAGAAATTATTGTGTAGAGTTGAATAGTCATCTTTTCTCAAGATAAACTTGGGACATAACTTTTTTTGTTGTTTTTTGAAATAAAACTTTACTATGTAGCTCTGTCTGGCTTGGAACTCGCTATGTAGACTAGGCTGACCTTAGACTCAGGGAGATCCACCTACCTCTACCTCTGCCTTCCAAATGCTGCAATTAAATGTATGTGCTAGCACACTCCACAGAAATTAGGAGAAAATGGATTTAAGTATTTTCATTAAGTATTAAAGAAAACATTTTTTGCTAGAACATCTCATCTAATAAATTGGTTATTCATATGTGAATGGATAGTATATGTTCTCTGAAAAATGAGTAAAGGGGGTTGACTATTTCACTGTTTATGGCCAGTGATAAAATTTAAGCTTTCATGTGAAAATTTTAATCTGCCATGTTGGCTTTCCTAATGCATTCATTCCTTTATAATAAAATCTGTGGTGATATTAGCAAATGCCATTGCTTAGATATCATATAATAAAACATCAGTAGTTGAGAGATCTGCTAAGCTCAAGGAAACAGTATTTCCAAATATACAATCCATGAGGCTAAGTTTTGCATAGATAGATCGATGATCTAAAGTATAAGGTGTAACAGCACAAAAAGTTCATTGGAGTGCAGATTCCACATTGTAACATTCTTGGAAACTGCCTTTCACATTTTGTTATCGTATCCAAGAAGAATAACTACAATTTTCTGGAAAAGATACTACTATTCTCCAGTTATCTAGATAACTGTGAATTTGCATTTTCTTCACATATTTTGGTAGGTAGGAGTAGACAGAATCAAGATACCATCTCATAAGGCAAAAGTGTGCAAAAATGGAGAACATTTTCTTTGATTTAAAAATTAAATTTTCACAAAAGATTTTTTATTAACATGTAATGGTCTTTATTAATAAAAATTGTTGTTGTTCTTATTTGTTTTGAAACAGTCTCACTGTACAGCTCTGGCTGGCCTGGAATGCATGTCTTCACCAGGCTGGCCTCAAACTCACAGAGAGCCACCTGCTTCTGCTGGGTTTAAAAGCATGTGCCTCCATGCCTGAATTAATGAATGGATTTTAAATTGCTGTTATAATAAAGAAAAGCTGGGGTTAGGGAAAAAATATCCTGTCTATCCTCAAGGGCCTCAACCTAGAGAGACCAACAATATGCCATTCACCTCAGAACCGTTATGGGACGAGGAGATAGCTTGAAGGTAAAGTGTTTGCTGCACAGGTATGAGGATCTGATTCAGTCCCCAGCACCCGTGTGAAAAAACTAGCATGGCAGGGCTGGGGAGGTGAAGACATGACGTTCCTGTGACTTGCTGACCAACCAAGTCAGTGCAGTCTCTTAGGTTCAGAGAGAGACTATTGGAGATAAATTGAGAAAGACACTAAAAGTCAGTCTCTGACCTCCAAAATGCATGTACACACACGAACACGTACACGCACACAGTTGCTATAATAACTTTATTAAGTCTTCATATTTGAGAACACAGAAACAGAAGGTACCTGCTTTGTGGACTCAAGAAGTATTTATGACATAGGTCAAATTTAACTATTCTTTGATGAGCCCTTAATAATTGGTTGCATTCTCCATCCCCACCCCACACACTTTTCTTTTTGAGACAGAGTCTTCCTATAGTTCCAGCTCGCCTGGAACTTTCTATGTAGATCAGGCTGGCCTTGATTTCACAGAGATGAGATCTGCCTGCCTCTGCTTGGATTAAAGGTGTGGGCCACTGTGTTCAATATATTTTCCTCTGGAATTAAGTGTTTTTTAAAAAATGATTCTCATTGAGTTGTGACATCATTGATGAATATATAAGAAGATTTCAACTTTTTTTTTGGCAGGGGGTGGAGGATGGAATTTAAAATTTTTTATTACATTTTATTTATATATGTGCATATATACATGTGCATGCCACAGCACATGTGTAGACATCAGTTTTCTCCTTCCACCATGTGGGTTCCAGGGACTAAACTCAGGGCATTAGGCTTGGCAGCAGGTGTACCCACTGTATTTGTTAGGGTTCTCTAAAAGAACAGAGCTGATAGAATGAGTGTGTGTGTATGTAATGCTGTGTAAGGAACGAGAACTGCAACGCTGGCTGCCATCTCCAGGACTGTGCCGCCTTCCGTGGAAGCACACCTGTTCATACTGGAAAAATAGCAGTTCTCAAATATCTGGAAAATTTCCCCTTCTGTTTTGTTTGTTTGATTTGTTGTGGTTTTAATAGTTACTTCAAGAATTACAAAGTATTAACTTTTCATAGTCTTTATTTTATCATCTCAGCATGTAGAAGCATCACCATTATATAATCCTTAGTCCTCAACATTTCATGTTGAAACCTCATTGAATCCTATGGGAAAATTTTGTGCTTTGTACTCAACTTCCAGACACGTCACAGAACTTGAAAGATGGGTAGTGTATTGTATTTACTCACATACCAATTATTTCTGTTGTCTTTTTTTTTTAACCTATCTTAAAAATTACTTTTATTTTGTAAGTATTTTACCTAAATGCATCACATGCATACCTGGTGCCTGAGGAGACCAGAAGAGGGTGTCAGGTACCCTGGAACTGGAGTTACAGGCATTTGTGAGCCACCATGTGAACCCTGGAAACTGAACTAGGTAGGGTCTTATGCAAAAGCAGCAAGTGCTCTTAACTGCTGAGCTATCTCTCCAGCCCTTTTACTGATATCTATTTTAACTTTTATTTCAAATAAAAAAAAAAGAAAGAAAGAAAGATGGGCTGTGCAGCCTCTCTATACCCAGTGAAGTAAGTGCTTGAAAAAAAAAAAAGAAAATTCTCCATAAGGCTGACCCAAGAATCAGTCTTACTATATTCAAAATAGTCAGGATATAGACCAAAATCACTAGCATTATGAAATATCAGAAAAACCTCAACTTGCATGGGAAAAGATAAAGAATAGTCACCAACAATGACAATGACACAGATGTTGCAATGACCTGAAAAATGCATTAGTTATGTGAGAAAGGATCAAACAAGCAACTGTAGAAAAAAGGGGGATTTGCTGTTATTTGTTTTTTTTTTTTTTTTTAGAGACAGGTCTCCCTATAGCCCCAGCTGGCCTGGAACTCGTTATGTAGACCAGGCTGGACTTGAACTCACAGAGATGAGCATTCCTCCCAGGTGTCTGTAAATCCAGTTCCAGGGGATCCCACGCCCTCTTCTGCCCTCCAAGGGCATTGCAAGATACAGGTGAACTTATATCCATGCATGAAATACATGCATACACATAAAATAAGAAAAAAATAAAACCAAAATTTTTTGTAAGAAAGAAAGCCAGGTGCAGTGGCACTTGTCTTTAATCCAGGACTTGGGAGTCAGAGGCAGGCAGATCTCTATGAGTTCAAGGCCAGCCTGGTCTACATAATGAGTTCCAGGCCAGCTGGGGCTACAGGGAGACCTGTCTCTAAAAAAAATAACCAAATAACAGCAAAATCCCCCTTTTTTCTGCAGTTGCTTGTTTGATCCTTTCTCACATAACTAATGCATTTGTCAGGTCATTGCAACATCTGTGTCATTGTCATTGTTGGTGACTATTCTTTATCTTTTCCCATGCAAGTTGAGGTTTTTCTGATATTTCATAATACTAGTGATTTTGGTCTATATCCTGACTATTTTGAATATAATAAGACTGATTCTTGGGTCAGCCTTATGGAGAATTTTTTTTTTTTTCAAGCACTTACCTTCACTGGGTATAGACTGCACAGCCAATCTTTCTTTTTTTGGACTATGTTCAGAAGTCAGTTTTGTTTTCCAATTCTTCGAGATTCTCCTTAGGTCTGTCTTATGTATGCTTCACTCAGCATTAGTTTGAGACCTGAGCAGAATCCTGATCTTTAGTGCAGTTCTCAAAGTATTGTATGCTGGTTGGAATCAGATCTATTGATGTACAGGTCAGAGACTAGCCACGAATTTATAGACAAGTTCTTGGAGCTGCTGGACTGAATCTCTCACTTCCCACTATCTCTTGTGTGTTTTGTTTTCCTGAAGAAACCCATGTCAGTACTCTGACCAGAGATATCCAGCTTCCAGTGTCACTGTCAAGAAACTTGCAAGCCTGCATAATTCAGAGAGAATAAGAGATGGAGTGCTCAGCCCTAAGTGGGACATCTTTATTGTACACGTGCATGCACCAGCCAAGGAGCAGGTGAAAAGAAAAAACTGGAGAAGGCGGAAGAGTGCTGTGAAATGCTTTCTTCCCAACGTGGCATGGCTATTGCACTCATGAACTCACAGCAACTGCGTAAGACCTACACAAGATTAAGCTAACCAGAATTCTGGCATAGATGGGGGTGGTGGTCTCCAGCCCCATACCTTACTGAGGCAGTTGATGACTGCTGGGGGAGAGAATCATTCTTTTTGAGAGTGTAACCACTGGTAGGTTTCTTCAGCTCCCGTGGAAGGCCCCACTGCCATGCATACATGGGCAGCACTAGCTGGACTGTCCTTTCCTTTTTTCTTTCCTCCTCTTCACTCCTTCCTCTCTCTTCCTTTTCCACTTTCTTTTTCTTATTTCCTTTTTCTTACAGGGTCATATGTAGCCCAACTTGTTCTTGAACCCTGATCCTCCTGCCTCAGCTTCCTGAAAGTTGAGATTTCAGGAGTGACCCATTATATTAGGTCAAACTCTTTATCCTCGGTTACTAATTTTTAAAATTTTTCAGTTGTGCTTATGTGTGTGTGCGGGTATGTGTATGTACATGTGAATGCAGGTGGCCTCGGAGTTTAGAAGTCAGAAAAACTCTGGAGCTGGATTTACAGGCTGTTGTGAGCTTTCCAGTGTTGGTGCTGGGAACTAAACTTGGGTCCTCTACAAGAGCAGTACCTACTGTTAACTGATGAGCCATCTCTCCAGCCCTCTACAACTGAATTGGTGCTAAACTATTCACGATTGATTTTTAAATCACAAAATAGTAATATGCATTAACTGTTCTCTCCAAATGAGGGTTTTTTAAAGAAAGTGATAAAAAGCAACTATGGGCCAGACATAGCGACTCACACCTATACCTCTGGAGGCTGAGGTATGAGGCTCACTGAGTTCCAGGCCAGCCTGCGCTGCAGGGTGAGACCACCACTTTGCAGAGTGTAGATCATACAGCAACTCTGAACTGTTCCCAGCCCTGGGTAAAACCGGTCAGCAGATTTTGGTTCTCCCAAATCCTGGCAAGTAGAAATGGAGCAGGGTGGAAGCAGGCGCGCGTTCTGGCGTGAGGCGGCCACCAGGGGGCAGCCTCGCGCTATCCCTCGCTCTGTTTCCGGCCGCGCAGGCGCTCTGGGCTGCAGTGGATTTGCCCGACTCCAGGTAGGTGCTGGGCTGGTGCGGCGGGTCAGCGTGGGGGGCCGGCCAGCGGCGGGGCCGGGAGTTGTCCTGCGGGCCTGCAGTGGCCGGGACCCAGACCCGAGCCCAGTGTGGGGCGCCGCGCCTCGCACGCGTCTCTCTGCGGCTCTGCCCGGGCCTGACCCCGCCTCATGCCGCAGCTCGACGCGGAGCGGCGGGACTGGCGGTACGTGCCCCCGCGTTGCTCCAGACCTCTGTGGGCTGAGGCCGCTTGCAACGATCGCTGCTTTCCTCCCCACCTGCCTTCTCCTTCCCTTCTTCTCTTTGTTCTATGCAGTATTTAGACATTTGGTAAATTTGACATCTCCACTCTTTGCCTTTACAGTAAAACTTCAAAGCTAAACAAGCACCTAGAATATTTAAAATAATTACCGGAAAGTGAGCTATTACTCTGAATTGGATTGTGTGACACTATTCTAGAATTGTGTAGAATAGTCTACATATTGGTAACTCATTTTGTTCCCATTTTCCTTTTCTAACTTAATCAGTGAATATACAACGGTGGGTCCCATTTTGTGCCATTATCCGCGCCCTATCAATCCTAGAAATCCTTTGTGTTTAAACAAACTGCGTGAGTTTCCTACTCAACTGGCCCCTGTAGAATTTTGTACCTAATATTGGTAGCATTTGCTTATGTTAGCTTTTTGTTGCTAAGTTAATCAACTGAAAAAGAGGAATGGTTTATTTGGGTTCCCTCTTAGAGGTTTCAGTTCCCTGGTTGGCAGTCTCCTCTTCCTGTAGTGGAAGGGGAGAGTGGTGGAAAGAGGGAAAGAGGGAGGGAGGGAGAGAGGGAGAGAGAGAGAGAGAGAGAGAGAGACCTGACCAGTGCCGGCAGCTGGAAATACCAGTGCACAGTTGAGAGGATAGTGGCAGCTAGGAATGGAGAAGGGATCAAAGGTGCTTCCGTTGTGTGTGTGATATTTCATTTCTTTCACAAAGAGAAATTAATGGATCCCCATGGAATGGGGATCTCCAGTGCCAAAAAGAGCATTGGAAAGTTCAGTGCATGTGCAAATTTGACAAAGTTGATGGATGCCTACAAGTTATTTATTTTTTCCTCTTGAAATATTTCATTAAAGAAATAAGATCCTGTCTGGTGTGAGGAGAATGGATTGGAACAAGAAAGACCATACAGGAATCAGTTGCAGAAGCCCAGGCAACAAATGCTGGTGGTATGTGCCAGGACAGAATCAGCAGGGACAGGCATCTGTGAGCATATTTAAGAGATTCAGGTGATATAACTGACTCCATAGATTGGCTGGCTTTGAGGTCAGGAGAGAGAAATCCCATCACTCTGGCTTGTGACTTGCATGATTGGGTAGGTTGTGTACTCAACATAGAGTAGGATCCCCAAGATGTGCTGGGGAAGGAGAGGGAGACATTAGAGTCAGCTCTAGACATCCCAGACCTTGAGCCCACCAAGTAAAGCATTGAGAAAGATCTGGGCAGCAGCATAGACTTAGAAATCACACACACTTAGAGGGCCACCAAAGACTGCAGGAGGCGATTACCTTGCCCTGCAGTAATTGTCACCTAATGCCGGATTTGGCCAGCTGCAGCCCTCTGCCTAGGTTGTATAGCCTGAGTCTCACCAGTGTCAGGCAGGTACCTGCATTCCCAGTCACTTTTTTTTGGCAGAGGTAGGGGGTGTCTTTTAGAGACAGGCTTCCCTGCAGCCTCAGCTGGCCAGTCTCCCAGAGATCTGTCTACTGCCTCCCAAGTGCTGCAATTAAAGGCATACACCACCACACCCAGTTTTCCCAGTCACTTTTATCTTTGGAAATGTTGCATAAGTGGGAATATTTTGTGATGCATAAAACCCATATGAAATTCAGTATCTAGTGCCCATAAATAAATCTTATTGGACCACAGCCACACACATTTGTTTTTGTATTTTGGTTTGGGGGTGGCTGTTTTTGTACTCTGGCATCGGAGTTGAGTAACTGATGGCGATGGAAACAATGTGGGGCCTTTCAATGCTTGCTTTATACCCCTCTGTGCAGCTCTAATCAGTGATGTGGTTATTACTTGGTTTTGACTTTGACTCCAAAGCCTAACTGTTTACCTAATTTGGCACTTTATACAAAAAACAAAACAAAACAAAAATCCTGCCACTGCCTGACCTAAAGTCTGCGTTGAGACACGCCTGGTCCCTTTACGTGTAGTGGAAGGTGGGCCAGCAAGAGGTCTCAGGGGAAAGACTCTCGCCATCCAAGCATGACCGAGTTTCCTCCCCAGAACCCAAATAAAGGTGGAAGGAGAGAACCAGCTCCATAAAGTCGGCCTCTGACCTCCACACTCATGAAGTATTGTGAAAGAAAGATGGGGATCATTTATTTCTTTGTGAGGAAGAAGAGATAAACCTGAGTAGAAGAAACTGTCACAGTTGTGGTTAAGTCGCTGGAGATGACCAATAGGAGTGAGCTGAGACAAAGATGAGGGCAATCTCAGTGGAAAGATGGGCAAGTAGCCATTCTGAATACTGTGTGAGGTAGCTAGGGAGTCCAAAGGCTATGGAACAGGTGAGCAGATGGCCTCCAGGTGGCCTCTGCAAATGAAGCCACCATGACCCCAGAGCTGAGGTTCACTGAGCACTTTCTGATGTCAGCAGGGCTAAGCACCAAGATTTTCTTCTCAAGTAAAGCTGCCTAATTGTAGAGAGGTGACTCTGACATTTCCTGATCAGAATCCGTCATGGTGCTGAGCTGACCCTGCACCTGTGGTCTGGAAACAGGAAAGAAATTCCTCAGTTGCTGACACGAACTGTATGAAAAAAGTAGATTTGGGAGCAAAGACAAGATGTTGAGTTTGGGAAGTATTTTTATCCCTTTAAAATGAGATATAATTATTAAAGAGTTGCCATTTTAAAGTATACAATTTAGTGATTTTTTTAGGTGTATATTTACAAGATTACATCATTATGGTGTAATTCCAGAACTTTTTATTCAGAACAAAGTCCCAGAACCATTAGTAGCACCCCTCCCCACGTCCCTGGTCAGTCCTCCGATTTGCCTGTTCGGGACATTTCATGTAAATGCAGACATATAGCACGTGTTTCTTTGTGACTGGTCTCTCTCACCGAGTGAAATGTTTGGGGGTTCATCCCTGTTGCAATCTGCATTAATGCCCTGTCTGTTTAATATTCATTAGAAACATGCATTTGGATTATTCGGCTATTATGAACACTGCTGCCATGAACATGTGGGTTTTTGTTTTTGTTTGGTTTTTGTTTTTTCTTTTTTTTTTTAATTGTCTTGACATGCTCCAAGCAGTGGAATTATTGAGTGATAGGGTACCTGGGTTTAATATGGAACTGGCAGATTGTTTTCCATAGTGGTTACATTTTGAATTCTCACCAGCAATGTATGAGGATGGTCATTCCTCATAAATACTCTTGGTCATCTGATTTATTTTTATTATATATTTATCATATGGAATATTGTTAAGTCATCCTAGTGGGTGTTGAGTGGCATCCTGTGCTTTTGAGTTGTACTGCTTTGGTGGATAATACAATCGAGCGTCTTTAATGGGCCTATTGAAGGAATTTCTATTCTCTTTGCTCAGTTTTAAATTTAGTTCTGTTTTTGTTGTTGAAAGGTAATGTTCTGAGTCATTCGTCAGATGGATTCATCAGACATCCTAATGGAGATGTCAGGGAAGCAAGCCTCAGTTCTGGGAGACACTTGGGTTGGAGCTATACTTCTGGGGTCTGTGAACAGGTAAAGATGCAAAGTTAGGAGTCTAGTGAGGTCAAGGAAGGAGTGGAGAGGTCTGAGTCTCAGCCTGGCGCACTCAGCAGAGTCAAAAACGAGCAGGAACCACTAGGGTCTGGTTTTCTGGAACTCTTTTGACATCTGGGTACTTGGAGGTCCTGGGAGAGGTAGACTGTTTGCACTATTGACATTTCCCTGTGTACAGAGAGCAGTTTTCCTTTATCAAACCTCCTTTTGGGGCTTTGTTACAGAAACTTTTACAGCAGTCCTTGGGACTAACCACAACACTGACTAACCCAGGCGCCTGGGTGGAGATGGGAGAAGGAAGAGACTCCCGAGGGTAACCCTTTTCATTACCCTTGATGCTGGGCCAGGAGCACAGGGCAATTCTGTGCCTCCTGTCCCCGAGCCTCCCAGTACAGATAACCAGCAGGGGCATACCTCTGTTCCCAGCACACGAAGAGACAAGCATGCTTTGCCAGGAATCCTTCCCGGCCTGTCCCTCTACCCACTTTGCCCCTGCATTGCCACCAGAGTTATCGTTCCAGTCTTATCACCATTAAGAATATTCACAAATTTGTCAACTTTTAAACTTATATCTCAGGTTTGTTTTGGGGTAGGGAGGAGGGATGCAGGGTCTCATTCTGTAGCTCTGGCCGACCTGAAACTCACTATGTAGACCAGGCTGTCCTGCAACTCTGGAACTGACAGTGATCCACCTGCCTCTGCCTCCAAGTGTGGGAACTAAAATCATGCCCCCCGAACACCTAGCTTATCCCAGATTGTTGCCAGGGCCTCCTACTATATTCTTTGAGCCCCAGTGTCTTCCACCCCAAGCCCACCTTTCATACCTACTGAGGAGTAGCCTTCTCTTCCTTACTGGCCTGTTAGCTCAGTGTTATAGTGCTTACTGGCATAACCAAGGCCCCGAGTTGAGTCCCTAAACAACAAAAAAAGAAAACTTAAATATTCTCTTTTTGCTGGGTTGGGGTTCAACCCAGGATCTTGAACATGGTGGGAGCTCACGCTGCTAGCAAGTTCCATCCCTACCCTGTACTAAAGGCTTTTAGATATTTCTCAAGGAATGCCCCTGCTTCTCAACTTGGTTCAGGAAGACCCTGTCTGCTACCTTAACTTACCTCCTTTGTTCATCTCCTGTCCCAGTCCCAGTTTGCTTGTATTTCATTAAACATTATGAGTACCTACTTAGTGTGAGCCACTGTGGGTGAGACAAAGATGAAGTCTCTCTTCTAACCTAACCTAACCTGGATGAATCCCTGTGCTCAGGGCCAGCCCTAGGGGACCAAAGGTCTCTGCCATGAGGGAGAGAGTGGCGTGAAGTCAACAAACAGACCCCCGGAGCTAGGTGAGAAGCATGTGGAGGGTGAGCCACAGCAAACTCAGTTTATTCAAGGAAGTGCACAGAGTTATATGATTTTTGTTAGCCAGTCGCCTTATAGTGGCTCCCGACTGCAGCCAATAGAAATCTGCCTCTCAGGCAGATCATCTCAGTGCAAGTTCTCTCCAGATGCTGGGCAGAAGCTGGTGTCATGCCTAGCCAGAGCGGAGCGCCACATCCACAGAAGCCACTCCCTTATTCCTCAAAGCAGGTGGCCTGGCTAAGGCCCACACTGCATTATGCCATACAGAACCCAAGTTTTAGTTTGTAGTGAAGGATAATGATTGCTGGAGCAGCTGATATTGAGCAGTTAATATAAGCCTTTAGTACCTCCTGTGATCATCACGGGGACACTGAAGCTTACTGAACCCATGATGGGAGAGGCATGAGCAGGTGTGACCCTGTCAGCCCAGTAGTGTCATCACAGTCCCTCCATGGAGTGAAAGTGGACAATGGTGTTTCTCTTGTTTCATGTTATATTGTAGGAACTGACATGGACTAAACATGGAAGGGAAACTCCAGAAGAACAGGAAAGGTTCGACCCACAGAGAAGTCCCTCGGATCGTCGGGTTGCTGCTCGCCATGGCCCTCATGAATGTAGTCCTTTACCTCTGCCTCGACCAGCTTTTCATTTCCCCTCTACGATCCACTGAAAACTCTAGGCACTGTCCTCACGGTTACTTCAGAATAGGACAGATGAAAAACTGTTCACGCTGGTTGTCCTGTGAGGAGCTGAGGACAGAAGTTAGGCAGCTGAGGCGCATTGGAGAAGGAGCTGTGAAGAGAGTAAGTGTGTGTGTGTGTGTCTGCGCTGCCGTTGGTGCCGCCTCTGGGAGAGCAGTTTGACGTTGTATGTTAAGAAACATAAAGACAAGCCAGGTACCATGGTGTGTGGTGTGCCCCGGAGTCTGAGGCAAGAGGATTGCTTGGTCTCAGACTTTGAAACCAACCTGGATAACACAGCAAAACACTGACTTCAAAGAAAAATAATACAGAAAGGAGCCGCAGAGGCCCAGTGTTTCTGTGCTTAAGTTTAGTTGTCTCCCAACTTTACTATAATTACTATAATAAATCATCCAAAGGAAAGGAGAAGGCTTGCTGCATAAAGGAGCATTGGTAACCGAAAAGTAGAAACAGTAATATTGAGAGGCTGGGGATGTAGCTCAGTTGGTAGAGTGCTTGTCTAGAATTCACAGAGCTCTGGGTTTGATCCTGAGTACCACATACACTGGGTGTGATGGTGCACACTTGAGTGGAGGCAGGAGGGTCAAAAGTTCGGGGTCATTCTTGGCTGTGTAGGGAATTCAAGGCCAGCAGAAGGAAGGGAGGGAGGGAGAGAGAGATAGAGGGAGGGAGGGAGGAAGGCAGGCAGGGAGGGAGGGAGGGAGGGAGGGAGAGGGAAAGAAACGATAGGAAAATAGTTAATTGTGCAGACACTAAGTGTAGGTAGAAACTCCGGTAGTATAAAGAAGTAAATAAAATAGGACGGTAGTAATAGGATAGTTAGTAATCTAGTCTGGTAAGTAAAGAAGCATGTTATAGAATGCATTATCTTCAATGCAGAGTTACAGCAAATATAATTAAAAGTGCATAGTGCTAAGGAGAATGCTGAACATTTTTCTTATTTTTCAAACTATGACATTATATTGATTTTGCAAAGATTGTCATTCTTTGCAGTTGGGGAGGACTGTAACTCGTATGACGTGAATCTGTGATGAGAGTGTAGGCACCTGGGGAAAGGATATTCCAATAAGGAAGATGAGTCTGAGCAGAATCCCAAGGTGGACATGCCAGTAGTTTAGGCAGCAGAGTGCACAGCAGTGTGACAGAAGAGCAAGAGCAAGAACAATCCAGTGTTGCATGAGGCCTTGGAGCAGGAGGGAGCCAGAGCAGGCCTTTAAGAAGCATTGGGACATTTGGGGGTTTTCATATTTATGTATCTATTTAGAGATAGGGTCTTACTCTGTAGCCAGGCTAGCCTGGGTGACATTCATTATGTAGCTTAGGCTCTTTGAACTCAGTCTTCCTGTCTTTGCTTCCCAGGTGCTGGGGTGACTGGTGTGTCCCAGTGCCTGACTCCAGTGGAATGATTTTAGTAGGGACACTCACATGCTAAAGGGACTCTTTGGCCACCTTGAGAGAGGGAGATGAGGGGAAGCAAGGGTGAAGGACTGGTTAGGTCTTTATAGGCCAGAATTAGTGGCCCAACAGTGGTGTTAGCCGTGGAGGTGGTGGAAAATCAAAGGGTTCTGGGCATATTCTTCAGATTTTGTCAGTAGGATTTCCTAAGAGACTGAAATGACCTAGGAGAGAAAGAGGGCTGCACACGATGAACAGAGTTGTAGTTACCCGAGGTGGGAAAGAGGAAGGAAGGGGCTCTCTGTGTCTGAAGTAGGGCTTACCCTATTCAGAGGTCCAGGTAGAGATGTGCCCAGCTACTGGACATACAGGTCCAGCATTCAGTATGAGTCTAGGAGGGGAATATAAATTTGAGACTCTCTCAGATGGTGTGAAAGTATAAAGATGTGGGGAAAAAGTCACCAGGAAAGGTTTGAGATAGATGAGGCCATCAAGCTGGCTTATTTACATTTCCTTCAAAGAGACGACCTTGAGTCTGCTCATTTGTGTGTGTGTGTGTGTGATCACTCAGAACACATTTAGAATCTGCTGGATTTGTGTCTCATCTTGGGGATAAATGTGTTTTGAAATAGCTGTGTTGGTCGCACGCAAGTCATTGTCATCTGAGGGTAGGTCTAATTTTAGGGAACCCCAAGTCATGCTCTTCCAACTGTGGAGTTTAATAATGTGTATAACAAACTTGAGAGATGCAGTTCTGTTTATTAAAGGGAAGTGTGACCAGCTGGGTGTTGTGTGCACATCCATAATCTCAGCTACTGCGGACACTCCAGCAGGAGAACTGGGATTTCAAGACCAGCCTGGGGAGTGGCATTCAACTCAACAAAAGGGGTGGAGGATGAAGTTTGGGTAAAATTCCATTTTAGTGATTTGTTATTTTTGTTATTTATATTATTTTATTTTTTGCTTGTTTGATTTCTCTTTGGTTGAAACTTGTCTTCCAGACAAAGTATTTTAACATTGAGTATTAGCAACATTAGTCAGGACCCCTTTCTGCTTTGTCCCCTACTGAAATCCCAGGACTCGTGATGGGCTGGCCCAGGGGAGGCTCCCATTATCTTGAATTTAGTCACTTACTGAACGAGCACACAGTAACTCCCTTCCCACTGTTGCTCCTGCCTCTCCATGTGGGCACCCATTCTCGCTCTAGCCCCATAGGACAGAAATTTCTGAAATCAAAATTCCTAAGTTCCCACCAGGATGTCTGGCTTTCTAGCTCCAGCAGTTCCTTAGTCTCTTGGACATGTCTAGACTGCCGGTCTTAATGCTTATTCATTTTCTAACATTCTTTCCTCTGTCTACATCCCCCTTTTCCTAGATGAGAGTCAAGGACTTTTATCCAACTGTTCTCATACACTTGAAACAGAACCTTTACATCTCTTTTGTGTCTGCCTGGAGCAGCCCACACTCTTTGGAACCCAGCTGTGTATCTGCCCTTGAACAGCCCATGCTAGAGTAAGAGCCATCACTACAGATCTCACCTCCGCTGAGCATTCACCACAGCACAGCACTCCTTAGTAATTCTATTCTTGCTCTGAGACAAATATTTCTTCAAATGCTCACTCCTTATCCTAGTTAATGATCATGTTTTATGAGTTACAAAACCGAAAGCCATCCACAGACAGCATCTTCATCCTCCTTCCAGGTCTGCCAGCACACATACTCCGACTCCTACAACTTTGCTTGTTTAAATGGTTTCCACTCTGCATGTCATCAGACTTTCCCACTCGGGCCTTCATTCCTGTTCCTGCACAAACATTTTACAGAAAGAAAGTCCGCCCTCCTGACTCCCTAGTCCTCCACAGCTGCTAATCTTTCTCGGTTTCTGTTATAGGAAATCTACTTTAACCATCTCCACCTCCCTTGCTCCCAAAACTTTTACCCTCTCCCAGTGTGGCTCCCACACAGCAGGGAAATTGCTCTTATTGAGGTCACGAGCCAAGGTCGGTTGGTGTTCCTCGGTCCTTTCGGCCGCCTTGGACCCAGCTGCCTCCTGCCATGCACTCTGGTTTTCAAGGACAGCACTGGCTTTTCTTCCCTCACTGGCCTCTTCTAATTACAGTGCTTCACTGACTTCTCTTCCCACCTCACCCATAAGTCAGTGGTGTTCAGGCAGCGGCAGTTTTGTTCCTGATAGCAGTGTATGCAGACATTTGTGGTTGTCGCTACTGGAGAGTAGAAAGAGAAGCTATTACTGCATTCGGTGGGTAGAGGTTGCGGATGCTGCCTGATACCCTGTGACACACAAGACAGGGTTGTCTCTCAACAGACTGTTATCAGACTGAGGAAACATCTGGCACGTCTTTAGATATGCTCTAGTAACTATATTTATTCCAGTTCTGTTGCTTTTGTATATTTTATAAACTTCCAAATACGTATCTCTGCCTGCATCTCTCCCCTGAGTAATAGATTCGTACACTGAGCTGTTTGTTTGACATCTCTACGTGGAGTTCCCCAGCATATCAGCGTATTCAGTGTGGAATTCTTGTTTGTTTGTTTTTCTTTTCCTTTAAAAAATTTTAATTATTTTTTATTTTATATGTCTGGATGTTTTGCCTGCATGTATGTAAGTACAACCATGGTATGCAGTGCCCTTGGAGACAGAAGAGGGGGTTGAATCCCCTGGAACTGAACTTAACATCATGTAGGTGTTGGGAACCAAACACAGGTCCTTTGCAAGAGCAGGCAGTGCTCTTAAATAAACATTGAGCCATCTCTTCAACCCCTTGTTTTCTCTTTAAAGTCAGGTCTTGTTATATAATGTATAGCCTAGGCTATAGCCTCATTGTATAGCCTAGGCTGGCTTCAAATCCAGACTCTTGCTGCCTCAGCTTCTGGAGGTCTAGGGTTGCAGGTATGTGTTACTTCATCTGGCTGGATGTGGGGTGCTAATAATCTACCCGTGAAGCCTGCTGTCGCGCCCATCCCGTCGCTGAAGCGGTAAAGCTGGGCGTCATCTTGAATTCTCTGATCTCTGCTCTTAGCCCAGAGCAGACTGTGCCCATTTACACTGCGCAGCAAGCAGCCCTCAGGTTTTGGGTAGGGCTTAGAAGACGCCTATGGTCTCCCCCTCAAGCCTGTGCTTCCTTCTTCTCGATCTTGGTTAGCTGCAACGCCATCGGTCCAGTTGTCAGACCACCAACCTGGGAGGCATCCTTGACTTTGCTCTTTTCCCCTCACGTTCACAGTCAGTCTATGAGCAGGTTTTATTGTCCAAACATTCAGAATAGGTCTGGAATTTCAAAGACTCCCCAGACTTCTACCAGCATGCACTGCCAGCCCATCCACGCCACCACAGCCCACCCCCGGCCCATCCACGCCACCACAGCCCGCCCTGGCCCATCCACGCCACCACAGCCCGCCCTGGCCCATCCACGCCATCACAGCCCGCCCTGGCCCATCCACGCCACCACTGCCCGCCCTGGCCCATCCACGTCATCACTGCCCGCCCTGGCCCATCCACGCCATCACAGCCCGCCCTGGCCCATCCACGCCACCACTGCCTGCCCCCGGCCCATCCACGCCATCACTGCCCGCCCTGGCCCATCCACGTCATCACTGCCCGCCCTGGCCCATCCACGCCATCACAGCCTGCCCTGGCCCATCCACGCCATCACTGCCCGCCCTGGCCTTCTTGATGGTCTCTTTGCTTCTGTGCTTGCCCTATGCACTCTTCATTCTGTTACTGCGGCAACCAGAATGCTGTTACTAAGTTGTAAGTGATTCCTTTGCTCAGAATCCTCCCTCATTCAGAGTCAGTCCTCAAGTGCTTTAGAACACACAGCCCTGCAGGACCTGCGCCTGCCTTTCCCCTGCTTTCCTCTGCCTGCACACCCCACTCCAGTACCCTGGCCTTGCTGTTCTGATAGCCTGCGGCTGTGCGTCCCTCCAGGGCCCCTTGCCTGGAATATAGTTTCCCATATATCATATGGTTCTTTCTCTCAGCCCTTTACATCCTTGCTCTGGCATCACCCCTGTGAGAACTCCCTTAAACCTATTTAAAATTGCAAACCTTAGACCAGAGAGATGGCTCCGTGATTAAGAGCACTGGCTACTCTTGCAGAGGACCCAGACTCAGTTCCCAGGACCTGTATGGCCACTAACAACCATCCATAACTCCAGTTCCGAGAGAATCCAACTCTCCTTCTCACCTCCACAGGCGCTGCATGACACAGGTGCACTTTTGTACATGCAGGCAATACACTCACACACATAAAATAAAAATAATAGATAAAATATTTTAAATATAAAATTGTAAACCCTTCCCTGTTTTTCTCTAACACGTTTCATCTTCAAAGGACTTTATAGATTTCCTTTTTTATGTCTGTATTTTGTGATAGAATATAAATTTCATCATAGAAAGGATTCATTTTTTTTCTTTTTTTTTTTTTTAATGTTTCTTCTTTTTATTTTCTCTGTTTTTTCCTTGTAGTGTGGGAATTGAAGTTCTGGCCTCCTACGTGCTAAGCACAGGCTCTATCCCCCCACCCAGCACTGAGCTACATGGGTTCTTTTGTTATTGTTGTTGTTTGACATAAATACTGGTTAAATGAACAAAGGCCACACTTGACTACATACAGTAAAATGCATGTATGTAAGTGCATCTGTGTCATTCAAGGCCCATGGAGGTCAGAAGAGGGCATCAGATCCTCTGGAACTGTAGTTACAGACAGTTGTTAGGTGCCTGTGGGTGCTGAGAACTGAACCTGGGTCCTCTACAAGAGCAGCCAGTGGCCATCTCTCCAGTCTGTTTTTTACTTTTTAAAACAATGGTTTAAATTATAAAAATAATATGCTTATTTAATTTATTTTTTTATTTTATTTCTTATGTCTGTGTGTCTTGCTTGAGTGTATGGACATACACCCGTGTTGTGCAGTGCCTGCAGAGGTCAGAAGAAGGAGGTAAATCTCCTGGAACTGGAGTTACAGATGGTTGTTAGCCTCCATGTGGGTATTGGGAATCAAACCCTGGCCCTCTGCAAGAACAACTAGTGCTCTTAACCATTGAGCCATCTCTCCAGCCCCAATATATGTTTATTTTTTAATAGTGGGAAAATACCAAAGTTATGAAGGATTAAAATCTTGTCATAGATTTCCATGTAATTTAATTTTGTCTGGTTTTATGCAGTTAGAACATTATTATATAAAGTTTTCTATTCTTTTTCAATTTGATTTTGTTTTTAATTTGTTAATAATTCTGTATTTCATAGTATTCATCAGTTCTGCCAAATACTTAACTACACTCTTTGTGTCTTTGTGTGTGCTGTGTTGTGCACGTGTGTATGTAGTTTGCATGGCTGTGCAGAGGCCAGAGGATGATGGCACATCCTGCTTTGTCATTTTTCACCTTATTTCTTTGAGACAGGGTCTTACTGAACTTGGCAGGTGGCCAGCAAGACCCTGACATCCGCCTGTTTCTGACCCCGTGCATTCTGTCTTGCCCGGCCTTTTTACATGTGCTTTGGGATCTGAACGTCAGGTCTTCATACCTGAGCAGCAGGTGCTCTTACCCAGTGAGTCATCTCTCTGTCCCTTGATGTTAAACATTTCTTAATTAAAAAAAAATAAAACAAAAACAAAAAAATTGAAAGCCTTAACATTAGGGGTTGAGAGTGTGGCAGATAGAACACTCGGCTGACGTGTGGAGGGCAAATGCACACCCTAAACTTCACCAGTGAACACCTACCTGGGGCTGGGATTCCTGACTCTTGGAATTTCAGCAAAAGATCAGAGGTTCTTTCCTTAATTACAGTGCTTCCTGCAGAACTCTTCCAGCTACTAAAGAAAAGCCGTAGCTGTACCGCCCAATTACTCTCCTGTTAACTGCGCCCTGGGTATAGGTGTGCTGCTTATGCAGTGTTTCGGCTCCTGTTTTCACAGTGGAAGTAATAGAGAAGTATAATAACACCCTTTTGAGTGACAGGTTTCTCTGTCTCAACTGTCTATCCTCTGTGCAGTTAGGTAGGAACTGGAATCTGGCCTCCACTCTACCGTTACACACGCAGGGCTGTACCCACACGCTCCACATTTGTACTGTGAGGCCTGCTCACTCTGTGAGCAGCAGTCAGAAGCTCCCTGCATCCTCTCACAGTAGCTCTCAGCATCCAGATCAAAGGCCATCTCTGCTGCCTGTGTGCACTAGTATGTTGCTGTTCACCTTGCTGGATATTGTGTGCTTGTGAGTCTTCAGGGCTGTACTAAGCACGGCTCCAGGACGACCAGGACTGAGCCCTGTCTCATTCATTTCCATGTCCTTTGCACCATACCCACCTCTTCGGAAGGTACTTATTTCTTGGTTGGCTTTTGGTGAAAGTTCGGGTATGATGCTTTCTATGGCCTTGTTTCAGGTCTTTCTGTCTGAGTGGAATGAACACAAAGTTGCTCTCTCACGGCTCACCAGTCTGGAGATGAAGGGTGATTTCCTCCATGGACTTCAGATGCTGAAATCTCTACAGAGCAGACACATTGTCACACTGGTTGGCTACTGTGAGGATGACAGCACTATCCTTACTGAGTACCACCCCTTAGGTTCCTTGAGCAATCTCGAAGAAACACTAAACCTTTCAAAGTACCAAAACATAAACACCTGGCAGCAGAGGCTACAGCTGGCCATGGAGTATGTGAGCATCATTAACTACCTGCACCACAGCCCCCTGGGAACACGAGTGATGTGTGACTCCAACGACCTGCCCAAGACATTGTCCCAGTACCTGCTAACAAGTAACTTCAGCATTGTGGCAAATGACCTGGATGCCTTGCCCCTGGTGAACCACAACTCTCAGATGTTTGTGAAGTGTGGTCACAGGGAACTCCATGGGGATTTTGTGGCTCCAGAGCAGCTGTGGCCCTATGGAGAGGACACACCTTTCCAGGATGACCTCATGCCCTCATATGATGAGAAGATTGACATTTGGAAAATTCCGGACGTCTCCAGTTTCCTTTTGGGGCATGTGGAAGGGAGTGATATGGTTCGATTCCATTTGTTTGACATCCATAAAGCCTGTAAGAGCCAGACTCCTGCAGAAAGACCCACTGCTCAGGATGTGCTGGATGCTTACCAGAATGTTCTGCATTCACTCAGAGATTCTGTAACATCTCAGACAAGAGAAATGCTGTAGAACCAGGCCATTGGGCTTCACAGCTGAATGGCTCTGTGGCAGTTCTACGCTGATGGTGTGGGTCCTTGCATGAGCCTCCTGTTTCCTTGACTTTTGCCTGTACCTTGGCGTGTGCTCTGTCTCTCGCAGCAACCTGGGTGGAAGTTGCCAACGAGGAGATCTCACTTCAATGTGCTTCCTGGTGAAGGTGCAGGAAGCAGTGAATCTACCCAGTGTTGAAAGGAAGTACTAAAACGGCAGTCAAAAAGAAGCTTCTCCTACCCTGATAACCAGATTTAGAGGTTGCTAGGAAATAGAGAGGCATATTTTAAATGACAGTATATGAGAAGAAACATGCACTGGTTCTTCAAAGACAGTTTCTCCTAATTAAAAAAAGTGATATTGAAAACTAGGGATAAATAGCTCAGTGACTGGGAGCTTGCTGGTTATATGAGAAGCCCTGGGTTTTATCCCTAGCCCTCCACACACATGTGCACAAAACTCCAGCACACAGACAGAGGGTCTTGAATGCACTCCTTTTCACATGATGTCAGCAAGGTCACTGCCAGTGATTTCCCATGAAGCTTCTGTGCATCCTCTTTCTAGTGAGTGTGCTGAAAGAGCATTGTGATGGCTCTTGACATTTTAAATGCCTGCTTTGCTGGGGTTTTTGTCTCCAGAATTAATTGTGAACATTTCATATCAAATATCCTTCATTACTGGAAGATGTTAAGCCTCTCCCCCTTGGGCTGCATGATTGAATATTTAAAAATATATATACATACACGTGTGTGTGTGTGTGTGTGTGTGTGTGTGTGTGTGTGTGTGTAGCAAGAATGATGGTGCCATATGTAATCCCAGTACTTGAGAAACACAGGAGGATTCAGATGTACAGGGCCAGCCTGGGCTACATAGCAAGACCCTGCCTGCAGCTCCCTCTTCTACTCCCCCCCAGAGTTCTTTCCTATGTCACTGTAATCCTCATATGCTAGTCATGAGGAGCTTGTGTAAATTAATGATCACTTAGAAGGCGGTCACTGTCTCCCCTGGACTTGGGAAGACAGCAGAGTCACCCGAAGTCACAGAGATCTGGGCCCCCGCAGAGTCTCCGAATTTGCAGATCTAGAATGAAGCTAAGGGTTTTTAACGCTTTCCAGTGCTGCCGCTGTAGAGACCACATTTTGAGAAGCACTGCCCTCAACTCAGGAAGGCACCAGAGACAGAGGAAATAGGCAGCATTGGTGCTGTGCCCTGCCAGGCCAGTGGCTGCTTGCAGGGTGTCAGAGATCTCAGTTTAAATATCACAAGGCATCCTACCATTACCAGCCAGGTTAAGGATATTAACAAGTGTTAGTGAGAATGTGAAGTAACTGCAACCCTCCAGATGTTGCTAATGGGAACTTAAAATGCTAAAGCATTTGGGGAAAACTGTAGTAGTTCCTCTACAAAGTTTAAAATAGAGTTATCCTGTGACCCAGCTGTTCTTTCAAGTTATACTGAGGAAGATTGGAAAGATGGTCACACTATGAACTTGCATGGTAAAAATGTTCCTAATAGGCAAAAGATTTAAAAAACCTAAATGCTGGTCAATGAATATATAAACAAAATGTGTTCATATGATAAAATATTATTCGGCCTTAAAGAATTCTGGTGCATGTTGTAATGGTGAGCCTTGAAACAGTATGCTGAGGTGAAGAAGCCACTCAGATGACGGCATGTTATATAATTGCATTTGTAGGGAACATTCAGACCTAAAATCCATAGAAACAGAACATTGCTTGCGGAGGGCTGGTAGCAAGTGCGATTGAATGGGAACTGGAAGTGGTGATGGTTGCTCAACTCTGACTATACTGAGCACCAACGGATTCTATTAAAAGGGAAGATTTTTAAAAGCTTTACCTCAGGCTGTGCGTTTCTGATCCTTTCACTCAATAAGTGCGGTTGTGTGGAATTCATGGTTTGATAGTGCTCTGTTCACATGGTATTTTTTGAGGGGTTAGTGTTTATTACATCAATCATTTAAATTATACATTCACTTACAGTCTGTCAACAAGACAGTACATATGTAGGTAAAATGCAAGCAGACCAGAGTTCTCTCACTGAGGCCACTGTTGCCTCAACTACAGGCCCTGCTTAGGCCAGCAAGTTACAAAGTCAAATGAAACACAGGAAGGCTGGCTCAGTGCTATCCTTGGCTGTGGATCTCCGGGCAGGGATATGTCCCACACTGAGTGGGGGACAAACATCCAGAGGACCTGAGTTCAATTCCCAGCACTCACATGTGGTTCACAACTGCAACTAGCTCCAGGGAATCTGATGCCCACTTTTGGACTCCATGGGCACCTGCACACACTCACACAAACACATATATACTCAAGTAACTCTTTGTTACTTGGCACAAATTTTTTAAAAATTATCAGAGGCTGGAGAGATGGCTCAGTCGTTAAGAGCATTGGCTGCTCTTCCAGAGGACCTAGGTTTGGTTCCCAGCATCCACATGATGGTTAACACCCATCCTTAACTCCAGTTCCAAGGAATCTGATGCTTTCTTCTGGCCTCCAAAGTATTGTATGACACAGGTGTACTTGCATACATGCAAGCAAAACACTCATAAAATAAAAGCAAATTTGAAAATTTTAAAAAAGTATGAAGAGACAAGCAAAAATTGACTTAACATTATTAACTAAAACTACTGAGATGTGTAGTTTGCTGTGTGCTTTCCTTGTTTCTGTGATTGAGGCTTTAAAGTCTTCCCAAAGTCTTTTGGGATAGTCGTTTTTTTTTTGTTGTTGTTTTTAATTCCCACAAAAACCTATTTTATAGTCATTTCAGATGAGGGATGGATCCCAAGACAGGATGGTAGAAAGCCAAAAAATCTCACAAAATAACTAAAATTATGACTAAGTGATGGTCAGGTTCTTTTAAAATCCACACAATGCTATTCTGAAATGGGGTTAGGCTTTTTAATCTTTTATTCTTTGACAATTTCATATTGTCATACATTGGTTATGTCCTCCCCTAGAACTCTCTCCCTCTCCTCTTGGACACCCCCAAATGTCCCCTCCCACCTTTATGTTTTCTGTCTCTGTCTCTGTCTCTCAGAGCTGCAGTGAGTTCATGAGTACAATGGTCATGTCATGTTCAGAAGTATTTCACAGCACCCCTCCCCATCCTTGAGCTCTCTCTTTCTCTAACCCTTGAGGGAGTGTTGATATAGGTGCCTATTCAGCAGCTGTTTATTCTCAGACAGTTCTGAATCTGCACTGACTTCTGCCCTCTGCAGAAGGAGCGTCTCCAGACAAGGCTGAGAGCAGCACTACTCTGTGCATATAAATGAACATAAATACAAGGCAGTTTGTCATGTCCACTTAGCAAAATGACAATAATGGGTTCTCCACTAGGGCCTATGACTTCCTTAGCTATGGGTAACACTGGTAATAGGCATGAATTTCCTTCTGTGAAGCAGGCGTCAGGTCTAATCAGAAAGTGTTGCCCCCATCACTGTCATGCACTATTGTAGCAGTGGGCGCATCTTCCCTGGCTGGTCAGTGTTGCAGCATTTGGGGTTCACACTGGGTAATACCATTACTGACTTCTCTCCCCCAGTGGCTGCCTTCACGCTTTCCAGCTCTGTAAAAGGTAACCAGCAGAGAGAAAATTTTCAAGTCAGTTCCAGCTTGATTTCTCTATGTCCTACAACCAAAGTATGTTGTGTCTTCAGTAGTCTTCAATAGTAGAGTCTTACTATCTAGTTATGGTGGGCAACCAAGAGCAATGGCAGTATTCTATGTTGTTTAGTAGACTTCTAGAGCCTTCATGGCCAATAACAATAAGGAGGTATTTTGCACCTAGGACAGAGAGTCTCATTTAATAACTCATGTATTTGGGGGGAAGCATTGTCCACCCATGTATGTATGGATGCATGTTATCCGTGTTCAAACTTTTTTTTTTTTTTAAGACAGGGTCTCCCTGTAGCCCTAACTGACCTGAAATTTACAATGTAGACCAGGCTGGCCTCAATCTCACAGAGATCTACCTGCCTCTGCCTCCCAAGTGCTAGGACTAAAGGTGTGCCCGAATATAGTTTGCTTTTGAATATTGACAGTAAAGCCAAGATAATCAGCACAGTATAGGGGAGAGCGCTGTGCTCCCGTTAGAAGATCTGATCGTAGTCTCAGATCTCATATTGATTAGCGGTGTGACCTCAGGCAAAGCCAGCTTCCGAGGTGAGAAAGTTGGGATAGTAATAGGCAAGTTCTGCCACGCATCCTCAATTCTCTCACACTTTATAATGCCAAATCAAACAGGACCCTGGTTCAGCTTTTCGTTTGAGCTTAAACACAGTTCAGTATCACTAGAACTGCAGAAGGACGGGAAGATAGCTCAGTGCTGCCCAAGCCTGAGGACCTGAGTTAAATTCCCAGTACTCAAGTAAGCCAGGTGTGATGGTGCAGGATTGTAATCCCAGACCTGGAAAGGTCGACACAGCCAGCACCTGGCAGCCACCGTAACGATGCCATAAGCATGGCTATGGGAATCCCAGTTTTGAGTACCTGCTTTCAGTGCTTTTAGCTCTATAACCAGAAGTGGAATCCTTAGACCAGATAGTAATAATGCCATTTCTGGAAATGCCATGTCATGTTCCTTAGCAGCGGCACCTTTTACATACCTGCCAGCAACACACACGTGCCTCCTCAACAACAATCGCTATTTCTGTGTTTTTATGCTTGTCTTTAATAATAGCCCCTAATTGATATGAGCAGATATGTCAGTGTTGTTTTCATTTACCACTTTTATAATGAAGTGATATGGAGCATCTGTTACACACACTGTGTATCTTCTCAGTTGGAGTCATTTGTCTGTTTACATGCTGTGCTGTTGTAGAAGTATAGATTTTTCCATGTACCTGAAGTAAATCTCTTATCAGATGTGATCTGCAAATATTTTCTCTCATCACTGTGGACAATGCACTTTGAGGCACAAAAGTATTAAAATTTGATGAAATCCAACTTCTCTTTTTAGGTATTTGTGGTTTTGAGACAAGTTTCACTGTATAGCCCAGATGGCCTTTCTTCCTTCCAACTCTGCTTTTTTTATGTTGTCTGCATCATGCATCATTCCCATGCCAGGAAACCTGGGGGTAATTTTTTACCTCCAGGAAGACAAATTGATTATTTAAAAACCTCAGCTTATTAACATTTTCTATGTAATAAAATACAATGACTTAGGCTGTCTATCTCAGTGACTTTTGATACATTTGGATTGCTATACATTACCCCCATGGATAAGAGACACATTTTTTATCATTCCTATGTATCCCATCCCAGTCAGTCCGTTCCTACTGCTGGTCACATTCAGTAGCTGTTTTCTTCTTAAATAAAACTTTTAAAAATTGCATTTATTTGTTTGCTTATTTTTATTTATTGTGGGCCGTGCATGGGTTCCGTTTCATGGAGCAGGCCTCTAATCCAAGCAGAAAGTGTCAGTTACTCCAGAACATTCATGCCGCTGTCGCACCAGGGAGCATACCGCTCCCGGCCAGTAGTAGTTGGAGCTCACAGGATTCACAGCTGGGTATGACTGACGGCTGCTTTTTCTCCTCTGATAGTGTACACAGCATCTTCCATTGCTATGAAAGCTAGCCAGCAGGGATGAAACTTCTGGGTCAGTACATGCTTCATTTCTCCATGCTTTATGATTCAAGTATATGGTCTTTCCACAGTAGCATCTTACTGTCAAGTGCTAGAAGATAACCAAAGGCCTGTAATGTTTGGGGGTCTTTGGGATCCTACTGGACAGCAACTCAAGGAAAGGTACTGGGTTTTTATTTACTAGGACATGATGTCTAACTGGGTTATTGTTCCCGTGTTATAGGGTAACTCCATTTAAACGCTTTATAAGTTATGTGCATATATTTTAGAGAGCTTCTACAGTAGTAGGTTTTTTCCACATGAGTTTTCAAAAAGCCTTTATTGTTAGTTATCACTCCCCATATTCCCCTCCTACTCTACCCTCTCACACCCAACACCTAACGTCCACTGTTCTCCCTTCTCACTTTACATCACTCTATTCTATCTTCCTTCCCTTAAAAGATCCCTTCTCCCCCAGGACTCCTCACTAGTTTTCCTAACCTCTATGGATATTTGAAATAAAGCACACATATCTAAAGATTCATAAAACAACATCCACATATGAGAGAAAATACATGATAATTTGTCTTTCTGGGTCTGGGTTACCTCACTGAGAATGATTATTTTCAGTTCCTTCCATTTACCCGTGAGTTTCATAATGTCATTTTTCTTACTAGCTGAATAATATTGCATGGTGTAAATGTATGACATTTCCCATATCCGCTCATCAGTTGATGGACATTCAGGTTGTTTCCATTTCCTGACTGTTGTGAACAGAGCAACCATGAACTTAGATAAGCAGGCAGTAGGATATAGAGCCCTCTGGGGTAGGATATGGAGTCCTTCAGCTATATGCCAAAGAGTGGTGCCCAGATTACTTTTTGGTTGCTGTACCAAACACTGACCAAAAGCATCTTACAGCTCATACAGTCCATCATCAAAGAAAAGACAGGCAGGAACCCAAAGCAGGAACCTGGAGGCAGGAACTGAAGTAAAGAGCGAGGAGGAACGCTGCTTCCTGGCTTGCCCCATGGCCTGTGCTCAGTTTATTTTCTTGTACAACCTAGGACCATCTATGCAGGGATGGTGTCATCCACAGTGGGCTAGATCCTCCCACACCACTCAGTAAAAATCAAGAAAATGCCTCAGAGACATGCCCAAAGGCCAATCCCGTAGAGGAAATTATCTTTTAAATTTTTATTTATTATTTTAATTTTCATGTATATGAGTGTATTGCCTGCATGTATGTAAGTGCACCCATGTCACACAGTGCCCGTGGAGGTCAGAAGGGGGCACTGGATCCTCTGGAACTGGAGTTATGGATGGTTGTTAGCCACCAGGTGGGTGATGGGAACTGAACCCGGGTCCTCTGGGAGAGCAGACAGTGCTCTGACTCCTGAGCCATCTCTCCAGCACCCCATAGAGGAAAGTCTCCAAATGGGGTTCCCCCCTTCCAGGTGTGTCCAGTTGACAGCCAGGGCCAACCGTGACGACTGGAATAGCTGGATCTTGGGGTATTTCTGGCTTTCAAAGGAAGCTCCATGTGTGGCCATACCATTTGCACTCCTCACAGTAAGTGTTCCTCTCCCCAACGTCCATGCCAGCATTTGTCTTTTTCTTTTTTTTGCATTTCCCTCCTGGCTAAGGATGTTGAAAACTTTTTAAAGCATTTCTCACGTATTTATATTGCATCTTTTGAGAACTCTCTGTTTATGCCCCATTTTTAAATTTGGATCGACTGTTTTCTTCATTTTTTTTTATATTCCTGATATTAACACTGTCATATGTATAGCTGGTAAAGATTTTTTCCATTTCTGTAGGGTGCCTCGTCATTTGAATGATGATGTCTTTTGCTGTATAGCCTTTTAATTTCATGTGGTCCCATCTGTGACTTATACTGTAGGTCATAATGCCTACAGTATTGGGGTTGTGTTCAAAAAGTTGTTTCTTGTGCCCAGACATTGCAGTGTGGTCTCTACTTTCTCCTCTGTGAGATTCAGGGTTATAGCTCTTGTTTGAAGTCTAATTTCATACCCTGAATTATTTCACTAATTTCATTCAGCTGTTTGTATGTTTTTGAGGTCTTCCTTCCCTCAGTCTTTTATTCATATTATTTTAGTTCCTTGAACATATTAATAATTGCTATTTTGAAATCATTGTTTTGTGCTTAGCTAGAGGTTGCCTCTCTCAGAAACCACTAAGATGGGAGTGATAGTTTCTGGAGGAGACCTGTTGTCCTACTAGTTCATGTCGTTTGTGTTTTTGCGATGCAGGTATTTTTGTGGTGGTTTCTTGGTGTGGAAGGCTGATCTCATCTTTGTTAAGTGGATGTTTGAATCTTTGTTTGCTGTGACCTCTGCTTGTCATCTGAGTGGTGGTCCAGCTGAGTGGTGCTTGGTGCTTCAATCTTGTGACCATTCTGTGTTGATGTTTGAATTGAGTGTCAAAAATGGTTTCAGTTCAGCTAGTACTAGATGTAACTTCTGAGCCTGTGGTTCTAGGTTAGACTCCATGCAATCCTGGAGTGGCAGTGGACTAGGTAACTGCAGACTGGGCAAGTGCTTGGGCTGTGTGACCAGAGCTAGGCCTGAGAGTGTGGGACAGGAGAGAGGACTGCTGGGATTAAGAAATCCTCAGTCTGTGTCAGGTATGCAGACTGCATAATCCCAGCTAGGCCTGTAAGTGTGGAGCAGTGGCGGGGGGAGGGAGGGCTGTTATCTGGAAAACTCCCTGGACTGAATCTTCATCCAGATCCTTAACAATACTTAACACAGCCTTTTACTTTCAGCTATCTTGGTGGGTCGTAAGTGGTATCTCAAGATTTAATTTACATTTTTTATAACCATGAGGCTGAACACTTTTTTATATGAGTTCAAAGTTTTTGCCCATTTAATTTTTTTGATTTTTCTCTCATTTTGGGGGGGGGTCTTTTTTTTGAGACAGGGTCTCCCTGTTACCCCAGCTGGCCTGGAACTCAATATGTACAGTAGGCTGGCCTTGAACTCACAGATATCTGCCTGCCTCTGCCTCCTGAGTGCTGGGATTAAAGGTGTGCACCACCATGCCCAGCAATTTTCCTAATTTATTTTTACTTCATGTGTATGAAGTCTTTTGCCTACGTGTATGTAAGTGCATCAGTGTGTGATTTTTTTAAGTAACTTCTCATTCATGAAAAATTTTTAGTTACTTTTATTTCTGTATTTATTTATTTTGTGCAAGTATTGTGGGGGTGGGGTCACACTCATGCTACAGTGTGCATGTGGGAGTGAGAGTGAGAAGACAGCTTTCAGGAGCTGGCTCTCCTTCAGCCATGTAGGTCTGGGACCATGTGGGTCTGGGAATCAAACCCAGGTTGTCAGACTTCTCTGCAGGCCACTTTACCCACTGAGTCCTTTTGCTGGCCCACTTTTGCCCATGTGAAAATGGAATTTACATGCTATCATATTACTGAATTTTAAGAGTTCACTATATATTCTGGAATTAAATATGGTCTTTTTAAAATCAGGCATTGAACCCAAGGCCTTGCACATGTTAGGCGAGTGCTCTGCCTCTGAGCCACATCCCCAGCCTCAAGGGCGTGTCTTTTATCACGGAAGTTCTTCCGCTCTCCCCTTCCTTTCTTCCCTCCTTCCTCTTGCCTTTCTTTCCTTTGTTCTTTCCTTTCTTTGTCCAGGGACGAAGCGCAGGGCCTCATGCACGCTCGTCTCATGTTCTGTGTGCCATTACTGTGCTACATTCGTAGTCTCGAGGTTTTCTCAGTGTTTTGTTTTTTTTTTAAAGATTCTTTCCATTTTACTAAACTAAAAAATAAAAATCCACAGAAATTAGGGGAAAGATGGGAGAAACAGGGAAATGGAAGGCAAATAACCCTAAGTCAGAGGAGGAAAGAGGTTCCCAAGGACCAGCCATCTCTTCATTTGATGACAATTTTCTGGCATAAAGCCAGTTTTTAAATACTATTTTTTGAGATTTTCATACACTAGTACCTTGTATTTACATCATTCTATCCCTCCTTCACCCTCCAGTTCTTCCCGTGCCCTGTACTCCCTCTCAAATTCATAACATCTTCTATGATTTTATATATATAAACACACATCTCATATATATATATATATATAATATATATAAATTACACACACAACCTGAGTCCATTTAGTATTGCTTGGGTCTGTTAGGGCAACCACTTGGGATTAGATAACCTATCAGGGCACACATCCCTAGATAAAAGTGATTCTCCCTCCCTCCTATAGCTCCTCATCTAGGGGTGGGGGCCTTGTGAAATTTCCTCCATCCACACTGGCTGTCAGGTGGTGTGGTCATTATGCAGGTCTTGTTTAGGCCACCTTATTCTTGAGATTTCATGGGTACAGATTCCCTGTTGTATCTAGAAGACACTGTCTTAAAGCATGCATCCTGATCCTGTGCTCTTACAAGCGTTCTACCCCCTCTTCTGTGATGTTCCCTGCATTCTCCCCCCTCTTCTGTGATGTTCCCTGCACCTTAAGTAAAAGGGTTGCATTGTCTATGTACCATTGGGACTAGGCTCCCCACAGCCATTGATTTCCTTCATTTTTATAAACTGTGGATTGGAGCTAGGCACCCTACAGTTACTTATTCTCTGCATTTTGACCAGTTGTGAATCTCTGCAGTAGTCTCATTCTGCTCCAGAAAGAAACTCCTTTGATGAGGGATGACTGTTACATTTATCTGTGGGTATAAGGATAAGTATTTATAATATAGTTAGAAGCTATACTGATCTAGGAAATGATAGTAGGAAGACTTTCCTGTAGGGCCCATGACCTCTCCAGCCATAGGTAGTTGAGTAAATTTACAGTCCAGGCATGATTTATGTTGGGACTATCTTACTGGGTGGGTCACTGTGGTGGTTTGTAGGCTTTATAGCTGGGTAAGACTACTGATTATTTTTCTCCCTTGGCAGATTGGATAGTACCTTCTGATACTATTGGAGAGCTAACCCTCAGGGAAGAGGCTTCCAAGTCAGTTCCAACTTGATTCTTCTAAGTCTTGTATCTGAAATGTGTGGTGTCTTCAGTAATAGTCTTACCTTCAAATTCTGGGAGGTGACCAAGGGCACTGGCAATAGCTTATATTGTTTTGAAGGCATCTTTGGCCCTCTGGTCAAGAGTGAGGTTTCCCATGCCTCCCTCTGTGGTTTTTGTTATAGTCTATGTATCCTGGTGGGTGTTTGGGGGGGGACCAAACCCAAATACAGTAGGTGGGAAGAGATAATAAAAACCAGGGAAGAAATTAATGAAATAATC
Source organism: Eospalax fontanierii (assembly GCA_035773235.1). Taxonomy (NCBI): domain Eukaryota; kingdom Metazoa; phylum Chordata; class Mammalia; order Rodentia; family Spalacidae; genus Eospalax; species Eospalax fontanierii. Next base: position 11,327,722 of record CM069542.1, on the reverse strand, counting down.
AACAGCAAAAACAACATCAAGAATCAATTAATCTATGAGATGGTTCTTTGAAGAGATAAATAAGACTGACAGACCCTTAGCTGAATTAACCAAAGGAAAGAAGTAGGAGACCAAACTGATAAAATCATAGATGAAGAGGAAACATAACAAATACCAAAGCAATTCAGAACATTATAAGAGACTAGTTTAAAAACGTCTACGGAGATGGGCCTGCCTTTATCAACCACTTCCTGATTGTCTTTAAGACCCATTTCATAATCTGGAACTCATGCCTAACACCATTATTAGGGCCAAGAACCTGTTACTAGATAGGTCATAGGCTCTAGAGGATATCCTACTAGTAATAGTCTGCTAAATGTATATAGAATTAAACCAAATCCTAATGACTTACTGCTATACCCACAGATTAGTGTGTCTCTCAACCCTCATCAGAGAATCTTCCTTTTCTTGTAGATGGCAATTAACAGAGACTAAAACTGGTCAATGTGCAGAGAATAAGAGACTGGGAGCTGACTAGGTATTGCATTTTGCTTGGGGCGTCTGTTGGCTAGTTTAATGTGGGTGGAAGGCAAGGCATCTCTGCTGAGCAGTGAGTTAGTGTCAGCTTTCTGGATTTCATCCATTTTCTACCCTTTTCTGCAATAACAGTAGAAACTCTTGTTGCAAAGGAAAATTTGAACATAAATATAAGTAAGAAACAAACTGAATGTACCATACTCTGTAGGAGAAGAAGGTGCGCTCTCTGTGACCTCTGGGGCTCATGCAGTGCTAAGGGGCCATAATAGCAGTAGCCTTGCCAAAGTACTCAGACACCTGTGTCACCGAATTCTTGGGATTTTGAATAGTGGGACAGGAGGTAGAGACAAGAGAAAACGACTGACATTTAGACACAGTGGCTTCTTTTCTTTGAGAAAAATTATCTGACTGAACTCGGGCTTGTGCGATATTTCTGGAATCTTACCTCCCTGCAAGTTGCTCTCCCTTCTAAAATTTATCAACAGGGCTTGAGGGAGCCACAGCCAAGTGCACCGGGTGACCTTTGTTTGGGGTCAGGGCTGTATTCACACGCACTCAGGAGCTCTTCTACTCGGTCTGCTGGCCCAGCAGCCGTGGTCACCCCACCCACCTCTCCCGAGCTATGGTGAGGCTCTGCTGCTTCTTCTACTTTTGCCCTCTGCGGGCGTCTGCCTGCTCCAGAGTCCTAGGGCTACCGGACCAGTGGTTGGTGGGGAACACCACCTTCTACTCAGTGTGGTCCAGACGAATGCACACTCACAGCTGGAGTAAGGGCGGACCTGGACCTGGCACAAGGACACTGGGTTGCAACCTGCAGCACATTGGGTACCTTGAGAACATTCACAATTTGAACATGGAATTCAATCCTTCAGACCATCTCAGGCCAGCATAATATTCCTCAGCAAATCTCTGATGTGAGAGAAAACTGAAGTCTCTTCACTAACCATTATCCTCTAGGCCAAACAGTGGGGAACTACAGCCCTTACTCCACCATCGTCCTAGATGACAGCACAGCCAGTCAGCTGAACTTCATTCAGTACATCATGAAATGTGCAGCTCTTGTAATATATTATCACATCAAAAACAGGTTACCAACCCCCAAGGAGGATGAGGGCCTATTGCAGGGTACAGGAGAGAAAGGACTTGGCAAGTAAGAAAAAAATGGCTAGAGAGCCAAGATGGCAGCCGTGGCACCTCTTGGCAAAACCTGACTCCAGTAAGATACCACATTACTCAATCCTCCCCGACCCGACAAAGAGGAAGCTGTAAAAAGCGCAGATACCAAAAAAGCCAACCAGAACCTTGACCATCAAAACCCAGAAAGAATAAACAAAACAAAAAAACAAACAATAAAACACACAAAACATCTGTTTCTTTGAGTAAAAACTGAAAGTGGTTTTCTGCTATACCGATGTCCCTCTAGTGAGACATTCAAGCCTGCAAGTAACTGTTGCCTCTTTTTGCTGCGCAGAAGCCAAAATGCTCTTTCTTAAACACAAGTGTATAGAAGACTGAATGACAGACACAGGAAAATACTAGGAACCAGCATAATTGAAATCACGACCCCTCTCATGAGCTTGGAGCTGTGATCACTTCCTGTGAATCTGGAGCTGTGGTCTCCTCCGCGAACCTGGAGCTGTGGTCTTCTCTGTGAATCTGGAGCTGTGGTCTCCTCCTGTGAACCTGGAGCTGTGATCTCCTCCTGTGAACCTGGAGCTGTGGTCTCTTCCTGTGAACCTGGAGCTGTGTTCTCCTCCGCGAACCTGGAGCTGTGGTCTCCTCCGCGAACCTGGAGCTGTGGTCTCCTCCGCGAACCTGGAGCTGTGGTCTCCTCCGCGAACCTGGAGCTGTGGTCTCCTCCGTGAACCTGGAGCTGTGGTCTCCTCCTGTGAACCTGGAGCTGTGGTCGCCTCCGCGAACCTGGAGCTGTGGTCTCCTCCGCGAACCTGGAGCTGTGGTCTCCTCCTGTGAACCTGGAGCTGTGGTCTCCTCCGCGAACCTGGAGCTGTGGTCTCCTCCGCGAACCTGGAGCTGTGGTCTCCTCCGCGAACCTGGAGCTGTGGTCTCCTCCGTGAATCTGGAGCTGTGGTCTCCTCCGTGAATCTGGAGCTGTGGTCTCCTCCGTGAATCTGGAGCTGTGGTCTCCTCCGTGAATCTGGAGCTGTGGTCTCCTCCTGTGAACCTGGAGCTGTGGTCTCCTCCTGTGAATCTGGAGCTGTGGTCTCCTCCATGAACCTGGAGCTGTGGTCTCCTCCTGTAACCTAAGGGCTGTGGTAGTCTCCCATGGACCTGCAGCTCTGGTCCCCTCCTTTAAGCCTGGGACTGTAGCTACCTCCCACGAACCTGGAGCTGTGGTCTCCAACCATGAGTCAGGGGTCCACATTCCTCTGGTGGAGGAGAGTGGAGAACTTCCCGATGTTGGTAGCTTTTTCTGAGTGGCTTTGTTCCCTGCAATACTATCCTCCCAGGTTGTGCATGGCTGTGGCTTTGTATCTGTCTTGGGCTCCTGCTGTGGGCAGGGGAGGCCTCTGTCATTTGAAGATTCTGGTTTTTGGAGGACCAATTCTCTGGAATGGATCTCCCACCTCCCCTGAGGCAGCTATGATCTTCATGTCACACAGGGTCCTAAGTGTCCAGGCCTTGATGTTGGACTACTCCCATTCCTAGGCATCAAGAGGTTTGCTGTCATTTTTCTATTACTTTTCTATAGCCCCAGTGTTCCTTCACCCATGCATTACAGAAAATGTAAAACACCTATTGAACTTCTAGAGATAAAAATCACAATCTGGGAAGTTAAAAAATTACTGTAATATCTAAAATGATATAATTCTCAAACTAAAAATATGCAATTCTTTTTTAGAATGTAAATTCATAATTCTGTATGTCTACTATAATTTTTAAAAAATATTTTACTTCTTACTTTTTATGTGTATGAGTGTATTGCCTGCATGTATGTAAGTGCACCCGTGTCATTCAATACCCCTGGAGGTCAGAAAAGGGCATCAGATTCCCCTGGAACTGGAGTTATGGATGGTTGTTAGCCACCATGTGGGTGCTGAGAATTGAACCTGTGTCCTCTGCCAGAACAGCCAGTGCTGTTAACCACTGAGCCATCTCTCCAGCCCTGTGTACTATAATTTTTTAGTATGAATGGCAAAACTGTACTGCCATGCTTAACAATACTGTGAAATTTATCATTGTTGCTGTAATGTGAATTTGACATTCACTCTCTTTCCAAATTCTCCAACATATACAAATTTTTTCGATGTGATCAGGTTACTTTTTTAAGGCAATTCTAATAAAAATAAAATTTAAAAACGGAAAACAATGTAAAAAAATCAACAGTGTCCTACAGTCCTTAATAATGGAAACACTTATCCTGAACTCTGTTGTACAGTTCATCTTCCAATTCTACCCATCCTTTATCATTAATCAGATGGTTCAGGGTTCTTTTGCTCTACCTGGATGGCAATTGTGGTTAGGTAAAAGGGAGCTCTTCAGGTGCTGGTTAGCCCCTGGCACCTTTAGTTTTTCCTCAGTGTTTGGCAGCAGCAAGCAGTGGCAAGAGTCATAAGCCATGGAATCATCCTCTTGTATTATAGCCTTCAGGTGTCAGGACCCTTAGCCCTACGAGCATTACAGTCCCCCTGCAGGGGGGTCTTCTTCAAGAACAGCCAGTGCTCTTAATCGCTTAGCCATCTCTCCAGCCCCAACACACGGGAGAATCTTAAATCGAAGAATGAATGTAAACATATACATATATGTAATGAAAGTGTACAGACTCACACGGAAAGACAAACACAAAATGCTAATAGCTGGAGCAGAACAGTGAGAAAGCATCATTTGGGCTTCAGTGTTACTGCTTAGGTTGGACAATAAAGACATATACAAGCCCATCCCATGTTACTGTTTATGTTCTTTGAATTACTTGAGGAAATCTTAAGTCACGATACAAATTCAGTGTGATCAGTGCTATGTTAGAAGAAGATGCTAAGCTAGCGTTTGACAGTAGTAGCTGAGCTAGCCTGGGAAGCCTTCCAAGAGCACTGGTACTCACAGAGGTTCCTGGTGGATAGTAACTAGGAGAGGAAAAGGACTGTGCCTGATCCAAACCTCAAACCACAATGACTACCTGGTGCTAAAGGGCAAGGATGCAATTGGCCCAAAGGCCTATGATTGATTCAAATACCCCTTCTCCAGCAGACTATGCAGGTTCACTAGTGAGTGGGCTATGAGGGTTTCCTGTGCTGCTGTTTCTAGTGGTACAGCATTAGACTAATAAAGGCTTCTCTAGGATGAGCCTTTATTTTTCTTATTTATTTTCAGTAGTATGGACTGAGCTGTAACACAGAAAAGAAACAACAGAGAGCACCAGCCCAGGGTTGTGTAATGGTGGGCACCTTTAATCTCAGCACTCAGGAGGCAGAGGCGGGTGGATCTTTGTGAGTTCGAGGTCAGTTTGATCTACATAGTGAAAACCTGCCGAAAGAGAGAAAAAAAAAGAAAGGAAGGGAGGGAGGGAGGGAGGGAAGGAAGGAAGAAGAGGGACTGTGATAAGAAAGGATGCAGGGAGAGGGAGAGAAAGAGAGAGAGAGAGAGAGAAAGGAAAACAGTTGATTTTTAAGGTGTAGGTGGGGCATAGTGGGAGGGAGGGAGGGAGGGAAGGAAGGAAGAAGAGGGACGGTGAAAAGAAAGGATGCAGGGAGAGGGAGAGAAAGAGAGAGAGAGAGAGAGAAAGGAAAACAGTTGATTTTTAAGGTGTAGGTGGGGCATAGTGGTAGGGAGGGAGGGAGGGAAGGAAGGAAGAAGAGGGACTGTGATAAGAAAGGATGCAGGGAGAGGGAGAGAAAGAGAGAGAGAGAGAGAGAGAAAGGAAAACAGTTGATTTTTAAGGTGTAGGTGGGGCATAGTGGGAGGGAGGGAGGGAGGGAAGGAAGGAAGAAGAGGAACTGTGATAAGAAAGGATGCAGGGAGAGAGAGAGATGGGGGGGAGAGGGAGAGAGAGAGAGAGAGAGAGAAAAAGGAAAACAGTTGATTTTTAAGAGGACAAAGGGCTTTAAGGTGTAGGTGGGGCATAGTGGTACATGCCTTTAGTCCCAGAAAAGTTCCAAAGCTTCCAGGTTTTCAGGGCCAAGAGTCTCAGAGCCCAGGCGCTGAGAGCTATAACACTGGCCACTGCAAAGGGCTTAAGGGTCCTGATACCCAAGGTGGATATGTGAAGATCTGAGCATTTCCACTGCTGCATAGTGTCTCCCAGCTTGTCTGTTGTCTCACCAGTGGCCATTGGTGACAGACTGAAGACTTTGCAATTACAAATTGCTGCAAATGCTATTTGTGTTTGTCTTCTTATGCTTGTGATAGTTCCTCTAGGAATACAACCAGCAGTGGGTCTGCAGAGTCCTCAGGCCTGCACCTTTAACTGCAGTAACGCTAGAGCTTTTATTGTGTATCTCTCCAATTTTGTCAGTGAACATCTTCGGTTTGGGGTGAGAGGGTTGGGGTGGAGCTTGGCAGTCATATTTACCAAGGCATCTTCTAGCATAGTGGGCAGGGGACTCTAACAAGGTCTGGATGCAGTAATTTAGAAGAGGATGTTCAGGAAAGTGGTGAAAAGGAATGACTAGGGAGCAAAGGCCATTCTCCTGGATGTTTCTCCCCAAAGGACAAAAGCACTATGCAAAAGTGTAGAAAAATGCCCCACGCCCACCCCCGTACCCACCTCCACCCCTCTGTGGTGCTGAGAACCGAGCCAGGATATGCCACGTGCTAAGGTACACACTTTTCTCCTGGAGGGCCCGGCCTCCCGGAGCCGCAGTGACGACACGGGAGGGAGGCGGTGACGCGCGCGGAACCAACGGGCACGCGCAGGCCGCGGGCGGAGGGTCCGTGCTCCGGAGTCCTGGCGGAGGAGACGTTGCACGGGTGTGAGCCGCGGCCCCCGGCGGCGGGCAGCATGGGCGCCGGCCGGGCGCTGGCCGTGCTGCTGCTGGCGGGGTCGGTGCTGAGCGCCGCGCTGCTGGCCCCCGGCCGCTCGGCGGAGCCAGGTGAGCGCGTCCCCGCGCCGTGCGCTGCGTGGGCCCCGGGCTCTGTGGGCGGGCGGGGCGCGGCGTGCACGGCGCCGGCGGCCGCGGCTCGGCCTGTGGCGTCCGTCGCGCACACCGGCGGAGCGGAGGCACCGACCGGCAGAGCCCGGGAACGGCCCTACGTGCGCGGACCGCTGCCCTGTGCAACCTTCCCGGGGCCTCCCACGCCGGCCCGGGCCCGCAGGGGTACCGCCGAGTGCCCTAGTCCGCGAGGCGTGGAACTCCCGCGTCGCGGTGGAGGGTGGGGACGGCAGGGACGGACCCGAGCTGCGGCCCGGGAGCCCGGGAGAGGTGGTGGTTGAGGGCGCAGACTCAGGGCCTAAGGTTGGTGCCTGGGTTGTGCGGGCGCGAGGCGCTCAGTCCACCAGTGAGGCCCTAACTTAGCCTCCGAAATCACCCGGGGAAATGGTGAAAAAACAGGAATTCTGGAACCTCCCTTGATCCCGGTTCGAAGGGCCCTGGGCTCCCGGAGTTGTACTTTCACAAGTCCCTTCCAGGAGGATGGTTTGGGGCCAGGTCTGAGGAATCAGGCGAGTACGTTTGCAAACTGCTCATTGTTTGGGGTAGGACTTGGCTTGTCTGGCAGAGTAAATCTCCTTTTTCTTTACCACACGGGATTTTGGTGTTTCAAGTACACACACGCACAAACACTTCTAGACTGGGAATATCCATTCGAATAATGCAAAAAAAAAAAAAAAAAAAGACGTTTGTTGTTGGGGAAAGTATTTTTTAAATTATGCTAATTGTGCAGATTCTGATTTAACTGGTTTGGTGTCTGGTAAGGATATTGGTACTTTCTGTTGTGTATTTAAAGCTTCCTAAGCAGTTCTGATATTCACCTAGGCCTGAGCCTCACTTCTTACTTCCAAAGACATAGTAATGAAAACAGGAGCTTTGCACGTCTAAAATTCACATGGAAAATCAAGGCGTAAAAAAGGAACCTTACCTGACACTCCACCGAAGACCTTGAAGTGAGGGTACAAACAGTAGTCATTCCGGTGATGACGAGATGATGAGTAGACAGAAGAGGAAAAGGTGCACAGGAGTCAACTGAATCTGAAAAGGAAGGCCATCAACAATGACCATGAGAAATGAAAATTAAGTAAAAAAAAAGGATTTAATATCATGGCTCTGTAAAGAAGTTACACAAATGCCTGAGAATACCTGAGGGATTTATTAAAGGGGTTAAATAAATATTCCAAGAACTCACAGGAAAATACATTAAACATTTGGAGACTTTGTTCAAAATGCTGTTTTCTATTTATCAGGCTGAAAAGTGAGGAGAAAAATTAGCTAATCCTGAGATAGCTTCCAGAGAGCAGATACCCTTCCTCTCAGGAGCATGGTAACTTAGAGGTTAGCTGCTCTGGCTTACTGGCCTCAACTCAAACCCACCTGCCAGCAGGCTGTCGTCTTAAGCAAGTTGGTTGATTCTCCAACTTATATACCCTTAGCTGCCCCTCCCCACCACACCATGTGCAATTAGGGCCGAATGGTTGGTTGAAAGGTGTGACTGCACTCTCAGATGAGGGTCCAGTGATTCTCCCTGCCCCTCCCTTCCTTGCTAGGGTATGAACAGTTAACAAGCTCAGCTGTGATGATCTTAGGCAAGCAGAAGCTTGCGAAGGTAGCCTTCTGTTGGAGGATAGTCCTATGCAACAAGAGGCAAGTAATATAACACTGAGCTGCTCGCCAGCCCCTCAGTGAGTGTCATCTTTGTGTACTCTAATGTCCTCTAGTAAACTGTGTCCCTCTTGACTGAATGCCAGCACAGGGGACTTTCTGCCCTTCAGACTTCTCATTCATTTCTTTCCCCTTTCAAATCTGCCAAAAACTAGAAGGAGGCTGAGTCCTCCATTAGAATGATGGGAAGCAAGAAGTCTCAAACTTGAAAGAGGCATAGTGGTCCAGGACTCTTGGAAGGGCTTCAATCTGCATCTTTTTTTTACTCCTCCAGTCAGTGTAAGGAAGACTTTATTACAGTATTAGGATCCTGAGACTATAGGTTTGGCAGGCAGCCCTTGACTTACCTTGGTTTTCTAGGGATGGAGGTTGCTGGTGTGGCTACATATCTTCTTGCAGGAGTTCACATCTGGTGGGTACAGGTGGACCTAGCACTTGGGGCAGATCATCTTGTCACAGTTGTGCATCTGGACTAGCCAGTGCAGGGAATGCTTATTGGTGCCTCCACATAGATGCAGCTCCAGGTGTAGCACAGACTATTTCTAGATGTAGTCTAAGAGAGTATGGCTGTACTCCAACTATTGTTGGCAAATATCAGACTCTGGTGTTTGGGCCAGATGCCTTCTGTGTTTTTGACCCCAGCCCTGATAATTTCGCTTTGTCTTTGGGTTCAACTTCAAGCATGATGGCCTTTCCTGGTAGGGTTTCCACAAAGTTATACTTCTTGGTGTCTCCTACTTGGCTACCTCATTGAAGAGGAAGCTGAAGTTTGCATTTCTAACAAGCTTCAGGGGCTGATCTCAACTATAATATGGTAGAGGAAAGTCTCCATGTGGGATTCATAGGACTTTGGTCCAGATTAGTGATTTCATTGAATAACTGTGGCTGTGGGCATGGGCGTGTTTTGTTCTTCTGTAAAATGGAGAAAATTCCTGGTTCATGGGGTTGTCCTTAATAATGGTATGGTGGTTTGATCTAGAATATCCCAATAGGCTCAGGCATTTGAATATTTGGCCCCAGTTTATAGCACTGTTTATGGAGGTTTATTTAGGAGGTGGGGTCTCACTGGAGGAAGCATGTCAGTGGGACTTGGAGAGTTCATAGCCTAATCCCACTTCTTTCTCTGCTTCCTGTGCCTGCTTAAAGATGTGAGGGCTCAGCTTTCTTCTCCGGCCTCCTGCCATGCCTCCCCAGCATGATGAAATCATTCCTTTGGAAGCATAAGCCAAACAAACTCTTCCTTCCGTAAGTGGCCTTGATCATGGTGTTTGATCACAGCAACAAAAAAGTAATTAATCCATACAGAGACTGCTAAATTTATTGTTGATGAATGTTAATTCCTTACATAGTTCCTTACTGTGTGTGAATGGTGTTAACAGAAATCCTCATTTGTAGTGGAGCCATCTGAACAAAAGGGACCCTATGTGTCCTTGCACACTATTTACACACAGGGGCATTGTATCGAAGACCCCACAAGTCCCAGAGTATGAGTATTTGTGGCTCTAGCATTCTTTTTTGCCTGGCTGTTTCATTTTTGTAATGTTTCTAATTCTTGTCAGATTTACACAAAAAGAAGCCGGTGGCGCTAAAGATGGACCAGGCTTTGCTGCTCATCCACAGTGAACTCCTGGGAACAAACCTTACTGTCTACTGGAAATCTGAATACTGTTACCAAGTACGTCTTCTATGCACACTCAGTTTGGCGTGCTCTGGGACTTGTTTGATGTACTCTGTGATAGTCTCAGATCTGAAGCCCTTTTCGCGTTAACGTCAGGTTAACAGGTGAGCAGACATCAGGTGGAGTGTAGTCACGGTAGAAGTCCGCAGTGCCAGTGTCCCCTCATTCTTTCCCTTTCGTATCTTTTTAAAAACCAGTTCTTGACAACAAGAAGAACTGATAGGTCGTGTTATATTTTCCTCTCCTGTTTAACGAATTACCCGCCTGCTGGACCAGGAAAGGAAGGAAGGGGACACCTGGCCCATCCCTAAGGACAAGCAGCGAGAACAGTCAGAAAGGCAGGTTGAGGGGAAAGGCCTTTGTTTAAGAATCCAACTCGTCTGTAAAACACTTTCTCCTTCATCTTCCTTCCTCCCTCTCTCCTTGTTCTCCTCTCCCTTGTCTCCATCCCTGTTCTCGAATATAGTGCTTTTTAACTTCAAGGCCATTCTACTATGTAAAATAGTAGATTGGTAAATACTCTATTACCACTGAGATTGTCATTGTTCCATCTTCAGAGGAGGAATTTTAATGTGTGCTGAAGCACCTCTATTGCATATAAGTATACATCAAGCCAGACTTGGTGGCATGCATCTGTAATCCCAGCACTTGGAAGCTGAGGCAGGAGGCTCACAATTTAGAAGACAGCCTAGGCTACACAGGAAGACCAGATCTCATACAAATTAAATAGGAAGCATAGACAACTTCAAAGACATATGTATATATTTCACAGTAACATCGATCATGTGTTAGGTCACATGAGAATAGATACAAAGAACAGAGACTGTACATCAAACAATCTTATTGCTCTGCAAAACTGAAAAAAGCATAAGAAAAGCTATAACACAGTCTGAGTATTTCATAGAAAAATCTCTAGGCCAGACCAATGCAATTATTATAAAAAACATTTTTTTAAAGACAATATCTTACTATGTAATCCTGGCTGGCCTGGAACTGACTATGTAGACCAGGCTGGTCTTTACTGCAGAGATCCACCTGCCTTTGCCTCCAAAGTGCTTGGATTAAAGGTGTGCCACCATGCCTGGCAAGTGTAAACATATTTATGTAAATGTTTATGATAGTAAGAGTAGTAATAGAAGTTGCAGATTGAGGTCTTGTTTGCGTCTCACGTACACCTCATTTGATCTCCCAACAGTCCAGTATAGAGGATTTTGTAAGTGCTGATACTGAGGTCAGGCAATGCACTGACTTTCTGAGTCACCCAGGTGTTGTGTACAAATGTAAATCTGTCCCCTTTAGCTTCAGAAGCTGTACTTCCCAGAATTAGCAATCAGATAAATAGGGGAAATACAAAACTGTTGACTAGGGACCTCAAAGTTTGGACAAGCAATATAAAGTGAATTAGAAAGAAGAAGATTGAAATGAGTCAAGATAAGATTTTTCAACTTAAATATCACACAATTGGCAAGTTATCATTACTCTTGCTACTGTCCACTCCATGATCCTTTTCATGTACTGAGTAAACTTTTTTCCCCTGTTAAATACACAGTTGATGAATTTTCAAACAAATATTTTATTATTTTTATTTTATATGTACAAATGTATTGCCTGCATCTATGTAAGTGCACACACCAGTGACGTGCATTACCTGCAGAGGTCAGAAGAAGACATCAGATCCCCTGGAACTGGAGTTACAGATGGTTGTTAGCCACCATGTGGGTGCTGGGAATCAAACCCAAGTCCTCTGCAAAGGCAGTCAGGGCTCTTAACCACTGAGCCATTTCTCCAGTCCCCACAGTTGGTGAATTTAAGATAACAATACATATTAACACAATTAGAGATTAAAATAAATATGTCAACTGAAATTAAAACAAATTATGGTTTAGGATCTGGGAGATGGCTCAGTGGATAAGATGCTTGCTATGCAAGTGTAGGGAGTTAAGTTTAGATCTCCAGAACACATATAAAACTGGACATGTGGTATGCTTCTCTAATCCCTGCACTCCTACAGTGAGATGAGTGGTGGAAACAGGATAATCCCCGGAAGTTCACAATCTAGCTAACCTGATAGACACAGTGGTGAGAAAAAGACTTGTCTCAAACAAGATGGAAGGCAAGGACTGGCAGCCTCATACCATAGCGTGTATGTCCCGCCCCGACCCCTTACACATACACACACACACACACACACACACACACACACACAGAATGAATTATGGGCCAGTGAACAGTTATGATACATTTGAGTTTCGCAATTACTAGGCATGGTCCTGGGCACTCAGGAGGACTGAGGCAGGAAAATTTTGAGTTTGAGGCGTTTTCTAGTGAAATTATACCTATCCAGAACTATGTAATGAGACCCTGTCTCAAATAACAACCAAGAATAACAGCATAAAACCCATGAAAATTGATTTCTAGGCTCAGTTGTAGAGCAAGTGCTATGTGAAGCCTCAGCACCCACCTCAAATTTTTCAGTTTTCATCAGAAATATAATATGAAATTGACTCAAGACATATACACTAACTGAATAAGAAATCAGGAAAGTTAGAAGAAAATTTTCTACCTAATATTTTCCACATTAAAAAATAATCCTATATATTCATTGCCCTCTGTTGCATGAAGAAGCTTTGTTGAGGGACATCTGGGTGCACAAACTTTACTGGATAGGCCTTAACATACATGGCAAAGTGCATAAATGTGGGTGGGCTATGGGGTGGGTGCAGATAGTGAAGGGGGGCTAAATATGATTAAAGTATATGAAACCCACAGAAATTCAAATATATATATATATATTTTTAAATGCTATACAAATTGACCATAAATATAGCCCCCCAACAGAAGCTTGCTGTCTGATTTGTTCTTTGATATGGATAGGGTCTTAATTTTAAAATCTGTCAAAGATGTGAAAAGAAATGCAGGCCGGTCTTCCCAGTTAGTATGATTGCAGAAATCTTAAATAGAATTCTATCAGATTATTTTGGGGTGAGGAGGGGACTGGAAGGAGGCGAGCAGTGGGTGGGGCAGTACAAGCAGGGTGCAGTGATGGGCATGCAGGAGAATGTTGCAGTTAAGCCATTATTTTGTATGTTAGCTAAGTTTTTTGAAACTATACCACATAGAACAAGTTAGTATATTGAAAAAATGTATTTGTTGCAACTTAAATTTTTCTCTTGATAAGTCTACAGACATCATATAAAATGGAGAAAATGCTAACATTCTGTGGGAAATATGTAGTTTAAATGGGAAGATAGCATACTCTGATAGGAAGAATAATAGGAAAAAAGGTAGTACTTTCCATTTAATTCCCACATTTAATACGTTTGCTGGAGCGCTTTGAAGAATTTGCACTAGTAACTCCAAAATTCAAATGAAAAAGTAAATAAACAAGAGAATGAAAAGGTAGCCCAGAGGCTGGAGAGATGCCTTAGTGCTTAAGAGCACATATTGCCCTTGCAGAAGACCTGAGTTCAGTTCCCAGCACCCACCTTTAGTGGCTCACAGCTGCCTGGAAACTCTGGCTCCAGGGATCTGATGTCCTCTTTTGGCCTCCACACTCAGTGTGCACATACCCACACACAGACACATAATTAAAAATAAGAGTAAATCTTAAAAAAAGATGGCCCCAAAGGAAAATGGGTGGTATGGGAACTCACTGCATTAGGTAAGATGTGTGACACACCCACAGTCGTGTGCGCAGCCAAATGAGAGAATTGGAGACCATCAGGCTAATGAAAGTATAAGTAACCGAGTTTATGTAAGAACTTAAAATATTATGACTATCATAGTCATAGGGAAATTATTTAAATACTGTAAAACACTTATTAATTCTAGAGAACTTAAAATAAAACCCACAAACTTAAATAAAAACTGTGTATTTAAAAACTTACTGGTGTGTGTGTGTGTGTATGTGTGTATGTGTGTGTCTTGTGTGTGTGTATGTGTGAATGCAGGAGTCAGTTTTGGCCTTCCACTTTGTTAACCTATGTCAGGAAAACTGCCCGATGAGCTTCCTCTTGTGGAGTCTCGCTGCAGGAGTGCTGGGTTACAGGTGCATGCCACTGTATGGGCTCTTTTTTTTTTTTCTTTTTTTTTTTTTTTGGCTTTTTGAGACAGGGTCTCCCTGTAGCACCAGCTGGCCTGGAACTCACAGAGATCCACCTGCCTCTGTCTCCTGAGTACTGGGATTAAAGGCATTCACCACCATGCCTGGCATGTAGAGATCTTTTAAAATAATATGTTTATGCAACAAAAAGTGACAAGATACAGAAGAAAAACTTTGAAAACATCTTATGCAGACTTCAGTTAGAATCACAGTTATTGTACTTGTTGACATATAATGCATCTATTAAATATTATAAACATGTAATGAAGATAGAATCATGTAAATTTGTTAAATAATATTCAGTAAAACAGTGCAAGATTTAATGTAGGCTGTTTATTAATTTGTGAAAGTTTACTTATGAATAAAGATTGTTCAGTTCCATAGTGACAATCATTATTTCAATATAAAACAGATAAATTCTATCCTTAGTACATTTAAAAGTTTTATAACATGTGAAAGAAAAGTTGTGTTGGGATCTTTTGTTGGATATTATATCCTTCAACAGCTGACTTTCAGAAACCCCTAACAGGATTGAAGATGTGGCTTAGTGGAAAAGTACTTGCCAACAAACTCAAGGCTCTGGGTTTGAACCCAGCACTGAAAAATAACAACTCCTCTGAAAATAAAAATACTCTAATGGTATACCTGCTGTGCTTTTATCTTGACAGTGTTTGTTTCAGTCTCTGGCAAATATTTCTCACAGTGGAACATCTAGGAAGCCAAGCATTGCAGCTGTCTCAGTCAGCACCCAGCATGGGTCCATTCTTCAAGTTAACTATACCTTGGAAGACAAAGCCGCTTGTAGGTCTGTGCCTCCTTTGATGTGATCCTAACTAAAGTTTGTATTTCTTTATACATGGTTTTGTTTTTCCTCTCTTAAGCCCTGATCTATGTAGAAAAATGTATCATTCTACACTGATAATATTAGCAAAATCTAGCTCTTTATTTCTTAATGTAACCGTTTGTCTTAATTTTATCCAATCTTTACAGTCTGGAATACAAATTTGGAGAGTTTGGAAACTATTCTCTTCTGGTACATCATACCTCCAATGGAACCAGTGAAATTGCCTGTGACCTAGTTGTTAATGAGAATCCAGTTGACAGTAACCTTCGTATGTACATGTTCTTTGTTATTTCTTAAACTTGTATTTTCAAATGTTACAGTCTTTGAGTATTGTTATGTCACACAGTCCATGGCATGTTTAGTAATTTAAAATGTGGATTAAATGTTATCTCTACCATTTATTTATGCTATAATTGTATTTGTGTATGTGTCTGTGTGTGTGTGTGCACGCGTGTGCCTGCATGCACGTGTGTGCGGACATGTATGTGTGTATACTGGGGATTAAACTCAGGGCCTCACACATGCTAAACATGTGCTCTACTACTGACCCATACCTCTAGTCCCAGTTTAATGTTTTTATTGTGCCATGGTTATGTATTAAGAAAATTATGTGATATATTCAAAAGTTACATGTTGCATCAACATATTTTGATATTGCTAGGTTTAATTACAAAGTATAATTTTAAAATATTTTACTTATTATTTTAATTTTATGTGTATGAGTGTATTGCCTTACATGTATGTAAGTGCACACATGTCATGCGATCCCCCTGGAGGTCAGAAGAGGACTTTGGATTCCCCTGGAACTGGAGTTATGGATGGTTGTTGGCCATCATGTGGGTGCTGGGAATCAAACCCGGGTCCTCTGCAAGAACTGGCAGTGCTCTTAACTGCTGAGCCGTCTCTCCAGTCCATAAAGTATACAGTTTTTAAAAACTTAATACCAGGGACCGGAGAGATGGCTCAGTGGCTGAGAGTACTTGCTGTTCTTCTAGAGGACCCAAGTTTGATTTCCAACACCCTACATGACAGGCTAATATCAGTCTGTAACTCCAGATCCAGGCGATCCAACACCTTCTTCTAGTCTCTGCCAGCATGGCATGCATATGGTGCACTTGCATACACGCAGGCAGTACACTCATATACATAAAATAAAAAGAAAAACTTTTTAGTAATATTGTGGGAAGAAACTAAAAATAGAGCATTTAACTTTCTGCTTTGGACTTTAGGGTGTAGTGTTTTCTATGAATCTTACACTGACAGTCAGCCCAGAGTCTCCCTTGTGTTAAGGAGCATCCTTCATTCTCTAACAAGTCCACTGAAGAAAAACTGTCACCTCAAGCCCCTCACTATATAATGCAGTGTATGAGGATGTTTAAGGGACAATAATGAATCCCTGTGTCATTAATAAGTACTGTTCAGAGAACTATGAAACAGTGAGATTGTTGTGAAAGAATGCAGAGCTGTATGAAAGGGCCACCTCAAAGAGTAAGAATAGTGAGGGCCAGCAATGTGGCTTGGTGAGAGAAGGCACTGCCAGCAACGTGCTGAGCTGAGTGTGATTCCACTTACATGACGGAAGGAGAGACCAGACTCCTGCATGCTGTTCTCTGATCTCCACAAATGCCACATACACAATAAATAAATGGAAAATAAGTTTCAATTTTTAAATTTGTTTATATTTATTTGTTTGATTTCATGTGTACGAATGTTTGCCTGTATATATGTAAGTTCACCACATGCATGCAATGCCCATAGAGTCAGGAAAAAGGTGGCAGATTCCCTGGAACTAGAGTTATGGGTGGTTGTTAGCTACCATTTATGTGCTGGGAACTGGACCTGGGTCCTCTGCAAGAGCAGCCAGTGCTCTTAACTGATGAGCCGTCTCTTCAGCTTCCTTCCCAATGTCTTACAAAGAGTAATGAGTGTCACTGATGAAAGAATAACGAATATGTAAAAAATATAAACGCTATAGGGTTATCATGAAATGAAAAGGACATTTAAAAAGCAGTGCTTTGGTTGCCTTTGGAGATAACAGAGGCACTTGATGTTGACGAAAGTGGTTTGAAATTGTGAACTGAGGAGCCAGTAAATTGTCTCATCAGGTAGATGTGCTTCCACAATCTTGATGACCTGAGTTCAGTCCTCAGTACTCACATGGTGGGAGAGAGAACTGACTCCTCCAGGTTTTGTCTAACACTGGAGTCAGGCTTTTACCAGCTCAACACATCCGTGCTTATAGTTAGCTGTAGAAGATATCTCTTCAGTGAAGAATTGTTCATTTTGTGTGACAGTGGGTTTGTGAATAGTTTATAGAATTTAGGCTTACAGAAATGTTGTAAAGAGTTTCTGAATACCCTTTATCTAGCTTTGCTTATGCCCTTAAATTATATAATCATATTATAATTATGCTATATGTTATTATTGGGAACAGGAACTTGACATTCATACATCTCTGATATATAGACATTTAAGTTTCTTAAATTGTTCTTTTAAATGTCCTTTTTTACATTTATTTATTGTATGTTGGGGGCACTTGCATGCTATGGCCACATTTGGAGGTCAAAGGACAATTTATAAGAATCATTTCTTCCTTTCTAACATGTGGTTCTGGGTGTTGAGCTCCGGGTATCAGACTTGTGCCTTTATCCACTGAGCCATCTCGGACACCCTAGATATCCTTTTTCTGCTCTAGGATCTAATCTAGAATCCCACATTACAATTAGTTGTCCAAAGTGCTTTGTCTCCTTAAATCAAGAATAGTTTTTCAGCCATTCTTTGTCTTTCATGACCTTGATAGTTAGAAGATACTTAACTGTTTTGTGGACTATTGCTGGACTTGGATTTTCTTGATGTTTTCTCATGATTAAGTCGAAGTTTTCCATTTGGGGTAGATGTTACCGAAGTAATACATTCTCCTCATTGTGTTGTGTCAAGAAAAACATGAGGTCAGTTTGCCTTCTATAATGGCCATGTGCATTAGAGATACATACAGAAGTAGATAGGGATGTGACATCATGTTCAGGATTTAAAATGTGTTAGCAAAACCAGAAGGGAGTTAGTAGTAAATGAAACAGTATTTTACTAAGGATGGAACCCAGGGCCTTGCAAATGCAAAGTCAGCACTCCACCACTAAGCTACATTCCCAGCCTAAGAGTAACAGGGTGACAGCATCTTAATAAATATGTCTTCTAGGAGCTGAGTGATGAATATGTGTGAGTATATTACACAATTCTTTATGTACTTTTGTTAATATTGGACATTTTTATGATTAAAAATTAGTATTTCCTACATATGTTCTTGTTTATAGGAAGTTTAGCATAACAATATGTCCCACATTTGTTTTCATTTCATTAATGGTAAATGTAATGACCTTGCAGCTTTGATGCTTTTGATGGCATTTTGGAGATCATGTTTTTCTTCTTTTATAGCTGTGAGTGTCGCGTTCCTTGTTGGTCTAGCAGTCGTCATCGTGATATCCTTCCTTAGGCTATTGCTGAGGTATGTTTTGGGGAGAACATGGCTAGGAGATACAGAATTCAGAAATAATATATCCAGAGAGGATAGTACGGCTCTCAACAACTGTTTTTCCATCGCAGGGACTATTGACTATTATTGACTAAATTGACCATTATACTTTGATTAAATGAGCATTTGTGCATCTACCCTGTCTGTCCTGTTCTGGGCATCAGAATCTGTGCAGTCTAAGACATCTCTAGTCACAGGGACATGGTAATGAAGATTCTAACAGATTTTTGCCTTCCATTCTCCTAGCATGATTGAAAACAAAAAAGATTCTTGAGAAACGATTATTTCCTAAAGAATCTCCTAGCTTGATTCTGTGTTAGGATAAGTGGCTTGTAATTTTAGGAGAATGCTACCACCCTAGACACCCTTCCTTCCCTCTGCCTCTGAACCCGGAGACTAGTTACCTAGTCTCGATTTCCCTGCTTCCTGCCAGCCCAGGAGTCCAGGGACAAACTGGAGCCCAAGCACCACCAGTAGCTCACCGGGCTTCCTTTCCTTTGGATAGAAGCAGCTGATTGCAGAGAGTATTTGCCCTTTACTCGATTAACAGTGATCCTGGTAAATGAGTCAGACAAGAAAAGAAAAAGAAAGGAAAATAGATCCAGGCTAGTTTACTCAACTTTAAAAGAAAATTCTTTCTTGTCTTTGAAGGAGTAAGTGCCACCCATGGTAATGTGCACCTAGACCTGGCCCTTGGGAGGCAGAGGTAGGAGGATATTGAGTTTGAGTTTAAGGTCAGCCTTGGCTACATAGTAAAACCTGGTCAGAAAGGAAGGAGGGAGAGAGAAAAAGAAAGAGATTTAGTAAAAGTTAGATGAAATAAGACTGCGATGTGTGGCCCCCACTGCCTAGTGGTTCCTCGTACTGCTTTCTGTACTTTTCTACGTGCCTCGAATTTCTCATGAGAAAAAGAAGGGAAATGTCTATGCACAGAATAATTCAGATGTGGTAGTTAATGAAAAACATATGGGTGGTTTTGCTTTAGACAGACTGAGATACACTTTAAAGAACACTGATTTATTCATTTTATATGTGTGTATGGGAGGTGGGAGAGTGCTAGAGGACAACTTTTGGGAGTCAGGTCTTTCCTTCTACCCTGTGGATTTCAATAACTGTTCATAACTCCAGTTCCAGAGGTTCTGATGCCTTCTTCTGACCTCTGTAGGCATTGTACAACATGGGTACACTTATACATATGCAGGTGATATACTCATACACATAAAATATTTTTAAGAAATCCCATCCTAAAGAAAAATCAATTAATATATTTACCTTTTTGTTAATTACATCAGCCATATGAATAAAGAACTGGCTGCGTCAGTCATTTGAGTCACTCTATGCTTTCCCAGTGAGTGTATTTGCATTTTTGTTTAATTGCAGCCAAACAAGATTGGTTTTGCTTTTTGTATATAATAGTTTATCTTCATGCTTCTTTGTGTGTACAAAGTCCATATTCTTGTTATTTTCCTAGCTGTGTGTCTCATCCTATCACACGACAGTTGTATCTTGTGTTGAATAATTCCTATATTGAGTGAATTTGGTAGCTGCCAAGTTTTTGTACTTGTAGTTTAATGTTAATAAGAATCCTGGCCACAGGGGACTATTATCTCCTGGAATCTCCTAACTTTTTATGACCATATCATCATTTTTATTAATCTATGAGGAAATTACACATAAGGGTCAAGCATTTATAAGTATGGCCGCTACAAACTTTGGTTTCTTTTTTTATATGTCTAAGTCCTTTCATAATGTTTATGAACATCAATTTTTCTTCAATAGCCAGTCATTTTGGAAATTTTGTAAAAAAAAAAGTAAACTAACTGAGATTTTTTTTTTTAATGCACAGTTTGGATGACTTTAATAATTGGATTTCTAAGGCAATAAGTTCTCGAGAAACTGACCGCCTCATCAATTCTGTGAGTTACTAGAATATGCCATGTATTGTCTGGATAGTTTTCAAAATTTGGAATTTACAATTTCCTTTTTAGTAAGCATTATTGTCCATTTTAATGAATTTTATTTATATTGTGGAAGACTAGGCTGTGTGTCCTGAAATCTTTTTTCCCTGTGCTGGTGAGAATCTAACTCCGGGCCTTGCACATGCTGGGCAGATTTTCCCCTGAGTACCATCCCAGGTCTGAGTTCCATATTCTCCTTCCGGGCCTTGCACATGCTGGGCAAATTTTCCCGAGTGCCGTCCCAGGTCTGAGTTCCATATCCTCCTTCCTGCCTGTGTTTCTTAAGCTTCGATTATAGGTGTGCCCTTCCTTCCTCCGCCCTTTGCTTCTTTCCCCACCTCTCTCCCTCCCTCCCTCTTTCTTTTAATGGGTCTCATGTAGCCCAGGCTGGCCTGGAACTTACTGTGTAGCTGAGGATGACTTTGAACTTCTGATCTTTCCTCTCTTCCATCTCCTGAGTGCTGAAATTACAGGAATATGCCATCATGTTGGTTTATTTAATGGTACTAGGGATCAAACCCAAGGCTTCAAACATGCTAAGCAAGCACTCTGCCAAATGAGCTACTTACCCAGCCCCCTCCCCTTATATGACTTACTTTTTATTTATTATTGGGGTGTGTGTGTGTGTGTGTGTGTGTGTGTGTTACAGGTGTCACCTGTGGGTATGAGTGTGGGCATGCGTGCACCATAGCCTGCATGTGCAGGTCCGGGAACAGTCCTCAGGAGTCAGTTCTGTCCTTCTATTGTGGGGATCAAACTCAGGTCATGACACCTTTGAATGCACTTCTACTGGCTGAGCTATCCTGCTGTCATTCACTCTGTAGATCAGAACAGCCTCAGTCTCACAGAGATCACCTGCTTCTGCCTCCCTAGTGCTGGGATTAAAAGTGTGTGACACTGGGCCTGGCTCCACATGTATTTGGACTAACAAATTCTTAACATATTTGTTTCCATGTTTGTGTTAGGTCATTTGCGAGTCACTTCATTATTTTTTGCAGTATTTGGGATTGAACCCACTGTCTCTCACATTGTAGCGAGCATTCTGCCACTGAGCTACATCCTTGGACCAAGAACTGATTCTTTGTGTCATTATCGACATGAATACCAGCAAACTCAGCAGAGGGCACAGAAAAGCAATTAATCGACAATGTCAAACCTCTAGATGGAATCTTCACAGAAACAAATTATTGTTTCCAAAATTATCTTCACTTTCCACTCCAGTTTCTTCCCTAAAATACTGAATATTTAGTCCTTAGCATCTCTGTATCCCTTTGTTTGGAAGGAGCTGGGATCCCCAAGCAGAGATGAAGCTCTCAGTGCTGATTGCCAACCAGAAACACAACGCCCATCTCCCTTGCCACACCGTCTCCGCTGCGTGGACACATTTAGGGGGTATGTGGGGTTCCCTTGTAACATGGTGGGTACAGGTCCTTATCAGATTGTATAATTACACATAAACACATTTAACTTAAAGTATTCTGCATAATTTTCATTTTCTAGGCTAGAAAAGATTTATTTAATCTAAAAATAAAGTCAGACTGGGCATAGTAGTACATACCTGTGATGTTAGCACTCAGAATGTCGAGACAGGAGGATTGCTGAGAATTCAAAGGCAGCCTGGACTACCAAGCAAGACCCTTTCTCAAAAGACAAAAATAGTATCAGCAGCTGCTCCTTACCTGAAAATTGTCACAATAAGAGGCTAGAGCATAGAGGACCACTTACCTCACTTGCACAAGGCCCTGAGGTCATTCTTCAGCAACAGAAAGCAAACAAATGAAAAAAAAAGACAAAATTGGCATAATAACCAGTATATATTAAGAGAAGAGTGGTGGCACAGGCCAGAACCAGTTCCCACTAGTATTGTAGTAGTCTGGGCAAGTGCCTATGCTCAGGCCACAGTCTGTCTTTCACTATGTACAGTCAGTAGCCTGGTAACTTAGAAGATACACCAGTCTGCAGCTCAGTCAGAGCTCAGTCAGTATGGGAAGAGTAACGTCTTACCCATCACTTGCAGATCACCTTGGATAACAGATTGTTTTGACTGCAGATCCACAATAATATATCATAAGTTGTTACTGTTCTGTACTTCTGGTAGAAGAGTCCATGGTCAGAACAAACTCTGACAAGTATATAAATGTACAGATATCAGTTCCCCCATTTCTGCCCACTGAGAACTTCTAAAATCCACTGTCAACCCTGTAATTCCTTCCCAGCCTTCTCAGGATCTTGAGTGCTCTTATTTGATATGTTTATAGTCAGGTAATCTGTTTGGAAAAGCTTTCCTTATCCAAGATGCTTGGAGCCAGAAGTGTTTCCGATTTGGGAATGTCCATGAATATAATGAGAAATCTTGGTGACAGGATCCAAGTCTAAACACAAATTTAGTTTTCATTCATGTACCCCATACATACATAAACTGAAGGTAATTTTGGACAGTGCTTTGAGTATGCCTGTGCTTTTTGGTTTTTTCTCTTGGAGGCAGGGACAAGGGGTTCTTGGAATTTAACTTAAGGCTTCACATGTGGAAAGCACATGCTGGTCCACCACCAGCCCTGTGCCTATGTTTTCACTGTGAGCTGTTGTGGCATCAGGTATGGGATTCTCCACATGTGGCATCATGTCCACATTCTGAAACTTCTGTATTTTAGAGCATTTCAGGTGAATGAGCAAAACTGCTGGTAAAATCAATTACAATACTATAAAATTAGTAACGATTTTGTAGTTTTATGGGCTAATCACAGCTGTAACTTGCCTTATTTGGTCTCTTAGTAACATCATGAGCTATGCATTTTCGCTAGATCTGTTTCACAGATGGGAAAATGGAGTCACTGAATTAAGTAGCTTTCCCAGTCACTCGCTTGCTAAATGGGAAAGCTAGGATTTGATTTTAAGCAGTTGAATTAGAGGACATGCAAATTACTCCTTTAGCATGTGTAAGTCTTCCTCCTTAATATGGTTAGTAGTGTTTAGAATCCATTTATCTATTCCTCTTTCTTTCCTGTCATCACTGACACTTTTGGAGATAAGAGATTACAAGTGGAAAGAAACAAGAAGTGCCTAGGACGTGCAGGACATTCAGTCACCTAAAGTAGAATATGACTCAGAGGTAACTGAGAAGAATCTTGCCTAAGGTCTCATGTTTAATAAGAGAACAAGGCTCAAGATTAGATTTCTTAGTTCCAGTGACTGTATGCCCTCTGTGACTTGATCAATCTGAGACATCCATGTAATTGACACAAAATTGAGTTATTGGAAATATGTTACTCTTATTATCAAATTAGAAACTTCAGTTGTACAGTATAATTTTTGCTTAAAATTTTTATTACATTTATTGTGTGTGTGTGTGTGTGTGTAGGGGATATGTATGTGCCATGGAGTTGTAGGACGCTTGTATAGAAAGGCAGGACACTGAGGCTTTATCCTGTGAAGTAGAGTTTATTTCATGCCAGAAGATGCAGCAGATTTGTATTCTAAGGTTGAGTCTTAGACACAGGGGGCATTAACTTATATATTCTTGTTACACTCTGGTTTGTTTTCCCTATATGAAAATGTACATTGCTTAGGTTCTGACTGGGTGCTGTATACCACAGAGTCTTGGTGGGGTTGTAGACATGCGTGGTGACTGTGGGCACATGTAGACACTGATTTATACTCTGCTCCATCCTTTTGTCTGAGCAGAGGCTGCAGCAGGCCCAGGGGAGGGGTCATCTTTGTGTCGGAACCCTGCCTGGACACGTCTTGCTTTCTGCTTTAGTACTCTGGTGGAGGCCTGGGGCACAGGGAGGGGCAGCTCCCTGCATCCCATGCCATAGTGGTGCAGCTGTGGGAGTCAGAGAACAACTTAAAGGAATCAGTTGTTTCCTTCTACCATGTGGGGTCCTGGGATCCAACTCAGGTCATCAGGCTTGCAGCCTTTACCCACTGACCCATCTTGCAGCCCACATATAAATTTTTCTTAAGGCATTATGTAGAAATGTTGGCAGTAGAACCTCAGCATATGGTCCCAATTATAGCAATCAGAAAATGATAACATCTAGCTTTTAAAAATCTCTTCTTTTGTCATAAACGGCTCTGTAGAACCATATTATTGCATACTGCACCGTGTATGAAAGTATGTCTGCATCTCAGTGATACGTCATCACATTGTCGTCTCTTTATCGGCTTTATAGGATAGCTCTCATCCTCATGGTCTTCGTGAATTATGGAGGTGGAAAATACTGGTACTTCAAACATTCGAGCTGGAATGGTAAGATGCTCCCGAAAGTCGTGTTGCTTCTAGTTCCACCCAGAGAACTGCAAATCACAGTCCCTCTGGGAACTCCAGGCTTAACCAGCCTCTTCTGAGCCACTGAACTCCTGTTTGCATAGAATGACACTGAGCCTTCTCTGGGGGCCTTTTGGTTTTGTTCTTCCTTTGTGTGCTGTGGATCCAGAATGCTTCATTGTGATGACATGAAGATTCAAGATTTCTGCTGTGAGAATGTGGGTCTCAACAGAAAACATAAAAGGTTTTATTTTAAATGATGGTTGTTACAGTCTAGATACAACAGCCACCATATTCTTGGAGATTCTGCCTTCTAATTCAGGGTTTTTCTTGGGGTACTACTGAACTAGGATTAGTTTAAATGGTATTTGGTTAATAACTATATCTGGCTTGGTAGTTGATTGGCTGAATGATAGATTTTGTGGGAACCAAGAAAATCATACAGAATACCTGACTGTTCTAGACACTGACTTTTGAAAAATGTTGGCCATCTTTGTTCTGACCAGACCATGACTCTAGAGAGCTGAGGAAGACTCTGGAAAAGAGTTCATTGTGTTTGACCATTGGCATTCAGATTCCACGTATTGATTACTAAGTCTTTGGGTGACATAGCTCCATACTCAGACCTTGAGTCCTGATGCCTGTAGAATGTGAGTTGTTTTTAAGTACTTCTTTAAAACAAGAGTCATGGCCTCATAAAGGTACTTGCTGCCAAGACTGACAGCTTGAGTTTAATCTCTAGGAACCCACGTGGTGAAAAGAGAGAAATGACTCCTCGATCTGCACTTGTGTGCTTCTTATATAAATAAATTTAAATTTTTAATAGAAAAATTTAAAACAAGAGTTTGGTGTCCCTTTAGTACCTAAGCACCAGCTTGTCTTTTGCACAACTGAATATTTGCAGTTATATTCCATTTGAGGCATTCTGCTGGAGAACAGTAACAGGACACGGCGTCTGGTGAAGGGAGAGAATAGATTTTGAATAGTACTGCTTAAAGGTAACAAACTTGTCCATGTAGTTCTAGTTTTATTCTCCCATGAACAGCTTTATGGTCAGGAAATGCCTCAGGGCCCAGGCATGAGCTTCAAGGGAGAGTTGGGGGGGGGGGGCGTGGAATGGGTGGGTGTCCTATCTGTATGAATTGTGCTTTCTGTATAAATATGCAGTGATACATACAAATTTTAGATTTGGAAAATATTTAAAATTCTGGAGTCCTCTTTCTTACTGTTTGTTCTTATTATTTGCAGGACTAACGGTGGCTGACCTTGTGTTCCCATGGTGAGCTGACAGTCTGTCATCAACAGATCATCTCCAATCCTTTGTCTTTGAAATTCTGGAGTCCTCTCTGTGACCAGTTCTGTATCACAAGCCCTTCCCTAAGTTGTGTTATTGGATAGTTCATGTACTTAACATCATGTTTATGCATGTGTACATAAAGATGTATGCTCTGTGTGTGTGTGTATATGTATGTTTTATTGGAAATTGAACTCAAGGCCTTGTGCATGCTAAGCATGTGCTCTACCGCTGAGTTATAGTACCAGCCCAAAAGATGAGTGATTTTGTGGTGAACATTTGGTTAGAACAGATACCATAATATTTGATGCTAAATCCTGCAGTATCTCATAAATTCTGAATATGTTGCATTAATCTCCAAAATATATATAAAATCATACTTATTAAAAACAGATACAATAAATTAGTATCTATCTGAATATGGATAAATATGTCAGGAGGTGATAGTAAGGTAAAGTTTAATAAATAGTAGAGTAAGAAAACTCTTCGCTGATGTTTTCTTACTCTTAAGTTTCCTATATGATGAACCATTTGTGTCTTTGCACTGATGCTTTGAGCTACTTTGCTCCATCACTGGGAGACAGTACCAGGAGACTGCTTTATATCTTGGGTCTCTGGTTTTTTATTACTGATAGAAGCTTAAAGTTCAGGGAAAGAGATTTTTTTTTCAAGAGAGATGTGGGTTGGGCGATATTGTATGCCTAAGGATCTGGTATTTACTTAAGTATGTTATCTCTGCAGTTCCCCAAGGAAAAGTTCCTGTTACTTCAGGCTTTTATCAGATGACTGACCCTAGAAAGGAAGTCAGGACTTAGGGAATATGGCCAGAGAAAGCACTCTTTTCCCTAACACCAAGCCAACAATGAGGAACATTATATTATGGTTTTTGTACTAGTTACTTTTCTCCTCACTGGGATAAAATACCTAACAAACAACCTAGGAGAATAAGTACGCATTTTAGCTCGGAGTTGCATGGCCAAAGGAGCATGCGGCAGCTTGCTCACATCTGAGCAGCAGACCAGGGAACAGAGACTTGGGGTGGAATAGGGGCTGCCAGAACCCTCTATCCCTGCCCTCTCCCCTGAGTTGGCCAGCTGGGCTCCTTGTTCAAAAGGCTCTTTGACTTCCTAAAACCTCCTTTGTCACCACCAGGTAGGGACCAGTTGTTCACACATGTGAGCCTGTCGACACTTCATATTGAAGCTAGAACAGCTTTCTTCTAAAGGGAGAATATGTGTGGTAGAAGAAAGGAAAGACAAATATGTGTGAATATTACCAAATGGAAAAAAATAGCTTTCATTTTTCTTTCAGAAGCAGGAATAAATGTCTAGATGAGCTGAATGTTTTGTTTCTCAGGGACTTGAGGGTGTTTTAGTGAAAGCTTCATTATTTGGATTCTGGATTCTGTAGCATTTCTGACAGCTACTTGGATGGGCTGTCCATCTAATATTAACCAGTTTTCCTTCTAAGACAGAACTTCAAGATATGCTGTCACAACTCACAGGCCAATAGGATTATGTTCTGATTCCTTCCTGATATTAACTTGGTATTGTTTTAGTAATTGGTTACTTTAAAGTAATAATGTGTTAACTCTCTCATATTGTTATCAAATATTAAAGACACATAGATAACAATTGAAGATGACCACCTATTAATATTTTGGGTTTTTTTGTTTAGGTTTGTTTTTATTATGGGCTCTTCAATTTTTTTATCAATGACCTCTACACTACAACGAGGATATTCTAAATTCAGATTGCTGGGGAAAATTGCATGGAGAAGTTTCCTGTTAATCTGTATAGGAATTATTATTGTGAACCCCAATTATTGCCTTGGTCCATGTAAGTATTTCTGGTCCTTTGTTAGTGTATACTCAGGTTGAAATATGGAAAATACTTGTTTTATATATGTATATAATTTTTTTCAGTGCTGAGGAGCAAACCCAGGGTCTTGACATGCTCAGCAAGCTTTTTGAGTCCAGCATGTTATAATTTGTAATTATTCCTTTTCAGGTCCTACACAAAGGATTATTAGAAAAGATGTATACTGCTTGTGTACCTTTGGATACTGTTATTAGTTCAGAATGAATTAGTAATGAAAGGTACCTCTACAACTCCTCAAGGCTCTCCTGTTGTGTGTGTGTGTGTGTGTGTGTGTGTGTGTGTGTGCAGAGTGAAAGGTACCTCTACAACTCCTCAAGGCTCTCCTGTGGGGGGTGTGTGTGTGTGTGTGTGTGTGTGTGTGTGTGTGTGTGCGCGCGCAGAGGCAGGTGAATCTCAGCCATCCAGGGCAACATAGTTAGTGAGAATCTGCCTCAAAACAACAGAAAAGAATCTGTCCTCACTTGTGTGTGCCAGCTGGAGGAACCTGCTTCTGTGTTCTTCAGTGACACCAGCTAGTAAAAGAAGGATGTGAGTTTCGTGCTTCGTATCAGCATCAGATGGGAGGCAGTAAGCAGTGTTCTCGGGCTTGCTCTATCTTTGGCACAGGACAAGATGCCTACATGGCATCCAAATCCAGCTCTCAAGCAATAAGTACCTTTATTGGAAGCCTGGAAGCTGAGAGAGAGAAGTCATTTTGGTGGACTCTAAAGATGACCTGTTGCTTCTGGGGGGTTCTCTACAGGGTTTTCTAAAGGGTTATTCTCTGTCAGAGATACAGCTGTGTAGCCTGTCAAACGGGGTGAGTCAGTCAGTTATTTGGGTTTGGTCTGCACATTTCTGGTGGGCATGAGGGTTACTTCCATATTCCTAATAGGAAGGGACCAGGAGCTGGAATTCAGGGCCAAGAGGAGTCCTTGCTCTATCCTCACACTCAAGTGAGGCTGGCCAGCTTACCATTTGCAGATGGAGCCCTATCCCCAATCCTCAAGTATTCAAGCTTATGAAAATTTACTACATGTAATATAAGTATGTCTCCTCTCCAGGAGATAATAATTTCTTGAGGTAAGATGTTAAGTGCTTGCCTAGTCTTAGCTGACTTCTGTTTTTGGCAGTGTCTTGGGATAAGATGCGAATTCCTGGTGTTCTGCAGCGATTGGGAGTGACATATTTTGTGGTTGCTGTATTGGAGCTCTTCTTTGCAAAACCTGTGCCTGAAAATTGTGCCTTGGTAAGAAATCCTGGTTTGGGTTTTTTTTTGTTTGTGTGTGTGTGTGTGTGTGTGTGTGTGTGTGTATGTATGTATGTATGTATGTATGTATGTATATATGTAGGTGTATGTGTATGTTGGGAGTGAGGAGTTCTACATGTGGCCAGAGGATAGTCATAGGTGTCATTTATTAGGTACCATCCACCTTTTTAAAAAAAATATTTTATTGCTGGACATGGTGGCACATGTCTTTAATCCTAGCCCTCGAGAGGTAGAGGCAGACGGGTCTCTGTGAGTTCAAGGCTAGCCTGGTCTACATAGCAAGTTCCAGGACAGCTGGGGCTACAGAGAGACCCTGTCTTAAAAAGACCAAAAAAATTGTTTTTATTATTTTTAATTTATCTGAAGATAAAACTAAGGTCCCTTACTGACTGACCTGTCTCTCCATCCCCAGAAATCCTGTTTTTCAAACAAGCGGGAAAAATTCACTAAATGGTTTTCAGAATTTTTATAGTACTAAGTACTATATTTCTGCTAATGAAATGCATTCTACTTTTTTATTCTTATTTTATATGTGTGATTGTTTTGCCTGCATGTATATAAGTGCACCCATGCATGTAGAGCTCTCAGGGGCCAGAAGAGGGAGTTGGATCCCCTGGAACTAGATGGTTGTTAGCCACCATGTGGGTGCTGGAAACTGAAGGATCCCCTGCAAGAGCAGCCAGTGTTCTCGACTGCTGAGCCATCTCTCTAGCCCTCATTTCTTTCTGTTTCCTTTCTTTTCTTTCTTTCTTTTTTTTTTTTTTTTTTTTATTTTTATTTAAAGACAGGTCTCCCTAGAGCCCCAGCTGGCCTGGAACTCACTATGTAGATCAGGCTGACCTTGAACTCACAGAGATCTGCCTGCCTCTGCTTCCCAAGTGCACCACCATACCCAGCCATATCTTATATCTAGATATAGATAGAGATAAAGAGGGCCTCATAGCCTAGCCTGACTTCAGAGTCACTGTGTGTTAAGTTGACCTTCAGGTCCTAATCCTCTTCCTTCCACCTCTGAGGTGCTGCTGTGCCTGGCATTGTTATATCAATTCGTGTGTGTGCTCATGTGTGCAGGCCAGAGGACAGCCATAGCTTTTCTTCCTCAGGTACTTTTCTTTTTGAGACTGGGTCCCTCTCTGGCCTGGAACTAGCCACAGAGGCTAGATTGGCTGGCCAGTGAGCTGCAGGGATCTACCTGTCTCCCAGCATTAGGATTACAAGATCATTAAGATCCTGCCACTGTGCCTGGCTTTTTTGGGGTGGGAGGCAGGGATCTGGGGATTAAACTGAGGCCCTTATATTGCTACCAAATGAACCATCTCCTTGACCTACTAATTTTTAAATTCTGGTATATAGGTCAAGAAAAATAATCACTGGGCAATTTCCAAATTCTTGTATTGTACTTTAGTCCCATTCTGTTTCTGTTGAGATCACACATGTTATTTCTTGCCCCTCATTCAGGAGAGAAGCTGCTTTTCTCTGCGAGATATCACTTCCAGCTGGCCCCAGTGGCTTTTCGTGCTGATGCTGGAAAGTATTTGGCTGACTTTGACATTCCTTTTACCTATCCCTGACTGCCCTATGTAAGTGAAGCCTTTCTTGGTAATCCCTTGTGGGGTGTGTGTGTGTGTGTGTGTGTGTGTGTGTGTATGAATGCCTGTGCAACTGTGTGTGTGCATTTGGAGGCCAGAGGACAACCCCAGGTGTTGTTTCTTAGGTGCCATTCACTTTTTTTTTCCAGTTTCTTGTAGCCTCTCACTGACCTGGAATTTGGCAGTTAGGCTCACCACCCACAACAGACCCTGGCTCCACCTCCCTAGTACTGGAATCACAAGTGCATGCTATCATTTTTTTGCTTTGTCTCCTTGAGTCAGGGTCTCCCTGAAGCTCCAGCTGACCTGGAACTCTGTAGACCATGCTGGTCTGGGATGTTAAGAGATCCTCCTGCCTCTATTTCCTGAATGCTGGGATTAAAGGCATGTGCTGCCATGCCCTGCTGCATGACTTTTTTTAACATGGGTTGGGATGAACACAGGCCCTCATGCTTACAAGACAAACACTTCACTGACTAGCTATCTGCCCAATTCTCGTAGTCCCTGTGCTTATTCCTTTCTGCCACGTCAGAGGTACAGGGTTTGTAGCACTGAAAATTTTTGTCAGAGGAATTCTCTTTCAGTTGGGTGTCTTTAAGACTCACTTCACATGGAGAGGAAGTTGAGTTGTCTTAGTATCAGTCTGAGTACGAAGTGGGCCTTCTGCCTTCTAGTGGGGGGCTGCTGTCAGGGCAGAAGATCACTGATGAGAGCTGAGGAGCCAGGGCTGGTTTTGACCTGTGCCTGTGTGAGGCTCTTTGAATAGGTCTCCATGAATAACATCGCTCAGAACTTTCCCTTCTGCGGTCCTGCCA
Organism: Eospalax fontanierii; assembly: GCA_035773235.1. Classification (NCBI taxonomy): domain Eukaryota; kingdom Metazoa; phylum Chordata; class Mammalia; order Rodentia; family Spalacidae; genus Eospalax; species Eospalax fontanierii. The sequence continues at coordinate 11,296,235 of CM069542.1, read as the reverse complement.
TTTAAGTGTATTTTCCACTTTCCTAGTGGTTACCTTGGCCCTGGTGGAATTGGGGACTTGGGGAAGTATCCACACTGCACTGGAGGAGCTGCTGGCTACGTTGACCGCCTCCTTCTGGGAGATGATCACCTGTACCAGCATCCGTCTTCCAATGTGCGTGAGTCTGGCGTTTACTTGGAACTGGAAGTAAGGTAGATAGAAAGAGCTGACTACCTTTATACCATTTAAGGAAAGTATAATGGGAAATCATTTGCATTTGAAAAGCAATCTAATTTAATTTTCTCTGTGTGGCAGTAAAGATGAATTTTGATAGTAGGGTGAGAATGTATTGGAATGTACAGCAAGGAGTCCTCACAGGATCAGTCTCTGCTGAGAAAGCAGGAAGCAGGACTGGCCAGAGGGAGAAAATGAACTGCACTGTATTCCCAACAGTAGCCCTAGTTAAATTCAAGGAGAGATGAGGAGGCCCTTGCAAATGGTTCTGCATTGGGATGAGGACTGGGTCCTTATTTTCCTTGTTAGACATGGACTGCCCCCAGCAAGGAATGACTTGGAATGGCAGAGGAATACCCACACTTTAAAAAAAAACATTGCTGGTATATAACTTAGGACCCAGTGCACGCTAGGGAAAACACCTTATCACTGAGCCTTACCCTTGGCCTGGCAGCTCTCTTTAGTCAAAGACTATCTGGAAGAGGTACTTATGAGAGCTTTTGGCAACTAATATTTCTAGTCACTGGGTAATGACTGTTTCAGTCTTTGAAAGGGTTGAGGATCTGGATGGTACTAAGACACTGTGGCTTCCCAGAGTTCTAAGACATTTTTAGCATTTGTTTTACAATAAAAATATAGTATATACAAATATATCACTTTAATTGAATTTGATTTGGGAGGATGCTAGAAATTAAAACATGGACCTCCCACATGCTAAATATGCGCTCTACTACTGAGTAACTCCCCTTCTCAAATATATTATTAAATATTATTTGCCTGAAAGAAGGAAGGGAGCTGTTGATGCTATTACAGGATTGGCCAAAACAGATGTAGCATGCAAATTATAATGATATTATGCATTTGTATTTGAGTTTGGTTGCGTTTGGGCACTGTTTGCCAATTTTACTAAAGTAAATGAGCTGGACATGCCTTACCCTTATGTATACTTTATAGCTAGAAGTGCTTTGTCTATAATCACCATAAATTTGCCATGAATTCCTGCTGAAAATCATGAAAACAAAATAAAACAACAAAAAATAAAAGATCAAAGAAAAAAAAGAAAGAGAAATAAAAATAACCAAAAAAGCATCAACTGCTGGAATGTATTCATGACTGTGATCAGTCTGAGAGTTGTGTTCATTTTTGTGGTCAGTGACTGAAGTTTCTTGTTCTTGTTTGTTAAGGTGCTTTATCACACTGAGGTGGCCTACGATCCAGAAGGAATCTTAGGGACCATCAATTCCATTGTGATGGCATTTTTAGGAGTTCAGGTATTTGTTCATTTCATTGGGACATACTTTTCTGACAGTTTATGATGATTGACCACTTAACTAAAAACAAATTTTACAAAGTAATTAGAAGGATATCCTCTCCTATCCTACAGGGCTGATAAATTCTCCTTAGAACGGACAAACTGTGTAAAACTAGAAGTGCGATAATTTGTCAATTCGAATAATTAGCTGTAATTCTTACATTCTAGAAACTAAATTCTTAATACTTGTGAACTTCACTTATCCATTACTCTGGTGTTAATGGCCACATTTCTAATCTCTGCACTTGGGAGACTGAGGCAGGAGGATCTCAAGTGTGAGGCCTGCCTGGGGTACATAGTAAGACCTTGTCACAAACAAAACAAAAACGATAAAAGATTTCCATTTGGAGTTTCCAGAGTGTTTATATATTGATAAAATAGGGAAGTCACAATGTCACGTGTCCCATTTGTTTTATATACACTTGTCTGAATGTGTACCTGTAACAAAATACCCGAGATTGGGTAATTCAGAAGCAGCATTCATTTCCCTGGAGCCTGGAAGACCCAAGTTCAGAGTGCTGTTGTGTTCATTGTCTGGTGAGGGTCTGGCCTCTGCCTCCCAGATGACTGAACAAAGTGAAAGAACACTCTGTCCAAAGACAATGGTATTTAGAAGCGTGAAGATGCTGGATTTTCTGTCCCAAGCCCTTTATGAGAGCATAAAATACATTAATGAAGGCAGAGCGGGCACAGCCCTTGTGACCATTCAGGTGACAGGGTCACTACTCTCTGTTCCCATCACCTGATTATTAGGTCTCAACATATGGGATTAAGAAGAACACAGACAGCACTGTTCTTGGCTTCAGAGCATGTATGTTTTATGTCAAAGTGAATAATTGTTCTTCATATATGCCACACGTAATTTTGTTAAACATTCTGAGTAGTCTAGATTTTTCCGCCTGAAGTTCTTCCTGGTGTTGTGCCCTGTTGTTTGAGGCACAAACTGGAAAGTGGAAAGACAAGAATGTCTTTTATCTGTCAGATCAGCCACTATGCCAAGTGCTCGTGGCTATAGTCTGACTGGGGACTTCAAATTTTTAATTGTATGTTTTTGAATGTTTTGCCTGCATGTAAGTGTACCATGAGCATGCAGTGCCTGTGAAGGTCGGAAGAGGGCATTGAATCGCCTGGAACTGGAGTTACAGATGGTTGTTAGCTACCGTTTGAGTGCTGAGAGCTGAGCCTGGGACCTCTGAAAGAGCAGCCCGTGCTCTTCACTATGCGCCGATTACCGCTGGACCTCAATTTTTAATTTTACTTAATTTAAATTTTAAATGAGCCATCATGGCTAATTGCTCTCCTCTTGGGTATACGAGGGTATATACATACAGTATATGTATAATATAAAATAATTTTATATTAATAAATCAAAGTACTGCCTGTCTCTCTGTAGTACTTTAAAGTTGATATTATGTTTTTACATATATATTTGCCTCATCTCTACACACACTTTGGTAGACCTCAGCCTGCTGGAGCAGTCAGTGTAGTGCAGGGAGAAAGTTGTAGAATACAGACCTGGAACTGCACTGCCTAGCTTTGACTCTAGCTCTTCCACTTAGAAGCTGAGTAACTTATTTGTCTCTCTGGCACCTACTTCCTTGAGGTATTATGAGGATTAAATAAGTCAATTTCTATAAAATCCTAAGAATTGGCAGGTAATACTTGTAAGTTTTAGCTGTTATTACAGATTATGAACACTTTATTCTTTGATATTTTTTTAAAAATTGACCCTGTTTCAGTGGGATTCCATGCAGTGTCCTATTCGAGTTTTTTGTGATCTCTCTACACACAGTTTTGTTCTGTCACTGCTGCCAGACTAAATGATGTAGCAGGTCAGTCTGGACTGGTCCCTTGTCACCTTGGTGGGTATTCTAGTTTCCTTTTTGTTACTATGGCTAAACACTCTAAACAAAGGAAAGGATTTATTTAGACTTGGAGGTCAGAGAAGTCAGGACAGAACTCAAGCAGGAACTGGCAGCAGAAATCCTGGAAGCCCGCCATTTGCTGGCTTAGAGTTTATGCTTAACTGGTTTTCTTATGTAGTTCAGGCCCACCTGCCTAGGGATGATACTGCCAGTGGTAGACTGGGTCCTCCTGCATGAATTAGCAATCAAGACAATCCCCACAGACATAGCCACAGGCGAGTGTGATCTAGGTAATTCCTCAGTTGAGGCTCCTCGTCCCAGATGACTCTAGGTTGTGCCAAGTTGAAAAAAACTGGGACAAAGGGCTTTCCTTGGGCTCCCCATCTCCCATGGAAGAAAGCCTCTGCTCTAAATGAAACCTGACGAGTGCCTGCACGCCTGTTTCTGCACTCCTCAATCCCCTAGCCCTCAGGTGGTGTGATGCTTTTGTGCTCTGTAACCTGCTCCTGTGCATGTTGTCCCCTTGTGCTCGTAATGTCTTTCTTGCTTTGACACTCTCCCACTTGTAGCCTCAACTCAGATGCCACCTTCCTCTCTAGTCCCCACCAATCAAGGGTGGGGGTCGGGTTGCATTCTTCCTTCTAACCCCGGTCTGTAGAAAGTATTATTCTAACAAATTTGTATGTTGTGTGATTAAGTTGATTGGTGAACAAGAAATAGGAATACATCTTAGTCCATATTGGTCATAGTGTTTTCTTCTCCAGGCAGGAAAAATACTGCTGTATTATAAGGATCAGACCAAAGCCATCCTGATTAGATTCAGTGCCTGGTGCTGTATTCTTGTAAGTAACCAGTATTCCTCACTGAGATTGGTTTTCTTCATGCTCAAATATATTTAAGAAGAAATGAAGTGTTTAGCAGCATTAGTATAGCAGCTGTTAGCTTATTGCAACAGAGAGCATTTTCACTTAAATAAAAGAAAGGAACAAATTAAAAAATTTTTTTGTAATGGGCATGGATCTAGGACCTGGTGTGAGCCAAGGTAAACCCCTTACCCCAAGAAGGAAGAAATCCTTATACCTCAGTTCTTAGACTTATTTTCTTAGGAAAAATCATATATATATCATATATATATGACAATATTTACCATCAAACACTTGAATGTGAATGCTGGAGAAAATGTATAAGGGATCAGTTTTACATGGGGAGCCTTATGAAAAAGACTAACCAGGCTGGGGATGTAGCTCAGTAGAGGGATTAGCATGCATGAAGCCTTGCGTCCAATCCCTGAGTACCCCATAAAGATGAGTGTGGTGGACATGCCCATAATCTTGACACTGGGGAAGTAGAAGCAGAAAGATCAGAAGTTCAAGGTCATCCTTTGTTAAATAGTGAGTTTGAGCCAGTCTGGGATATACAAGAGCCTGTTTTAAAAACAAAAAACAAAGCAAGAAACTAAAAACAAGTAGGCAAATAATAGTTTTCTAAACGTGAGCCTCCAGATTTCTCCAGCCATGCAGTTATGTTTCCTGTAATCTATTGCTTAGTTTCCCTTCTTAGACTCAGAGGAATACTGAAAAAAGGGGTTTTGGATAATGTTTTAGTTACACATCTTAAAACATGTTTCCAGTGAAAAGACAAAAAAAAGATATACTTTCTCATTCATAACTAAGCGATTAAGTAACTAATTTTGGTTTTGAAACACAATTGTGCTTTGAGCTTATGGTAAAAGCTTTAACATCCTTCTTTTCTGCATTATAGGGAGTTATTTCTATTGCTTTGACGAAATTTTCTGTGAATGAAGGCTTTATTCCAATTAACAAAAATCTCTGGTAAGCACAATGATGAGCATGTTGGTGTTAACAGTTTTTCATGTTGAAACGTGCTCCTCTTGAGTTCTGAGGCTTCCCTGTCTCCACCCCGTGCAGGTCCATTTCATATGTCACCACGCTGAGCTCTTTTGCCTTCTTCATCCTGCTGGTCCTGTACCCGGTTGTCGATGTGAAGGGGCTGTGGACAGGAACCCCGTTCTTTTATCCAGGTGCGTCATCTCTAATCCATTCAAAGTTGGTGACAGAGACCATGTAGACTGGCTCAGAGGATTACTGAGCTTCCTTGGTGCTGAGGTCTCAAGAAGCCATTGCTCTGGGGGCATATTTCCAAGAAACAAGTTGAAGAAGAAACCAGCAGGGGCTGTGTCATCCCAGGTCGCACAGGTGTCACCAGCCTGTCCTAAAGCAGTTCACTGGTTTATATCCATTTAGTTTCCAGAGTCAACTAATAAGCTCCGCTTATTTCTTCAGGCAATAAAAATGATGGGATGTTAGATATGATCTGTTGTGCCCACAGAGAAATGCCACACAGTTGGGTTGAACGAAAAGTCCTTTATTTAGCAAAACACTGGCAGTTGAGAGAGGCTATTGCCAGAAAGAACTCTTGACCCCAAGGAGAAGGAAGGCAGGGTTTATAAAGCTAAAACCACAGTACAGGTCAGAATACGAAGGCTTCACCACACCAGAGGCAGATCAGTGAACAAGGGGTATTTCAGTTTTCAATTAGAAAACAAGTTTCTCAGAATTATTGAAACATTGGCCTCACTGGAACATTGGTGTCCCTGGGATTGCAGGTCTGTACGCTGGGCTCTTCTGCAGGGGACTGGTCAGCAGGGGAAGCGGGTAAAGCACAAAATGTAACCAGCTGGAGGGAATGAAGTGATTTTTGCCAGTTCAGACCCAGGGTGTATTTTTTTTAGAAACAGTTTTTTTTTTTTGTTTTTTTTGTTTTTTTTTTTTTTTTGTGTGTGTGTGTGTGTGTGTGTGTGTGTGTGTGTGTACTGCCTGCATGTGTGTCATGCAGTGCCCTCAGAGGTCAGAAGAGGGTATCAGATCCCCTGGAATTGGAGTTACACATAGTTGTTAGCCACCATGTGGATGTTGGGAATCCAACCCTGGTCCTCTGCAAGAGCAGCCAGTGCTCTTAATGACTGAACCATCTCTCCAGCCCCATATTATTGCTTTTAATAAGATAGGATTATGCTTTCTTTCCGTGTGTGTGTGTTTGTGTGTTTGAGTGTACATGTGTATGTATACAAGGAGGCCAGAGGTCAACCTCAGGTATTATTTCTCAGGTTCTTTCCACTTATTTAAAAAAAAATTCTTTTTGAGACAAGATCTTTCATTTGGCTTGGAACTCACCTATCAGGATAGGCTGACTGGCTAGTGAGCCCCAAAGTCCATCTTTGTCTGCCTTCCTGTCATCCCTGGGTCCCTGGGCTTACGAGTGTGTGCCATCACGTCTCTCTTTTCCACTAGTCCCAGATCACTGAGCCTGCAGAGCAGGTACTTTACTGATGGAGCTGGCTCCCAGCGTTCCCCTTTTCTCCTTGTTTTTCTTTTTTTTAGAATTTTTTCTTTGAAACAGGGTCTTTCATTCCATAGCCCAAACTGACCTGGAACTCAGTATGAGGCCCGGGCTGGCCTTGAACTGTTGTTCAACCTAACCTCCAAGTGCTGGGATTACAGATAGGAGCTACTACATCCAACTCTTGCTTTCCTTCCTTTTCTTTCTTTCTTTTTGATCTTTTTTTGAGATAGGGTCTCCTTGTAGCCCCTGGAACCAGAAGACCCAGCTGGCCTTGAACTCACAGAGCATTTTTTAAACTGAATTTCAAGAATGAAATGATCAGGAAAAACATGTTCTGAATCTCTCTTTTAGGGATGAATTCTATCCTGGTGTATGTGGGTCATGAGGTATTTGAGAACTACTTCCCCTTCCAGTGGAAACTGAAGGATGACCAGTCACACAAAGAACATCTCACTCAGAACATAGTTGCCACTACTCTCTGGGTACTCATCGCCTATGTTCTCTACAAAAAGAAGATGTTTTGGAAAATCTGATTGTCCCTGCTGAAATGTATTACTGGAAGATTCTAGTGGGCCTGGAGAAACATTGGGATGGCTTTATTAACGGTGTCCTCACTTAGAAAGAGTATGCGCTTCCAGATGCTTTGCCTGAGCTGCTTCACTGTGATGCCAGAACTCGGCCTGCACTGTGTGTGGCTGTGTGTCTGGAATGTCATGCTCCTGTTTTCCTACATTTTCTATGAAGCTGATATATTTGGAACTTTACGGAAATCTCATTTTACTTTCCAAAAAGCATTTATTATGGACATTTTGCCTCTGTCATGGATAAGAGAATCCAAGATTGGTAGGCTGGGGATGTGACTCAGAGATAGAATGCTTGCCAAGCTTGTATAATGCCCTGGGTTTGATCCCTCACACCATAAACAAACAAACAAATAAACAACAAAAATACAACAAAGCCCCCAAATAATCTAAAGTCTGATTCTTACTGACTTTATTTTCTGAAAACTGCCTTTCCACATGTATATGCATGCCAGCAAAACAGCACCATGGTTTCTGTTGTGTAGACTTTGAAGCTTACTGAATGAACTGTGTCATAATACTGTCTGATTTTTTTTTTATTAAATGCAATTTGGTGTTTCTAGGAAACCAGTGTGAGTTTTCTTTCAAATTCATAGGGCATGGTGGGTTCCCAGAACACGCCATCAGAAGCGCCTTGCTTCTCTCCTGCTTGGAATAAAAGCTGGAATATAGATGAACTATCGCCAGCCACTCTTACAGCTATCTGTCTAGCCATCTAACTGTTCACTATCTTTCTGCCTGTCTGTCTTCCACTCTAAGTATCCACGTCTCTAGATGGTACTTAGGTACCCAGAAATGTAGCTGTGGAAGAAGAGCACACACTCTTGCTGTGGGTCCACTTACGCCATCCCTCTTGTGTAAGATATGGGACAAGTTCTCTGGCCTATCAGAGCTTTGCTTTTCTCATCTGGAAAAAGGACAAGATGGGAATGTCCCCTTAGGTCTCTTCCCGTGCTTAGAAGTGATAAGGTAGGGCACATCGACAGATTTCCTGAGACCTTTAGAATAGTTGTATTACAGAAAACCCCTCAAAAGGAATAATGACAAAAAGTTTTAAAACTCCACTGCAATAAATCTTACCCAAACGACCAGAGTTTCTTCGAAGTAAAGGAAGGACAGAAGGAGAAACAGCACTTTTCCTATTATGATGTATATGCATTTCCACTTGGGGATTTTCTTTGAGAATTACATATTTAAAGAAAATCATGGCGGAGCTGTGCTTTAGGCTTGTTTTCTGTGGTGACCTGGGGACATCTCAGCTTGCCCCGCTGCTTGATTCTGCCAGGGCACAGCCAGCTTTGGAGTCCGTCTCCAGCCCCACCTGCCCCGGACTCCACAGGCCTGGTAACTGCCTGCTGCCTCTCTCCTCATGCCTGCAGCACCTCTGACTGCGTTCCCTCTCCTTTCTCTACCGTGGAAACTTTCTTTCAACGTTCCCCCTTCTGTGAATTGCTCATCTTTTTACCTGCCTTGCTCCACTGTCCCTTTTTTTAAGTACATTTATTCTATGTGTATGAGTGTATTGCTTGCATATGTGTCAGCGCACCTGTTTCGTACAGTGCCAGTGGAGGTCAGAAGAGGGCATTGGATTCCCCTGGAACTGGAATTACGGACAGTTGTTAGCCGCAGTGTGTGTACTGGGAATTGAACTCAGGTCCTCTGCAAGTGCAGCCAGTGCTCTTAACCACTGAGCCACTAAGCCACCTCTCCAGCCCCCATACTTTCCCTTTTTTTCATATTTAGACATTGACAAGTCTCCTCAATTCTTCCTCCTCCACATGTACCTGCTTCATTCTCTTTTGGGTTGTGAGCCTGAGCCTTTAACTTTAATGGCTGGCCATCTCCCAGCCCTACCTGCTTCATTCTCATTGTTATTACCCCTGCTCTAGTCAGGTGTTTGCTTCCTTTTCTTAGTCTCTCCTGTGAAGTCACTGGTCCATTTCCACAGATTACACTTTATAAAGGAGAAGCTGGGTGAGACCTCCCTAGTTTACAAACTTCCATTGTGCCTAGAACATCTCTGCCTTGCACAGCCCTCCGCACTTGGCACTTGATCCCAGCACCTTTTCAGTGTTTTCCCATCTCCTTTCAGCTATTTTGCCTGTTCTAGCCCAGTGGATTCCTCCATGCCTCCTCCTGATTGTAGTCTTCCTGGATTTCCTTCTTCGTTTCTTCCTGTATTTGTTCTGTCTTTTTAAATGCCCCACCTCTGAAGGACTGTTCTAATCTCGTTACCATCCAGAGGTAAGATCTTCTTCTGGATTCTTGTATGCTGATACTCTCATCTCCTGGCATTGAGTGCTATCTGTCTTATGTGATGGTTATTTCCTGTGGGAAGGCTTACACATTCCTCTGGATCTTCATGGAACCAAAGGCACTGCCTTGTATTGAACAGGTGCTAAATAAACGTTTATTAAAGCACAGATTTTTTTCTTTTAGATTTTATTTTAATTTTCACTTACGGTGTATATGGAGAGAAGTGTTGCGCACGTGAGTGCAGTGCCTGCAGAGGTCAGAAAGGGGTGTCAGATCCCCTGCAGCTGCAGTTACAGGTACTTGATGTGAGCTACTTGATGTGGATGTGACAACCTAGTTCTGGTCGTCTGCAAGAACAGTACTCACCCTTAACTTCTGAGCCATCTCTCCAGCATCAGCTGTTTTTTGTTGTTGTTTTAGTAGTTTGGCATGTGTATGGAGAACGCCCATGAAAATGTGAGTGGATCTGTTAATGTGAACAGTCAGCTTTGAAGAATCCTGCTGCTACTGGCAATGCATCATTATTAAAACTGTGCTTCCCATAGTTCTGTAGTTAAAGTTGTGAGCCCACCTGAATCTGCCTATCTTTTAGTATTTATGTTTTAGTTTTAACTGATTCATAAAAACAAAGTTGTATATGACAGTGGAGTGCCATGTGATGTTTTGATACACAGGTACATGGTGTAACAGCTGTCTCAACCATTCTTCACAGGGAGAACACTCAATATGCTTTCTTCCCACCTTCTTAAGTTATCGAGTATATAATTACCCATACGTCATCCTCCTGCACAATAGCATTTCTTATTCCTGCCTAACTGTAACTTAGTACCCTTTGATCAACTTTTCCTCCTCCCCTTCCTCTCCCTCCTCTCCGCAACGAGTGAAAGTGACGGTCCCATTCAGACTCTGGAAGATCAGCTTTTTCATATTGCACATAGGAAAAAAAATCATGTGGTAGCTGGAACTAGATGTTATGTTAAATGAAGTGAACCAAGTCCAGGAAAACCTCCTGGCATTAAGAGGAACGTGTGGTACAAGACAGGAACACCGCACTCACACAACTGATGGGAATGACCCAGGACTTAGGTGCAAAGTTTTCTTAGAACTTGTTTAGGGAGAGCCTCCTTGGACCACTGCCTGTCCAGGGTAACCCCTGAGTCCTCCACTCTCACAGCCAGGTGGAGTTGGGCCAGGCCAGGCCCCCATTGCAGGAGTGAACTGCACAGAGCAAGCTTTTGACTGCAGGCTGCCTTGGATCACCGCCTGGGCCTGTGTGTGTGTGTGTGTGTGTGTGTGTGTGTGTGTGTGTGCAGCTGTGGGTCCCCTGTGCTACCTCCGCACTTTGGTCCTGGGAGCTGAAAGAGTGAGCCCTCCAAGTACGGGGGTTACTCTGGTCCCCCTTTAATTTTATATTTTTTCAAAAAGGAATCTCATGCATCGGTGGAAAATGAGCCTCAGTCGAGAGGAAGGTAGAGACTTGATCCCCTGTGGGGAATTAGGCCTCCCAACACAAACCCCCTCCATGGCTATGTGATGGTATGCGGGCCCTCCATGACTGCGCCATGGTGTCTGATTCTGCTTAGCTTAAGAGTTGTTCATTAACTTGTGACCGCAATCGCAGAACATTCTTCCGCCTTTCGCAGAGACTATCTTGTCTGTGCTGCCTCTGCTTTATGGCCTAGTAAACATGCCTTAAATTGCTGAGTCCCTGGGTGGGCACGAGGTGCTCTGTCACGTAGGACAGAGGTTGTTATTTTTTTTTTTGGCCACTGGGTCAGTGGTCCCTGGTCTTCTGTGTTCCTCAACGATTGTTAAATTGTATAATGACGTATGGAAACGGTATAAAAAGGAAGAGACATTTGTTAGTAAAGGCTTCTTCTTCTCAACTTCCATGGTGTGTGTGTGAGTTCTTTCATCAAGCCTCGCCACTCCTCGCAGGGACTCGGACCCAGGGCCGTGCAGGCGCGGCAATTGGAGGTTCCCACCGAGACCTGAAAGCAGGAGAGTCACGGATGGGGTCATTCTGGAGACCGACAGGGACGCCTCTCAGTAAGAATGCATTGTTAAGAATGGGCAATCAGCCCGGGAAAGTGCAGCTGCAGGATCAACTTAAACTATTCTTAAAACAGGGAATGGCAGTAAAGAGCCACACCCTGGAGAAGTTTTTAAAAGATATAGAAAAGACTAGTCCATGGTTTTTTATTAATGGAGATTTAAGAGTTTCAGCTGGGGAGGAGATCCGCCGAGATCTCCAAAAACTCCTACAGAAGGAGAGTCCGGAGTTCTTTCTCTTATCCACCTTCTCCCTATGGTGCCTAGTAAAAGATGCCCTACTCACTGATAAAGTCCGCCTCCAACAACTGGTGGCTGAGGCTCAGGCCATGTTTACTGATATTCTGGACCAGGATGCCAGGGAGTCTCTAAAGTCAAAAGACTCAAAAACGGAGGAGGTAAATCCTCCGCGAGCGGGGGAAGGGCCAAGACAGGCTGCGACTAAGGTAAATGTTAGCTTTTCCACTGGAGCGGGTGCCTGCCCAAAGGAGGGGGCGGCCGCCGAGGGAGAAGCAGCCCTAGGAAAAGATTGTTCCACAGGCAAACCTCCGCCATATGATCTAGCCTCAGGAAGGAGCTGGGGGGAATGGCGCAGGCTCACGCACAGGGTGTACAGCCGCCACCCAGGGAAGCCTCAGAGATACACAGCTGCAGCGGTGGGGGCGTGGCTCAGGATGTTCCAGCATGCAGCCCAGGGCACCGCGCTGGGCGGCAGACTGCCCACCTTCTGGGAAACCCTGCAGTTGGGACTACCCACGCCTGTGGCAGTGCCCAAGAATTGGCATGTAATAATAATTGACCTTAAAGACTGCTTTTTCTCAATCCCCCTACATCCCACAGATAGCCCTCATTTTGCTTTTAGCCTTCCATCTCTTAACTTTCAGGAACCTGCACTTCGTTTTCAATGGATAGTGCTCCCTCAGGGAATGGCAAACAGTCCCACCATGTGTCAAGCTTATGTAGCTGCAGTTTTGGATCCCCTCAGATGGGATTTCCCTTCCCTCTATATTATACATTATATGGATGACATCTTATTGGCTGCACCTAATCAGCATTTGGCTCTGCAGGCCTTTGCTGCCCTGCAAGGTTATTTGGAAAACAATGGCCTCGTGTTGGCCCCTGAAAAGGTACAAATGCAGCCCCCCTATAAATATTTGGGTCATGTTCTTCAACCACAGGGGGTAAAACCCCAAAAAATGTGCATTGATACATCCCAGCTTAAAACCTTACACGATTGGCAGAGGTTCTTGGGCGATGTACAATGGATTCGCCCCTCCCTTTCCCTTAAAACAGGTGATTTAAAACCCTTGTATGATCTCCTCCCTGGAGATCCTGATCCTACCTCACCATGGGTTTTAACTCCCAGAACTAAGAATGCCCTTCAGTTGCTCGTTCAGAGCTTAAATAAGGCTTGTGTTCAACAAATTGATTATGATCAGCCCTTGCAGCTGGCTGTTCTTCCTTCTCATTTTACTCCTACTGCTGTTTTTTGGCAACAGGGCCCTATATATTGGGTCCACCTGTCTGCCTCACCTAAAAGAGTTGTGGTTCCATATTATGAGTTGATTTTACAGTTATTATGGAAGGCCTTTAAACTTAGCCTTCAGATGTTTGGAAAATCTCCTAATAAAATTTTAGTACCTTATAACAAAAAAAAAAGTTATAACATTTACAAAATAGTTTTGATGGATGGACACTGTTTGTGACATCTACTGGGGCAGTATTTGATTGTCATTATCCTCCTAGACCTCTTTTGACCTTTTTTAAGAGACATCCAGTAATATTTCCCACAATTGTTAAGGAATCTCCTTTGCCCCATGTTTCTACTGTGTTTACTGATGGTTCCTCTAAAGGGTATGTGGCCGTTATCTCCCCCAAAGGACGCTTCCGCGTGCCAGTTAATGATTCGTCAACACAGGGAGCAGAACTTCAAGCATGCTTACTTGCCTTCCAGTTGTTTTCTACTGAAGCCTTTAACCTGTATACTGATAGCATTTATGTTTCTCAAGTAGTTAAACCTCTAGAAACAGCTTCATGTGTTTCCCCATCTTCCAAGGTGCAATCAATACTATTACAATTACAAAGAATAATTTAGAACCGAACTCAACCAATATTCGTTAGGTATATTCGCGCCCATACTAATCTTCCTGGACCACTTTCAGATGGTAATGCTGAGGCTGATTTACTCACTAGGCCTCTGGTTGCCTCAGTGGAGGAGCAGACTGTCAATCTTCACAGAAAATATCATCTTAATGCCCAGTCTCTCAGCCACCATACAGGCTGTTCCAGGTCTTTAGCCACTCAAATAACTTCCCAGTGTTCTAAATGTGCTCCATTCCACAATTCCTCCAACGTTGGAGTTAATCCTAGAGGCTTAAAAACTAATCATATTTGACAAATGGATGTTACTCATCTTAAAGAAGCAGGTAAGTTACAATTTATGCATGTGTCAGTGGATACGTTTTCCAAGGTAATTTTTGCCTCCCTCCATTCACGGGAACACATTAAAGATGTTATTTCCCACTGCACACAGGCCTTTGCCTATATGGGGGTCCCTAATGTTCTTAAAACTGATAATGGACCTGCGTATGCCAGCCACAAATTTACTACATTTTGCAAAGAATATAACATCTCTCATACATTTGGGATACCTCACAATCCCACAGGTCAAGCCATTGTTAAAAAAAACCCATGCCACCTTAAAACAATATTTTAATAAAATAAAAAGGGGGGAGTATGTCCTTTCCCCCAATGTTCAACTTGCTAAGATTTTGTTTATTTTAAATTTTTTAACAGTAGATAGCACTGGCCAATCAACTATGGAAAAGCATTGGGGTAAGCCCTCCCAGCAGTTGGGATGGGTGAGGTGAAAAGACCTTATAACTGGCCAATGGCAAAAGTCCACACCCCTGCTGGCTAGAGTCCGCGGGGCTGTATGCATATTCCCTCCCCATAGGGATAAAACCATCTGGGTCCCGGAGTGATGCATTTGCCCTGCAGAAGTCCCTGATAACCCAGACCAGGGGGAAAATCCCCCTGAGTAGAAATTGTTTTTTCCTTTTCCCTAGACAATGATGCCCTTGCTGTTTCTGGGAATTCTGCCAATGATCTGGCCTGAAATCATCATCAGAGCGGACCATCAGCATCTACCTTGGAACTACACCTGGCAAGTCCTGTCACAGGCTGGAGACGTCATTTGGTCCACATCTTTGATTCAGCAAGATATTCCTTGGCCGGTGATGTCCCCTAACCTCTACAAAATGGGACTTGGGTCTCAAAATGGCTAGGGGTTGGAAGATTCCTTCGCTCAGATCTCACCCCCCAATACCAGAAGGCAGATCTCTGCCTCAACAATACAAAACTTGCTTAGAGATGTGTTTCTGTCAGTCCACTCCCCAGGATACACCTCATTTAATAGGCGAGTTTTGCTCCGCCTCCAGGAACTCTATGTTGCTCCCCAACATCAGGGATGAGAACTTAAATCTGCTTGTGGCGGAGTTGAATGGCATTTTGTTAAGAACTGGGAATGTGAGACCACAGGGGATACAATGATTACAAGCTATAAGTTAGTTTGCGGAGAATGCATGGCTTACTTCTCTTTTATCTTCTATTTTGGGACCATTAATAGGATTATTATTACTTGTTACACTTGGTCCTTGGCTGTTTGGAAAATTGACTCAATATATAAAAAAATCAAGTGGATAGGGTTACTTCTCGTTCTATTCAAGTACATTATCAAAGATTGCAATTGTTGGATGTTGAACAAGGAGGACGCAGTCAGACTTGGGGGCCCTGTACCTCAGCTGGAAATGTTGTCTCGGCCCCTAAGCCTAGGTCTCGGCCCCATCGCCCTAAACGGGCTGGGCCTTCTAATAAATCAAAGGCAAAGATCGTGGTAAAGCCCAAGACGGGCAACTGACAGGATGGGACCCAAACCGCCTAAGACAGGAGAGGAGGCCCTCCTAAGACGGGTAAGGAATGGGTCGCCTGTCTGACCTAAGACAGGCTTGCCATGATAAAAAAAAGCGGGGGGAATTGTGGGGAATTAGGCCTCCCAACACAAACCCCCTCCATGGCTATGTGATGGTATGCGGGCCCTCCATGACTGCGCCATCTAACCAAGGCATATCTTTGTTTTACTTCTTTGGAAAAAAAATCTATCAGCAGCAGACCGCTGATTATTATCTAATGTAAGAAAATTAATTACAAATAAGGCATGATGTAAAAGATTTCGAGGCGTTCCTTTAACATCATAAAATGATTTTAATTTTAACTTGGAAAAGGCATTTTTTAAAGTCTGATGGGACCGCTCAACAATTCCTTGTCCCTGTGGATTATATGGTATCCCTGTAACATGTTTTATTTGTAAAGTCTTGCAAAATTCCTGAGATTTTTGTCCAGTATATCCGGGACCATTGTCTGTTTTTGTCTGCCTGGGGTGACCATATTAGCCGTGCATTGCAATACATGTGAAATAGCATTTTTGAAGCTTCCCCTGATTGAAGGGATGCAAAAATATAGCCACTATAGGTGTCTACAGTCACATGTATATATCTTAACTTTCCAAACTCAGGGCAATGGGTAACATCCATTTGCCAGATATCATTAGGCATTAGGCCTCGAGGATTAACTCCAAGATGGGGAACAGGTAATAAAACAACACAACCAGGCAGTTCTTAACAATCTGTTTAGCCTGTTCTCTGGTAATTTTATATTTTAATTGCAGGGTCTGGGAATTAAGATGATGTAATTCATTAGCCTTTGTTGCCTGCATAAGAGGGTCATCTTGAATAACAAGGTTTTGATAGTGATTTGTGGCTTTATCAGGCAAATCATTTCCTTTTGCTAAGGGACCAGGCAGATTGGTGTGAGCCCTAAGGTGCCCAATAAAAAAAGGATCCTGTCTTGCATAAATTAAATCTTGTAACTGTTTAAAAAGAAAAAAGGCATGGGAAATATATTTTATGTAAGGGACAGTTTCTAATAAAGGTACAGAATAAGCTACATAAGTGCTATCTGTATACAAATTAAAAGGACAATCAAAAAATTCTTTAAAAACTTGAACTACTGCATACAATTCTACAAGTTGTGCAGAGGTATAAGGCGTATAAAAGGAAATAACTTTTTCATTAACTACAAAAACTCCTTTACCATTAGATGACCCATCAGTAAAAATAATATAAGTCTTTTTTAAAGGAGTAAAAACAGTAACTTTGGGAAATACAAAGGGATATATATCAAGAAAAATGTATTAAAGGATCAGCAGGAAAATGATTATCTATTTTGCCCATAAAGGAGACAAGTGCCACAGACCAAAAATCATTATTTTGCATAAGCCATAATAATTGATCAGGTCCATATGGGACAATAATTTTGTCAGGATCTCGACCAAAATATTGTCGCCCTAATTTTCTGGCTTTTATAATTAATTGAGCTACCAAAATTGGGTATGAGCTTAAAACTTTAGCTGGAGAAACAGGCAAATGAACCCAAAGTAACAAGGATCCTATTTCATTTTTATGTAACTGCTGCCAAAAAACACCTGTAGGGGAATGTGCAGTTCTGCGTATTATGAATTCAATGGGTTTTGGATAATCCACTTGCATTGCTATTTGAGCTTGAATTGCATGATTTACTTTATCTAACCCTTCAGCAGCTTGTGGTGTAAGTTTTTGAGGGGAAGTGGGATCAGGATCTCAATTGAGAATGCTAAAAAGAGGCAATAAATCATGAATGGACAACTTTAAAAAAGGACACAGCCACTGAATGTCCCCTAACAACTTCTGAAAATCATTAAGAGTAGAGAGATTATCAATCCTAAGTCTTAAGCGAGGGGTAAAAACTTGTTGGTCTCGAAGCTCATAGCCAAGATAAAAATGAGGTTGGGACATTTGTATTTTTTCTGGAGCTAACAAAAGATTATAAAAAGTAAAACAACATTTTAAATCTTGAAAACATGCAAGAGCAATATCTTCTGAGGGGGCTGCTATAAATATATCATCCATATAAAGCAAAATATGTACATGAGGCCATTTTCTTCACACGGGATCTACTGCACGAGCCACATATCTTTGACATAAGGTGGGACTATTAGCCATTCCTTGAGGTAAAACCTTCCATTGATATCGTGGCATAGGTCGCTGAAAATTTATTTGGGGAACACTAAAGGCAAATCATGGTTTATCTGACTCATGTAAAGGTATGGTAAAAAAACAATCTTTAAGATCTATAATAATTTTAAAATATTGCTTAGGAATAGCAGTAGGAAGAGGTAAGCCAGGCTGTAAGGCTCCCATGGGAATCATAGTTTTATTAACTGCTCTAAGATCTTGTAATAAGTGCCATTTACCTGATTTTTTTCTTTATAACAAAAATGGGTGTATTCCAAGAAGAACTGGATGGCTCTATATGGCCGGCAGCCAATTGCTCCTGTATTAGCTGCTGCGCAGCAAGAGCCTTCTCATAAGGAAGTGGCCACTGATCAACCTAGACAGGTTTTCAAAAATACCAATTAATTTTTTCAATTACAATTAATTGCTGGGATACAGGAATGTCAGTAGCCGCTAGGGTAAATTTGCCAATTGTGCTGGATCACAAGGGAACTCATTCAAAAAAAGATAGCCTATTCCTAATCTATTTTGATTGGGCTTAAGTTCAATGGGTTGAGGAATTCCTTGATTATTTTTCCCCAATCCTTCTCCAGGAATATATCCTTGATTAATCATTTGGGTCATAATTTTATCATTAGAGCTACTTAAAACAAGATTTAACTGGGAAAGAACATCTCTTCCCCATAAATTCACAGGTAAATTAGGAATAACAAAAGGAACAACTGTGCCTTTATTTCCCTCTAAATCTTCCCATGTAATTAACTGAGCACTAACCATTGGACTAGTGGATTGCCCAATGCCTGTAAGACTGTGGCAGAGGGATTTAATGGCCAATGAGATGGCCAATAATTCTGAGAAATAATTGTGGAATCAGCTCCTGTATCTATAATTCCCTGAAAAGATTTTCCACTTAATAAAAGTTGCAAGGTAGGTCGACTTTTGGTAACCTTTTGCACCCAACATGCATTAATCTTGGTCTCAGGCTCAACAGGTAATTTATTAAAAGATTTCATGCAAGACAACGATATTAATTGAGCAATCCTATCCCCTTTATTTATTATAACAACATCTAAATGAGTCATAATCAAAACTGTAACATTCTTAACACAATCATCATTAATAACAGTAGGTAAAATTTGAATGCCTTTCAATAAAGGACTAATTATTCCCACAATCAAACCAATGGTATCCTTAGGTAATGGACCAACAAACTGCGTATCTATCAATTGAGGCCCTTTCTGAAATTTTAATATTGTATTGGTGATTGCACAGAGCTCCAATTTGGATTCTCCTGGTTGGATAGTAATGGGCATTTTTGATCCTGGGATGGAACAAACCTGATCGCTCCAGAGGTTTGTTTGGTTGTGGGGGCCTGGAGCTGGCCCCGTGCAGTTTCCCTGGTCCTTTGGTGGCAGAGGCTGGCCCTGAACATTTGTTTTAGAATAACAATCTGAAGCCCAATGTTTTCCTTTTTTACAACGAGGACATACTGTCCTGGGGGCAGGCCTAGAAGAACTGGCAGCAGTTTTTGAAGAAGAAGGGCAATCTTTGGCCAAATGTCCAGGTTGCTTACAATTAAAGCAGAGTCTATTTTGGGGATCAGTATTAATAAAGAAACCTTTAAGGGCCGCTCCTATAGCAATTCCCATATTGTGGACTGAACCTATCCCAGAGCAAAGCTTAACATAAGTTGTCAAATCCTTATCCTTATGGGGGCGAATAGCCACCTGACATGCAGGATTGGCATTCTCAAAAGCCAATTGTTTTATAAAAGGGCTATCTACTTCCTGGGGACCAAGCAATCACTCTGCTGTCTCTGTGAACTTGCTGATGAAGTCACTGCATGACTCGTCAGCCCCCTGTCTCACTTTAGTTAGTGATGCAGTAACAGGTCCTTTTGGGGGAAGTTTCTTCCAGGCTGCTAAACATATCTCCTGAATCTTATTTAACAAATTAAAGGAGTATTGTGCCTGAATCTCAGTGGTGTGGTAAGGCGGATCTCCCATCAACTTTTTCACAGAAAAAGCACCAAAAAAGGGATACTTTGCAGTCATTTTTTACAGGCTTCTGTGAGCTCTGTTTTCCATAATACATAGTCTCCCCCTGAGAGGGTAGCTCGAGCTAATAAACTCCAATCATTGGGGGTAAAAAGTTTTTCAGATTGATTTTCTAGCAGGGCAACAGTAAAGGGTGCAGTAGGACCATAGGCAGCTACAGCGGCTTTAAATTTTTCCAAAAATTTCATATTAATTGGTCTATAATTAGTTGCTCTAGGGACTTCCTCATCTATATCTGAATCTGTGTCTTCTTCTAATGACAGGGTCTTGGACTGAGGCTATCCAGCAGAAATAAGTGCTCCGGGTGTTGAGGTTACTGGACCGTCCTCTTTCTCGCTGTCTGAATCTAATGGCACTTCCTCTATGTCTTCCTGAATTTGAGCCTTTCTTTGTTTAACTTGTCCTCTAGTAAGGACAGGATATGCTCCCACCATAGGTCCAATGCTTGGATATTTAGAGAACTGGATAGGGTTTTTTGGTTTTGCTTTTGAACCTTTAGAGAAGAAAGCAAGGGCTTTTGTAACTTCTCGCAGCTCTGTCATAAGATTCAATTGAGTTTTTTTTCTCATCCAGCGCTTGTTGGAGATGCTTAATAGACTGAGACCCTTTGGGAACAATAGCATCCACAGGCGAAGTAGTGGTAATTAAAGGTATATTTTCAGAATCTTCATAAGGAGGTGGAAAAGAGGAAGATTGACAAATGGCTCCAGAGTCAGTATTTGAAACCGCTTCTAAATCTCCAAGAGCAGGATAAAGCTGAAGTGCTTTTCCTTTTTCTGACAACTTTGTTTTTACAACTGGTTCAGGCATGCTAATAGAAACAGAAGGACACAGTGAGGGAGTTGGACTGGGCGCTGTGGCCCAAGAAGGAGCAGTCTCTGCATTTGGGAAATTCTCACTCTCAAGCAAATAATTAAGTGCTGAATCTTTAGAAGTGGCTTTCTTTAAAGCAACCTCCCCACTTTCAACCAATTCCTGCACATCAGAATGCAATGATTTAGTCTTCAAACTGTCATTAATCAAATTCCAATAAGAAAAGGCAAAAACAGGAACTTTCTCTGGACCAAAAGTCTGATAGTAATCTTTCAAAGAGTCACCAACTCGCCCCCAACGCTTTTCATCAATGTTCCTTCTTGTGCAAACCATGGGCAAAGCTCAGTGAGAAACTGAAAAAAGTAAAGAAGGTCTTTTTTCTTAAGTTCGACTCCTCGCACTTTAAGAGCTTCCTTTAAGCCATTAGTAAACAAATCATGTTTGCTTATCTCCTGTCCCATGTTCTTACCTTGGGGTTTCGCCACTCAATTTCCTCTCTCTCACAAGTGACACTAACCGTACTTTCAGCCCTCCGCGACGGTTTCTGCTGCGAGATCGGTGCGTTCCTGTCAGCGGGCACGGTGATCTCAGTGAATGGGCGAGCAGCGCTCTCAGGTCTCTCTGAGGGTCTTTTCGTGCCCCACGCTGGGCGCCACGGTGCCCCGGCCTTCGGGGCAACAGCGAGGGGCAGGAATCTCAGGTACCTGAAAAAGAATAGAGACAGAAGGCGGAGGAGAGAAACAGCTAGCAAGTCTTAGATATTGATCAAGCCAAGCCAACTTTATTGAGTAACCACAATCTTTTTATACCAAGAAATTTTGAGACACTGAACCGCAATGGAAGCTTTACAGAGGAAGTTGGGGAGGGGGATCAGAGTCACAAGTTGTTTTTCTTCAACCTTATCTCTTACAACATATCTTTTTTTAACAGCTTTACATTACATAACTGATTCACTCCAGACTAGCAGTCAGCATGTTTCTGGTGGTCAATGTCTAAAAATCAACCTCTTTAGGAACTATTTCTTCTTAGCTTACTCAAGCTGTCTCCACAGGATATTCTGCAAGTTGCAGAATTATTTTAAGCTATTGTTTGGTCCTCAGCACTCTGGGACTTGGGACTCTAGACAGCCTCTTTGTCATGTCCTAAGTACCTGTTTCATTTTTGGCCCTTCACATACCTTCCATGATGGTACCGCCCACACCCCAGGGTCACAGTACCTTGCTCAAATAGTTCGTTCTTACCATGGCATCTCATCCCAATAATTTGGGACTCTACCTTAATCAAGACTACCAGTGCAGACCTTTAGACCATGGCTCCCCAGCCTGGAGCAGGATTCAACCATGGGAAGCTGTGACTGTTGCCAGGGCTTTCTCAACATTCCAGATTAAAAGCCAAGTAGACCTTCCCTGCCTTAGACTTTGGCTGCACTCCTTGAGGAATGTGGCCTTCATAGCCAGAGATGGCCAGGAGTGGAAGCAGTCACTTTGCCGCGAGGCTCTGTACACACTGCTAGTACCAGTGGTCCTGGGAAATGTCTCTCTAGGGCCTTTGGCTCTTCCACATGCTCCTCACCAGTCCTCAAAAGCCAACAAAGCACTTCATAAAGTACAAAAGATTCACAAAAAGAGGAACAAAACTCCCTGACACAAAACACCCATCACAGAAACCCCCAGATCATCGTGCCTTCCAACCTGGTTCTTGTAGCCAGAGCTGCAGACAGTGTCCCAGGACATGGGCCCTGGTGCTGCTTCCTGGGATCTGTGACTGTCTAACAGTCCCAAGAGCCATGCAAGCACCATCATCTTACCTTAGCAGGCCAGCCTCTTCCACTGAGCCTGTCCATTTAGAAGTCTCGGGCACTGTGCCCTGTGATATGCTGACTTCTCTCCTTGAGAGGTAAGCTGGGACTTGAACTACTTCCTGTTTGTTTGGGGCTCTGTGGCTTCATTTTACCAAGTTTCTTTGGAACTAGGAAGGCATAGGCATGGGGCTGTCCTGTCAAGCTTCTTTGAGGAAGCCAAAGCACTTAGCTTCCAAGGCCAAAAACACGGAGCATTCTCTTGATGGTTCTAGAGACCACAGCATGTGTTTATCACCGCCTGAGTCACTGCTCTGCCTGCTTGAACCACGTACCTGCCTTCCCCACCGCCGGCATCCGGCAGAGTACACTCCCACTTGGCGCATGTCAGGCGGGTCTTGTCCACACTTGCCCGAGTCAGCTGCATCTTCTGATCTCCCGCCCTTTAGTGTTGGTGCCTGACATTGTCCCCCACAAGCCACTGTTCTCCCAGAGGACCCTTCCAGCCAAGTATTCCCAGCAGCTAGTTGCAGTTAGCTGGACTTTGGCCTTGTGACCTCATGCTCTGCCTTTTGCCTGACACACACAAGGGTGCTGCAAAGATATTCCCGCAGTCTCCTTTTGCAGAAATGGGGCAGAAGGCCTTCCGGTCCCAGAGCCTTAGGCATCCCCAACCTAGGAACTCTGTGATCTTTCTATCTAGAACACAAGTGAAATCTACCTCTCCATGTGGCTTGATCAGTGGAGTCTAACTATTGGCATTAGGGACCATCTCCGAGGTCTTTGAAGCTGGTCGTCACCTCAGTGCGGCCCAGCACAGCCCCAGTTTTACCAGCTGGGCGACCTGAAGGCCGAGGCGCAGTCAGTTCTCCACCTCCCCTGCTCCTCTCCTGCGCGCCTCACCTAGCAAGCCTCCAGGACGCCTCCTGTGCTGTGAAGGTGCTATGGAGAAGCTCTAGGGAAGAATCCAAGTCCCCCTGCAGAGGCTGAACCCTGGAAATGTGACTGTCCTGGGATTAGGTGACAGTGAAGCAACTCCTAGAAGTAGAACTGGTTTTTTGTAGGTTGTCCCCTCACAGCTGATCAATGTGCTTGTGTACGTGTGTGTGTGTCTGTGTTGCCGTTTTTAAATATTGAATGACCATGTAGTTTTTATCTTTTTTTCTGAATAAAGCCTCACATGGTCTAGGATTGCCACATTCTTTCTTGAAAACAGTAGATGAGTACTCTAATAGGTTAATGGGGAGAATGATCAATATCATTAATCACCAGGGAAATAAATACCAAGGTGCAATTATCGCCTTGCATTGGGAGAATGATTCTTACCAAAAAGACAAGTGCTAGCCAACACTGATGAGAATGTGGAGAGAAGAGAAGCCTGGCTCACAACTGCAGGGGATTAAGATCAGCAGGAATTATGGAACAGAGTATGGAGGGTCCTGAACCCCCAAAACCTACACTGCCTAGGCTGCAGCAACTTCACTACTGAGTGTATATCCAAAGAGTATGCAAGCAGTATTTTGATGAGATAGCTGCACTCCCTTGTTCTTGTATGATTATTCTTAGTAGCCAAGTTACAGAATTGATTCAAGTGATCATTAATAAAGGAATACTTAATGAAAATGTGATTTTTTTAAAATACAGGGGAATAGTATACAGCCTAGAAATCTCGTTTGCAACACTTGTGAACCTAGAAGACATTCTGCCAAGTGAAATAATCTCAGTGAATTCACACAAGCAGAGATCAGAATGCTAGTCATCAGGGATTGGGGTTTGATTGGACAGATGGAAGTAAAAGAATACAAAATTTCAGTTGGACAGAAAGCACAGGTTCAGGAGATTCTTCGTGCACCGTGGTGTTCACAGCTGACAGCAGTGGATTTTCTACTTGGAAATATAAGAGGCGTTAGACGTGCTTCCCCCATGGTAATATAATAGGTGAGTGAAGCTATGGCTGCAGTAATTGCTAGATTTAACCTTTCCACATTGTGTATCTATGTACCAACGCATCATGCTTCACACCATAAAATGTGGATAATTTCTACTTGTCAGTGAATAAAATTTGATAATAGAGTGTAATTATAGTATAACTATTAAAAGTTATACTTTGGAATTTTTATAATAGTACATTTTATACTTAGATGCATACCTTATATTACTTAACTAATCATCTTACTGGATTGTTGTAAAATAAAAAGTCAAAAACAACACACCATACTTTTTATATATTTCAGTCAATGTATCTGCATAGCAGTTAAACTGGCCTGGCCAAAATGCAAGTCCTTGAATACAGTGCTGAGAACACCCGTTAAAAGCTGGTTCTTACACTCTGTGTTGGAACCATGTTATTTCAGGGATTGGATATACATATAGAGAAGACCTTAAAGATACTTGTACAAGGAGCTTTCTTGGTGCTGTCTTATAAAAGGCATTGTGAGGTGCTGCATTAGACAGTGGCTACAGGAACTGCAACATAAAGCATGTCTCACAAATATTTAAAGGATGCTTCTTAGTGGTGTAAATATACACTATGCTGAGAACTGTTGTTTTTACTGGATGGATGATTGACTTGTTCTTATAAGAATACCATGAAGAATGATCTGCCAAACAGCTGTCTGGAACTTAGGAAGGCCTCATGCCTTCAGGAAGCCAAAGCAAGGCATACACTCATTTTTTACCCTAGAACCTAATATCCTGAAGTCCTTGGGCTTGTCAGGAAGGGACAGTTTTTGTTTGCTCAGGATAAGGCTGTGAGAATACTTGAAGATCAGGCATTCTACATACATTTTTAAACAGGACATCCTCTTCAAAGCCAGGTTTCTAAATGTATCTCTAGTCATTTATTTTTATTTCAATAGCTGTTAAAATCCAGAGCTGTAGTCGTGGAATTCTCCACTAAGAAGTGGGAATACCTGGACCTTGCTCTGTGGACATTTGTAGAAGAATCTGATATTAACTAGAAACTAGAAACTTGGTTTCTCTGAGGGGGGCTACGTTTCTTTTGCATTTTCAATCCACCTACAGTGATTTCTTTCATCCTGTTGTGTACTTTATCTCGGGAGCCTTTGCTTTCTTTAGAACTGTTTGTGAAGTTTTCAGGTAATGGTCTGTAAACTAAGAAAAGGAATAGTCACAAAACTTATATTTAATATTTTCTATGTAATTTCAAAGTTTCAACTATAAACATGGAGATACAGAGTCTGGGATGATAGTTCAGTCAGTAAAGTGCTTGCCTTGTAAGCCTGAGCACCTGAATTTGATCCTCACAACCCGTATCAAACAACTAAGTATGGTAGCATGCACTTGTAATTCCAGTGTTGGGAAAGCAAGGGCAAGGAGATCCTTGAGGCTCTCTAACCAGATAGCCTAGCCTACTTGGTGAGCCTCAGCCTAATGGGAGAGCCTGTCGAAAACAAAAAACACCCCCCAAATGGATGGTGACTGAGATGGTAGTTTTTGATTAAGTCAATTTCTATATATTAGTTACAGAAACCTTATTTAATTAATTCTAGTAACTTGTCTTCATAAGCAACACCATCCTGTAAGGATAATGAAAGTGCAACTGGCTTTCTCTATGTGGGTTCCAGATGTGTAGATTCAACCAACTATAGATCAAAGATATAGGTGGGCCTACAGTGGTTGTGTATGCTGAGTGTGTTCACCTCTGTTCTGTCACCATTCCTTAAAAGTGTTTGCATTTTATTAGGTATTATGAATAGGTAGATGTGATTTAAGGTACACAGGAGGCTTTGCAGTTATATGTAAATACTATGCCATTTTATGGCTCCTGGGACATTATGCTCTCAGCCAGTGGCTAAACAGCCCTGTATGAGTCCTGTGACCTAACACCATTTCTACCTGTGACCTTGCTTTTGCTGAAAGAACTGATATATTTTTTAAATCTATTGCAGTTTACCTAGCATTTTGGGGAGTTTGCAGGAACAAGCATTCAATTAGTCATACTGTTGAAACCTCAAGTGTCACAGTGACCTCTGAAAACATAAATCATGTCACTCAACTCATTATTTTAAATCGTTAAGGAGTTCTTCATTGTAGTTAGAAAAAGAATCTAATCAATTCCTCACATTGTGTTGTGTCTTTGTATGTTTGTTTGTTTGAGACAGAATATCATTATACAGCCCAAGCTAGCTTGGAACTCATTGTGTAGCCGAGCTGAGCCTGCCCTCAAATTCAGTGATCCTCCTGCTTCAGTCTTCCAAGTGCTGGGGGTAAATGTGTGTACCCCCAGACCTAGTTAGAGTACCTTTAAGTGTGTGTGTTTCTCTATGTATTTCTGTGTGTGTACATGTGTGTGTAGGTGCCCATGGAGACCAGAAGGGGATGTCAAATCACTTGGAGCTGGAGTTACAGGTGTTGGTGAGCCATCAAGGTGGATGCTGGGATCTGAACTCTGGTCCCCTAAGAGAGCAGTGAGTGTAAACATCCTTCTTCATCAGGTCCTACCTGCCTTCCTGTGGTGGTTGGTTTTAACTGTCCATTTGATATAACCTAGAACCACCTGAAAGAAAGTCACAGTAGAGAAATTATCAAGATCAAATTACCTGTAAGAATGCCTGTGAGGGTTTGTCTTGATTGTTAGCTGATTTTAGTAGGACCCAGCCTATTGGGGGTGGCACCATTTCAACGGCTGGACCTTGAATTACATAGAGTGAAGAAAGCTAGCAAGCAGGAAACACGGGTGCGTTCCTTCCTCTCTCTCTTGATTATTGTTATGCTGTGGCCAGCTGTCCCAGGCTCCTGCCTCTGTGACTTCCCTGCAATAATGGACTATACTCTGGAATTATAAGCCATTTTCTCAGCAACCACAGTGAAACTAGAGCACTTCCTAACCTCGCCTCCTCTCATTACTGACTAAACTCTAACCATACTGGCTTTCTTTCTTGATTCTGTCTTTTTCCAACTCAATTGTATGTTCCTTGGAGAAAACAAGTTTGTCTTGGTCACTGTTTCATCCTCAGCATCCAGCACAGAGTTTGATCACAGTAGCGAGGGTAGGATAAATAAAAATAAAGGAAGTTATACTTCAGTGTTCTCCTTCTGCAGACAGTACGATGAGCAGAGAAAGGGTTAAAATCTTGTGCAAGATAAAACATCTCTACTGTGATGTTGAAGGCAAGTGCTCAGCTCTTCTGATTCTGTAGTCCTGTGTTCTTTCTGCTGACTCTCCCCCTTACAGAGAGTCTGTATCAAGGATTGCGAAGATAATGGATAGACTATAGTGTGATCCATGACCTTGCTCCTACTTAGATGAATTTTCTGTGATATTTGCACATATAAATATTTGAGGAAGGTGTATGTAGTGTTGTCCAATTTTGAGCATTTTAAAGCCTCATTACCTTGTAATACTGGCCCATGTACTGATTGTGGTCTGTTAGGTCCTTTCACAGCTGCCCCTATCTTTGTGTTTATTTTTTTAAGATTTAGTTTTATATTTATTATTTATGTGAATGTGTTTGTCTGTGTGTCTGTGTGAGTGCATGCTGTGGGCACAGGTGCCTATGGAGATCAGAGGGCAATGGATCCCTCCGAGCTGGAGTTCCAGGCAGTTTTGAGCCCTTGGACATGCATACTGGGAACCAAGCTCAGAGCCTCTAGAAGAGAAGTTAAGTGCTCTTAACTGATGAGCTAGCTATCCTGCCCCAAAACATCCCATTTTAAGAGAAGGGTTTGGTTCTGTAGTTAGGGAATCACTTGAGAAATTAGTTTAAGGGTCTCGGGCTGACTATTGAGACTGACAATGTAAATTCTTACTCACTGAATGTACTTTAACATTTCTTTAGCTGAATTTCTTGTGCTCGTTCCAATAAAACACTGGAGGCTGAGCGTGGTAGCATATATGTTTAGTCCCAGCACTCAGGTGGCAGAGGCAGGCAAATATCTGTAAGATCAAGGACAGCCTGGTCTACAATAGTGAGTGTCAGACCAGCTGGGGCTACAGGGAGACCCTATCTCAAAAAGACACACACATACACACACAGTCCCCAAATTAAAAAAACATACGAAAAAATTACCCCACTGGGAAACATAGTAATTTTCATTCAGATTTCCCTATCTTGTTGAAAACTAGATCATTTGTGGTTTAAATTTTCACTCAGGAGAACTGAGGCTGTGATGTTAAACCTTGGTCATTGTATGTAGTGTATGGATTTTGGACACCCACAAGACTTAAGACACAGCCTCTTTCTCAGTAATACTTATTTTTACTAACAAACTGCCATGTTTATGTAACAGCCAGAACATAAAATTGAGAAGCTGTAAAAGTCAGTCTCTTCTCATGGATGTTTGTAAATTCTGGTCCCAGGTTTCTGTCAGTCTTCCTGAGTTCTGGAACTGCTGGCTGGTTTTCTTTGAGTCACATCTTACACCTAGGTGAAAATGACTTAATAGAAGATGAAGTTTATAGAGCAGTGGATTAGTACATGGTGCCAGTTGGTAGTCTGGAATGTGGAATGGGGAAAATGTTTTAAAGCTGTCATATGGCGATCTCTAGTCCCGATGTAGGGGTGTGAAAGGTCACCACTTTGACCTACCAGCCTTCACTCAGATGCCTCATCCCAGTACACCATAATATCCATTTTATTACATACCTGCTGTGCCTCAGGCATATAAATAGATCTTAGTCATAGACAGATTAGTTTCAGTTCTAACCAGACCTGCCCACACAGAGAGAAGACCTTTTCAGTTCATCTTACACCAACCTATTTTCTGCTTAAGGGAAACAGTAACAAACTTTCCTTAATATCATTTATCATATACATCTTTATTTATCACACAAGATCCAATGGAATAAAACTGTTTATCTCTTTCAAAACAGTGTGGGCTTGCTGATCTGGGCACCCACTAAGCAATGGGCACAAAATGGCACACAACTGCTTTTATATTTGTTGTTCAACATCATTATCAAAGGATGGCTCCAAAGGATGGACTCGTGATTGGGAATGCTGAGATATTTTCTCTATCACTGCGCTAACTATGGAAGGACGATCCATGTCTGAATGCTCCTCTGGTGCTAACGTCACGTTTTTAATTTCATCTAGAATCTGAGTTGGAGGACCATTATCCATTTTGTAACAGGAGATGCTGAAAGGGATGGCACAGAACACAAGATCAGAAGGCAGCAGATGACAGTCATTGGCTGGCCGGGTAATCACAAACCTGTAAGGAAAACCAAAGATGGATTCTGAGACTCTGCAGCTGGGACAGTGTGGTTCTAGGGAATGGCCAAAATAAAGATCCCATATTGATGGATCAATAGATCCATCAAAATGCTTGTTTTTCCCTGTCTCGCTGGCACACAACAACAGGAGCCATCCTAGAGTAGAATGAGGGATTGGCTTTCATCCCTGCCTCTGTAACAGACTCACCTGAGGCATAACATCTCA
This sequence comes from Eospalax fontanierii, assembly GCA_035773235.1. NCBI lineage: Eukaryota > Metazoa > Chordata > Mammalia > Rodentia > Spalacidae > Eospalax > Eospalax fontanierii. Next base: position 11,266,412 of record CM069542.1, on the reverse strand, counting down.
GTTCTCTGGAACCAGTGGTTCTCATTTTAATAGGGGAGAAATGAGGCTGTGGTCTGGAGTAACGGATCTCTAAGGGCCCCTCGGACTCAAGGCTTACCTGCTTTCAGTGTGCATATGCTATGATTTCATTTAGCACAACTCTGAGCTTTAGGCAAGCTGTGGTATAAGTTAACGGTGGAGCACTTTCCTCATATGAGTGAGGTCCTGGGTTCTATCCCCAGGACTGCAAACAGACAAACCAAAGCAAGCCTATCACTGGACTAAGAAAAATTCTCTTGGTCAGAGAAACAAGTAGAGAGTTGGCTCCATACAATGTGCCAGTGTTCCAGATATTTCCATGTGGACTTAGATCTATCCTAATCTAGTGTTTATGCTCCAAATTTCAAACAGAATGTAGCCTGACCAAAAAAATAAATAAAAACATTTTTTAAAAACCCACCCAAATTCTATTCAAAACAAAATTTACAGAACACCCATAGCCTGGGCATACATGAAAAGACTTTGCAGGGAAGCAAGGTGCCCTAACAAGACAGCAGGTTCACAGCAAACCCTCAGCCGTTGTGAGTGAATAACCAGGATTCACGACCAAAACTGCGGCAGGCTGACCTTGCATGACTTTCATTCTACACTTCACTGCTGTGACCAAAAGGTCCCCTCTTCTTCCCTAAACACACAGGCTTGACCTCTCCTCAGTGAGAGCTCATCATCATTTCCCATGGAGTCCTCTGGGGCCTCTCTTCTGTTTCTCAATAATATTTAGCATAATCTCATATTCCATTTAAAGCAGAAATACCACTTTCTCCCTTTCTTTTATTGGTATAGTATTCCTTCCTTCCCTCCTCTCCCTCCCTCTCTCCCCTCCCCCTCCCATCCCCCTCCTCCTCCTCCTCATTTGAGACCACTACTTTGACTCATTTGCTTCCTTGTTTTTGCCTGGAATGGCTTCCATCAATCTATTTCTACTCCTGCATTTTTAATTTCTCCTGTACTGACAGCTTACTTTCTATGATGAGAATGCTGGCTTGGAACTACATGACTGTATTGCTCTAGACTACATCTTCCTGACCCTACTCACGTATCTTCTCTTTCTTTCCCATGTCTGGCAGAATGATGTCCCTTAAAAAAAATTGGAATCTGAACAAAGTACACTGATGATTTAAAAATATAAAACACAGTGACTAGAAGGAAGCACCGATTAAATGTTTTTCAGTGAGTCTAGATGAAAAGGAAATGTTTCTGATACCAATAGTGGCTTCCAGATTTAGAAAATTCCACAAACATGAATGAGAGATAGGTTATAAAGGAATTCTTATTTAAAGCCTACATTTTGGTTTTCAATGGAGACAGATCCATTCTTCTTCAGGTTAATATTCATGGGATCCTAATCATCATGGCTCCTGTTGTCTATACCCAGTCTTCCTTATTCTTATATCATTATCAATATCTCAGCATCCTGCTAGTCCACCATTAACCCTCAGCTCTGGACTTCATTTTCCTTGAAATAAATTGGCTTTGATTCATATGCTTGGATGGGTGGATACCACTTGCCAAACCAGCATACTCCCCTTTTGTGTTCTGGGTTGCATTCTCTTTCATTCATCACACGGTATAAGCCAACACATAGGATTCCATAATTATCTAATGAGCCACAGAACAGTTCTCCAAAGGTTTTTCTTGGCTGGGAAAAGAACAGAACAACAGATGTTGGCTAAGCACTTTAATTAAGCAATAGTAAGCACTTACTCGAGTTTCATTTGCCTTTCACTGTAGAAGTCTAGAAAATCTGAAAATGAAGCCTTCATATATTTCTGGTGGCAATATGAAATATAAAATAGGCAGGTAATTATGATAGTTTATGATTAATTTTGAAATCCTTCTCTCTTTTATTATTTTGGTTTTTCTCGGGAACCCCTTGCAGATGTAGTGTGGCATGGATTGTTGATTATGCTTATGGCTGTTGCTCTTTCGGCCACCATTGAGACTTAATAATGAGCAACAGGTCAAAAATTCCATTTTGGAGGTATGGAGTAGTTGGGAGGGTAAAGGAATGCCAAGGAGTCGTATCCTCATTTAAACAGATCAGTCTCAAGCTCTCGACCTTACTCTAACACTGTGGTCAACAAGCTCACATCAGTTCCAAGGCAGGGGCAGATGGGTTAGATAATTCAGAAAGGCAAGGAAAATGTCAACTCAGTTCTGTGATTCCTCAGGGAAAGAGTAAATGGAGAGCAAATCAGACACAGAGTGAGAGAGAGAGATGTGGGACAATCCACTCTTGCCTGGGATACCAATAGGACGGTTGCCTGCAGCAGCTTCCTGGACTTACCATCACTTACTAGTCAACCATAGATGAGGGGCCGGAACATAAATGCAAAGGATCAGGCCAAACTATAGGAGGCTTTGCAATGTTATTAGTATCTAGAATGCAAGCGTACAGAACATGCCCCTTTTAGTAGCATGTATTGACACATGCTGGCTACAGAGGTTTGAAGAGCATGCTCCTTGTGAAGATGGCTCTGCTGATTTCTCCGAATCTATAAAAGATGTTTCCTTGACCAGATCTGTCCTGACCATAACACTAGACAGGTGGATGTTGTGTCAATCAAAACTAAACCAAAAACTTCACACTAAGAAGTAGGTCATCTGCACTGTATTCTGATTCCCAAATGACTAGATGCACCACTGGAAGTTACCAGAAGTGTTATTTTTCTTTGTTATATTCTACCTTTCAGTAGCTCTCTGGGGTAAGAAAGCTTAAACGTTTTCTATTGGCCTAGTTAGTTCTCTGGGTTCCAGCTAACATGATCAGACATTTTCAGCATTTGGGGTATTAGAAGAATAGGCAGAACCTAGATCAAACTCCTTAAATGGACCCTTGCTATGACACAGTTAAAGATGTGGTGGCCTCAGGTAAGCACTTGCTTCTATGGACCTCAGCTTCTTGATCTGTTAAATTAAATTAGCAAATTAATTAGTGCCTTCCATAAGAACCCCTGGGCAGAGTAAATAGAAAACACTGAAATAGACAGGTGTAGGAAAAAACATTCAGTTAGCATTAGTTATTAAAATAATTTTTAATATATTTGGCAAGTCATATTATTGGGTTTCTTAGTTTGTTCTATGTTGCTATAACATAATACCCAAAACCATGTAATTTATGAAGAACAAAGGAACAAAGATTTGTTTTTTACAGTTACAGAGAAGGTTTAGGACTTCTGGGGTGACCCAGGTCAAGGGAACCACATCTGGAAATGACTTTCTTGCTGCACCATCTCATGTCAGAAGATGAAAAGGCAAGAGAGGGCATGTATGAGAGAAGAAGACCAGCTTGTTCTTTTATTGGAAACACACTCCCGTGTTAACTAATCTACTCCTGCTAAGAACGTTTAATCTATTCACACCGCCTCCATTTAATCATTCCATAATATTCGTAACCCTCAACACCACTGTATTAGGGATTGAGTTTCCAATGCGTGAACTATGGGGAATAAATTCAGACCACAGTCTTAGGTGTCTCTGGTGTCGTTTGTAGATTGATCTGGAAACTGGATAAAACAATTGCTTTATCTACTCCTTGGAGTTGTTGCACAGAATGAACATAACAGATGAACTTGCATTGTGTATGGACACTCTATAGATATCACATTGCTTTCTATTAAAATTTTTACTAATTGTTATTTCTGTGATGTAAATTATCTTTGAACCCTAACAGCTTAGACCATGTTCAGAAACTCAGAGAGTTGAGGAGACAATTGTATTCTAGTAATAGTAAAGTCACCTGAATGGCTGATAAAATGGTTTGGTTTAAAGACAGAAGTCCCAGCTTACACCGTGTCCTCCCAGTCAAGACTGAATCATAGCTGTCATGCACTCCATAGTACTTCTCCTTAACCAAACGATGTTCCATCTGAGAGCTGATACCTCCTGTCACCAGTATCTGAAGTAATTCCAGGACGTGATAGTTGTAGAAGGCCTGGAAAGCAAGGGCAAGCCACATGTGAAGTCAGGAGGGCCACTGCGTGAATGGTGCAGGTGCCAGGACATGGAGATCTATCTCAACACTATAGTTTCAGGTGCACATAGGATCACCCTCCATTTATGGAGGTGCTGAGATCCAAACTGACTCCCCATAGTTACACAGCAGGAGTACTAACCACTGAGTCATCTCTCCAGACCTGTTTTTAGTTTGGAGGGAAACCCCCATGCTAACTTCCGTATGACCTCCGGTTTACTTCCTGCTACCTGTGAATGAGGGTTCACCTGTCCTTACACCTTCAGGGCCAGCCTTTGTGATCAGATGTTTTCTTAATGACAGACTGGGATGAGATGGACTCTCAAAGCAGTTGTAATCTGCACTTCCCGGATGACTAAGGATGCCAAACCCTTCTTCAAGTAAACATTGGCCAGTTGTATTTCTTCTTTTGAGAATTGTCTATTCAGTTTCTTAGCCCATTTGTTGCCTGCATGACTTAGGTTTTATGTGCTTAATTTCTGTAGTTCTTTAAATATCTTGGCTATTGATCCCTGTCTGTGACTGGCAGAGTGTCCATTCTGCAGGCTGCCTCTGCTCTGGTGATTGTGTCCTTTGTGGGGTCGGAGCTTCTACAGTCCATGTAATCCCCTTTGCCAATTCTTGGGATAACTTCCTGTGCTGTCAGTGTCCTGTGCGGAGTATCCTTGGGTGTGCCTGTGTCTTGAAGTGTTTTCCTTTTGTCTGCCTCTAGCAGTTTCAAGGTTTCAGATCTTACATTTGGGTCTTTGGCCCGTTTTGAGATGGTATTTGTGTGGGGTAAGAGATTTGGATGGAGTTTCTTCTTTCACATGTGGAAATCCAGTTCCCAGCAGCACTTGTTAAAGAGGCTGTCTTTTCCTCCATGCATGTTTTTAAAAAAATTTTATTCCTTATTTTTATGTGTATGAGTGTGTTGCCTCATGAGAGTAGTCAGTGCTCTTACATGCTGAGCCATGTCTCCAGCCCCCCATGCATGTTTTTGACAGGCTTGTTTAGATTAGGTGGCTATAACTGTGTGGTCATTCATGGTCCTCTGTTCTGTTCTGTTCATCTACATGTCTGTTTGCATGTCAGTATCACTGCTGTCTTTTGTCACTATGGGTCTGTAATATGAGATCAAGTGTTGTGTTACCTCCAGCATGGCTCTTTCTGCTAAGAATTCCTACAGTGATTTCGGATCTTTTGTGCTTCCATGTGAATTTTAGGATTACGTTTTTCTAGTTCTGTGAAAAATGTCATTGGATTGTGATGGAGGTTACACTGAATCTGTAGATTGCTTTTGGTAACCACTTGTAGGTTACTAGTTCTGCCTACCCATGAATAAGAAGTCTTCTGATGTCTTTGACTTTTCAGGTGTTTCGAGCTTTTGTTATGGAGGTATAGGTTTGTTCCTGCGGTGTCTCTGAAGCTACTGTGAATGGGACATTTTGCCTGGTTGATTTCTCAGCTAGTTTGTTCTCAGTACACAGAAAAATGAATGATTTTGAACAAGAGTGGAGAGTTGGATAGACTTTTCATTCCTGGTTTTAGAGGACGTGCTCTCGGTTTTCCCCATGTAGTACAATGTTAGCCAAAGACTTGTCTTACCCATCTGCGTTGTGTTTGAGTCTATGTATTCTCTTCTGTTTGGGAATGCTCCTTCTATGCCTGTTGCCCTCGGGCCTTGATTAAGAAATGTGGTCAAAGGCCATTTCCTCACTGATGAAGGTGATCATGTGATTTATGTCCTTAGGTCTACGTACTGAACTGCACTTACCTGATTTGTGCGTATTGGCCTAACCTTGCAGCCCCAACATGAAACCAACTTGGTCTTCTTAATGTGTTTTTAAATTCAATTTCTAAGAATTTTATGGAGACGTTTTCTATCTATATTCACAAGGGAACTGGCCCACAGTCTGCCGGGTCCTTACCCGGTTTTGGCATCAGAGTGTTGCTGCTGGCGTCATAGATGAGTTTGGTAGTGTGTCCTCCCTTTCTATTTTTTTTAACATATTTTTATTATTTTTGAGAATTTCACACAGTGCATTTTGATCATACTCACTCCCCTGCCGATCATCCTCTATCTACCCCTCCCCTAACCACCCAAGTTTGTGTCCCCATTTTTAAAAGCCATCAAGTCCAGTTGTGCCTACCTGTGCACTCCCTAAAGCAATCCGCGTCTGCCTCTTCCAGTGGCAGTCAATTGCTAGTTGCTCCTCAGCTATGAGTGGGTTCATGCTGACTTTTTCATTCTCATTGCTGATATTCTCGCCCACTTTGATGACTTTTTTCTATTCTACTTGCCTCCCTAGGGCCTGGATTGGATTCATCTGCAATTTCTATGCTTTTTGAGGTCACTGACCTTTCGCAAGAAAACTCTTGAAGTTCTCATCTAGAATTTTACTCGTTTAAGTGTCTCTGAGTTTAGCAGCAAAGAAGTTCTGATATTTCAGTGGGACTTGTGTTGCTGTGCTCGTGTTGTGCTCCTTGTGCTTCTGTGTTGTAATTTGTTTATCTTTTGGTTTGGATGGATATCTCTTCTGAATTGTTGTGGATCTTCTTTATAAAGCAGCCTATTCTTAAATGCTCAATCTTCAGTTCAATGTAGCAAGGAGTAAACCATTGGCTGTAGCAGCAACAATATCAAACCATACAAGATACAGAAATACACTTAAAAGCAATTACCATCTACTAATATATTACCAATGAACATAGAATTGAAAAATGACAAAATTAGACCAGGCATGTGGCACATGCCTTTAACTCCAGCACTCCGGAGGTAGAGGCAGGCGGATCTCTGTGAGTTCAAGGCCAGCCTGGTCTACATAGTGAGTTCCAGAATAGCTGGGGCTACCGGGAGACCCTGTCTTAAAAAAGAAAGAAAAGAAAAATGACAAAACTACTATAGAATGTGCTATAAAGTTAAAACTTATCTAGGGAGCAGGCATAGTGACACACACCTTTATTTCCTAGGGAGCCAGAGGCAGACAGATCTCTGCTAGATAGAAGCCCAGCCTAGTCTGTGTATCAAGTTCCAGGGCAGCTGGGACCACAGGGAGACCCTGTCTCAAAGCAGACAAACAAACAAATGCAGCTGGAGAGTAGTTCTCTTAGTGAAATTGTTCCCAGCCCTAAGGGTGGGACTGTCTCTCCTGCACTTCCCAGCCGGAGCCAGCGTCCGGTCACTCGTACCATTCAGCTATCGCTGTCCTGCCCTCCTGACCTCCACAACTGCCTCTCTGGGCCTTACCTTTCCTTACCCAGGCCCATGGCGGCCAAACTGAGGCTATCCAACCTGCAGATGTTCTCTCCTGATCACTGCGGGGGGCGGGGTTTCAGATCATAACAATAAGTTCCCTCTCAAGATGGCGCTCAGCCCTTGCCCTCCAAGTCACACAGTCTAAGAAGACGGGGCTTCTCCCTGCTTCTGACCTGACTGCTGTAGGAACCATGATCTCAACAAAACCTAGAACTGGGTTTGAGGCTTGTGCCAGCTGTGGCTCACCCTGAGGGAAAAGGCCCTCGTCCAGCCTACCTTTTGGAAGTGGCTGCTTTCCCTTCCCTCCCCAGGGAACTGCACAGCTGAGATTTCCAAAGCTTTCCTTCTATTTCTCTCTTTGGAATAAAGTCTATTTTTTTATTGTGACTCTCTCCTTTACAAGCTCACAGAAGGACAGCCTCTGTCCTGACATCTTAGCCAGTAGTGAACATATAATAGTTTAAATTTTCTATTCTTTGTCTTATGTAAACTAGACCTCTACTCTAGTAGAAACGGAAGTTTAGTGTGTTTATGTATGACTTCTAAAAGCAATGATTCTGCATTCATAAGAAATAATAGGAATAATGGTTATTGTTGGAACTGGAGGCTCAGGGTCCACTCCTGTCTGATCCTTGGGCCTTTTTTTCCTTTGTGGATGGTATGATAGGAGTCATGGCACCATATGAAGAAGCAGTAGTGGGTCCCAGGCCCAGGGGGAGGAAAACAGGAACATGGTACTCTCTGCTTATTTTCAAAGGTTTGTTTCAGCTCATCATCTCAACAGCATTACAATGTGTTCGTTTTGCCTTGCCGCACGTCACTAATATTCGGTAGCTGGAACAAAAGGCTACCAGGTGGTGTTTAGTGGTTCAAGATCCAAGCCAGCCTCTTAAGCACAGGGGAGCCTTCTATACCAACCTTCCATTCCTGCCTCTCCATGTCCATTTACCCAGCACACAGTCCTAAGCTAAACATGTGCTCAGGGATCCCAGGGTGAGCTAAGGGTAGGGCTGCTTGTGGCCTCATGTCGGGGCCACCTCTACAGGACACACTTTCATAGTTTGTCTCTTTCCCATCCACTTCACCATGGGCTTTAGAATACTTTTGAGGTTTTATGTAGTTCATTCTTTCCCATTAAGATGTTAACCTCTTCCACTGACTGAAACCCACTGATACAATAAATAAAGACATGTTGGGAGACCATGGCACTCAGACTACCCAGCTCATACTCAGATAGGGAGTGATGGGAAACATCAGTGGGCTAAGGTGCCAACATGAGGTTTAGGATTTTAGATTACAAAATTTGTGTTTCCTGTGATGGCTTGTGTTGTGTATTAATTTTTTATTTCTGCAATTCCAGTTCTTCTCCATCTATCTTGCCAGCAATGGTTACAGTGTGTCCTTTAAAGAGCATGTTTGGTAACTTAATCCCTAATGCAACAGTGTGAACTGATGGGGCATCTCTGAGCTCATCATATTAGGAGACCAGAACTCTCATGAATGTATTAATTCTATCACCATCAGAGTATATAAGCTACCACAAGGATGGGTTCTTGATAAGGATGTTTGGCTTTCTCACCCCTTTGTTTCTTGCAGGTGCTTTCTTGCCTTCTTGCTTTTACAGATAATGACACAGCAAGGAGGCCCTTCGTTAGCTACTAAGCAGATGTCAGTACCATACCCTTGGATTTCCCCGCCTCCAGAATCGTGAGCCAAGTACATGTCTATTTACAAGTCACCTAGTCTTGAGAATGTTATTATAACAATATAAAAACACGCTAAGATGCTGCCCTTCTGACCAATTCTAAATAGAATTTGTGTCTTTTTTCCTGCTTGTGTGACTCAGTAATAGTGAAGTTTAATTCTCAATTTTAATTTAAGATATTAGGCTATTTGCCACCTGAGAGAATCTGAAGAGCTTCAACCCATCCCATCTCTTTTAGACACGTCAAGTCACCAAAACACACTCGACACTCATATCTTTAACTGTAAGTGAACTGACACGTTAATAACTGAATGCCAACAGAGCCCCTTCAGAAAAGTGTCCTGACTTGATGTTCTCCAAAGCAAACATCTCTGACTTGATCAAAGGTTAGTGTTGCTTACTCTTTAGGAACTCAACAGTCTAGCAGCTTCTTTAATATTATTCTATGATTACATAGTGCTATTTGGGGCTGGAGAGATGGCTCAGCAATTAAGAACTCTGGCAGCTCTTAGAGAGGGTTCAATTCCCAGCACCCACACAGCTGTCAACAACTGTCTATAACTCTAGTTCCAGGGGAAACCAAAACCCTTTTCTGACCTCCGTGGGCACTGCATGACATGAGTGCACTTCCTTACATGCAGGCAATACACTCATACACATAAAATAAAATTTTAAAAAAATTTGGTCTCTTTTGAGACAGGGCCTTCCTGTAGCCCTAACTGTCCTGGAACTCTCTATGTAGACTAGGCTAGCCTTGAACTTACAGAGATCCGCCAGCTTCTGCCTCCCAAGTGCTGGGATTAAAGGTGTTTGCCACCACACCTATAATAAAAAAAAATTTTAATGAAAAAAACAAGTAGTGCTATTTCTCTCGGAGCTCAGTAGGCTTCACTATGCCTAAGACGAGCAGAGCTGTATAATTCTCAGTACTACATGGCACAATGCCATGAAGAGAATGCACATGTCCTAGCCATGTTCCCTTAAACGTGCAAACTGCCTTTGAGACCACCATACAATTGAGGCATGCTCCTTATCTATATGGAGTTCCGGAAAGCAGTGCGTTTACCGGATTGTTCTCAGGGCCTTGCACTCTAAGCATCTGGATATTAACATTTGGCCTTTTTGTAACCTTTCTCTTGAAAAACCTCACTAGGAGGAATCCCTGAGGTAGCAGATTATAGGACTTCCTTTCAGGGGTTCCTGCAGCCATTGCACCCAGATTCTGTGGGTCTTAGTCAAGTCAAATTCCTCAGATCCCCTGGGTGGGCTCCTGAGTCACTCCTTCTACCTGGAATGTTTCTTCCTCAAGGATCTGCGTGGCACCCCCTCCCCTCCAGAGCGTGACTCCATGGTCCTTCTCAGCGCCCCATCCCTGGCCACTATTGAAACGCATGGCTCCTTTCCCTAAAGCCTGTGTTTCCTACCTCGCCTTACCTTAGCCCGTGCAACTCACATTCCGTCTGTGTCATCAGCTGATCATGGTCAAGGCAGCCTCCTACCTGAGCACAAGCTCCAAGTGAATAGACACTTCTGTTTTCTCACTGCTGTATCTCTGCCCACTGCCCTTCACAGTGTAGATGTTTGACGTCTCTTCCACAATGAGTAGATTCTACTTATGGGAATCTTGGAATGGTTGTCAGGGATCTACTTGGTGCCCAACAAGGGCTGTACTATCACCATGTACTGAAAAGTGCACCCCAAGAGAGAAGTGTTGTAGAGGAGGATTTGCCTTAGATCTAAACAAGTCTCTAGTTCATGTTCTTATCAAAGGCCACAGCTTTTTCATTAAAAGCCCCACGTCCCTTGATAGCTGATTTCTCCATGAGCTGCTGCAGGGATTCTAGGGAGCAGAGTGTCATCTGAGATCTGCTACCAAGGGGCCTGGTTTGAAAAACATGGACATGAAAGTCCAATATATCACCTATCCCTTTCCCTCAGGCACCTGGGGTTTCGGCTCCAAGGATCTCAAGACGGTAGTCTTAAAAATGTGAAAACTTGCCTCTCTCATCACGTTAAGGGTGGGGAAAAGATGAAATAATATATGCAAACTAGCTGTTTTGGAAAATTAAAGAGAGGTTGAAACTGAGCTGTTACCTGCTCAGCTCTAACCTCTCCACAAAGGGTTTGGTTTAGGAGATTCTTTGGTTTATCTGTACCTACCGTGGCTAGGAGGGAATCCAAGAAGTTGCCTGAAAAGACAGTGCCAGTGGAGAAGGAAGTGCTGAGATGCAGGCTGGCTCCTGTGAGTACCCCTTCCAGTCCACCGATCTGCTCGATAAAGTGGATGTTAGAAGGGTTTTCTGCAAGGCAAAAGAAAGGCAAGGCAAGTCGATGAGGAAAAATAACGGAATACATGCATGCTGCCTACGGTAACAATGGCTCTGCTCTCCTGAACTAAGAATCCTCTCCTGTATACAAGCCACTAAGAGTGAGAGCATCACATGGATGTTTTCACGTAACTCTGTGGTGGTAACTCAGTCAGTAAAGTGCTTGCCACAGAAGCATGAAGTCTTGAGTTCAATCCCCAGAACCTAAGTAAAAAAAAACAGGCATGGTGATGTGTGAAATCCCAGTCCTGGGGATGAAAAGCAGGTGGGCACCTGGAGCTCACTGGCCAACTGTTGGGCCTCATGGGCCCAGACATGTGGCCTAGTGTAACTTCCCGAGCCTCATTCAAGTTTTGCAGTCTGTCTCGGACACTCCACTTCTGCATAGGAGTGACTCAGCAAGGCATAACAAAATGGCCTCTACCTGGCTACAGCCTACGTGGTGAAAAATGATTGGTCCTTCACTTCCCATGTTGTTAGCCCAACCCCTTACCTCTACCCTATATAAGACTGTGCCTGATGCAATAAAGCGAGAGTCTGCTTCGACAGTTCTCCTGGCTCAGTGTGGTGTTTCTCCGGAGCGGAGAGGGGCCGGACTGTCAACACTCATCATCTCTAGCTCAGCCCCTGGACCAGCTTCTCCACCGCCCTGCCTGCTGGCAAACCCGGCAGCCAACTAGCTTAGCTCACTAGTTAGCCTAGCTCTAAACCAATGAGAGACCTCGTCTCAAAATACAAAGCGGGATCAGGCAAGATGGCTCAGTGAGAAAACACACTTGCTGCCCAGCTTGATGACTTGAGTTTGATCCCTGGGACTCATATAATGAAAGGAGAAAACCAACTGCCCCAAGTTGTCCTTTGAACTCCAGATGTGTATAGTGCATACATGCACACACAGCATCACCACTAGCAGCATCACAATACTTTGTCTCAATTCTGCTCCGTGATTTAAACCAGAGTCCTCAAATTTTTTGGCCATTTTCCTATAGATGTTTTCTTTTGGTACATTCTGTACCTAAGTGCTAACTAGGCAGACCCAAGGCTCCCATGTCAACGTGACCCATTCCAGCCATCCAAAGAGCAAGAGACTGAGTAAGCAGACAGGTGATTTCTTAACTAATTACGACAGTAACTGTCTGTTACCAGGTCTTTGGCTGAATAAAGCCTGCAGTCCCTTACTGAGTGGTCAGGCATGCTGGGGAGCTGGTGAGATACTTGCTTGTCTCCTCCCCAGTGCTCTAATTTACCACTTCTTCTGGTTCGTGTTCTTACTGTATTTATGCCTTGTGAGTTAGAGATGGTTAAAAGGGAAAGAACAAAATGTGCATCAAACCTGCAGCCAACAGCTTCAAGGAAGTTGCAAGTAGGCTATCAGTACTGACCCAGATGCTTAAAACAGACTCTACTGCATGACATCATCAACTGAGTAAAAGCCCAACGGGACATTCAGCACTGAAAGTTTTGGGGGCCCATTTTGGCTTCTGATTCATCAATTATGTACAATAAAGATATCTTCCTTGAATTTCCCCCCAGGAACAACTTACTTAGTTCAGTGAGGATGGGGATTCGTCGATATTTTACTTTCCCATCATAGTTATTAAAGTCTTGTGAAATCCCTTTGTCTATGGACAATAGAGACACAAAAAGAAAGAGAAGAGAATGCAAATGAATGACTTGTAAAACTTGTGTTTGACCTGGGGCTTTATCTTAGCAAAGGTACTCTCTAGTTCAAATCCCAAATTCATTTCTATATTTAGAAAAAAATTTACAATTCCTCCTTGATATCTACAGGAATTAGTTCCAGGAGCCACCATAGATACAGAAATCCTTGGAAGCTCAAGTCTCTCCTCATTTAATGCCACGGTATGTGCATATAACCTATGCACATTCTCCTAAACATTACACATTCTCCATTACATTACCTCAGATGACCTATGATACTTAATGCAATGTAAAGAGCTATAATATAGTTCAGTATTGCTGTAATAATAATGTTAACAATGATATAAAAAAGTCTGTAGATGTTTGTGAGGATGTGTTTTTCTCTGAATACTTTCCATCTGTGGTGGGGTTGAATCCATTGAATCCATGGTACAGGGGCTGACTGTATTTGGTCTCCTCACATCTCTTTAAGAGAAGGATCTAGTACAAAGGATGTGTGTGTGTGTGTGTGACACAAAACTCTCCCAGTAGTAGAGTGTTGGTGGTTGAATACTGCCTTGGCTATCTGGGGCCTCAAATCACACTATTTTATGTAGAGAACTTCTAGGAAACTATCAGTAAGTTGATAGTATACCTCATTAGTACTTTTGGAGACATTGCAGTGGACTTCTAGTTTCTAGTGTTACCATCCTCTTCAAGATTTTTTTCCAGAAAATCTTGCTTATGTCTTCTTTCTGTTCTCAGAACTGGGTGGCACCCCCACTCTGAGAATGCTGCCTTTGCCTGGAATACCTTGGGTTCTCTAAAGAATAGACTTTGGTGTGGGGAAGGGGACAAGATCTGACTCAAAGGTAGGGATGTCATTGGAGGATGTGAACAGGCTGTTCAGGCAGAGGGAGTGGGGTACAGGAGCAGGCAGATCCAGGAGCAAATTCAAACTCCTTACTGGCCTGCAATGTCCTACATGATGTTTCTAGCATTGCTTCAGCTCAACATTATAGAGTTTAAAGTAGGAGCTGAGGTTACCAGATGGAGTGTGTGTGAGCAATAGGTATTGTCAGGCAAGAAGAATGCCATAGCTGTCACATTAGCTCTATGAACTGAGTATAGTGAAATAACTGTGGAAAATGAGGATAATATCTGACATCTTGGTCAAGACTGCAAGTTTTAACTTCCTGACCAGCACCCACTTCAAAGCTCAAGTACTTTTTAGGGTTCTACTTTTCACTCCATTCAAGTCTGAGGGGTGTGGCTGGCATTGTCTCTCAAAGGGGAAAAGTCTACATAGGAAATCCTTCCTGGTAAGTACATGACTTTCAGAGCCCAGTGTTAACTGCTTTCACAACATTCCCATTAGCTGAAGTGGCTTCATACATAGCTTCAGAAGCTGATCTGAAAGCAGACTACAACTAAATTTCCACCTAACCTCTGTCTTTCCTTGTAGAGCAACGGCTAATTTGAATAAGTGTCAGATCACCGCCTGGGTATGTTTTACTAATGTCAATATTTTTGCTACCTGATAGTACACAGTATTATACCTGAAATCTTCCAGGGAGGCAGGGTGCTATTACAAAAGATTGATTAATTGTAGATTGCTACTGTACATTTAAATTTCAGTAGCCAATTAAGTTGTCAGACATAATTACCGTTATATGTTTAGATTGTGCCACAGATTATTTAGCTCACTACCTCGGTTTGCCAACCTGTTCCCCTTGTGATGTGACAGGGTAGTAATTAGAGCATTACTGCAAACACTTCAATCTTCCCATGAACATATATGGGAGACCCTATGCTGTTAGAGATCCTTTGGAGAATCCTCACTTCTGTGCCCGCAACCCAGATATCCTGTTCTGACAGCATCTTTAGCTACTTGGCTTATGATGGTGGCAGTGTACCCCAGGTTAATATTTTGTGCACATTTTCTTTAAAAAACATATTTTTATTTCAAGTGTCTAAGTTGTGTTGCCTGCATGTATGTAAGCCCGCCTGTGTTGTGCAATGCCCATGGAGGTTGAAGAGGGTGTAGGATCCCCTGAAACTGGAGTTGGGATGGTTGTTAGCCACCATATGGCTGGTGGGAATCAAACCCAGGTCCTCTGCAAGAGCAGTCAGTGTTCTTAACCGCTGACTCATCTCTCCAGCCCCCAGACATTTTCATTTCTATATAGGTCATACTACCTTTAAAGTTTTTTTATATCAAATTATGGAACTGTACACAAATGCACAAGTGCACCCACACATAGAAAAATCATATGTGAATTTGAGTGACCTTAATTGATAAATTAAGCACTTGAATGGATCTTCATAGTTATTCAACAAACCAGGCCTAATGTTTCCTTGATATTCACGTTTTTGTTATTAGTTCTACTCCTCAAAAGAATTCAGAAACCTTTGGTGCTGAGTTGGGTTTGTCTCCTTAGAATGTACTGAGTAGCTGGCTCCTGTCCTTTGCCAAAGATGACGTGACTCCTCTGACCTAAGAACCTTGCATTCTCCTACTCTACCAGCACTGCCCAGGAGTCAAGGAGAGCTCTTTTGGTTTCCCATTTTGATTTATGGAACATTTTTATCTATAGTCACAATCAGAGAGCTTTATGATGTCTCTGATACAAGGCCTTCGTCAGTGCCATACAAGTTGGAGGAGCTGTGGTCAGCAGCCATGTGGCCTGAGGACCCAGTACGAGATCCTGATACAGAGGATCAGCCATCCCCAAGGAAGACGGCTGGAATCAGGGGACTCAAATAATGGGGATTCATTTCTTTTTAAATATTTATTTATGTGTGTGTGTGTGTGCACACGCGTGTGCATACACCTGTAGGAATAAGTGCCACAGAGTGCCTGTGGAAGTCAGAAGACAACTGCCATCAACTCTGTTCCAGGAATCAAACTCAGAGCATCAGGCCTGTGTGCAAGTGCTTCTACTCACTGAGTCATCTCTCTGGCCCTACTTTATTTCTTGAATTGAAAACCTGGTTTTGATACAGAACATTCTTCTGTATTAAAGCTTTCATGCAGCACTGAGTGACTAGTAGCCAGTTTTTAGAAATTATGCATAAACCTTTCCCATTTGGTGAGGAGAAGGAAAGATGCGATTTAGTGGGGTTACCACCAGGTGCACTTTGGATACAACCGGGTATGTAGAGTTCTTGGGAGTTTGCTCATGGCCCCATTTGCTCTAATTCAATAGGTGTTTGTTAGTATTTACTAAGTGTCAGTAGTTCTATCAAGTGCTGAGAGAAATTCAAAGAAAGACAGGATCACCACTCTTTGGAGATCCTGCTTCTCTTTCAATATTGCTTTCCGATCTGAAGCTAAAATGGGACATTTTTTTGTCTAGAAGTTTGAAGAGACCTTAGAGATAATCTTCTGAAATTCGTCTATTGAAAGCATCTTGGAAAGCAAAAGAGAATTATGGTTTACTCTCTGTTACGAAACTAAGAATTGTAACTTGAGCATCTGTAAGAGTCAATGCGAACTGACTAAAGACACCAATTTTAGATTAACAACAAAAATAGATCTCTTTAAATTCATTGATTTTTTTTCCTTAAAGAAAACTATATATGAATTCTACATAGAAAATGCATAGGTTTTCACTTGACTTAGAATTCCAGAGGAAATAATTGGGTTACTCCTACTACAGTGTTGCCAGAGTTTAAAAAGTCTCCGTGGCCATCTGGCCCAACCCTGTTCTTCCTCATAACTAAAGGAGGAGTTAGCTGTCTTTTCTTACTCCACTCCCCTAGGTTCTTCCCATCAGGGAGTTGTCCTGACCTGGCACCTGCACAGGGCAGCTGATCTGCAGGGATCCGACGTTGAGAGTGGCCATGATAGTCTCAGTGTCCACGAGAATCTGGCTACTCAGTGGCTTGGACGGTGTGGCCAAGATAGCACACATAGAGCAGTTCTCTATGCTGACCGCATGCAGATCTCCAGTGTAGAGGGCGGATCCCTAGAGAGAGAACGCCACATGGTGGAGGTGTGTCAGAGGGTGGTAGACATTTGTGGATGCCGTGATTTTCAAGCAAACATCTCCAGTGGATTGCTTTTGGAACTTAGTTACCATGATCTGGGTGTGGTGGCATACAGCTGTAATACCACTCTGGGGGAGACAGAGGCAGGCAGAGCTTGGTGAGTTTGATGCTAGCCTGGATACATAGAGTTTCAGACCAGCAGGTGCTACCGAGTAAAACCTGGTCTCAAGAAACAAACAAACAAACAGAAAATCTTAGTTACCTGATGTCAATTTACATTTTTCCCGATCAATAATTATAGTAGAAACTGATTTCATAGACTGTTCTCAAACAATAAGTTTGGATGAAAAAAAGAGGAGTGGTGGGGATCAAAAATTCATTTTGACAAGCCAAGTAGGGAAGAGAAACAAAGGTGACAGTAGTGATAAAAACAGAGAGAGAGAGAGACGGAGACAGAGAGACAGACACAGAGAGACAGAGACAGAGAGACAGACACAGAGAGACAGAGACAGAGAGACAGACACAGAGAGACAGAGACAGAGAGACAGACACAGAGAGACACTTACACAGAGAGAGACGGAGAGAGAAAGAGACAGAGAGAGAGACAGACACAGAAAGACAGATACACAGAGAGAGACGGAGAGAGAAAGAGACAGAGAGAGAGACAGAGACAGAGAGAGAGACACAGAGAGACAGAGACAGAGAGAGAGACAGAGAGACAGACAGAGACAGAGACAGAGAGACAGAGACAGAGAGACAGATACACAGAGAGAGACGGAGAGAGAAAGAGACAGAGAGAGAGACAGAGAGACAGACACAGAGACAGAGACAGAGAGAGAGACAGAGAGAGACAGAGACAGAGAGAGAAAGAGACAGAGAGAGACAGAGAAAGAGACAAAGAGACAGAGAGAGAGAGAGAGAGACAGAGAGAGAGAGATTATGGAGCTGAAGGCTCATTCTACATTCCCTCCTCTTTCGGGAAGCCCACCCAACTTTGCACTCTGCAGATAAAGCCGAGGCCCCCACCTCTTCCCTCTGGCCCCACCTTCAGGAAGCTCGGAGCTAAGGCTGACAGCTCCTCCCCCAGCTGCTTGTGGAACACCTCTGGGCACTTTCTCTTCTGTTGAACAGACTGAAGCAGGGAGGATCAGGGACTTTATAATGTCTTTTTGAAAAAAGCAAATGCAATTTGCTTTTTGAGAGAATAATTTCTGAGATTTGAAAAATATTCCTTACATATTGCCAGCATATTTCAAAAAAATTCAAATGGTTTGGTACATTTTACAGTGCACGTAACAGACATTCTATCCAAGGAAATGGAATAGCTTGTGGTACCAAACTATGGAAGTTAAATGCAAATAAAGCTGCAACTAGAATACTACATGTTCACATGGTATTCTGTCTTTGCCCATTCTTCTGCGACTGTAGATTACCACAGACTGATAATTCATGAAGAAAAAAAATCTCTTTCTTATAGTTCTAGAGTCTAGGAAATCAAAGATTGAAGAACTACATCTTATGAGGGTCTTCCTGTGGCATCACAGTCTGGTGAGGGAGATCACATGACAAGAGTGTGTACACAGGAGACATCATGGGACCAAGCTTTCTGGTCCTCAGGAACCCACTCCCAAGTAGCTAGCCCCATTCTCCTGCTGACAGCGTTAACACAACTCCTGGGAGCACAGTCCTCATGACTTTATCACCTCTTTAAGGTCACACCTCTCAACACAGCCACCATGGCAATTAAATTTCAACATGAATTTGGAAGGGGCATTTAAACCACAGAAGTTCCATTTCAAGAGGGTAAACCCAGTTCCTGCTCTTCATATCCTCCCTATAAGGGATGATGTGGTGTTATGTTCAACAAAAGATATCTCCAGAAAACAAGAGAATGTTAGAGACCACCGGTCCAGCCAGCATCGGCTTGGGTGTCACCATTAAGGAAGAATCAGATTCAGGTTCAGAAAATATCTCATTTACATAAAGATCATAAAACAGCATGGTTTGAGCATAGACTCAAGAGCTATAAAGTCTGGATTTAAATCCTGTTCTTTCCACGTGCCTGGTCTGTAATGTTGAACATTATCTGTTTCTACACCTAAGGTTGAACATCTTTATTATCTACCTCCTAGAGCTATTTAGAAGATTAAATGAAGTAATACAGATAAAGTGTTTCGACTGGTCTGCCACAGAGCAGGTACCACAGAACTGCAAACTATCACTATCATTATCATGATTACTAACACTAGTACTATTATTATCATTATACTCATGTGATGCTCACAGGCAGAATGTATATCTGTGGAAAATTCCGGAGAAATCTCCATTCCCTCTGCAAGTATTCCAGCGCCCCGATGAACACGATGTCCTTCAGCTCCTGCCGGGTGTAGTTGCTGGCTCTCAGAGGCATCACAAAGTTCCGAAGCCCCATCAGGGCTGACTGGGCATCCCCGAAAACGCAGGCTACAATGTGGTCCCGAAACTCATGCTTTGACTTCTCACTCCGTTTCTGAGGATAAACATGCATAGTCAGTCACTTTTATATGCAAGGGGAGAGTTCCTCGGTGAGGACTCCTTCTTCAACCCCTGACTCTCTGGGGACATCCAGAGCAATACTTTCATGGACAATAGAATCTTTCAATTGCTTATACAAAATGGAACTTACACATAACTACTGTAGTTATGACTTTTATCTCTACTTTTGAGAAATTCCTTCTTGCATTTTCTTCAGCTTTCGATAACCCTAACCCAGAACTCCTATCAGTGTCATTATTCAGTGCAAAAGCACTGAGTTAAAAGGGAGAAAAATTTTAAATTATGTTTTTAGCCTTGCCTGTGTAAAAATATGATTAAATAAAAGCCTAGACTTCCGAATACCATTGCTAATGTTATGTTTTCAAGACAGCCTTGATTTTATTGTTACAGTACTCAGGGGTTTTCACGCAGTTGTTGGAACCAATGAAATTGCCTTTTTCTGTCTCAAGAATTATTGAATATTGGTAATTTCATATGATTACATCTAATACACTGAACTGATTTGAAAAATTCTTTACTAAGTCAACCAAATTCATTGTGCAAAGTACACAGATAGATTATAAGGAAAGATTACAAAAACTCCATTTGACCCCAAATATTTGACTCTGTCTCATCATAGTGATGATGAGCATGTGATGCTGTCTCTGTATCCTGAGGTTGGAAACAAAATGCTTAGAAATACATTTAGATTGGGATTTTCTCATTTTTATAGAGACCCATTAAAACAACAAAGGTGGGGCTGGAGAGATGGTTCCATGGTTAAAAGCACAGACTGCTTTGACAGAGGGCCTGGGTTCAAGTCCCAGCATCCAGGTGGTGACTAAAATCTGTCCCTGACTCCAGTTCCAGGGGAATCTGACACCCCCTTCAACACCCTCTTTGACACACATGCGGACAATATACTCATACACAAAAAGATGACAAAATATTTTTCAAAAGAAAAAGAAAACAACAAAGGGGAAAACACATTCTTGAATCGAACACTTTGAGCAGGTCTAGTTCCCTTCAGGGAGCCATTATCTCCCATGGCACGGATGTGACGGAGAGAAGAAATTGCGAGTCTCTGGCAGACTTGGCTTTGCATTCCAACACTATCCTTAGCTGTGTAAATGGACAAATTACTTTACCTTTTAAGGCTTTCGATTTCTTTATGTTTAAATGTTCAAAACAGTAAATCTTAATTTTGTTGTGGAAACTGAGTAACACTCAAAGCAGAGTGCTGGACTCATTCACAGTTGTTCAAGTGTCAATCAAATCTGAATTTCACTGAGCTTCAGGATCTTTAAAGGAAGACACTTGAAGTTGGTAGAGAGTACATTAATTGTGTTTAAGTTTCACATATGAGTAAGTTCTACATTTTAGGCACATAATATTTAGAATATTTCAAATGGATAGATCATAATCCTTGGGTGGATTAGGTGACAAACTTCTACCAAGCAGGGCTTGATAAAAACCTAACAGGCTAAATAAGTAACACTGGACATCCTCACACCTGTTTGATCAGATTAGCAGAGGGTAGGGAATACGAAACTCTTTTTCTTCATTGTAAAAGTGCTGCCAAGAGAGTAATATGAATGGTAACTAAATCTATTAAACAATTGTCAGTTTAATGTGCTTAGTTTTAATGTGAACAGTGAACCCTCTAAAGAAATTGAATATAAAAGCCTGAAGTCCAACAGTCGCTCTGCTGAGGAAGACTAAACAATCAGAAACAAGATGCATAGCAGAGTACATTTGTGAGCACAGCTAGAAAAGCAATTTCTCCAACAAACTGTGTCAAAAAAAAATCTGTCACCCAATTAAGAAAGATGGTGAACGGGCAGAGTGAGATTTGTTTGAAGTAAACTGTGTGCTTCTGCTTGAGTCTTTGCAAACCGAACCAAGTTCAAAGACTTGGACATGTTTAAATCTAGACATTTCACTTCTGGGGACACAAATTTCAAAACCCTAAGCATTTTAAAAACTAGAGTCCCTTCTAAATGTAACAATTTAGTTGTTATGAACTATATTCCACATCAAGTATTGTATGAAAAATATCATGGTGACTTGTATGCATATTTAACAAATATAATCTAATAAAACATATGTTTTCTGTTTTTATATTCTCTGTCTCTCTGTATGTCTCTCTCTGTCTCTGTGTGTGTCTCTCTCTCTGTGTCTCTCTATGTTTTTCTTTCTCTCTTGCTTCAATCTGCACTTGACTTCTCAACCTTTTTAAAGATATACCTCCCACTGAAAACATGTTTGGCTTTCTATCCAGTGACTATTTATTTGGCATAGATAGGATACAATGTAATTACTCAAAGCAGCTCTAACAGTTTCATAGTTGACATGACAGCGCTGATAATTTTATGTTTCTAATCAAATGAGTGGTTATGCTATTGCAAAACGTGGAACATATTCTGTCGAGGCACTGAGTCACAAAGATGGTGTGAGAGACAGAGGGACAGTACTTTCAAAAAACAAGAAAATATAATTATTAGTCATAGACGGAAAGTTATATAAGGTTCATCCGCATATAAAAATAATTTTATTATTTTTATTTTTTATATTTATTATTTTTATTTATATTTATTATATCCAGCTAATGCTTGCAAGGAAAAGACATTATACTTAAGTTTTTAACTCTAGAAAATGAGGTATCAGAGGCTGAATTAAAATATGTGACTTTCTGCATCTCCCTGAGAAGAGAGGAAGGGACAAAATTACAATATCTGTAACAATTTCCCCCATGTTTGTGGGACTGGACTGGACAGTATTTAAGAGATACATTTTTAGCTAATGTGTTAAATGTAAGTATAGTCATCCTCACCTGTAAAAAGACAAAAATGTAAAATGACTAAATTAGGGTAATGTTTATTTAAAACAGAACAATGACTTCAGAGTCCAGAGTCAGATATGTTTATCTGATAACTTTAGATTTGATGGTTTTGCTAGCAGACCCTCAAAGTTTCAGAAAAGCATTGTTTGAAATAATTGTTTCAGAGAAACTGCTTAAGGAAGGAAGCAGCAGGTGAAGATCCCTGCATGCCCACACAGTCTCTGTTAAGCGCTCCATCGGTCATGGCCATGTAATTCATTTGACTAATGAGGTAATGCATTTTTCCTTCCAATCTGGTGGCTTTCAAAGAAGACAGCGCTTCTTCAGATTCACAGGTCCTTCTTTACCCCGCAATATGACTTCAGTTACTAGAGCTTTGGTGTGTGGTCACCTACCAGAACCACCTTGTCCAGCGGGGTTGATTTGCACCAATGGAACGTGCCACTGCTGTCGAGCTGGTCAGGATCTTGCAGCCCTTCATGTAACAAATTCCTAAACGGGGAGAATGGAGAGTTAGTCCTAGACTATTTGGGGAATTAACGTAACAAAGCCAAGATCAGAGCCATCAGCCAAAAACTTCCACTATTGGCCTGCATTTGCCCGGTTTTGTTCTGAGCCTTATGCAGTCTTGACAATGCCCTCCACATAACAGTTCCATGCTATAGTAAGGCACAATTCAGTCATGGAAAAAGTTATATGATCTTTTGGAAAATCCCACTCAGTTCTAAGAAATGCATGTTTGCTTACTAGAGAACAGAGGGAACCATTCTAGAATCATGGACGGTTAGGGCTAGAAGGTTACTAGATACAGCAGGAGAATCTAGGCTTAGACTGCAAAAATAACTTCAAAATCCCAGGATTATGAAGAAATAACAACACAGGTTATTTCTCACCCCACTGTGTAACTCACTCAGATGAACAGGTGTCTATCCTGTATCCAACCATTCAAAGCCTTGGGGCAAGAGATACACTCCCATTTATGGTCAGAGCAATTAGAACACAGGATCCTGCTCACTGCAGGGGAAGAAGAAGAACTAGAGAATCAAGTTCAGGATTTAACTGACTTGACCCAAAGTGACACACATCGTATCTCATTGGCCAAAGCCAGTCATACTGTTCCTGCTAACATTATGGGATCTGGGGGACACAGAAATCAACTGAAATATTTCCAGTGAGATACACTGAACCCGTAAAGTATAAAAGTGGACATTTCCATCTCTGACACCTTGGGGTTTTTTTGAGGGGGGGCTGGACTTTTCCTTAAGATAAGGTCTTTCTGTAACCCCAGCTGACCTGGAACTCACTATGTAGACCAGGCTGGCCTTGAACTCACAGAGATCCTCCTGCCTCTGCCTCCCAAATGCTGGGATTAAAGGAGCATGCTGTGCCTGGTCATCTCTGCTACTCTGAAGACCTTTTGCTTTGTTTTTATTTTATGTATAGAAGGAAGCAAATAGTAACATGTGTACTTAATGTTGAAGTTGAGGACCTCCAGTCCATAATGCCAGCTCCCCTTGCCTTCCAAGTAAGGACAGTTGTATGTGGGTCACATGACAAGGTAGGTCCAGTGAACTGTGAGAACAGGTGGGTGAGGTGGTGAAAAGCCCCTATGGGACTCTACATAGCTGGAACCACAAATTAAAGGCTGAATTTAGAGTGCCCAGAGAAGACAGTGGAACACAGTAAGCCATGACTCCAGCTCCAGAAAAGGGTGTGAGCATCTGAAATTGAGACGCTAGGAACACACACCATCCCCTAAGCTCAGGACCACGGAGAGTGCATGGTGAGGAGATGCGGCAGCACCTCAATCAAAGGACAGGCGAGCTGAGTGGACTAAGAAATAAAATCCATCTTTTTGTTGTCTAGAAAAAAAATTTCATCTTATGTTCAAGGACAAGCACCACCTTCGAATAAAAGGATGGAAAAGCAATATTCCAAGCAAATGCGACCAAGAAATAAGCAGGTGTTGCTAACCTACTGTCTCACAAAATGGGCTTCAAACTAAAATTAATCAGAAGAGATAAAGCAGAACACTTCATTCTGATCAAGGAAACAATTAACCAAGAATAACAAGAAAACATTACAGTCCTAAACATATATGCATCAAATTCTGGCACACCCAATTGCATAAAAAGAATACTACTGGACCTCAAGACACAGATTAATCCCAATTCAGTAAGTGACTTCAATACTTCACTTTCTCTAATAGAAAAGTCATCTGGACAAAAAAAAAAAAAATAGAGATGCATTAGAATTAAAGGATATCATACATCAAGTGGACCTAACAGATATTTATAGACTGTTCTAAACACCAAATAATGCACATTGTTCTCAGCACTCCATGGGTCTTTCTCTAAAACAGACCCATGCTGGTAGACAAAACAAATCTTAACAAATACAGAAAACTTAAAATAACTCCATGTATTCTATCTGACCACAGTACAATAAAGTTTAAAATCAATAACAAAATAAAGCTCTAATAATGCATGAACTCAAAACAATACACTACTAAATGGTGAATGGCTCAGACAAGAAGTCAAGAAGGAAATGCAAACTTCCTAGAATTAAATGAAGACGGAAACACAACACAACCTCTGGGAAGCTTTGAAAAGGATCCTCAGAGAGAAACTCACAGCTCCAGGCACAGCCCTCAGAGGGAAGCTCACAGCTCCAGGCACAGCCCTCAGAGAGAAGTTTATAGCTCCAGGCACCTACATTGAAACGTCAGAAAAAGCAGATATAAATGACTTAATGATACAATTCAAGAATCTGGAAAAATAAGAGCAAATCAAGCCAACAAGAAGAAATAATAAATACCAGAGCAGAAATTAATGAAATAAAAAGAAAAGAATACAAAAAATCAATAAGTCTAAGATCCGGTTCTTTGAAAAGATAAAACAAGACTGATAGACCCTTATCCCAAATAGTCAAAAGAGCAATCCTAGATCAACAAAATCAGAGATAAACAGGGAAACACTGCAACAGACACTAAACTAATCCAGAACAGTATAAGGGAATACTTTAGAAACCTATACTCCATTAAATTAAAAAACCTAAGAGAAATAAGCGAATTTTAGATTCAACCAAACAAAAGTTAAACCAAAAAAAGCTGAACAATGTAAACCAATTCATAACAAATAAGGAAATTGAAACAATGATACAAAGCCCACAGACTTAAAAAAAAGCCAAGGTCTGTTGTAAGCCGTGAACTAGAGAAAACAGCCAGCTTGTAGTTTGAGTTCATCTCAGAGAAACCGGCTCTAGGGATATTCCACCCCCCTGCGACCACCTGTAGGTAAACTCAGTTTCACAGGAATGTCCTGGGGCCTAATCAATTGGCTCAGCCTCTTTATCTTACCGGATGGAGCCAGGGTCTTAGCACTCTCCTGGTTCAAAGCCCCTGCCTCCCCGTCTTAGTGCCACCTTCCTGGTATGCATACAACTTCCTGGTGGGAAGATAGTGTCTCTCTGTTAATTACCACATTTCTGTATGGGTGTATCTGTATTCCTGACTCCCCAAAACTATAAATACCCCCTAGAACAATAAAGTGCGTGGCCCGAAGAGCCCAGGTCGTCTATCCTCGTGTGTCTGTCTTGTGTGTGTTTGTCTGTCTTCACTGTCCTGCGTGTTCCGTCTGTTTGCCCCCACTCATTTCAGGTCCCTAGAGTCTCAAGCTCACTGCTGTTCTGCTGGCGGGACAAAGGTCCAGATGAATTCACATCAGAGTTCTACCAGATCTTCAAAACACTATGACCAATACTGCTTAAATGATTCAAAAAGATAGAGGGAGACTTCTGTGAAGTCAACATTTCTCTAATACCAAAACACCAGGTAAAGAAATAACAAAAAAAAATAGGCCGATATCCCTGATGAACACAGACGAAAAAATTCTCAGTAAATTCCTTGCAAACTGCATACAGACACACATCAAAAGCATCATCCACCATGGTCAAGTTGGTTTTATTCCAGAGATGCAGGGGTGGTTCAACATACATAAGTCAATAAATATAACAAATACTATGCACTTAAAGACAAAAATCAAATGATTATATGAAATGAAATCAAATGATTATATCAAAAGGCAGAGAGGTTTGAGAGAGAACAGGACTGAGGGGAGCAAACTTTAACATAATGAGGGCCATCTATGACAAACTCATAGTCAACATTTTAAATGGAGAAAAACCCAAAGTCTTCCATTAAAATCAGGAATGAGATAAGCGTGCCCACAGTCTCCATTCAATTCCCAAGAGTTGGCAAAGGGGATTACATGGACTGTAGAAGCTCCAGCCCTGGACACAATCACCAGAGCGGAGGCGGCCTGCAGAATGGAAACTCTGCCAGTCACATAGACAGGGATCAATAGCCAAGATATTTAAAGAACTGCAGAAATTAAAACCTAAGTCATGCAGTCAACAAACGGGCTAAGAAACTGAACAGACACTTCTCAAAAGAAGAAATACAACTGGCCAATGTGTACTCGAAGAAGGGTTTGGCATCCTTAGAGTACTAGCTACTTGTTTGTTGCTGTGATAACATATCATGACAAGGGCAACTTAAAGAAGAATTCATGCTGGTTTATGACTCCAGTGTGCTAAATTTCCATAATGGCAAGGAAGTCATCGTGGGAGAATGAGGAAGCTGAGAGATCACGTCTCAACCACACAGGAAGCAAAGAGAATGACTGGGAGTGAGGCAAAGCCATAAACTCTCAAAACCTGCTCCTAGCAACAGATTTCCTCCAGCAAGACTCCGCATCCTAAAAGTTCCACAAGGTCCCCAAACAGCACCACCAACTGGGGACGAGTGTTCAATTACATGAGCCTGTGGGGGACATTCTTCATTCAAACCACCTCACGTAGCCATCAGGAAAACGCAAATTCTGATCTCTACATTTTAAGGAATATAACTATTCCTTAACGGGAGATAGGTTAATAAATAAGAATGGTGAGGATTGGGGGCTAGAGAGATGACTCAGCAGTTAAAAGCACTGGCTGCTCTTGCAGAAGACACAGGTTCAATTCCCAGCACCGGCATGGCCACTAACAACCAACTGTAACTCTAGTTCCAGGGTATCCAGTGCCCTCTTCTGGCCACTGCAGGTATTTCATGACATGGGTGTGCTTACATAGATGCGAGCAAAATACACATAAAATAAAAATAATAAAATGTTTTTAAAAGAAGGGTGAGGATGGAGTTTTACCTGGAGCATGGAGAGGAATAAAGAGGGTTTCCAGGAAGCCCAGGCTATTCGCCTTTTAGCACTATGTGCAGCAAGAGTTGAGAGAAACTGTTCCTTTTTATTTGGCAGTAGCAAAGATCTCAGAGGGAAAAAGTAAATAAAAGACATGTAGTCCCCATGGTGTGATCCTGAGGCATGGCGACTCGCTTCTCTTAACTTCCTCTTAGCCATAACTGATTTTTTTCATGTTCATTTTAATAATATTTCAGCAGGTTTCAAGAAATCTTTTTTATTCTATTGTGTTGTAAATTATGACTTCAAAAAAGATGTTACAAATCTAGGTACGTTTTCACTTATATTTGCGAGTCAGTACAACCTTCCAGCATGTTTACCAAGAAATTCTGATATTTACAGCTGACCTGATTGGTTGTGGGGTGGAAGTGTAGGACCCCCGCTTTCATGGAAAAATGCCTGGTCCCCTTTGTTAGCTCCCCTTTGTTAGCTTACCTCCTCCCAAACTAGAAAGTCCCAGTCAAGGGCTATGTCAACATCTCATGGTATGTGAGATAACGTCTGTGGTGTTTACAAGAAGAGCCTCTAATACCTCGTCTATAAAATTGTGGGTTAAACATTCCACAAGAACAGCCCCTAATATCCCATCTATAGGATGGTGGGTTAAACATTCAGTTAAGTCAACATCTTGTAAA
This sequence comes from Eospalax fontanierii, assembly GCA_035773235.1. Lineage (NCBI taxonomy): Eukaryota > Metazoa > Chordata > Mammalia > Rodentia > Spalacidae > Eospalax > Eospalax fontanierii. The sequence continues at coordinate 11,238,253 of CM069542.1, read as the reverse complement.
CTACAAAATAATGTGTGTGGCATTTCTGAAAAAAGGTTGGACTGTGTAAAATTGTCTTCTCTGTGACCCTGGTCTGTAGGCCAAAAGCCAATCCAAATGTAACAAGTAATGAATAATAATACTGTGAGTTTCTACTATAAAAGCCTGGCCCGGCCGAGATCGGGGGGGCTTGGCTTCCAGATGCTGAGTCCCCCACTTGCGCAAGTGAAATAAACCTCGTGCTTTTTGCATCTGACGGTCTGGATTCTTGGGACTGGGGATCCCCGACGTTAGGCGCTCAGGTGGCCCATTGGGGTTCGAGTCCCCGGGCTGAGAGTGAGCTCTAACAGAAGCAATGAATAATATTGTTTTCTCCTGACGGCTGTGCATGTGCTGAAGACGCTGCTGCGTTGTGGTGCCGTCCCGCAGCCCTGAAGTTTGCCCATCAGCCAGCTGTGCAATGGGCTGGGAGCACGGCGGGAGGAGGATGGGAAGTGTTGGTTAAAAGCTTTTTTTCAGATTCTTATATATGTTTTGTTTATTTATGTTTGGGCTTGGTTTTGGTTTTGAGAGGGGGGTGGTGATGGCTCTCACTGGCCAGCCTGTAACTTACTATTAACCTTTTCCTGGCAAGAAAGATTTTTTTTCTCAATTATTTCAGAAACAATTATAGACTCCAAGTTCATTTGTTCTTATTAAGTTTATAATTACATGAAAGCCAATATGCTAAGTAGATATCCTTTGTATTTGATGTTCAATTGAGAAGGACAGTTATGGTCCTGACCTTGACATCCACTATCAAATCCAGCACAGTGTTAAGACGCCAAACACGACTCTAATGCAGAGTGAGAATACTTAAATTGTCATATCCTCAATTTACAAAGATCTAAGAAAGGAAATTGTTTTTAGCAGGCAAAGATAGTGGGGCCAAAGATTGGAACTGGGTCTATTTCTCTTGTAAGCTCTGCCATGACTTGCCACACTTGACTCACCTAGTGCCATCTGCAGTGGCAAACATCTCTGTGCTGTCTATCTTTCTTGCTCACACTAATGGTATTAGCATAAATTTAGAATATAATTTTAACAGAAGGATGACTCCAAGTTCAATTATTTTGTGAGACAATTCCTTATTAGTATAAATTTAGAATATAATTTTAACAGAAGGATGACTCCAAGTTCAATTATTTTGTGAGACAATTCCGTCTTCTGGGTAGAGATTACTGGTGACATTATTTCGTGCTTACTGAATGCTAAGGACATACCTGAAAGTCATATTTGCCCTTTCATCACGCTCTGAGGTTGATACTGTTTTTTTTTACAGATGAGGAATCTGAATCATAAGACAGTAAGTCACTTGTTCATGGTCACACAGTGTGGCAATCATAAGCCAAGATCTGACCATCAGTGGCCCACTTCTGGAGCCCCCAAGGACTTGGTGGGTTCCTACTTTCATATTCTTTCTGAAACCTGAAAACCAAGCTACTGTGGTGCACAACAGACTTTCAGGTGTTGTTTTAGATGCACAAAGAGATATTTACTGGATAGTGCTTAAAATCATGTCTCCTCTTCTGATTAATTTCCTCAAATTCCAGTTATGCCTTTATTCCTTAGTGAAAGTCCTTCATCCATGATGAAAGAAAAGCTGGTCATAAAAGGGCTACATTTTCATATTTTCTGTTTTTGAGACAGGGTCTCTCTGCAACCCCAGCTGGCCTGCAGCTCACCATGTAGACCAGACTGGCCTCGACCTCACACAGATCTGCCTGACTTTGCCTCCCAAGTGCTGGTATCGAAGCTGTGTGCCACCATACCAGGCCTATATTTTGTATTTTCAAATGAAGTTTTGAAATAGATTTTAACAGGAGCAGTAAGTCCCTGAGGACTGTGAGCCCCTCAGAAAGAGGGCAGAGTAGTGTCACACAGAGGCAGGGACACAGAATGAAAAGGCACATCACTTGCCCTCTGCTTTATTTCTCTCCTAGAACTATGCAAGTTCTGTCCTTGTCCTTGAAACAGTGTCTAAGCATCCCGTTAGGGTCCCTGTCTAATCCAACCAGTCATTCCTTCGACCCTAGACAGACAAGGTCCACCTTGCCACTTATAATGGATGAGATGAGGATAAAAATCATGCAAATACCCATTACTTATTGTAAATAAATATGTTCACTTGCGGAATGGTCAATCATTCAGTGTAATTTTTATTGTAATGTTCTGAGTGACACTTCCTCATCTTACCAGCCAGACCAATCAATGGAGATTTCCAAAGTCACATTCCCAGGAGAGTTTGACTCCATTTTTCTTTCTGGATTCACAAAGATGTTTAAGAAGTGTTTTTGTCACTCCCTTATTGGAGTCTGTTAACTAACTAGACAGTTAAAGGAAAAGATATGTTGAATATTCTATAGTTCAGTTTATAATTTTTATAATTCCTGAAGATATTTTCCCAATTTTCAGCAATGATTTTAAAATTGCTTATTAATCTGAAGATTATATTGCTCCTTGTTTCTCAGAAATCTGATTCATATCTAGAGATGAAATAAGAAAAGAGTACTTCAAAGACCTAAAAGGAAAGATCTCCTCCTTCATGTTCCCGACACTTCAGCCCATCTGGCTTACAAATCGTTCATGACTGTAATGTTCTTCCTGTGTGTGTATGTCTGTCCTTACCCCTCCCTCTACGCAATCCCTGTGACGATATGTAGGCACATTTTGTCTGTTTCCTTTGGTCTTGATATCGAACTTGATGGAGATATTTGTTGCATTTCATAGAAACACACATCTTATGGTGATTCTAGTGAATCCAATTAACATTAATTCAAATGAGGATAACTTACTTGGCTGTTTTGGAGTGTCAGGTAGGAAACCAAAGCATTGGAACACAAGTGCTAACTCTGGAAGATGAAATGCTGGCTGAACGGTACTAACAGATGAATGTAGATTTCCAGAACATGACTTATAATGTATACTCATGAATGACAGAATCCAACAATGCTTTTGCCTTAGCTACATGTCACTCAAATAGAAAGGTCTATGCTTGTCTATAATAGGGACAGTGGTTCAATGGCATGATGAATAGAGTTAATACAGTGTTCATATACTCTTTGATGATCAATTTCTGTAGAAAATTAAAATACAACAACATGGAAAAAGAAGAGTCACATGTGACAATTTGTATCTAATTTGTACACTGGTCCTCAGAAGAAGCTCAGGCATCACTCAAGTGATCTGCTTGCCTGGCTTATCAGGGTACAGAATTTCATAAAACATGGAGAACTGAGGCAGGGAAAGTCCACCTTCTTCCCTTGATAGAACAGTGCATGTGTGTAGCTGTGTGGATGTCTGTGTGTCTGTATGCATGTGTGTGGTAGAAGGCGTATGAGAAGAATGGTTACAGGACAGATGCCTAAGCAGTCATGCCTGGGTGTAAATCACGCACGGCTGGGAATGAGTGTAGCAGAAGAGAAACTGTTCTGACAGTTGGGGAGATTCTCCTAGCTTCCTGTGGCCAGAGTACTACTTACTAACACGCTCCTGACCTGGCAGCAGCTATCCTGGCAAGCCTCCTACATGGACTGCAGTTTGCTCAGGAACTAAGGAACAGCTTCAGTGGTGTTGGAAGGAACAGGAAAACAGAGAAGGAAGGAGAGGAATTTCCTCTGAAAAGTGCTCTGGAGGGAGAACAGCAAACTGCAGGTAGACCTGAACGTCGTCAACTGACTGCAATGGGAATTAGTGCAGTCTACGTTGACACCGAATGCCCTTTCACATGCCTCATCAGGCTGTTGGCCTGTGCGTGGCGGTAGTAAATAGCAAATCAAAACTTGAGGGAACAGCCATTATCCCCACAGATGTGAAAGAAGCTGATTGCAAAAGTACAGAAACCTAAGAACCAGCAAGATGAAGGCAGAGGAGCCTCGGGTCACTGCAGCCTCCAGCAGTGTGGACCACTTCCCACCTGCTGCGCTCTTGCTGTGTATTAGTTACCACCTAGGAACTCCATCTGCCTTACCTCATGCAACCCTCACATCTCAGTTATTCAGGTTCTAATATTAACCCCATTTCACAGACATGGAAAGCAAATCTTAAAGGCTAAAAGGTAACAAATCTGATGTGGTGGTTTGAATGAGAATGTCCTCCATAGGCTCTAAGTAGTAGTCTCCAATTGGTGGCGCTGTTTTGGGAGGTCTTAGAAGGTGTGGCCATGCTAGAGGAAGCACGTCACTGGGGGCGGACTTAGTTCTTAAGCCTTGCCGGATCTCCAGTCACTCTCTGTTTCCTGTGTCTGCTTGAATATGTGAGCGCTCAGCTTCTGCTCTTGTTCTAGCCACCTCTGCTGTCGTGTCTCCCCGTCATAATGGACTCTGGCCCCTTTGGAAGGGTAAGCTAAATAAACTCTTCCTTTGGTCAGTGTTTCTATCTCAGCAACAGAATAATAACTAATACATCTGAATTTCATGCTTTCCCTTGGAGCTAAAACTGTACCTGTAATTCACAAAGTGCTTGGTCTTTGGAAGAGTTTGCCTGGGTTGATCACTAGGAAAGAAAAAAGAACACCCCCCCCCAAAAAAAACCCCAGTATGACCTATAGTATTGTTGAAAGCACATGAATAAAACAAAGTTAATATTATAAACATGATCATATTTATAAGCAACATTAAGACATAGTGGGAAAAAAGTTATGTGAGAAACAGTTGATTTAAACATGGACTACAAGAGTGACTTACACAGACCCAGAAGAAGATTTCCAGGGAGATATAAATGTTTCCCTAAGAAGACACAGTTTTCTGTTAAAAATGGCCTCTTGCTGGGCAGAGTGGCACATGGCTATAATCCCAGTCCTTGGGAGGCTGAGATGGAAGAATTGCAAGATTGAGACCAACCTAGGATACATAGCAAGACCCTGTTTCAACTGTACTTCCTCCCATTAAAAAATGGTTTCTTGGGACTGGAGAGATGGCTCTTTGGTTAAGAGCACTAAGCGCCTCTTGCAGAGGACTGGGGTTCAGTTCCCAGGACCCATATTGCCTTTGTGGCTCCAGTTCCTGAGGATCTGATGCCCTCTTTTGGCCTCTGTAGGCATTGCACACACACATGTCTGCACTTAAAACACATAAAATAAAAATAAATAAATCTTTTTAAAAAATGGTTTCTCATCTTTGCCTGGGCCTGCCATAAACAGTTTGGAAATTTTTGCCTCTCTTCATTAATCATACATCTTTTAATATTCATTTGCAATTATTAAGCACCCTACTTCCTTTTAGTTTCTTAAAGATGATCTTGCTATGTAGCCTGGAGCTCACTGTATAGACCAAGATGACCTCAAAGTTGCTGTTATCCTCCTGCCTCTGCCTGACATGTCCTGGAATTACAAGAATGTGCCACCACACCCATTAATTGAGAACGCACTTTCTATTCTTAGTGCTTGCAGCTCTGAGCATCTTGTTTTAGAAAGGCTGAGTGAGTTAGTGTGGCTGTGGTGCTACTGAGAAAGTATAACATAATATGAGCTACTTGTATCTAAACTTTCTCTTCCTCTTCCCTAATTAAAATAATTTTTACTGAAAAATAAATTTTGATAGGAATGAGGCAGGAACAACAAATAACTGACAAGCAGGTATGACAGGCCAACTTCTCCTGAGCTCTGAGTAATGAGTCCATAGTAAGAAACTGGAAACTGAGGAGAAAGTAGGCAAGGATGCATTAAATGCATTTTGTTTACCATAAAATTTTGCATGGTCCAACTAAATCCCTAAAAAGGAAGAGAAAAGTATTTCTCTTATATTATGATTCCTTGATTTAAGAATGCAGACCTTTGAATAGAGTTAGTTTTATTCATGTATCAACAAATAAAGTTTAACTACTATCCTAGGTATCCTAGATATCCTTTTGTGTGTTTGTCTGAGAGCCCAACTGCTATTTATAATGTTGCTATTTTGGAAAAGACAGACCGCAGGGGCATAATGAAATACTGGATGAAACTTCTGTCTATGTCAGGGCTGTCTTCAGAGCTGAAAGTGCTAAGAACAGAAGGTTGTAGAGTGAATTAATTCTCCAAGGGACCAGCCAGATGAACTGTGGACAAATACTTCCCCACTTTGCTCTCAGGCCAGGTGGTACTTACGCAGTACTATCTTGCAGGCACGTGGGGTTGGAGGGTGGGGTGTCACAGGACTGGACAGGGCACGACACACAAGGAGCTGGGAGAGTTCTATGCCCCTCCCAACCAGTCCACTGGCCTTGGATGTAAGACAGTAGGGTCTAAAGGCATTTAAACTGAGGGTGCCACCAGGTTGGCCCTTTTTTTCTTCCCCTCCTTGCCATTTTGGGCAGACTACAGGAAGTCTCGAGATGCAAGCCTGGCTGTGGATTTACTGGTTTAACTATGGAAAGGAGGGAGGGCACCCATTTTCTGTAAGTAACCCCTTAACCATTGCTCTGTTAGGCCAAGTAAATTAGCTAGAATTTGCCTAACTGTGAGATGGGGAATTTGTGTCTCGTTTGTTGTAGGACCTGGGGAGGAAGGGACTAAACTTAGTTAGCCCCTTCCAGGAGGGATTTTAGCTGCTGGAAAACCCAGCAGTGACCTAAAAATTACATGTTTAGTAGTGTCGAGCCAATTGTCAGCAAAACTGTTTTAAAAAATGACACTGATTTCAGTATGTGAATGTAATATTTTTAACATACCAAAAGTACATCACAAATAGACATGCCACACAGTTGATATTTTTTCCAATAATGCCATCCAGTCTATCTTAGCACTCATTGTTACTAAGAAGATATGTTTTCTAGCTGGAATCATCCTTGCTCTAAAATCTAACAGAGAAACACCCCTATTCCATACTACAAAGTGAGAGCAAGTTCTATCATTGACCAGTTAATACTGTACTTGAACAGTACTTGAACTGATGAAATGCCATTGAAATTCACTTCTATAGGGTACTTAGCTGCTGACATGTATACAGTAGTACTCTCTTATCCATGTAGGGTATGTTTAGACCCTTAGTGTGGACCTGTGCCCACAGGTGCTAATGAATTTTATGTTTACTTTTTCTTCATATACATCCCTACAATAAAGTATAATTTATAAGTTAGGCACCCAGGCAAGATATGCCCAGTGGTGCAATAATGGTATAACTGTTATAGAGCGATGAGCCACTTCCTAACTGGATTTGAGGCCTGCTCCACAGGAGAGAATTTCGTGCCTAACACTGTAATCCTGGTCAGAAACTTAAGGCTAAGGACATTATAGACTCTCGGGTAGAACTGCTATTGTTATTTTGCTAAATGGGTATGTTGTCAAATTGCCTTATAAATAGTTATGTTTATAGCCATAGACATGGATTGCTCTCATCCTTGGTCAGAGAAGCTTCTTTCTGCAGTGGGCAGCAGTCAGGACCAAGATATAACTGGTCAAAGTGCTGAGAATAAGAAGCTGAGTGATAGGCCCTAGATGGGATGTGTTCATGAACACCCACCCCAGCCAAGGCTCAAGGAACACGGAGGAGGAGAAGGTGGGAGGGGTGCAGGAACTGGAGGACCGGAGAGCTGTGAAATGCTGTCTTCCAGACAGGACACAGTTGCTTCCCTAATGAACTCACAACAGCTATGGAGACCTGCACAAGACTAAACCAACAAAATAGATCAGGGAGGTGCTCTCCAGGCCCCATTATACTGAGGGATTATTGATAGCCGACCACTGCTAGGGGAGGGAAAATCATTGACATGAAGTTGGGAGGGGGACATACTGGGAGGGGTTTACAGAGAGGAGTTAGAAAGGAAAATGGCGTAAGTGCACTTCTGATCATGCTTCATTGATACAAGTATGATTTTCTCAAGAATAAAAACATTCTAAGTATACATAGTATAGGCACAGTAAGAGATGTTAATGAAGTAGAGTAATTACAAGAACATATTATAATAAAAGTTATTTTAAATTTATGAGGTCTTTATTTCCATAATTTTCCATTTAATATTTTTTGGACCATAGATGACTATAGTTAATTAAAACCATGAAGAACAAGCATGATGGCTGTATAAGTTACTTTTCTGTTGCTATGATAAAATTCTATGACCAAGGCAACTTATAGCAGGAAGAGTTCATTGTGCTTACAGTTGCAGAGGGCTAGGAGTCCACCATGATGGAGGAGGCATGGCAAGGGGCAGCCAGAGCAGAAAGCTGAGGACTCAACATCTTCAAGCAGGCACAGGAAGCAGAGGGACAAAATAGGAAGTGAGACAAGACTAGGAACTCTCCAAACCTACTCCTGGTGATGTGCTTCCTACACCTAGACTACACCTCCTAAAACTCCCCAAACAGTGCCACTAACTCGGGGCTAAGTACTCAATTATTTGGAGTCTTTGGGGGACATTCTCATTCAAACCACCGCATTCTGCTTCTTGGCCCCCCATACACTCATGACCATATCACAATGCAAAGTGCACTTAATCCAACTTTAACAGTTTCTGTTGTCTTTACAGTCTCAACACTATTCAAAAGTCCAAAGTCTCTTCGGAGATACAGGCACTCTTAACTGTAATGCCCTGTAAAATCAAAAAGACAAAGTATATATTTCCATTACACAATGGCACAGAATATACGTTCCCATTCTAAAAGGGAGGAATGGAGGAATAAGGAGGCAATACGGGGCCACGAGAGCCCAGCAAAGCAAACGCTAAGTCCTATAGCTACGTGTCCAAAGTCTGGAGCTTTAGTTCCAAAGGGCTTTGATGGCTCTGTTCCTTCGGCGTTGCTGCCTGCAGCATACATCCCACACTTGGGCTGGTTCCACTTTCTATGTACAAGTCTCCTTGCCAGATGTCACATGGATCTGGAATCTCTAACATCAGCAGGGCCTCCACCATAACCCTGGCTTCCCTTCACAGCTTCACCCAAGTGGCCTTTCAAGATCTTCTTATGGGATGTACTCCCCTGTCATAGGCCACCTGGCCTCAGCAGCTCTCTGAAACCATGAAAGAAGAACTGATGACCCCCCTCACTCTTGCATCTTTGATGCCTCTAAAGCCAGCATCATGTGAATGACTGCCAAGTTAGATTGCCAGCTTGGATCACATTTGTACCAACAGTTTGTCAATTGTTTTCTAGGAGCAGATTATCTATCCCCTAGGCTTTCTCCTCTCACAAGTCCGAAGCTTAGCTGGATGGGGCTTGCCTTGAGGGCAGTCTTTCCATTGTGTAGTGGGGCAAGAGGCCTGTAGTGCTAATCTCCTTAACAATGAGCTCTTCCAGGACAGGTTTTGCTGCAACATTAAGCATCCTTTTCTCTCTACACTGCACATTTAAAGATTTTTTTGCTTTATTTTAATTTTATGTATATATGTACATTGCATGTATGTATGCAAGTGCACCTGTGTTGTGCAATGACTGTGGCGGACAGAAGAGGGCATTGGATCTACTAGAACTGGACTTATGGATGGTTGTTAGCCACCATGTAGGTGCTGGAATTTGAACCTGAATCTTCTGCAAGAACACCCAGTGCCCTTAACCTCTGTGCCATCTCTCCAGTCCACTAAACTGCATTTCTTTCTGCCCCCTTTATTGTATACCTGCATAAAATTTATCAGTAATAACAAACCACAGATTCAACTTTAGGCTCTCTTGAAACTTCCTCTGCCAAAGAAATTAGTTCATTACGTTTTAATTAAAACTCAGGCAAGTCCATAGGCCACAGGCAGATGGCAGCCAGACACTTTACCAAAACATCCCAGTTGCTATTTAAGTACTTATTTCCCTCTGGAACTACCTTGCTCTCAGCACTGCTTTCTTTCCAGGCTCCTATAAGAATGGCCCATTAAGCTCTGTTTCTAATCCAAACTTTCACATTCTTCCACATTCCTCAAAAAAAAAAAAAAAAAAAATATGCTCTGGTTTTTCAAAGCAATAGCCTACTTGCATATGAACGACTGTATTAGTTGTAAGGTTTGGGTTTGAGAGACGCAGCAGACAAAGGACCAGAGACTCCGCTGGGAGCTAACAGGACCAGTTTATTAAGAGAAGACCAGATGGAACTAGCTTCTCTGCACTCTGGAGTGGAAAAATGCTAGCCCCCCTCATCTTGGGGGCTCAGGCTCCAGAGAACTGGGCTGGCATGCCTGTCTCTGGATCGGGATGGAGAAGCTCCCTCAGGGAGAGTGCCAGAGGCTAACTCCCCAGGAGAGTGAGATCAGCCAAAGAGCCTCTAGCCCTCTAGGCTCCAGCCCCTAGCCCCCTCCCAGGTGGTCAGTAGGCCCTTTTATACGGAGGGGGGTTGGGGTTCCCATGACATCTGATTGATGTTTAAGGTAAACTTCTGGCCAGGAAGCAGTCCCTTTTTTCAATAGTTTGTGAATTTTGGGTCAGGAATCTTGTCTGTTCGAGTCAGTTCCTTTTCACAGAGTTGGGAATCTTATCTATTCGAGTCAGTTGTAAAAGTCAGTTCCTTTCTCAGATCTCAGGGGGCTTTGAGAGTCTGGCTAGAATCGCCAAGGTATTTGTCCTGGAACTGCTGGGGGAAGGTTGAGGGGTTGGGGCCTCCAGTCACATCTTACATTAGTTACTTTTCTGCTGCTGTGATAAAACACTACAACCTAGGCAACTTATAGAAGAAGAGTTTATTGGGCTTATGGTTCCAGAGGGATGAGAGTACACCATGATAGAGGAGGCATGACAGGGGGCATCCAGAGCAGAAAGCTGAATGCCCACATCTTTGAGCAGGCACAGGAAGCAGAGGGACAAGCTGGAAGTGGGGTAAGGCTGTGAACTCACAAACCCATCCCAATGATATGCTTCCTCCAGCTGGGCTACACCTCCTAAACCTCCACAAACAGTGTCATCAGCTGGGGCAAAGTACTCAAATACTTGGAGCCTATGGGGGGCATTTCTCATTCAAACCACCACAATGGCTCAGAGAATGAAAACACTTGTTGCACAAGCCTGATAACCTCATTCAATACCTGGAATCCACAGTAGAAAAAGAGAACTAACTCCTAAAAGTTGTCCTCTGACCTCCACATGTGTGCTGTGACACACACACACACACACACACACACACACTATTATATACACTAATAATTAAAAAAAATCTAAAACCATGGAAAATCAAAACACGGACAAAATCACATATTTCTATACTATCGAAGAGATCCAAAGATGTGGACCGGGTTCATATGAAAATATCTTGCTTTTAAATTAAGAAACACAAATGAACTTAAGTATCAGCTTTAAAGATGATCTGTCCTCTGGATCTCTCTAGAGCAGAGAAGTCTTGAGCCTGATACAGGATTGATGGACAAGATCACCTAGACCAATCTCCTCTTAGATGTCTGCTTAGAATCATTTCCTTGTTCATCACATATAATAGAGGAACTAAAAACAATGAAACTAAGTTGTTGTAGCTATGTTAAAGAATATGAGGAAGTTCATTGAAATTAAATGGCTAAAACTAGATTTAAGGATTTTCTGTGCCTGGATTGTCCAGCCTGGTATATTGAGGTACTTTTCTGTTGCTGTGCTAAACCACCATGACCAAGACAACTTATAGAAGGAAGAGTTTATCTAGCTTGTGGTTCCAAAGGGGCCAGAGTCTATCATGGCAGGGGCATGGCCGCAGAGGTAGCCAGAGCAGAAGGCAGAGAGCTCACATCTTCCAGCAGGCACGGGAAGCAGAGAGTGACTAGAAAGCTGGCCAGTCTTAGAATTCTCAAAGGCCATCCCCAGTGATATGCTTCCTCCCACACAGCCACTTCCCCAAATAGCACTACCAACTGGGGACAAAATGTCCAAATCCTTGGAGCCATTCAAACCACCACACTTCCAATCCCTGGCCCCCATAGGCTCAAGACCATGTGAAAGCAAAATGCATTTAGTCTACCTTCAAAAGTCCCCATAGTCTTTACCAGTCTCAATACTATTAAAAAGTCCACAGTCCAAAGTCTCTTCTGAGACTCAAGGCAATTTCTTAACTATAAGTCCCCAAATGCAACTGAAAACCAGTGGAACAAACACCAAATACAGTAGCTCCATGTCTGACTTCTGGTACTCTACTTCCAAAGGACTAATATGGCTGAGGAGACATCTCAGTGGATAAGAGCACAGGTTTTCTTTAAGATGACCTCAAAGTTCCCAGCATCTACGTAGCAACTATCTGTAGTTCCAGTTCCAGGGGATCCAAAGAGCTTAGCTGGCTTAGCCCCTCTCATTTTAGCTGCATACATCTCTTTCTCGGGCAGATCCTGCTCGCTGTATGCAGCTCTCTTTGGTAGATACCTCACAGCTCCAGCATCTCCGGTGTCTCGGGGTCTCTAAGGCCAACCAAGATTCACCTTCATAACTTCACACAAAAGGCCGGGCCGGCTTTCTTTATGCAGGGATGTCTCTGCTGCATGCTGCCTGACCTCGATGGCTCTCTGAATCCATAAAGGAAGAACCAACGACCCCTTCACTCTTGCATCTTTCATACCTTTAATGCCAGAACTGTATGAACGATACTGCCAAGTCTGGCTACCACCCTGGATGGATCCCTGATCACTTCATCCACATTACCAGCTGCTTGTGTCCGTAGCAGTTTTCTAGGAGCAGGAATCTCTTTAGGGTTTTTCCTTTCTCAAGTTATGCACATGCATGAACAATATTAATAGCCAAGAATATGTTTTTGAGAAAAAGAGATGTCATTTCTCACAACACTCTGGTTGGGACAGCTAGCTGACACACATTCCCTTCTCAGTTCATTGCTTCCTGAGAAATTTTTCTTTCCTCTTAAATAGCTCTCCATTCGCAACTTTAGCACAAATAACCTTTCCCAATTATAGTGTTTCACTGCTGGAAATGATGGCTGACCAAAAGAAACGTTCCACTTTTTAAAAAGTTCTTTGAGGACTTTTTCTGGTAGCATAAATAGACGCACTAAAGTCTTTCACCAAAAAGGTAGCTGTCCATTGAATCCCCAACTGTCTTGGTGACATCCTCAAATGCAAACACCACAAAGGCATGGCCTCTGCTGTCTCCAGTGTGCTTACTTCTGGACAATCAGAATGTTTTAATAGAGCCAAACTGGGAGTAAGACTCATGGATCTGGCTTTCAAAGTAAAGGTAGGTGGCCCACAGAGATTACTCCAGGAGTAAATTTTTCTTTTTCTTTTTTCTTTTTGTTTGTTTGTCTGCACACCTCTGGACCTGTACCAGCTTCTTCAGAAGGGTGAGTCTTCAAGCTGACTCAGCTGTAGACGCATCCAACCTGGGCAGGCAACCCCTCCTCACTACGGGCTGGGGAGCAGCCCTCAATTGCCACCTTCTTTCTTAAACAAAAAGATGAGCTTATCTGGAGGATAATGAGTTCATAATGCCATGTTGGGAGGCATGGCTGCAGGCAGTGGGCGCAGGAAGCTGAGGGCTCACAAACCCAACAGCAAACAGGAAGCAGAGAGGGGAAACTGCAAATGGGGTGAGGTTTTGACCTCCAACCTGCCACCAGTGACCTGCTTCCTCTAGGAAGGCCGCACCGCAGGAAGTTTCCATGACTCCCCAAAACAGCGCCACCAAATGGGGACCAAGCGTGGACGTCCTTGAGCCTGTGGGGGACGTTTCTCATCGAAACCACCACAACCTATGTCACGTTCATTGATCTCTACATCGCGTCCTTTTATGTTCATTTTCTTATTCTCCACTCTGGGAGGGGAGGGACTATTAAAGCCTTTTCAACCAACCAGGAAACTGTGCTGCACAGAATGTAAGTATCTTTCTAGCAAATATATGGTCCTAGCTGTTTCAGCTTCAGCACGTTGCCACTCAGTAATAGACCAAAGTTATGATGAAAACCATTAGATGGCTCTGCCACATATAAGATATAGAACAAGACATTGATATTCAATTAGGATTTAGTGGCAGAGACAAGAAAAGTAACTTACGTAAGTTACAGATTTCTATTTCTTTTTTGTAAAAGTGTGACTATAGGTCTGAGGTTGCCAGTGGCAGCTGCTTCATGCATGGTATCCTCAAGGACCTGCAGTCCTACTAATACTTCACTCTGTATAGCCTCCTTCCTCAAGCTATTATGGTGGCATTCTAGCCATCCGGAATGAAGGATCAAGAAAGGAAATGAATGGTGTAAGGAAACCATCAGTTTGCATTTTCACTTACAACATTTTTTACAAAATATTAACCACATGGCCACATGTGTCTACACAGGAGCCTGGGAAATGCATTGTTTATTTTATACAGACAAATAGGGACTTTTTAAAAGTTTTTGTTTATTGAAACATTTTGAGATCATTGTAGACTTACAGAGAATCCTACAGAAGAAAACATAGTCCTCCTATCTACATTTCCACCAGTATTTTCCAAATGATAATGTTTTGCAAAATTAGATTATTTACTTTTGTAGCAGAACCTGGAGCCTTGCACATGCTGAACTGCAACACCCAGAAGGTGGAATATCTGTATTTTCTTCCACCCCATTCCCACACCTCATTAGCAATTGAACCCTGGGCCTTGAGCTTACCAAATGCTGTACCTCTGTGTGTACTGTGTGTACTTTTTATCTCTAGAAGTTCAGTTAGGTGATTTACATTTTCTGTAAGTGAAAAGTACACTGAGCCTGTATACTGCTTTCTTTTTAAAGAGTGAGTGATAGCTGCTGGAAGTATAGGTATAAAAAGATACACATCATGTTCTCTCCTTTCAGCTTTTAACACTTAGGCTTCATAGCTTGGTTATTGGGAATAAGGCTGCATGCAATGTGAGAATTTAGAAATTTCTTTTTTAAGAAGATTCTTTTCAGGATTTTATTTTTAATTATGTGTCTGTGCATGTAAGTAAAGGTGCCCTGGAGGCCAAATGCCCCCATCCCCTGACTCTGGAGTTTCAGTCAGCTGTGAGCTGAGTGTTGAATGAGCTGTGAGCCAAGCTGGGATCCTGTGGGAGAGCAGCACACACTCTCAACCACTGAGTCATCTCTCCAGCCCCGAGAAGTCATTTTGAGATACCAAGTTCATTCTCTTTAGCTAAATATTCAGAAGTGGAATTATTGGATCACATGTGTTCTGTTTTTATTATTTTCACAAACTTTCATACTGCTTTATAGAAAAGCTATACTAGCAAAGTGCTTTGTGTATTTAATGTCATCCAATTATTTCAACATCTACAGTGTTCTTTACATTACAGAATGCCAGCATAATAGTTTGTGTTCTGTTGATAAGATAATATTTACCTTTATGCAATTATAATTCTCAGTCATTAATGATCTTCCTAGTATATTATACTAAAGTGAAATGTTGCCAACATATTACAGACTTATTTTCATTAAAATTTGCAATGATAAAACTTTTAGATTGGCCTGTCCTGTTATTTAAAATCAATTAAGCAGATCACCCCCTACCTTGTTTTCTTGTTAGAATTTTTTTTTCTTTTGAGACATGGTCTCATGTAGCTCAGGCTGGCCTCAGACTCACTATGTAGGTAAAGATGCCCTTGAACTCCTCATCTTCCCAAGTGCTGGGATTACAAGGGAGTGCCACCATGTCCACCTTTATGTGGTGTTAGATCTCAAACAGGCTTTGTGTGTGACAAGCACTCTACCAACTCAGCCACATCCCCATTTCTGTTAGCAATTTTAATATAGTGAAGAGCTGTATGGAGAAGAAGGCAGAGGAAGAATTCTTTGGCCCCATTTTGTTAACGCAGAAACTTAGGCAATCTCAAGATCAATTCAGTAGAAAAAGGGGATGTATTAATAATTGAAGAGCTATTTGGGGATGACTAAAATTTAGCCCTAACTTTCATTTCTAGGATGCCTGAAAGCTGACCTGAAAGAAAACAGGGCACACAACTTTTTGTTTTTCTCGGTCTAGATGAGCTGCACAGTGGTGGGAGGTATATAGGTATACCACAGAGGGAGGAAGCATGGATTAATTTAGTTTGTTTCAGAGCAACTCCACTGGTCTACATAGGAACTAATGAAGCAAATATTTTAGTTTAAGTGAACATTTTATTGTTGAGTGACAAAAGATTTTACAGTTCTCTGGAGTTCTTACCTGGTAGTGAAGCTTGTGATGGTATGTGTGCTTGCTGGTCCTTTGGAAATAGAATCTGGAGTCACTGAGCTGGAGGAGCATTCCTCCATGCTCCTTTTCATTACCACAACTGTTGCCTCTGTAAAACCACAGCAACATCAGTGAGTTGGCATGTCATCTCTACATAAAGGGTTTCAAACCCACTTCTGTTGGCTGAGCTGTGTCTAGGCTCTAGCCTAGAGAGAAGCTGGGATCCTTAGTTACAGACTAGTTCTAAGAGGAATTGCAGCCAAGTCTTTGATTTTCCTCTGTAAAATCAGATGGCAAAGATTACAAATCCACTTGGTATGTGATAAATGGCTCTGAGTTATTCCTGCCCCTGGTGAATCCATTGCCCTTCCTCTATCCGCAAGGCCAGGCTCTGAAGAGCCTTCCTGTTTTCTAGAAACAGAGTTAGTGTTACATTAGGACTCTGAGAAAGCATAGCTACACAAGCCTTATAGCCCTCCTACAAGCACTGGTCAAGCTGCAGTTTATTACTCTGAGACACCAATAGTTTATACTTTTATCTTCCTTCAAGTTTTTTTAATTATTAATTTAGACTTTTGAAGAATCTTGATCTTCAGGGGATATGTCTCAAATCCTTTGGGGTATTCCATACATTAAAATAATGTAAAAGCTAGTAATTTTCTCTTCTGCAAAATGGTGAGGAATACACCGTGAGGTTGAAGGATGCTCATGAAGAGAAATGCAAGAATGCTTGAAATTAGTAGATTAAATAAACAATATGAAACTGCTGTGATGAGAAAAGATGACACACAAGCCATCACATCTTCTCTCAGCCACATTCTAACACTCAGTCATGGCAATCTCCCCCTGAAACCCAGTTCAGTTATATTAATCTATTTTATTTATCTTTCTACCCATCTATATATCTATTTGTCTTTGTATGTCCAATAGTGCACACACAAGTAAGTATTTTCTTGAATTTAAGGCAGAAAATTGAGATGGATTTATTTCATCACTCTAAGTCAATTGTAAACATCTTGCCACAGTTTAATAGGGTTCCCCAGTGGATACCTTAAGGAAGATTTTTGGATAAAGAATTAGAAGGAATATACCTGAGCATCACAGATGTTTCTTTTTGTAGTAGATAGAGGCTATTACATAGATTTACCACTTATTAAAAAGCAGAGAACAAGTGACCATGGGATGCAACCCCTACACCCGAGGCTCGGGGAACACTGCAAATTCCTTCGACAAGAGAGTCTAAACCTAGAATGCCACTAAAGAAGCTCCTGATACCGGAAAGCAACTAGGGAAGTATTTCCCAGGGTCACCACATAGAAGCTACTGTTAACTGCGGTTCTGCATAGGACACTGGCTTTTGTAGGCATGCAAGATGCAAGACTAAGGAGGTCATGGAGTCTTGCACTATGATTGCAGACAGCCACTCAGCCAGGCAAAAGGTCACAGTCCCTGAGAAAAGGCCCTGAAAGCCACTATGTGAAGCCACTGCTGTGAAGGGAAAGTCTAAATTGCAATGAAGACCCGAGCATGTTGGAGATGCAAGAGCCACGAGCTATTCACTGAAGAAAGATGCATGCATGGAGTGGATCTAGCCCACAGAGTGGTGATGCATGCTGCAGGTGGCAGAGCTGGAGGAAAGGCGCTACCCAAATCAGTCTGTAATCCTAGTGCTCCTACTGCAAGATGGGAAGTGTAGACAGGAAAGTCCCTGGAAGCTCACGGGCCAGACGACCTAGCACACTCTGAGGTGAGAAACATACCAACCCTATCCCCAACAAGATGGATGGTGAGGACAGACACTCAACATTGTCTGCTGACCTTCATACACATTCTGCAGTCTCTGCATAACTGCATTCACACCATAAACACCATTCACCCCATACACATATACACACAAATGCTTACAAACCAAATTCAAAAACACATCAAAAGGATTATTCACCATGATCAATTTGACTTCATTCCATAGGTGCAGAAATGATTCAATATATGAAAATCAATAAACAATACATTATAAAAATGGACTCAAGGAAAGAAATCATATGATCATCTTGATAGATGCACAAAAGACATTTGACAATGTTTAACATGCCTTCATAATAAAAGTCCTAAATAAAATGATCAAACAGAACACAACATAATAAAGACTATAGATGACAAACTTACTGCCCATATTAAGCTAACAGCTTTTCCTCTAATCTGAAATTAGACAAAAGTGTCCATGTTCTCCACTCTTATTCAAGATAGTACTTGAAGTCTTAGCTAGAGTAATAAAACAGGAAAGACATATAATGAATACAAATAGAAAAGGAAAAAGTGCCCTTATTTGTAGATGGTACACTTCTATACATACATGTCACAGAAATGGGTAAAGTATGGCATGTCTACAAATATGAAGGCAAAATCTACTTTTATACAAAGGAAAAAATACCCTTTATTTCTCCATACTAGAGCAACTTCCTGATTTAAAATATTAATAGTGAGGCTGGAGAAATGGCTCAGCAGATAAGAGCACTGGCTGCTCTTGCAAAGGACCCGGGTTCAATTCCCAGTATCTGTATGGAGTCTAACAACGGTCCATAACCAGTTCCAGAGGGTCTGACGCCCTCTTCTGACCTTTATAGGTACTACACAACATGGGCACTCTTATATACATGTAGGCAATATACTCATACACATAAAATTAAAATACAATAATCATAAAACATTCTAAATATTTATAGTGAAGTTATACTTAAAAGTCAGCTCAGGGACTGGAAGATGGCTCAGCAAGTAAGTGTACTTGCTGCACAAGCATAAGGACATGAGTTCAAATCCGAAACACCAATAAAAAGAGCCAGGTGTACCCATGCAGGCCTATAACCCCAGCACTGTGGGGAGCAGAGACCGGAGAATCATTAGGACTTGCTGGCAACCAGTCCAACTCTAGGGAATATCCTTATTTCAAGGGAATAAGGTAGAGAATTACAGAGCAAGATACATAACATCCTCCTCTGCATGTGGATGTGTACACCAGCATACACATGTGCACATCTGCCACATAAAGCAGATAAAATGTCTTAGTATTTATCTCATAAAGCAATTAGTTAGAAAATGACTGCTAGCACTATGTATATATGGGATGCATTTGGAGAAAGATTGGTTTATGTGTTTATAGGCGTATTTCTATTTACCAAACCATGTTAAATGTCTTACGGGGCAATGTTACACATAGTGAGGTTTTAGTTGCTAATACATGATTTTGTTTTTTCTTACTGACACTTCTTATATTGGTATTTTCCTCCTATTTATTCAACATCATCTACTGTTTCAAGAGAAACTCACTTTTTATAGAAAGTAGAAAGGGTTAGTGTTTAACTTTGAATCACAAAATAGGGATTTGAAATCCATTTAAGAAATAATATATCTTGGACTCCAATGTTCAGTTGAAAAATCTTATAAACAGTAGGGATTTCAGGAGATTACACAGGACTGGTTCTTTCTGTGCTTGAAATTCCCTTAGACTTTAAAAGAAAACTGAAAATTTCAGAGAAGATAAACGTAGGTGCTGTGTTTGGCGTATACCTCAAGGATTCCTGTACTGGAAACTTGGTTCTTGGTGTGGCAAGGTTCAGAAAGCTCAAACCCAAGTGATTTCAACTAAAGGACTCTCACATTTAACTAAACACTAAAGTGGAAAACATGTGCCCCAAAGGACTTTTAAGAGTGACCTAGGGCTGGAGAGATAACTCAGCAGTTAAAAGCACAAGCTATCTTCCTGAGGACCAGAGTTCAGTTCCTAGCAACCATGATAGACAGTTCACAACCACCTTAATTGCAACTCCTGGGGGATCCAATGCCTCTGGCTTTCACAGAGACCTGCACTCAAGTGCACACATCCACATACAGGCACATGCTTATACATACAATTAAAAATAAAGTAAAAGGGCCTGGCAAAATGGCTTAGCAGTTAGTTGCTGCTCTTACAGAGGAGCCAGGTTCGGCTCCTACCACCCACATGGCAGCTAATGACTGTCTATAACTCCAGTTCCAGGGGATCCTATACCCTCTTCTGACCTCTATGGACACTGAATGCACATGATACACTTATATACTCATAGGTAAAACACTCATACACATAAAATAAAATAAAGATTTTGAAAAAAATCTTTTTAAAAAGAGGTGCAGCTTACTGCAAGTATCTCGGTTACTAGAGGCACCACACTGGGAAAAAAACTCCTGTAGTTCTCACAGGCTCTTTCTTGGTCACTTACCATAAGAATGAATTGTTCAAAAGTGTGGGCCTACTTCAGAACCAGAGAAGAAGGAAAGACTAGCCTCAGCCCTGAACCTCTCTGCCTTGCCCTGTGCTCTCTTGTACACATACATCTGCCAGGAGGCCTACGCCAATACTTCCTGAGCTTAGTTTTCATCCTGCAAAAATGTATCCACTATCTGGTCTTTTGTTTTAGCAATAAGAAACAGACTATGACAATGGGCTTAAAGCAGAACTTTTAGTGCTGATATGAAATAGAAGCAGAAGAAGGCCCATTCACCTTCTTATTAGTGAAACAACCATAACTAATGAAAGTTATTCATGCACACACACACATATATATCCACATACATACACACATGCACATAGACATGCACACAGACGTACACACAGAGACCCAGATACACACATAGATACACATATGTATATACACATATACACAGTGACTTACATACGCAAATATACACACATATACTCACATGCACATACATGTACATATACACACAGACACATATACACAGACTTAGGTGCACACAGACACACACATGCATATACACAGTTCTCTCGAAACCATGCTATGAACAAATAAGCAAATATTTATTCTGGAATTTACTATACCAAGTTGTAGTAAGAACAGCAAGTGTCTGTGGCACTTGAGTCAGTTACAAACCCTTTCCTTTCCTCCAGTTCCAACAAAGAGTAATCAAAGTTTTGGACAAATATACTCAGGAACACAGGGATTCCTCTCCCTTCAGCATCCAAGTTAAAGAACATTATGGAACATTCCTGGGACGGTCAAGGGATCCGCTGTTTTCATTAGTTCTCCAACCTGGTGTTGAGAGGCTAAATTATGGAAGCACAGCCTTGAGAACAGGTCCCTCACTCTTCACAGCCCTCGTCATAAGTCAGAGCCTGTCCAGACCACACAAGGGGGAGAAATTGAGTAAGATCTCCCTCACCCCAACCCTTTCCTACGGCTGAAACTCTACAGTAGGAGAAGGCGCCAGCACTGCGGAGCTGTGAAAGCAGGGGTGCCACTCCAGTAAAGGCGAGCACTGTCCTAACACTTCCTCCCTCAGCCCTGAGCAGTGGCTCAGAGATTTTTGTCTAGGGAAAGGGGCATAATCTCGCAGATGGGTACCATGATTCTATCTCCAAATACAGTCACACTGGTGCACTGGGGTAAGGGCTTCCATGTGGGAACCTCAGAGAGTGGCATAGCTCAGTTCTTAGCAGTCACATAAGCACAGAGCTCCAAAGCTCTGCCAAGAGCTAACTGCACTTGGAGAAGTTCCAGCCTAAGGCTTATGATGGCAATGGCAACTTGGCTGATGAGTAACTCCATGAGGGAAAGGAGGACTGATAGGCCAGAGTGAGGCAGGAAAGGAGTAAGCTGGCTCTCCAGGGTCAGACTAAACATCACGTTAGGTGAGAAACCACTCCTGGGGCTGGAGAGATGGCTCAGCAGTTAAGAGCACCAACTGCTCTTGTAGAGGACTCCAGTTTGATTCCCAGCACTCACATGGCAGCTAGCAACCATCTGTACCTCCAGTTCCAGGGGATCTAACACCCTCTTCTAAGACTTCCAGAGGCATTGCACAACACGGGTGCACCTACCTACATACAACTAGAGTCATGTTGGCACATGTGTTTAATCCCAAGACTTGAAGGCAGAGGCAGGCCTACACAATGAGTTCCAGGCCACCTGTGGCTACAGGGAGACCTTATCTCAAAAAAGAAAAAAGAAGAAAGAAAAGTACACTAACTAAAGTTAATTATTTAAAGTTGTAATGGATCACATAATCCTTTTTAATCCATGTCTGCTCAGAACCTCAAAATTTGACTGCTAAGGACTGAGGTTCACACACGGAAGCCCTCAACCCAGTGCACCAGTGTGACTGTATCTGGAGATAGAATTTTACAATATTATAGAAGGAAGGGTCCAATCTATAGTATTAGCATCTTTATAAGAAGAGGAAGAGATAAACATACATATTCTTCTCCCTTTTCATGGGTGTGGGTGAAAAGCTGCCCATCTGAAAGCCAAGAAGAGCATATTCACCAGAAACTGAACTGAACTGAACCTCTGAGCTTGGGCTCCCCGGCTCAAGAAAAGAAATTTATGTTTTTAAAATCCTCCAGGCAACGGCATTGCGTTATATCAGCCCAAGACGGCATTATATGAAAATAGCATCTTTGCAGCTGCGATGAGTCAAGGATTTCACTTCTCTACAAGCCCCATCTACTTACTTACTGGCATTTACTTTCACCTTTCTGCTCTATGGGGAGGGGGCATCTTTCTGTCTCCTGAATCCCATGCACACACATGATAGTTAAAAAGTTTCCTTAAAGGTATCGACCTAATGCACCAGAAAGCAAATTTGTGAACTTTTAGATGTTATGCAGAAATACCGTCTCTGATATCCCAACCACGGGTTACTTGATTCAGAATCTTGTGGAAAAACTGGTGACTGGTAATAGATTGTCCTACAACTTGACCATATAGGAGAGAGGATACTTACTAAACTTTATCAGATTGCCTGCCTCCATTTGCAGACACAAACCAACTAATTGTGGATATAAGCTTTCAAGAATCTGATCACCTCAAGGATACCCAAGGTGAGTCTCATGTTAGACAGTGGTAAAAGCAGATTCTTACATCAGCAGGATTCTCCAAATGATCATGAGTGAAAACTGCCATGCAACTACGGTCATATAAAACTTAGAGATATCAAAGGGTGACATTTAAAAATCATGTACTTTGTCTCTTGTCAATCCCTGTTCCAATGCAAGACCCAAAAGATGATAAACTGGCATGAACAAATCTCTACAGGTTACAGGGTGGACAGGTACGCTGGGTCTAGCCAATTATCAGTGGACCCAACAAGTCACCTGTCTGGTGCTAAACAGTGGGGTGTTTTGCAGAGAAACAAATTCCTTTTGTTTATACATAATATTGGTAAGTTGTGTTGTTCTGAGGTCACTGAGAAGCTGGCTGTAGAGATAGTATTTGACCCTCCCACTGCTGGCCCAAGCATGTTTGTTTCAAAGTATCCTTCAAATCTCCTTTCCTAAGTCAGGCTGCCCCCAGATTCTGTAAGAGAGGAGAACAATAAAACAGCCTAAGAGTAAAGGCATTATACCTTTGAGAACAACTAGGGGGTAAAATATTTCCAACGATTATTTATTTCATGATCTAAAGCTGTCTACAGTAAAACTAGCTAATGTGATGCTTCATTTCGCCATGAGCAATGTGCTCCAGGAGGGACCTCCTACTGAGCTTTCATTTCCCCTGGGCTGACTAGAAGCCTTCATCCTGAAGCATTCAAAGTGGCAGGTGGCAGGTGAGATCCCTCCGTAGCTGTGGGGAATAGAGGGTTCACTTATCACTACCAAGAGCAAGAAATGATTAGATTTATCTATAATTGAAGCTATAAAATTAGATGTAGTAAGAAACTTTAAAAAGATAGCCACAGACTTGTTGGAATCACAACAAAATAATTTGGATTATCTATGAAAGAAATTCTTGTTTGCCCAAATCTTATTGATTTAGATTATACTTGTCTAATTCATATTATGGTTTATTCTCAGCTACTTCAAGAAATTCTGGTTTCTACTCACTTGTCACAATTGATTTTTTCATTCCTTATACAACTTTTCATCTATGTTCTGTAAGTAATATAGTTCTGTAATCCCAATTAATTCGTTGACTCCCCATGATAAACTTTTTGGAGCAAAACATTGGATTACCACTGGAAACTTATGAGGAGGAAATAGACATTGCCTAGTAATTCCAGGGAGAACATTCTCATAACAGATAGTAAGTTTATTTGTTAATGTTATTATGTATCCTGATATTAAAATAACTGACAAATAAGAGAAAATGTTAGAAGGCTGTAAGAATGGAAATATTTTTAGTAAAGAAGGATTTACATATGAAGATAAAGATGGCTGAATGTTTTTATAAAAACTAGAAATCTTTGGTAAATTATGAAGGCTTGATTAAGTTATTTTAGGTACATAAAAGATGAGACTTAGAAGTAACAGATATGACCTTAAAACTTCTAAAGTCAAGGGTCAATCAAATTTCTGTTTAAATCTATGCAGTTATTAATCTACTCTTGCTAATTATTATAAGGACTAGCTTTAAAAACAAAACATATGCCTGATCAAGGTTTCTTTAAGAGCATTTGGTTGGTTTGGTTTTTGTTTTGTTTTATTTTGAGACAGAGTCTCCCTGTAACCCAGCTGAACTTACTATGCAACTGGGCTGGCCTTGACCTTGCAGAGATCCACCTGTCTCTAACCCCCCCCCCCCCCCCCCCGCCGGGGCTGGACTTAAAGTCAGGCATGTGCCAGCACTCCTGCTCAGCTGAGCATTTAGTTTTTTTGCAACCTTTGTCTAAATATTACATTGTGCTTAAAAGTACCAGACTGGTACAACTGACCTGGGTGTTCAATAATCATTTCTGGAATTCATGCTTGTATTGTAGTCCCTTAAAAGTACCATGTCATTGCTATGGATCTAAAAGATTGCCTTTTACACCATAATGATAAAGAAGGATTTGCTTTTCTTCAGGCACTTAAGTCTCATTTTCAGTGGAAAGTTTTCTTTCAAAGTCTGATCAATAGCCCCACTTTCTGTCAAGTGGGTAAATTGGGAAATACACCCTATTAGACTAAAATTTCATAATATTTATATATTCATTATATGAATGCTATCTTAATACAGATTGCTCCAGACAAAATTCAGTTAAATGTTCCATACAACAATCTTGGATATATTATCGCTAATCTTTTCATTAAACCTCATCACTTACTACTGTCTGTTCCAAAGAAGATAACAATGAACTCTCTTCAACAGCTTTTAGGTAATATCAACTGATTTTAGCCTCACTGGGAATAATCAATGTGGCATTGTCTCACCTTTTGCCTCTCTTAAAGAAGACACTGATTTAAATTCACTTCATATTCTAACTCCTCTTGCATTGCAGCAATTATACCTAGTAACTTGAGCTTTAGAACCAAGACAAATTTTCTTAAAATATTTTATTATTCTTATTTTATGTGTATGTATGTATTACCTCCATGTATACAAATGTGCCCATGTCATGCAATGCCCATGGAGGTTAGAAGAGGGCATCTGATCCCCTGGAACTGGAGCTCTGGATGGTTGTTAACCACCATGTGGGTGCTGGGAACCAAACCTAGGGTCTCTGCAAGAGCAGCCAGGGCTCTTAACTGCTAAGCCATCTCTCCAGCCCCATAGAGACAACTTTTTCATAGATCCTTATATTTACCTCTCTGTTACTTGGGTTTTAAAAATTATTTTAAAATTTTTATGTATATGAGTGTTTTGCCTGCATGCATGTAAGTGGATACATGTTGCACAATACCTGCAGAGGTCAGAAGAGGGTGTTGGATCCCTTGGAACTAGAGTTACCGATGGTTGTTAGCTGACATGTGAGGAACTGAATTTAGGTCCTCTGCAAGAGCAACTAGTTTTCTTAACCACTGAGCCATCTTCCAGCCTGTTTGTTTTTAATACATCTCTTTCCCTTAGAGAAGCTATTGGACAATTTACCTCTTTAGCAATTTCAGAATGATTATTTTTTTTCCAATAGACATAAATAAAACAATTTTACTCAAGTCAAAAAGAATTAATTTCTCTTATTCAACATGGCTGAACTATACCATTCAACCTACTGGATAAGATCCTGGTACTATTTATTCTTCCATATCTTGAGATAATTTCAACTTTCTTTTACAGACCTCAGAAGAATGCATGTAACTTTTGCTATGTGAGGGGGACAAGTTTCCTTTCACCTCCCTTCTATAAGGACTCCATGTACAATTCTGTTTTGACGTATACAAGTCTTTTTCTCCCATAAGTATGTATCCCATTCCTAATGTACTAACAATTGTTTCAGATGGAGCCAACAAATCAGGCAAAGGATCCTTGACATGGTATGATGATGCTGGAATATGGCCCTCTCTTGTTAACTCCCAGATCAACCATTACTCAGTGGGCAGAACTTTTAGCTACTCTTTCTGCTTTCAGATAATCCCCTAATCAACCCTTCAGTTTACTAACCAATTCTCACAATGTGGCTCAAGCCATACTACTATTGTTTCAAGTCACTTTGACTCAACTCAGACTCCTTCTTGGTATCAGTATTTATCTCTATTCATGGATGAACTCATCCTGTTTTTATTCAAAGCATTGGATCCTATTCAGAATTACCTGGCTCCCTCATAGAAGAAAATCATCACGCCTAGCTATGTCTTTTTTCTTTTTAATTTACTTTTTTAAATTGAATTTTTGTGATCTATTCTCAGGTCTCAGGTCTTGGATCCCCAGAGAAAAGCCTTATCTTGGCCAAGTTTAAATGGGTCAGATCTTGTATTTTCCATGACCGAACCATCTTCCCTATCCTTGAGCAGACCCTCAGAAGCTAAGTTAATGATAGGTAAGTATAAAGTGTAATTACCTGTGAGTTGGTTTGGGGTCCTACTTTTGCAGTTACACCTTGTAATTTGCTCAGGAGTATTCACATCCCTATGACAGTTGGAACAGTAAAAGAAGGCTCTAGACAATGAAAGTAAATCAAGAATGACTTGTGTAAGGATTAATACTAAGGAGACCTGGTGCTGAGACAATCTGTCTCCCATTAAGGTCTATTTGATTTAGCGTTTTTCCCCCATAAACAGATTAAAAATTCAAGTACCTTTTGACTTCTTTTGAAGATTCAGCAATGAAGAACCCTAATGTGCCCTTATCCAGCTTAATTCGTGCAGGAGGGTTTAGTATAAGACCACTGGAAAAGGAAAAATAAAGACAGTAAGTTTCCTCCCTAGTATCTGTTTAATGTTTCATACTGTCATTAACAAGGGATTCTCTAAGTGCCATATTAATAGAATTCAATCTCCTTTTACTGCAAAACAATAAAAAAGTGAATTTGACTACATTTAATCTTTTGTTTACTGCTAAACATGCTGAGAGAGCCTTGGAGCATCTTGGCTGCTGAGCTGCGGAGAAGTTCCTCCTTGGATCTGGTCACGAATCTAAGATGGATCAACCAACCCACATATGTGATGCCTTGTTGCCTTAGGCTACCAGCACAACTGGGGCATGATCCCACACTGAACAGCCTTACAGAAACGGCAATGGTGCTCATCCCTGGGCCACTTGCCTTCAAAATGAAACTACATCTGTTTAGGATTGGAATGTGCTTCAGTGGCAAAGCACATACCTAGCATGGGACAAGGCCCCGGGGTTCAATTCTGAGTTCCAAAACAAAACAAGCAAACTTTAAGAAATGTTGCTGGTGCTGTAGTTCAGAGGTAAAGTACTTGTCCAATATGCCCAAGACCCAGAGTTTGACCCTTAGTATCACCACAAAAAGACCCAAGATTCTAAATGACAGTTCTCAGCTAGAATGTAGCTCAGTGGCAAGCAAAAAAGCTTTCCTAGCATGCTCAACACCTGGGCTTCCATCCCCTGCACCCCCCAGAAAAAAAAAAAGTTTGTTGGCTTGGATCAAGTGCGGTAGAACTAATTAATAAGCTAGATTTGAATATTCCTTTTGATCACCTAGGCAGTTTTTGAAGTTTATGTTTATTTTGATGTGATTTTATCTATTTTAATTTTAATTTTTTAATTTGAGTATAGGAACTATATGAATTATTCTGCTTTACATAATTGGAATATTTGAATTTTCTGATTTCTTATGACTTATGTGCTTGAAAATTGTCTTAGAAATTTCTACCCATGATCATATTTGATGCAACACACAGTTATGGGCTTCTCTCTTCCTTTGTTATCCACATTAACTGTCAGTATATCCAATCTTTATTTTCTTTAGTGCATACATCCATTAAGGTAAGGCCTCTGACTTTCTAATCCCCTCAGTTCTTTTGTTTCTGATTAAGTTCTCTTTTTATCCTTTAAAATTACTTTTCTTCTATTCATTTTGGAATTTGCTTATTCTATACTTGGGGATAATCCAGAGTATTAGTATCTTGCTATGTAGCCCAACCTGGCCTTGAACTATCAGTGATCCTCTTGCCTCAGCCTCTCGCAGATTTAGATTACAGTTCAATACCAACATATCCAGTTGAATTTCTTTTAAGGATTTTTACAAATAGAAATCCCTGCTTCATGAATTCTGACCAGTCATTTTATTAAAGCATGCTCTCCACTAGAACAAACTCAATACATTAGCTGATAAGAGTTTAACCCAGCACTGTCTCTTAGCAGCTGAAAAATTATTCCTTTAGGCAACTTATCATTATCCAGGGCTCTTCCAAGTCTTAGAACCTATTCAAGTGTTTCAATTAGAAGAAGAGGTAATGTGAGAAAAGATAGGTTTTGCCCCAGTTATTTTAGGGCACTGGCTTAAGGCCCAACCATTGGGATGTCTAATCTTCCCTCAAACAATAGGGTTGTATTAGATTTTTTGTAGCATGATCAGAGGCACAGTCCCCAGAGCCAGACTGTCTGAGTCAGCTTGTTTCTTTGTCTCTTGGAAATTATATAAGCTTGGGACTTAGCCTCCTGCTCCATAAGCTGTAACTGATAATTATACCAGTGTCATAGCATTGTTATCAGGACTTGAGACTTGACATATGTGGAGTGCCTCAGTAGTGTTGGCTGAGGCGGCATCTTGTGAGAGCATGCTGCTAACAGTGTGCTTCTGCAGCTAGGATTCACTCCCTGCGGTCCACCTGATCTATCCATGAGGAACTGAAGTTAAGTCTGTACAGGAGCAGGATCTTCTTTCCTTGGGGATAGTAAAGAGTATCAGCAACTCTTGAATCTACAAGGAAATTACTAACTACCTATTCTTGTTTCTGGACTGCAATGTTATAACAGTTGTGAACAAAAGTTCCCACAGAAGAATTATATCTTGAAACTGAACCTTTTGCAAAGGCTCATCAATTGTTTAGAACTTCAGTGATTGTAGAGAGTTTGGAAAATGTTGCAGGTCCAAAGCTTAATTACACTTTATTTTGGGCTATCTTTAGTCACTCTTTGCTGACTTAACATTCTGTGACCAACAAATAAAAAAACCTTTTAGAATGTACTAACCTAAAGCCCAGCTCCTACCAACCAAAAGGCTGAGTGTCATTAGACAGCACCTGAGGCCAATGGCTGAGATTTCTCTTAAAGTAACTGCCTACTTAATATTTCCATCACTGAATTTGAAAAGTGTCTTGATTTATGACTTTTTCTTTGTTCTGTAACTATAAAAACTTCATGAAACTGCTTCCACATTGAAATATGGAATTTGGGATAACTTGGATCTGTGTTCCTGGCCATGGTCACTCATGTTTGTCTCCAGAATAAGTTATCTCTTATTCCCTTTAAAGTAAGAGTTGTGCTTTTGCCTTGACAGTTATGGTGTCACAATGTGGACCCCAAGAGTGATCATTTTTCATCAGGGGTGTCACCTAGATAGAAGCAGGTTCCAGCACAGGTCCTTTGAGTTCAAGCCTTGTCCTGTCTCCTCAAGTGGATTGTGGTGCGTTCTTTCTGGGGATCTTTTGGACCTCCCTTGATTTGGTGGATGGCCCATTTGTTTATTCTAATCTGGTTGTTTAAAGATCCTGTTTGGTAGATAACTTTTTGGTTTTGGTCTGCTTTTAAAGCGTTTGTTTTAAGGTATCGATTTTTAAAATTTGCTTTGAAAGTATTTTGGTTTCAACATTTCAGTTTAATCTTCAGTTGCTTTCAGACATTTGAAGGTATTTTTGAGGCTGGCCATTTGTTTGTTAAACTTTGTTAGCACCCCCACCCCTAGACACCTCTCCCATATCGAATGTAAGGAATGGAGAAATGTTTTGAGAAAACCAAACAGACATTTTGTACTCCGGATGGTTGTGGTTTGATTAATATGCTCATTCAACTTGCAAATGTAAAAATCTAACTGAAGGTAACTAGTAACTAGCTCTCCTAGCCATAAATTGGTTTATTTTGCACACTTAACTAGAAGTCCTAGGCAATAGAAATTTTAAAACATCACAAATGGGCAATCTGCTTTAATTAAAATGTAAAATAATCTGAAATAGCCAAGGAAATTATAAAATTGGTAATTCACAATAGTAAGAGCTCTGAAAAAAAAACATGTGAGTTAAAGAGAGATATTAAAATTAAGTAATTTAAAATTGTTTAGAGGTTATATCAGAACTAAAAATAAATCCAGAGTCTATTCCTCCTATCTCATTTCTCCCTCTGACCTCACCTTTCATTCCTTATCTCCTAACCGCAAAGCTCTACATGCAAATAGATTATGGCCTATTTTAAGATAAAAGCTACAAAAAAAAAAGAAAAAAGAAAAAAGAAAAAAGAAAAGAAGACAGTTCATTCTGTGTTACTGTATTGAAAATTCCCATCCATGCCAGGCAGTGGCACACGGCTTTAATCCCAGCACTCAGGAGACAGAGGTGGGTGGATCTCTGTGAGACTGAGGTCAGCCTGGTCTCCATAGTGAGTTCCAGGCCTGCTGTGGCTACAGGGAGACCCTGTTTCAAAAAGACAAATATATATATTATATTTATATATAAATGAATCCTAGTTTGCTTTGAGTGAAGGTCCCTAAAACATAGGAGAACTCCTCAAGCTCCTAAGCATGACCATATGCCAACTATGTCTCAGTCATTACTTGCATATATATAAGTGCACCTGAGTTGTGCAGTGCCTGCAGAGGTCAGAAGAGGGCAGGTCAGATCCACTGGAACTGGAATTAGGATGGTGGTTAGCCACCATGTGGGTGCTGGAAATCGAACCTGGGTCCTCTGTAAGAGCAGCTAGTGCCTTAACACTGAGTCATCTCTCTAGCCCCTCAAAATTAGTTTTCATGTTTAAAAGATGCAGGAATTTTTACTGTTTGCAAAAATATATATTTGTTTTTCTCACTATTCAGTACAATTTGGATTAAAAAGTCAAATTTTCAAATTTACATATATATTCATATATATATATATATATGAACTGAATTCAACCAATTAAACTAAAAACCCCTATAACATGCCCAGTGTTTAACAAAGTAAATGAAACCCTATTTACTCAGGATATAGATACTCAAAGATTTGGGTTAACTCTTCTTATCCAAATTATACAAAAGACATCAATCTCTAATTATAACAATATTCGTGATGTTCATTAATTGAGTATCTAAGGTGTTATATATGGTACGATTACCTGGGATTTTAAAAATAATTAAACAGCATTTATAGTTTATTAATAAAAGGAAATGAATAATACTACAGTGACTCCTTCTAGGGTCTCATTTCCATTTCTAATCATTAAAGTAAAAAGAAATATTTGGTTATGCCTACAAGGCCTATAAATTTCTAATTTCTGGGGCAGGAGAGATGGTTCAGTGGTTAACAACACTGACTGCTCTTGCAGAGGACCCAGGTTCAATATTCAGAACCCTCATGATGGCTAATAATCACCCTTATCTCCAGTTTCAGGGGTTCCAACACCTTCTTCTGACCTTTGTGGGCACTGCATGACACAGGTGCACCTACTTACATGCAAGCAATATACTTGTACATATAAAATAAAAATAACTAAAATATTTTTTAAATTCTGATTTCTAACAGGTTGATCTCTTATTTCTATCAATCTTATTAATATTTGGTATGTAAATGAAGACATTCTTGTTAAAAGAAAGTTTAAAGAAATTCTATACTGTTATGTAATTTCTTCTATAATATGGTTTTCATTTGCTTTTCCAAACTAAATCTGATATGTATCAAACCAGATTATTTCCAATATAATAAATCAAGTCAATATGTACAGATAAGAGCTATGGTAATTTAAATATTGAAGATGAATCTTTTCTAGAATTAGAGCTAGTCACACCCCACATGAGGTTACTGGATGAAATTAACTAAAAGAAAAAAAC
The DNA here is from genome assembly GCA_035773235.1 of Eospalax fontanierii. Taxonomy (NCBI): domain Eukaryota; kingdom Metazoa; phylum Chordata; class Mammalia; order Rodentia; family Spalacidae; genus Eospalax; species Eospalax fontanierii. The sequence continues at coordinate 11,206,072 of CM069542.1, read as the reverse complement.
AAAAGCTAAAAGATAATAGATTTGTTTAAATACTCTAGCAATTAAGTAAGATCGTTTATACAGTACAGCTAACTGCAAATACAAGTGGAAACATCTCTCTGATCTCTTTTTTAAAATACATGTTTCCTTCATCTGTTACATTTATTCTTTTAGGCCAAGCAATGTTTTTGATTAATTTTAGTATAATAATCCTACTATAATAATCCTACTACTATATTTACATGTGACATATAGTAGTCACAGATACAGAGGACAAAAGAAAAGAAAAAGTCAGATCTGGATCATAGTGGCTAATAGTTTAGATATGATCCAGGAATTTCTTCTTTATTGGCTTTAGTAGAAGTCCCTTTGTCCTGAAAACTGCTCTTTCTGTCTGCAGCTCAGCCTCATCTACATTAGACCCTAGGAAGTGTTTCTTAGCAACATGGGAATAAATGTGTGGTCCCTGCATGCACAAAATACGATGCTTGGCCAACAGGGGGAACTATGAATAAAGTCAAAGTCTCTACCATAAGGGTAACTGTTCAGATCCAAGTCATTATGGACAGGGGAGAGGACATCAGAGCCTTGGTGCCCAAAGGTCTGGCTCTCAACAAATGACCCAAAGCTTAATTATGGCTAAATCTTTAGAAGTCTAATCTTAAAATGCTCCTCAAGGGTAACAACAACAAAAAAACCTGAAGCAATGAAAAGTCTTATCAGTACCTCCAACTGTGAAAGAGGGATTTGTGTTTGATGGCTATCAGCATGATACGCATCTTCACAAAGCAGAGCCTGGGAAGGACAACAAAGGATATGTGAGGAGAGAGACGAGTAGGGGCTAGTTTACATAAATATAACCAACCCTTTATGTTCCATGCTGGGGAGCTCAGCAGCTCAGCAGAGGAGGAAACTCTTAAATAGGGAATTCCAGTTTAAATTAAGTCCACAGGACAAAAATTTTAGCAAGAGTGCCTACTGGGACTGAGGTGAAATTGCCCCACATGTATGGCAAACTGTTAGGACCTAGAGGCTCCAAGCTACTGTTCTTAATCTCCAGGGTTTGTTTTGGAGCCTGGCATCCAGTGAGCCCTCCATCAACAGTGCTGAGTGTGTTCCAGGAGGATTATGCAAAGTGTTTCACTTACCTGGAGACCTCAGGAAAAGTCATTCCAACAAAATCATCAGAGAGACGCTGAGTCAGAATTTTGTTCTTCAGGCTGCTCAAGAAATATTTTTGCCAGGGATGTTTAGGAAAAACCTAGAAAACATTATCATGTCACAAAGAGTACATCAATGGGGAAAATGAAACTATGGCATAGGTTGCTAAGTACCAAATTGGTTTCCACTGCATTTAAGTCATAGAAAGAAGATATATCCTTGTGCACACATGGACAATTGCTGTATGCTGTGAATGAAAGAAAATAGCCAGCTTGTAGTTTGAGTTCATCTCAGAGGAAATCAGCCTTAGAGAGATTTCACCCCCTGAGACCACCTGTAGGTAATGTTGACAAACTCAGCCTTTGATCCTTGTAACTAAGCTCCACAGGGATGTCCTTGGGTCTGACCAAATGGCTATCTCACCTGAGCTGAGTTACAAGCAGGCGCCACGGGTTTAGCACTTCCCTGGTTCAAAGACGCTGCCTCCCCTTTTAGTGCCATTTTCCTAAAAGGCATACAACTTCCTGGTGGGCTTTGAAGGTTAGAGATAGTGCCTCTCTGTTAATTACCATATTGCTGTATGGATGTATCTGCATTCCTGATTCCCCAAGACTATAAGTATGCCCTGAAACAATAAAGCATGAGGCTTGTGGCTTGCAGCCTGCCTGTAGAGCCCAGGTTCGTCCATCCTCATGTGTCTGTCTTGTCTGTCTCCACTGTCCTGCGTGTTCCCTCTGTGTGTCTCCACTCATTCCAGGTCCCTAGAGTCTCATGTCCACGCTGCCCGCTGGACAGGATAGACAATAGTTAGAGAAGGAACTAAAATTCTTCTGTTTTCACTAGAGTTCAAGACAATGTTGGATACCATGATTTAGGTTCTTCCCAGATGGTGCCCAAGCTTCCTTGTTAAAAATTAGAATTCTTCTCCTTCATCCACTGCTAACTTCATCACAGTAGCCTTACTGTTTTTTGAGACATGACAGGGACAACGTTGTCACTCTCTGGATACAACCACTTAAAATTAGTTTTGGCTTATCTCAGTTTTCTATTGATGAAGCTTCACAAAATGAGAACCCTTCATAGGTTCATCAGAACTCCAAAACCCGACCAGGAGCAACAGTAATGCAAAAGTCAAGGCAAGCAGCTGGTATTTAGAGAAATGAGATGTAGGTGGCTTTTTTGGTGTCAGAATAGAACCCAGGTTCTAGGCAAGCACCCTACCCCTGAGCTACATCCTCAGTTCTAGAATGAAGGTTCTTATTTTTCCAATATATATTTTTATTTTGAAATTTTGTGGATTTCATACAATACATCTTAATCATATTTAGATCCTCTCCCATATCTGTATTGTAAGATGTGACTGAAAGAAATCCCCCAGCAGTTCAGGACTCAGGAAGACTGATAGAAACCTAGGACCATAATTTTCAAGCATCCATGAGAAGAGGCTGACTTTTACAATTTCTTGATTAGATAAGGCCTCTAAACCCAGGGCCTGCAGATTCCTGAAGAAAGGGACTGACATTTACAGCTTCTTGGTCAGATAAGATTCCTGAAAAGAAGTTGCTTCCTGGCCAAAAGTTTATAGTCTCCCCTTAAACATCAATCAGCTGTCATGGGGACTCCTCCTCCCCATAAATGGCCTACTGGCCAGCTAGCCATGGGCTAGTATTTTCTCCACTCCTGAACGTGGAGAAAGTTAGTCCCAGCTGGTCTTCTCTCTTTCCCAACTTGGAAAGCCAGTCCCATGCCCTTAACAAACAGGTCCTGTTAACACCCAATGGAGCCTCTGGTCCATTTCTGCTGCATCTCGTGAACCAAAAAAAACTTACACGTACCCCCCCCATAGCCCACCTGCCATTGTATCATATATGTTAAGACCTATCAAGTCATGTTTGTGTATCCAAATGTCCCTCAGTATGAGTTCAACAACTGGAGCCTATTCAGCCTGTCTAGAGTCACTCCCGTAAAGAAGGCCAACTCTGCCTCAACCAGCAGTGTGTTGGGACATGCATTAGTCAAGAATGATTGTTCTCAAAAAGACTGAAGGCTGCTGATGGAAGGTTATTGAAAACTCCTCTCTGGACTTTGCATAATTCAGCTCCTCATTTTCCCATCTGGTATCACGAGTAGGGTCAGGGTTTGAGAGACGCAACAGACAAGAAGGGACCAGAGACTCTGCTGGGAGCTAACAGGACCCGTGTTTTATTAAGAGAAGACCCAGATGGGATTAGCTCCTCTGCACCTACAAGTGGAGAAATGCTAGCCCCCTGGGGGACTAGCCTCCTGGAAGAGATGGGGGACGCTAGCCCCCTCACCCCCATCTTGGGGCTGGGGCTCCGGGAACCAGAATGCTGTGCCTGGCTCCAGATCAGGATGGAGAAGCTCCCTCAGGGAGAGTGTGAGAGACTAACTCCCCAGGGCAGCGAGCTCAGCCCTAAAGCCCAAGTCCCAGTTCTAGTCCAAATCCCAGTCCTAGTCCCAGTCCTCAAAGCCTCAAAGCCTTTAAAAAACCCTCAGCCCCCTCCTGGCTTTTGGGGGCGGGGGTTTAGGATTGCCATGACATCTGATTGATATTTAAGGCAAGCTTCTGGCTAGGAAGTAGTCCTTTTTTACAGCTGTTTGTGAATTTTTTGAGTCCAGAACCTTATCTGTTAAGGAAGCCCAGTGTCCTTTGTGAATTTGGGGTCTGGAGTCTTATCTGAGCTATTTGTAGCTATTTGCAGGGCCTGGATTTCTGAGGAGAAATTGTAAAAGTTGGTCTTTTCTCATGCATGTTTTGTAAACTCCAGCTCCAGGTTTCTTTCCATCTTCCTGAGTTTGAAACTGTTGGGGGTTTCAGCCACATCTTACAACGAGAACCCCACAATGATCAGGACAGGCTCTTAAAGTCTAGCATCATAGAAAATAGAAATTTCTACATTCTCCAAAGCACTCTTAGTAAGGAGAGTTATGGTAGATTCAGCCATTCTCAGAAGGTCATCTGAGAGAGAACTGTTCTGTAGAGTGACCGCCTGTTTCAGAGAATTCGTCGCCTGTCCTGCTCCCTTCTTCCACACTGAGATTTCAATCAAGCTCTTGCTTTTTCTCAGTCTCTCAGATTAGCATCCTGTCACAGGAAAGCATAGTGACATTTAAGTCTTCAAGTACTACTTGAAGAAATTGACTGAGTACTTTTAATCTAAATGTTTCAAAATAAGATAACTGGAGCTGGAAAGATGGCTCATTGGTTAAGAGCACTGGCTGCTCCTGCAAAGGACCTGGTTTCAATTCCCGACACCCACTTGAAGGCTAACAATCATCAGTAACTCTAGTTCCAGGGAATTCAATGCCCTCCTCTGACCTCCACAGACATTGCACAACATAGGTGCACTTACATACATGCAGGCAATACACTCGCACACACAAAATGAAAATAAAAATAAAATATTTTTTATTAAAAAATAAAAGATAACCACTGAGATGGAGATGTCTTCTTGGAAAAATACTTTAAAATTCAGAAAGGAAAACAAGAAGACAAAAATGGATTTGAGGTAGAACTCTGCATCATGGCTATTTTACATAAGCCAATAGTTTATTTAAAACCAAAAGCCCCAGTGTACAATACTGAAAATTCCTGCCCTGCTTCTGAATAGTTCAGGATTCCTGAAAGTGGGTGTCAGACTTCATTATTTAAAATATGGAAAGCACAAGTACCTCTGTGTTTTAAAAGTCACTGTATAATACAGATTGATAAGTGACCATCTGTAATGAGGATTAAGAAACCCATAGAAACAAATACACAGGAAGGACTTGCTTCACATCTTTACTGAATTTCTATAAGAGAAGCTAAGTCTTCATACAGTATTTTCATTGTATTTATTTTCTTCATGTATGGATGTTAAAGTCACAATAATGAAGAAGATATTGAAAATTTGTTACTTTTTCTAAATAATACACAAGTTACCACAAAGTGAAGGGAAAAGCCTGGTCATCATAGAAACCTTGAGACTCTTTCCCAGCTGCCTGATTCTCACTCCATTTTAATCTACATATTTTGTCTCATTATATTCACAGAAGGAATTACTGAACTGTATTTCTTCCAGAGTTAGCATTTGGTCTGTCAGAACATCTTGTCTCACTGTTGCTTTTTGAGGGAAAGAATAGGAAAAGATATGGAAGAAAAAAATCTATATTAAATGAAAGAAATAGCCAGACAACTCCAGACTGACTGAGAGTGCCTGAATCTGGCCTCCCTGTGGTGGTGAGCTTCTAAAATTGCACCCTGCCCATCCCCCTACCTTCAGACCATCTGAAGTCCCTCCCACTGCTGCAGGGCCAGACTTCTCGGCCCTTCACCAGTGGTCTAGATATCCAGCCTTCCTGACAGCACTGGCCTCTACCTAACGGTCTTCCCAAAATGTGCTGTGCCTGCTGGCTAGTAGGGGCCCAGACCTTAGAAGGAAGCCTGAGAATATCTCATTGGTGCCTGCCTTGGGCCTTTGCTGGAATTTCCATGTAGCTGGATTAGAGCCATATATAAAATCAATATAAACTCAAAAGAGAGAACCTGAAGCCTAGACCAAGAGTTTTCATACCTAATAAGAAAACAATCAAGGCACATCAAGAGTACAAACAAAATCAATCTTCAACTCAAAGGACTTGAGATTCATACCAGAATCACAAACAACAAAAGAAATCTACATGCCAAAATCATAACAAAAAAATAATATGAAAAACCCAAATAATATGTCCCCACCAAACACCACCAGTCCTATAGAAGAGTTCTACAATGAGAATCCTCTAGAGATAACCCAGGACACAGAATTTAAAAGAACAATCATGAACATGATCAAACAATTTAAAGAACACTCAAAGAAATCAAAGAACTAAAAGAAGACAGGGACAAACATCTAACTGAATGCATAAAAGACAGAAATATTGGAGAAAACTAAGACTGAAATGAAGGAAGTGAAAAACTCAATAAGCTAATTAGAAATGATGAGAGAAAGCCTCAGCAATTGAATAAATGAAATGGAAAACAGAATATCAAGGCTGGATGATAAAGTCGAAGAATTGGACTGCTCAAGCAAAGATTATGAAACTGTGAGACATTTTGTTTTATGAGGCACTCGGTGATACGAGCTCGCCCCCCCCCCCAATTAGAAAAAAACTAAGAAACTATAAATCCAGGAGGAAGAGACCCAGGGAATTCAAGAGTTATGTAAATATCCCTTGGTATGCAAGATAAAGCCTGTGGGCTTAACATTCCACAGGAAGAGTCTCCATTATCCCATCCATAAATTGTGGAAAAGTTTACCTTCTGTGAACTGCAAAGTAATGTGTGAGGTTTATGGAGAAGTTGTCCCTTCTGTAACCCTGATCTGTAAGCAGATATCTTGTATGTGAACTGTTTGTTGAGCTATATGTCAATGCATATTCATCCTGTGAAACCTTACTATAAAAACCTGGCCTGGCAGGAGTCAGGCGAGCTGAGTCTCATGAACGAGACTGAGTCTCCCACTTGCGCAAGTGAAATAAACCTGCTTCTTGCATTTTGCATCTGACGGTCTGGATTCTTGGGAATGACTCTCAGGCAGCCTACAGGGGTTCGAGTCCCCTGGGCTGAGTGAGGTCAGTGGGCTTGAGGCTCCCCGACGTTAGTCACCCAGGCGGCCCACTGGGATTCGAGTCCCCGGGCTGAGAGTGGGGTCTAACAAAACAAATTTTAAAACACAGTAATGGAATATACAGGAAATGTGGGATACTATGACAAGACAAAATTCATGTATAATAGGCATAGAGGAAGGAGAAGAATCTCAGGATAATTAATGGTATTGACCAGATCTTCAACAGGATTGTAGAAGAAAATTTCCTAAAATTAAGGAAAGACATCCATACAAATACAAGAAGCACATAGAAAGATCACCAAAGAGGACCAGAAAAGAAACTTCCCACCCATATCATAGTGAAAAAACTAAATGTACAGAACAAAGAGAGAATACTGTCAGGTTCAGGGTTCGAGAGATGCAGCAGACAGAAGGGACCAGACTCCGCTGGCAGCTAACAGGACCTGGCTTTATTGAGAGAAGACCAGATGGGACTAGCTCCTCCGCACCCACGAGTGGAGAAACGCTAGCCTCCCTTGGGGGCTAGCCTCCCCGAAGAGATGGGGGAGGCTAGCCCCCCTCACCCCCATCTTGGGGCTGGGGCTCCGGGGAACCAGGCTGGCGTGATCAGCCCAGGTCTGAGTCTCAAAGCCCAGTGCAGTGCCCGCAGCAGCAGCAACAGCAGCACAGCCAGTACCAGCAACACAGAAGCACCAGCAGAAGCAGAAGCAGAAGCACGTTGTCCAAGTCCTCAAAACCTTTTAAACCTTCAGTCCCCTCCTGGATTTTAGGGGAGGGGGGTTGCCATGACATCTGATTGATGCTTAAGGCAAGCTTCTGGCCAGGAAGTAGTCCTTTTCCAGAGCTGTTCGTGAATTCCTTGCTTATCTGCCAAGGAATTTGGGATCTGGAGCGGTTTGCAAGGCTTAAATAAGCTCTGGCTCCAGGTTTCTTCCAGAGTCTGAAACTGTTGGGGGTCTCATTCACACCTTACAAATACTGAAAGCTGCAAAAGAAAAACAATTTCCATATAAAGGAAAACCCCTCAGAAATATAGCTGATTTTTCCATGCAAACTATGAAAGCCAGAAGAGCCTGGACCAAAGTATCCCTAGTAATAAATGACCATGGATGCCACATCAGAACACGTAGCAAAAATGTTCAAGGGGAAAGAAAAATTTTTCATGACATGAATAGGCTGAAAAATTCATGTCCAGAAAACCAGCCCTCCAGAGAATACTTGAAGCAGTACAAAGCTCTGAAGAAAGGAACGACTACACCTAGAAAGAAACTAAATGAAGGCATAAATATGGAAACCCAAAGTTAGACCAAGAATGAAAAGAGAAATTAAAAACACAAACCTGTAAGGTGTGAATGAAACCCCCAACAGTTTCAAGCTCAGGAAGATGGAAAGAGACCTGGAGCCAGAGGTATAACCTCTCAGAGATCTAAGCTTTGCAAATAGCTCAGATAAGACTCCAGATTCCAAATTCACAAAGGACACTGGGCTTCCTGGGCAGACAAGATTCAGGACTCAAGGAACTCACAAACAGCTGTGAGAAAGGACTACTTCCTGGCCAGAAGCTTTCCTTAAACATCAATCAGATGTCATGGCAACCCTCCTCCCCTAAAAGCCAGGAGGGGACTGAAGGTTTTTAAGGCTTTGAGGACTTGGACAAGGCGGAGGCTTTTGAGACTCAGACTTGGACTGAGCTCTTTCCCCCAGGGAGCTTGCCTCTCGCACTCTCCCGGAGGGAGCTCCTCCCATCCCGATCTGGAGCCTGGCATACCATCCTGGTTCCCCAGAGCCCCAGCCCCAAGATGGGGGTGAGGGGGTTAGCCTGCCCCCATCTCTTCGGGGAGGCTAGCCCCCAAGGGGACTAGTGTTTCTCCACTCCTGGGTGTGGAGCAGCTAGTCCCATCTGGTCTTCTCTCAATAAAGCCGGTTCCTGTTAGCAGCCAGCCGAGTCTGGTCCCTTCTGTCTGCTGTGTCTCTCGAACCCTGAACCTTACAAAACCAATACACATCTTTCAATAATAACTTTAAATATCAATGGACTGAACTCCCTAGTCAAAAGACACAGGCTAGTTGAATGAATTAAGAAACAAAATCCAGGAGCTGGAGAGATGACCAAAAATATACTTTCTATTCAGCACCCCATGGAACTTTCTCCCAAACTGACCACATACTGGGGCACAAAACAAACCTCAATAAATACAAAAAAACAGAAATAATTCCATGCTTTCTATCAGACCACAAAGCAATAAAGCTGACAACCAACACTGGAAGAAGCTCCAGTAACTTTACAAACTCATGAAGACTGAACAAACACTCCTGAATGATTATTGGGTCAAAGGAAAAATTAAGAAAGAAATAAGAGTATTTCTGGAATTAAGTGAAAAGGACAATACAGCACAACAAAAGCCCTGTGGCAAAAGGAGTCCTAAGAGGGAAGTTTATAGCTCTAAGTGACTATATTAAAAAATCAGAAAGAGCAAAAATGAAATGACTTAACATCGAAACTCAAGAGTCTTGAAAGATAACAACAAATGAAACCTAAACCCAGCAGACAAGAATATCAAAAATCAGAGCAGAAATTAATGAAATAGAAACAATAAGAGCTGGTTCTTTGAAAATATAAACAAGATAGAACAACCCTTAGCCCAGTTAACCAAAAGAAAGAAAGAGCAACTCCAAATCAACAAAATGAGAGATGAAGGGGGAGACATTACAACAGATGCCAGAAAGATCCAGAACATTATAAGGGAATATTTTAAAAACCTATACTTTATCATTGAATTTGAAAACCTAAAAAAAATGGATGTATATCTAAAATCATGGGAATCACCAAAGCTAAACCAAAAAGAGATCAACAGCTTAAACAGACCCATAACATATAAAGAAATTGAAACAGTAATACAAAACCTCTCAACTAAATGAAGCCCAGGCCCAGATGGATTCACAATAGAAGTCTATCAGACATTTAAAGATCTACAACCAAGATTACTTAAATTATCCAAAAAGATAGGAAAAAAGGAGAACCTGCAAATTCCTTCTATGAAGCCAGGCATCAGTCTAATACCAAAACCAGGTAAAGATACAATCAAAAAAGAAAACTGTAGATCCATATCCTTAATGAACATGGATGTAAAACTTCTCAATAAAATACCTGCAAACCACATACAGACACACATCAAAAAGATCATTCACCATGATCAAGTTGGCTTTATTCCAGAGATGTAGAGGTGCTTCAATATATATAGATCAATAAATGACATAAATCACATAAATGAACTCGGAGACAAAAATCATATTGTATTGATTACTTTTCAGTTGCTGTGATAAAACACCATGACCAAGGGAACTTAAAAGACTTTATTTAGCTTATGATTCCAAAAGGGCAAGAGTCTATCATGGCAGGGAGCCATGGTGGCAGAGGTGGCCAGAGTGGAGCAGAAGCCAAGCCTTCACATCCTCAAGTAGTCTGACTGGAGATCTGGCAAGACTCTCTGCATCCTCCCCCAGTGACGTGCTTCCTCCAGCGTGGCCACACCTTCTAAGACCTCCCAAAGCAGCACCACCAACTGGGGACAAAACGTCTGAATACTTGGAGCCTATGGGGACATTCTCATTCAGACCACCACACACATGGTAATCTTAATAGATGCCCAAAAGGCCTTTAATAAAATTAAACATGCGTTTATGTTAAAAGTTCTAGAAGGAATTAGACTGGAGGGAACAGACCTCAACATAATTTCCACAATCAACTGTTATATGTTGCAATAAAGGTCGCCACACGGATAGAAAGGCAGAGTGAAAAGTTTATCTTACAGCTGGCCTCCCTTTCCATTCTAAACGGAAAAAACTGGAAGCATTCCCATTTAAATCAGTAACCAGAGAAGGCTGTCCTTATCTCCATTCCTTTTTAATATAGTGCTTGAGACTATTGCTAGCACGATAAGACAAGGAAATTAAAAGAGTAGTCACTGGAAAATAGTTCAAATTATTCCTTTTTGCAGATGATATGATCTTATAGAGATGTCAAAAATTTCACCAGAAAACTCCTAGAAATGATTAATATTTTCATTAAAGTGGCAGTTTATAAAATAAATCTATAAAAATCAGTAGCCTTACTACACACCAATAACAAGCAAATGGAGAAAGAGTAGAAGGAGACCCTCCCATTCACAATAGGCTCAACAACAACAAAATCAAAATCCCAGAGTACACCATAATAAAGACATTAAAGATCTCTACAATAAAAATCTTAAATCTTTAAAGAAATAAATTGAGGAGGACACAGAAGATGGAAGGACCTCCTATGCTCAAGGATTGGAAGAACTAATATTGTGAAAATGACCATTCTACCAAAAACAATACATAGATTCAGTGCAATCCCAATCAAAATCCCCAAGACATTCTTCACAGAATTAGAAAAAAAATCCTAGAATTCATATTGAAGCACAAAAGATCCCAGATAGCCAAAGCAACCCTGAACACAAAGAGCAATGTGGGAGATTACTATACCAGACTTCAAACTATATTATAGAGCTATAGTCATAAAAACAGCATGGTATTGGCATAAAAATGGACCCATAGATTAGTGTAACATAACTGAAGACCCAAATATGAGTACATGCAATTTCAGCTACCTGTCATTTGATAAAGGGACCAAGAATACTCACTGGAGAAAAGATAGCATCTTTAGCAAATGGTGCTGGCAAAATTTAGATCTCCATCTGTAGAAGAATAAAACTGGACCCTTAGCTTTCACCTTGCACAAAAATAAACTCCAAATGGATCAAAGACCACAATGTGAAACATGAAATACTGAAACTGCTAGAAGAAAACATTGGCATAACATACAAGATGTAAGTATAGGAAAGCACTTTCTAAATCGGACATCAGTTGCTCAAGAATTAAGGTCAACAATCAACAAGTGGGACCTCATTAAACTAAAAAGTTTCTGTACAGCAAAAGAAACAACAAAGGAAGTGAAGAGAAAAGTCACAGAGTGGGAGAAAATCTTCACCACCAACACATCTGACAGAGGTCTAATATCCAGAATGTATAAAGAATTCAAAAAACAAAGAAACAAGAAAACAGGTGACCCAATTAAAAGATGGGCTAAGGATCTGAGAATTCTCAAAAAAAAAAAAAAAATGGCTGAGAAACATCTTAAAAAGTATTCAGCATCGTTGTAATTAGGAAAGTACAAAATAAAGAAAACATTTTAAGATTTCATCTTATCCCAGTCAGACTGGCTAAGATCAAGAGAACAAATGATATAAAATGCTGGAGAGGATGTGGAGAAAGGAATGCTCATTCACCGCTGGTGGGATTGCAAACTCATGCAACCACTATGGAAAGCAGTGTGGAGAAGACTTAAAAAACTAATAATGAACCTACCATTTGACCTGGTTATACCACTTCTTGCAATAAACCCAAAGGACTCATCCTACTGCAGAGATACTTATACATCCATGTTTGTTGCTGCTCTTTTCACAATAACTAAGAGATGGAAGCAACCAAAGTGTCCTTCAACTGACAAATGGATAATGAAAATGTGGTAGGTACATTTACACAATGGAGTTCTACTCAGCAATAAAGAAAGATGAAATCATGAAATGTGCAAATAAATGGAAGGAATTAGAAACTGTTATACTAAGTGAAGTAACAGCCTCAGAAAAACAAATAACATATGTCCTTCTTCATTTGTGGATCCTAACATGAAATTCTTATACAAGGATATATCCTGATTTAACTTCAAGAACCAGGAAAATGCAAAGGAAGCAGGAGGTAAAGGGTAAGAAGGAACCCGAGAGAGAATAGTAGGAGACAGGCGTTACTTCGGCAGAAATCGGTAAAATGGGGGTATTTAGATGGGAGGAGCGAGGGGGCCTACAGGAGGAACTATGGCAATAAAGGGAAAAAGGAGCTCAAGAGAGGAGGGGCCGTAGGGGACTGGTATTATCAAGGGAGAAATGAAGAAAATGGGGAGACTTTAATGGGGAAGGCATGGAGGGAAGGTTAGACAGAGAGAGAGAGAAAGAGAGAGAAAGGAGAGATAAATCATGCCTAGCTAGTGTAAAACACCAGAGGGAATCATATTAGTCTAATAACCTAATGACAAATTATACATGCAGTATCTCTATATGAGTCCATGTATGTAGCTGAAGGTTATATAACAAGAAACAGTGCCAGACAGGAGAAACCTTCCTTTGAATTGTTGGCCAGGGTGGTCCAAGAGACTCACAAAATTACACTGCTTGTAGCCACAGCTCTTCATTATCTCCTAAAATGTGAAAGTAAGGCCCTATTGCTGAAAACAGGACATACTTTGGAGACCAGATTTGGAGCAATGGAGCTGGAACTGACCTGGAAGTCACTTCCTGTGAAGGCTAGCTCTGGAGGGCACTATGCAAGTAGCCAAGGGAGAACTCCTATCAATGACCAACACCAGCTTCATGACCAAATACCACATCAATGACTAGCACAGCATACAACACTGGTGCAGTAGTGGCACTTTTATCTTGGGGGTAATCAACAGCTACCTAGTTGGACTTCCCACTCAATGGGAGGAAACTCTTGTGTGGTGCTGTAATAACAAAATCATATGGCTAAAGAGGTCATAGATCTTAGATCCCCAAGGCTGTCACATCCCTAGACTGATGTAATTTCTTACTAAGTGCAAAATAGGTATCCTTATATTGACAATCAAATATCCCAGTCACCACTCATCAATGAAGCTTCTTTTGTACCAGACAGAGACTACTATAGAGTACCACAGCTGTTCACCCAGAGATTTTGTCTAATGAATTTCCCAATCCTAAGCAGCACATTTACAATGCAACCTCTACACCTAAGGCTCACACAAAAAAACAAGGAGTAAGAGAAACACTAATAAATCTCTCAACTCTAATAAAGTTCCCTCATACAACAGAGGGCTAGGAACACAAAAAGTCACAAATGGCCAAAGAGTGGAGATTAGGAGTGTGCAGAGTGTGGGTCCCTGGACAGGACCCCTATTAAGCTTCACTTAGCCAAGGCTCAGGGACCACTGCGGAAGACGAGGCAGAAAGCTTGTAAGAGCCAGGGAGGAGGTGCATGACCATAGTTAAATAGAATCCTACAAGCTCCTGTGATCCTACTCATAGGAACCTAGGCAACTGTGTTGGCATGCTCAAGACCCATGCAACTCAAGCAGACAAAAACCCAGCATGGAACTGGGAAATGGGCAGCAGAGTCTAATCCTAGTTGAAGAAATGCTGGTGGCTGATTACTATTGGGTGAGCAAGAGCTAATCTTTAAGTGCAGGTTTCTGGATAGACTGCCTAGACGTCAGTGGATGAACTTTACAGTAAGGATTATCCGGGGACAGTAACTTGACATCAAGACCTTAACACAAAGACAGATGATAGGAATTTTGGGGTAGGGGGGCTCTGGGAGGGTGCCTATGAGGAAGGGGGTCTAAAAGGAATTAAGGTTGGTTGAGATATTCTGTATGAAATACACAAAGATTCAATTTAAAAATTCAGTGAAAGAAATTAAGCCCCCCAAAGAGGCCAGGCTGGAAATCAGTTTGTGAAAAAGCAGGCAGGCTATGCTCTGCAGGATCCTCAGAAAAAGGAGCACAGTCCCTGCCTCTCAGGGGGCATTTCATCAAAACTCTCTTCAAGACTGAAGGATCTCAGCTTGGAAAGCCCCAGCTACATTGAGAAATCTCCAGAATTTCTGTGCCAAACCTTAAGCCCCCAATCTCTTGGCTGTGCTGTCAGGGGAAGCACGCCAGCACTCGTCCCAAATCCCCAAACCCTAACACCAGCATTTATTAACCCAAGCCCTAAAACCATAAAAACCAAAACCGAATAAAAGCACCTGGTCTTTCCTCCTAAGCATCATAAAAACCGAGATCAAGCGTGCTCCAGTGCTACCGTTTTGATCCTGAGAGAAACTGTGGTCCTTCGATATTCTGCACCTGGGTTGGTTTCAACTTTCATTTTCACGTTGCTCTGGTCATTCCTGATCTAACATTTTCTAAGAAAGAACGCCCCCATGGCATGGAAGTCATCGTAATAGTTCCCTTTAGCCCTTATTTTGTCTCAGACCAGAGCATCTCATGTCTACTGTGAGAGACAGTGGGTAGAGAGCTAACATCAGAGGCAGAGGGCATAGTGGAAGGATGGTGGTGCTTACTATCCAGTTGTTAGCCTTGCCACCTCTCTGCTTAAAACTGTGCTACCTACTGGCTCAAAATATTATTGGGAGGAAATAGAAGGCATAGTTGTAAGATGTGACTGAGAAACCCCAACAGTTTCAAAACTCAGGAAGAGGGAAAGAAACCTGGGGCCGGAATTTACAAACACTCACGAAAAGAGACTTTTTGCAACTTCTCCCCAGGAATCCAGGCCCTGCAAATAGCTGCAGAAAGGAATTAACTCGAACAAGTAAGATTCCAGACCCAAAATTTACAGTTGCAAAAAGGGGACACTGGACTTCCTCAACAGATAAGATTCCAGACTCAAAAATTCACAAGCAGCTGTAAAAAGGGGGATTCCTTCCTGGCTAAAAGTTTATCTTAAACATCAAACAGATGCCAAAGGGGTACCTTTTCCCTATAAAAAGCCCTACTGACCAACTAAGCACTGGCTAGTGCTTTGTCCACTTCCAGGAGAAAACTAGTCCAGGCTGGTCTCCCTTCCCAACTGGGAGTCAGTTCCACGCCCCAATAAACTGTCTCTGTCAATTCCTGACTCTGGTTGATTTCTGCTACGCCTCGCAAACCAAACCTTACAATGGTAAGCAGTCTATATATGAATACTATTATTACTGAGTGGACTTTCCCTAAAATAATCTACAAATTAAACTTTAGTTATTACTCATAGAATTTCTATTTGATTTAAATTTATAAAAATATTCATTTGGGTTTTTTGTTTGCTTGTTTTCATTTTTTGAGATGGGGTCTCCCTGTATCCTAGCTGACCTGAAACTCACTATGTAGACCAGGTTGGCCTCAGTCTCACAGAGATCTACCTGCCTCTGCCTCCTGAGTACACACCCAGCCCAAACATTGCAGTTCCTGTTTTGCATCTCAATAGTGTAAACGTAAAACAATGACTTCATCAAGGCCAGTGAAGTCCTGGAACTTTGCTCTAGATCTTTTAATCCTTCCCTGTTCAAGGACAAATCTTATTTCTTGGAGACTTCTTACTTTGCTCAACCTTTTTTAAATTCTGATTCTATTATGTGGGACACAGAGAAAGAGCTAAGATTCAATATACGTTTATAAACTTACTTTCTGGTTTTGTTCAATAAATAGAGTCGTAAGAAAGGTGGACAGCCCTGGTACCAAGCAGCCTTGTGCGATAAATCCAAGCTTTAATTCTGCGAAGCAGATGATATTGTCTCCAGTACTCCAGTTCCAGCTGGGAATTTTGGGTAGGAAAACCTGTTTCAGGGTAGAAAATGGATTAGACATTAAGAATGTACAAACCTCCAGCTGGGTGGGTGTGGCAAGGCACTTGAGAGGCAGAGGCAGGTGGATCTCTGTGGGTTCAAGGCTAGCCTGGTCTACATAGTGAGTTCCAGGACAGGAAGACCCTATCTTAAAAAAAAAAAAAAAAAAGAAAAGAAAGAAGAAAGAAAAAAAAAAAGAATGTACAGACCTCAAGAAAGCTTTTCTGGATGGAGATTTTTCTTTTGATTCATTTGAAATCATTTACTCACACCCTTAAGAATAAAAGTGGTATCAGAGCTAACGGAGGTGCTGCTGCTTCAGTGAGTCTATTTTTTAAACAAAAATGGTAGGAGCTATAAAATTCAGGTTAAATGAGTTCCGACCGCAGTTCAAGTCTCTCAGTGACTAAACATTTTAAGAGGCTCTAAATTTCATCTATTGTTGACAAGTCTTTTCTCATTTATAGCTCCATTAAATAGCACCAATGTTCACCTAGCTCTAGAGACCAAAAGATAAGAAAACTAGACTGAAATGTCACAATACCTTGTTGTGGGACTGAAGAATCTGTATGATGACTCTGGTCTTTGGGTAATAGTTTTTGATAGATAGCACCCTGAAAAAAAACACCACAATTATGCTCAACAGTCATATGCCAGATGGGATTTGAGATATAATTCAATTCAGAATAATTTTATTTGTGGGTAAGTGTGGGAAAACTCAGTACATTATAAAATTTTTAGCTTGTTTTCTAGAAATGTTCTACTTAATAGCAGTATGTTCTTTTCTGAAAACCATTCTATTTAATGACATGCACAGAAAATCAACATTGTTTAAGTGACTCAATAACCAAGTAATGGAAAGGTCAGGTCTTAATATTAGAACACTGGTCTTTGAGAATCCATTCACAAAGAAATAAACAGTCACATACCCTTAGCCTTGTGGTCTATAGCTTGAAGTGGCTAATACATTGCCTGATTCAACTTCCTCATTTTACAGATTAATACTCAATATGCTATTCATGATGTAATCTCCCAGTTTTTCTTGCTCCGGGAACAGAGCCAGGGAAATCATATTTTGAGTCTCTGTTACTGTAAGTCAGGTTTTTCTTCATAGATACTTCACACTTAAGAGTGAATGCTACCCATCTTGAGGATACTTGCCAGTGGTCACAAACACATCATACTGAATCATGCATAATCTTTTCCCAGAACTACTGAAGAGAAACTCCAGTTAATAAATAGTACAAATAGAGTTCACAAATGGCATCTTTATTTTTTTAATGAGAGCTTCTTACATATAATAGTACTCTCTAAACACCAGCCTAAAGTTAGGGCTGAGAATGTAGCTCAGTTAGTAGAGTGCTGATACATACTGGGTTTGAACTCTACGACCATTAAAAAAATAAAAATAAAATAAAATGTTTGTTTTTAAAAATTTGGATGGCTCTTATTCATAAGAAACACAGGGGAAAGTATGGAGAAGATCAGATATAATCAGGGTGTCTTATCTTCACTTCCTTTTTCAGTCTTTGTCTTGTCATACATTTGGCAGAAGCCTGGCATATGATAAACCTAGTACTGTTGTGCCCAGGTCACAGAATCCTCTCAAAAGACTGTCAGGGAGGCCAAATCCGATGCAATCTCACAAGGATCTTTATTTGCAAGCTTGAGCTCGGTCCACAGCCCAACACACCGATGCAGCGGGTGGAGGGAGAGTGGCCAGGAGGAGAGGTAGGAGGGGCTTCTTATAGGTTTTACACAAAGGGAGGAGGGGGATTTGCCATGCTCCCCCAGGTTGGTCACAAAAGCCCACGTGCGTGTGTCAAACATATCTTTAAATTGATTGGTTATGAACACCAGAAATGGTTGAAGGGGGCAGCGGAGTCTCTCATTGGTGAGAGTTACCTTTAGGACAAAGGAATGTGCTGGCTATTACCTAAATACATTGCAGGGTTCTGTTTATACCTTATTTGGTCCTATTGTTTTTAGGCTTGTCTAACATGCCTGGACCTGTCTCTCTTTGTCCACAGAGCCTGAGACCTGTAATAGTCCAGGTGGAACGAGGGATATATTGTGGTTTTTCTTAGGCCTCGTCCTCACATACTATTAGAGGATCTGCTCTAATTTAGTCCTATGTAGTCTGCTTTCTTTCAGGATACAGAGAAAAATGCCATCACTGAGGCAAACAGAAGGTGATGTCAGTGTCTTACCTCATGATGTTTGAAGTGTCTTCAGCATGCAGGTCACTGCACAAAGGGTTGGCTATTATCAGGCAAGCTTCTGCATGCTCCACCTACTCTTCAAGATTAAACAGCAGCTATCAGGTTAATTACATGGGAAACACTCTAAGTTTCCTCTTTGGGGCTTTTTATAGTGTCATCATACAATTGCCAACAAAAAGAGCACACTTAGGAAGGACTTGTGAGTCAGACATCTTCAGATCAAGACTGTAGTCTTGCAAATGGCTGCCAGGGCTCTTAGGGCTGCATCTGATAGGATAGATGAGGGTACAGGGTCTCCTTATATACACATAAAATTGCTTTACAATAGGCAAGGTATAAAGCTGCACTCTCCTACCACACATCACATTATTTTGTGTCTACACTGAGCAACTGCTAGTACATTTATCTACCTTTCAGGACAGCAAAGAATGGAAAAGTTGAGAGTATGCCTGCCCACAGTAAAGAGTTACTCAACATTCTGGATTCTGAATCTTAAAGCACCAGAACATGTGACTCCTCATAGCACCAAGTTGAAAGAAAAAGATTATGCTGGGTTTTGCCATTTTCTGCTTAGAGTCTTTACATTCATACTATAGATCTTTGCTTTAAACTGAAATCATCTTAGTTTGTTGATTCTATAAAATTAGATACAAAGAAGCCAATTTTGATTTAACACCAAACTTTACTAGTGAGTTAGCCTTGCTTCTTACTTATAGTCTCAGCCTCCTGAGATTTCTGCTATTTTCCTTAATGTTTATCTTATCCTGTTTAGGATGCATATTCTTGTTTAGGAGGGGAAGTTTGTGAGAGCCAATGGACCCACTATTAATAAACTTACTTGGCTATGCAGACTGATGGGGGGATAAAGGTCATCAAGAATCTTACCCAGTTGTGAACCTTGCAAGCTACAATTACAACTGGCATGGCAAGATATGCCCCATGAACGCAACAGTGGCATGAATGTTATGAGATTAACCAACTGATTTCTAATTGGATTTAAGGCCAGCTTCACAAAAGGAAACTCATGCCAGATACTGTAAATCTGTCAATGAACCATGGCTGGGGACTGTGGGCCCTAGGGGAGAACCTGCTACTACTATTTTGCTAAATGGAAATAGTATCAAACTGTCCTGTAAATACATATCTCTCTACTTATACATAGTGCAGCTCTCAGTCCTCATTGCAGAAGTTTCTTTGTACAATGGACAGCAGTTAATAAAGGGACTTACAGCTGAGATAAGTGTCTGTGGAGTGCTCAGCCCTAAAGGGAACATCTATGTCACACCCCTTCCCTTCATTGGCTCAGGAAACATTGTTAAAAAAGGAGTGGAAAGATTCTAAGAGCAGAGAGAGAGAGAGAGAGAGAGAGAGAGAGAGAGAGAGAGAGGAAGGAAGGAAGGAAGGAAGGAAGGAAGGAAGGAAGGAAGGAAGGAAGGAAGGAAGGAAGGAAGGAAGGAAGAGGAGAAAATAGCCATACTTGGGTGGTAAAAGACCAAACACACTTTTGTTATTTGTAACTTTTTTTAGACCTCTCTCTCTCTCTCTCTCTCTCTCTCTCACTCTCTCTCTCACTCTCTCGCTCAACAGGATCTTTCCACATTTGATCAGGCCTGCTCAATCTCACAGAGCTCTACCTGCCTCTACCTCTTGAGCACTGAGATTAAAGTCATGCGCCACCATGACAGGCTCTTGTTCAGATCTCTTACAGTGAAAATATAAAATCATCATAGAGAATTAGGTGAAATAAAAATTTTAAGCCAGAGTGTAGATCAACATTGAGGTCTACTTGGAATGTGACAAGGACCTGGAAGTCAGTTATAATACTATTTTCCTGATAACTTAATTTTTAAAGTTGAGGATGTTTTCCTCTAGTCAGAAGATCTGGAATAATAGCTGTTAAAGCACAACACATCTACCCTGTCACCTTAATTCATGGCTTAGGAAAAGGACGAGGAGAGAAAAAATTAGATCTTACTGCAACTCTCTTCAGATCCTCATACTTCAGTGCAGATCCACATACAAAAGTTGTGTAGGACACGTGGCTTTTAAGTATGGTTTCCAGTTCCAAAGTAGGAGGAGCCCTAGATAAAAGAGCATGGTGGCAAAGACAGAAAAATAGCAGTTGGTTTTTGTTTAGTGGTTATTATACTGATTTACTAGACTCCCTAATTTCCTCTTGGAAGATATCTGTATTTTATTATGAATTCACAGATGGGTCTATAGGTCAGGCCTGAATATTCACAGTGGTATGAAACACACAAACACACACACACATACACACATACACACACAAATCAAATAATGCTATGAGAAAAGGAATTATTAAGGATGAAAAAGTTCACTATGTAATCAAAACAATTCAGTTACTCAAAAAAATACAACATTTCAGGGCAAGAGAGATAGCTCAGTGGTTGAGAGCATGCATTGATTATGCAAAGGACTAGATTTCAGTTCCTAGCACCAATGTTGGGTGACTCACAACCACCTGTAACTCCAGCTCCAGAAGATCTGACACCTTCTCCTGGCCTCCATAGACACCTGCACTTACGTGCTCATACCCACACAGAGACACATGTATTAAAAATAAAGTAAAATAAAAATCTTAAGTTTTAAAAAAAGATTATTTTTACAATTTTACAACAGTTACAAATTTAACAAAATGGCTTCTAAATATATAAAGCAAATACAGACAAAACCTGAGGAAAGAATTAAATCTGTCACCAGAATGAAAAATGTCACTATATCTCTCAGTCTAATGATAGATCAAGACAAAAATAATAGATATTTTAAATACCTAAGTTTAATACTTTTTGATTCTTTAGTCAACATTTAGAAAACATATTATCTGTGCTGCTAAAATGGCTCAGAAGATTAAGGCATTTACTACCAAACTAGACAACCTGAATTAAATTCCCAGGACCCACATAGTAGAAGATGAGAACTAACTCCCATAGGTTGGCCTTTTCTGACCTCCACAAACACACCATGGCACACACAAATTAAAAAAAAAAAAAAAAGTAAACTTAATTTCTTTCAAGAGCACAAAATAATAAAATAATTTACTTACTCAACAAAAAGTCTCAAAATACTGCAAAAAAATAATTATGATACATATTCTGATCTACTATGATCATGATACAATTAAGTTATAGCTGCTGGGAGAGGGAGAGTCGGTTTTCCTTAAGGTGTGATGCCTGGTAGCCTGGTAGGTTAACCTGACTCTAAGGAATAGACCCACACCCAAGAACATTAGGGGAAAACAAATTAGACTTGAAAGGCCTTTGATGGTAAGACTCTAATACTGCAGACAGGCCATACTTCAGACACAGGATTGGAGTAATTGAACTGGAACTGTCCTGGAAACTTCTCTGAAGACTAGCTCTTATGGTATCAGAGGATATTAGGTAAGCTTCCAAGGGAGAAAAATCAATCAAAGGTCTAATGCCAGCTATAAAGCCTAATAACCACAATAATGACCAGCACATCAAACTATCTCTATTAGTGAGTAGTGGCACTTTTATACTTGGGAATAATCGACAGCTCTGTAATTGGATTTATCAAAGCTCACTCAGTTGGCAGGAACTCATGTGTGGTACTATAAACATAGTCAAATACATATGTTTGGTGAAATCATAGATGGTAGAGAAAAACCTACTTTTATCTCTTTCCTATATCAACGTCATTTTTTACTGTATTCTAAATATGCAGATATCAGAGGAGCTCTAAATATGGTCAAAATACATTGTATGAAAATCACAAAAAAGTGAAAAAAATCCCACACATCTGCAAGTTAGATCAAAATACAAGACCCATTTGTTTGCTACCTCAGAATCAACAATAGACATTATCTTAGGGTGAAAGGATAGAAAAAAGAAAATAGAACTAAGAAACAATCAGATATCACCATTCTAATAGCTGACAAAATAGACTTCAACTCAAAACTTAGAAGAAATAAGAAGAAAGTCACTTTATATTGAGCAAGGGATTAACCATCAAGAGTACATTGTGGGGCTGATACGAAGATGGCTCACTGGTTAAAAGCACTGGTTGCTCTTGCAGAGAACCTGGGTTCAATTCCTAACCCCCACATGGCAGCTAACAACTCCAGTTCCAGGGTATCCAATGCCCTTTCTGGCCTCTGCAGACATTGTATGCATGTGGTGTACTCAGTTACACGCAGGCAAAACACTCATATACATAAAATTAAAATAAATTTTTAAAATTTGAAAAGGGATTGGAGAGATGGCTCAGCAGTTAAGAGCACTGGCTGCTCTTCCAGAGAACCCAGGTTCAGTTCCCAGCACCCACATGGTGGCTAAAAACCATGTGTAACTCCAGTTCTAGGGAATCTTGCCTCCAAAGGAATAGCATGTATTGGTACACTTACATCTATGCATGTAAAACACTCATACACATAAAAATAATAAATAAAAGTACAGTGCAATTCTAAACATATATGCACTGAACACAGGTATACCCAATTTCATAAAGCAATTATTACCATTTTGAAGTCACAGACTAACCCTCAGCTTAATAATAGATAACTTCAATACATTACTCTCACCCCAATATGTTGGTCATTCCAATAGAAAATAAATATAAGTAAATGACATCCTAGATCGAATGGATTTAACAGACATTTATAAAACATTCCATTCAAATACTACAGAGCATGTATTTTTCTCATCAGCCCATGAAACTTTCTTTAAAATAGATCATTTATTATTAGGACACAAAGAAACTCTGAATACAGGAAAATTAAAATAACTTCTTATATTCTATCTGACCACAACAGACTAAAGATGAGAATCAATAGCAAGATAAACCACAGAATATTCTCAAACTCGGAGATTAAATAACACATGAATGAAGAATAAATCAAGAAAAAAATTTTTGAATCCTACAACTGGATGAAAATTAAGACACAACATACGAAGACCTATGGAATACAATGAAAACAGTTCTAAGAGGGAAGTTCATAGCTCTAAGTGCCTACATTTAAAAAAAAAATCAGAGAAGCGTATTGAAAGCTGAAAGACAGACGACCCAAACCTCATGTAGAAACATGTCCATCAGAATAATAGCCTATTAGCAATGGAAACTTTAAAAGACAGATGAGCTTCAAGCAACATGCTTCAAACTCTGAAAGGTCAGAGATGCCAACCCAGACTACTTTATCTGGCAAATCATCCATCATAATTGAAGGAGAAAGAAAAGATTTCCATAACAAAAACAGACTGAAAGAATTTATGGCCACCAAACCAGAAAATACTGGAAGGTATCTTTCACTTGAAGAGAAGAATGTGCAGAAAAGAGGCTGCAAAGGAAGGAGGTGATCCCAGGGTAATGTTATGGAAATTAGGACTAAGAAAACAAACCACAAAGTCAGCAAGACGATGACGATGACCATACATGTCTCAACAATAATTCCAAATATTTTTTAAGCGTTTTATTATTTTTATTTTGTGTGTATGAGTGCATGGCCTGCATGTGTGTAAGTGTACCCATGTCATGCAATGCCCTCGGAGGTCAGAAGGAGACATTGGATCCTCTGGAACTGGAGTTACAGACTGTTTTTAGCTGTCATGTGGGTGCTGAGATTTGAACCAGGTCTTCTGCAAGAACATTCTGCTAGATGTGGTGGTGCACACCTTTAATCCCAGCACTCAGAAGGCAGAGGCAAACAGATCTCTGTAAGACCCAGGCCAGCCTGGTCTATATAAGAAGCTCCAGGCCAATTGGGGCTACAGGGAGACCCTGCCTGAAAACAAACAAAAAAAGACACAGGCTCACTGATGGATCCCACTCTTTAGTTGTCTACAATAAACACACTTCACCTTCAAGGATAGATACTACCTTAGAGTAAAAGAATAGAAAAAAGTCTCCCAAGCAAAGGGTACCAGGAAACAAGCAGACATTGCTATTCTAATATCTGATAAAATATACTTCAATGCAAAAATTAATCAGAAGATAAAGAAGCTCACATTAGCTGGGTGTGGTAGCATACTCCTATATTCTCAGCACCCAGGAACCTCAGAGGCAGGTAGATCTCCCAGTTCAAGGCCAGCCTGGTCTGCAGAGTGAGTTCTATATCAGTCAGGGCTACATAGTGAGGACCTGTTTCAAAAACAAACAACAGAAAAGGTCACCTTATTTTGATCAAGGTAACAATCAACCAAAAAGACAATGCAATTTTACACATATATACACTAAACTCAGATGCATACAATTTCATTTTAAAAATATTACTACGCATTAAGTCACAGATAAATCCCAACATAGTAATAGTAGGTGACTTCAACCTAGCTTTTCACCAAGGGACAGGTCATTCAGACAAAAAATAAATAGAAAAACACAGGAACAAAATGATATTATAAACCAAAGGGACCTAACATATCTATGGAATATTTCACCTAAACACTACAGAATACACATTCTTCTCAACAGCCTATGAAATCTTCTCTAAAATAAACCACATCCTGGGACACAAAGCAAATCTCAACAAATTTAGGAAGATAACTCCATGTATTCTATTTGTCCACCATAAAACAAAGCTTGAAATGAATAACAAAAACAAAGAAACAAACAAAATACTCCAGAAAATAAACAAACTCATAGAGATTAAAGAGCACACAGTTGAATGGTGAATAGATCTTTGAAGAAAGCGAAGGAAAATTTTAAATTCCTGGAATGGAGTGAAAATGAACACACAACATACCCAAACCTCTGGGATACAGTTAAAACAATTGTTCCAGATATCCACATTTAACAATCAGAAATAGCTCAAGTAAATAATATATCGATGTGCCTCAAGAGTTTAAAGAAAAAAAACAAAAGCCACAAAGCAGTACACAGGAGGAAATAATCAACAGAACAGAAATCGATGAAATGGGAATTGAACTAACAGTACAAAGACTCGGGGAAAAGCCTGTCCTGGAAAAAGACATCTCTTTGCCAAATTAACCAAATAAAGAAACAGAAGACTCACATTAATAAAATTAAATAAGAAGGAGACATCATAAGAAAATCATAAGGACATATTTTTTAAAAACCCACTAAATTAGAAAACCTGAAAGAAATGGATGGATTTTTAAATGCATATATAGCCCACCAAAGTTAAACCAAGATAAGGTTAATAATTTAAACAGGTACATAAGAAACAAGAAGATTGAGGCAGTAATTAAAAAAATCTATTGCCTAAAAAAACTCAAGTTCAGATGGAGTCACAGCAGAATTCCACCAGAATTCTAAAGAACTTACAACCAATGCTTCTCAAATTATGCAAAGTAGAAATTGAGGAAACACAAACTACTACTTCAAGCAAAGATTATCCTAATACCAAAATCAGGCAAAGATGTGACAAAAAAAAGAAAATTATAGACCACATCCCTGATGAATATGTATGCAAAAATGCTCAACAAAACACCTGAAAATTGACTATAGGACCACATCAAAAATATAGTTAACCATGATGAAGTTGGCTTTATCCCAGAGACGCAGGGATGGTTCAACATGCACAAATGTAATAAGTCACATAATAGGACTTGAAGACAGAAATCACATGATCATCCCAATGGATTCAAGAAAGGGCTTTGACACACTCCAACATCCCTTTTTATAATAAAAAATCTAGACAGAATAGGTTTGGAAGGCACAGGCAGCATACTAAAAGGCTATATGACAAACCCACAGCCAACGTCATCCTAAATAGAGAAAAAAAAAGAAATGATCCCATTAAAACCTAGAACAAGAGTGTTCACTGTCTCTATTCCTATTCAACACAGTACTGAAAGTCTTAGCTGGAGCAGTAAGAAAAGGAAATAAAAAGACCATAAACAGGAAAATAAGATAAACTATCCCTGTTTGCAAATGATATGTTGACGTGCATAAAAGATCCTAGCCGGGCATCATGGAACATGCCTTTAACCCCAGCACTCAGGAGGCAGAGGCAGATGGATCTCTGTGAGATCAAGGCCAGTCTGGTCTACATAGCAAGTTCCCTCCCGGGTGGGGCTACAGAGAAACCTTGAGGAGAAGAAGAAGTAGAAGGAGGAGGAAGAGAAAGACGGAGGAGGAGGAGGAGGAGGAGGAGGAGGAGGAGGAGGAGGAGGAGGAGCAGGAGCAGGAGGAGCAGGAGGAAGAGGAGAAGGAGGACGAGGAGAAGAAGGAGGAGGAGGAAGACGAGGAAGTAAAGGAAGGAAGAAAAAAATTGATTGTAAGTATTTTGTCAGAACACTCTAGGACTAATAAAGTCTTTTAGCAACATGGCAGGATATCAACCAATATACAAAGAACCAATAGCCTTTTTATATATCAGTGACAAACACACTGAGAAAAAATTAAAGGAAACAATTCCATTCACAATAGTCTCAAAAAAATAAAATACCTTGGGAGTAAGCATAACCGAGGTGGTTGAATAACCTCTACACTGAAAACTTTAAAACTCTGAAGAAAGAAATCAAGAAAAATAGTAGAAGATGGAAAGACCTCTTATACTTATGGATTAATAGAATTAATATAGTGAAAATGGCCATCCTAACAAAATCAATTTACATATTAAATGTAGTCTCAACTAAGGTCCATATGCCATTCTTGACAGAAATAGAAAAGCAAACTTAAAGTTCATATGGAAACATAGAAGACTTTGTGAGGCTGGTGCCCTCCCTATTAATGAGGAACTTTACTCTTGA
This sequence comes from Eospalax fontanierii, assembly GCA_035773235.1. Lineage (NCBI taxonomy): Eukaryota > Metazoa > Chordata > Mammalia > Rodentia > Spalacidae > Eospalax > Eospalax fontanierii. The sequence goes on along the minus strand of CM069542.1, from coordinate 11,178,979 downwards.
AGCATTTTGACCAAGAGTGGGCCCAGTATTGTTCTGAGGTGTTCTGAGTTCTCTTAGAACTACTGTCTGAGAACTGTGTCTATTCTGCTCTTCTCTATTTTATTCTATTTTTTTCTATTGTATTCTATTATATTCTAGTCTATTCTACTTTACTCTCTAACAAAGGACTTCTCCCATTTTTATTGAACAGCATATCAAGCACGGTATGAGAAAGGCACAAACAATCTTTTGATAACAGTTTTACAAAAGGAAGAAGCTATTTTTCAGATCCTTCTGACTCAGAACAGAACACAACACCAAAGAGAAATATCATCAACCTATGTCCCATGCTGCTTGCAACATTTGGGGAGAGATGCTTGTGATGTTGTTTTCAGTATCATCACACACACATAGTGTTGTTCTGAGTCAGGGCCAGAACTGAGTCACAAATAGGGAACATGATATAAAATTAAAACTATGCATTCAGTTTGCTTATAAGAGTAGTTACATTGGAATTCCAAATCATTATAGGACTGATTACATTGTTTTTCTTAGAAGGAGTATATAGTTTTAAGTGTTCTCAAAACATATCACTGACTTCATTTACAAATTGTTTGAAATTTCAATTTGTAGGGGCTGGAGAGATGGATCAGCAGTTAAGAGGACTGACACTTATGCAGAGGACCTGGGTTTGATTCCCAGAACCCACATGGCAGCTAACAACTGTCTGTAACTACAGTTCCAGGGGATCTAATGTCCCTTCTGACCTCCATGGTCATTGCATGACACAGGTGTACTTACATGCATGTAGGCAATACACACACATAAAAAATAAAATAAAAACAATAAAATATAAAAAATAAGAAGAAAGTTTCATTTGTAAAGATTTGTTACAAATAATCCTTCTCATTGAAGTCATTCCCACATCTCTGAATAACCAAAGCAATATGGAGCAAAATGAATAATGCAGGCTGGGTGCCTGCCTTTAATCCCAGCAGAGACAGGCCGATTACTCTGAGTTCAAGGTCAGCCTAGTCTACATAATGAATTCTAGGCCATCAAGGACCCTGCCTCTAAACGATTTTTTTAAAAAAGGAATAATGCTAGAGGTATTACTATACCTAATCTCAAGTTATACTAAAGAGCCCTATTAATAACAGCAGCACACTACTGGCACAAACACAGACGTGAAGATCGATGGAACAGAAGACTCAGCCTTACACTCATGGAATTACAGCTACCTGATTTTTGACAAAGACACTAAAAATATACACTGGAGACAAGACAACCTCTTCAACAAACTGTGTTGAGAAAACTTGGCATCCACATGTACAAGAATGAAATGAAATCTTTATCTCTCACCCCATACAAAACCCAACTCCAAGGAATCAAAGGTCTCAGTGTAAAAACTGACATTCCGCAGTTTTTAGAGGAGAGATACAGAACAAACTAAAAGATATAGTCATAGGTAAGCACTTTCTAAATAGGACTCCAGTTGTCCAGGAAATAAGGTCAACAATCAACAGGTAAAACCTCATGAAACACAACACTTCTGCACAGCAAAGGAAACATCAGCTTAGTGAAGATACAGCCTATAGAATGCGAGAAAATCCACCAGCAATACATCTGACTGAAGTTAATATCTAGAATACACAGAAAAACTAAAAAAAACAAAAAAAACAAAAAAAACTCAATAGAAAACGGGTGTTAGATCTAAACAAAGAGTTCTTAAAAGAAGAAATACACAGCTAGCTAATAAGCATTTTGAAAAGTGTTCAACATCATTAGCCATCAGGAAAATGCAAATTAAACTATGTTGAGATTCCACCTGGTCCTAATCAGAACAGCTATTATAAAGAAGTCAAATGACCACAAATACTAACGAAGGAGTGAGGACAGGAGCGATCTGACTCAGCATTCTTAGGAGTGTAAACTGACACAGTCACTATGGAGATCAGTATGTGCTATCCCCAAAGAGCTAGAACTAGAACTACCACAGGACTAGCAGTTCCACTCCTTGGCATACACCAAAAGGAATATCTGTTCTTCGATGTTCATTCCTGCTCTATTCACAGTACCTGGGAAATGAAGTCAGCCTGATGACTGGGTGATGAAATGTGGTACACATATACAATGAAATCTTATTCAGCTGTAAGAAATGAAATTATAAAGTTTTCAGGCAAATAAATAGAACTGGACAAAATTATACTGAGTGAGGTAACTCAGGCTTAGACAAATACCAACATGTTTTCTTTCATATGTAGACAGACCCTGGTTTCAGTTATTTGTGACTTTCACTCAGAGTACCTGTAGAACCTAAGAAACCACTGGGATGAGGAATGTCTGAAGAGAGAAAGAACAGTACCACAGAGAGGAGAGACAGGGAGTGGAAAAGTTTACACAGGAATGAGGGCAAACAGAAGAGTTAGCCAAAATGAAGACTGTATAAAAGAGCTATGTGGGAACCTACTAATTTTTAAGCCAATTAAAAAACATTTTTTAAAAATTAGAAGGGTGATGGTCTGAAGGGCTGGATAATGCCATTCCTAAAAGTCAAGCGTTATTAAACAAAATCCCCAATGCCGGGCATGGGATACCTCCTTATGAGTTTGGTCTGGAAGCCCAGTATGTCTCAAAACAATACAGACATTTACCACTCCTCTTGGTTGCCCACTAGATCTTTTTAATAAGACCCTATTGCTGACGACCACACACCTTGATCTTCAAGATGTACAGAATCAAGAAAAAAGTGAGTTGGAAACTTCCTTTATGCTAGCTACATTTCATAGGCCCAGAAGGAGCTGCACTGGTTGTTGGGAAAGAAAAAAAGTCAAAGATCTTAACCAGTTGTGGACCCTATGAACTATAATACCAATCTACCAGGCCAGATGTGCCAACTGGTGTGACAACAGCATGACTATTATGGGTACAATGTAAACCCAGTCAAAACTCCATGGCTGTGGAGGTCTTGGACCTGGGGCAGGGGGAGTGGATTATTGCTGTTGTGTAGCTAAATCAGCATGGCACTAAACTGTCTTTTAGTAATTATGTTTCATCCCATAGACAAACAATGCTCTCTGCTTTAACCAGAGAAGCTTCTCTTTACAGAGAGTGACTGTGAATACAGAAACTCGTGGCTGCTCAAGGTGCTGAGAGTAAGTGACAATTAGTGTCCAACCCTAAATAGGCTATTTATTACAGCCTTTCTAAGGCTGGGGGAACTTCACAGATGAGAAAGCAGAAAGAACATGAACATAAAAATAAGGAGGACTATGAAATGCTATCTTCTGAGCATGACACAGATACTGCAATCATGATATTACAATAACTACAGTTGCCTCAGTTGGGCTTATACAAGACTGGGCCTGGCATCAGTCAAACACAGATTGAGAAGGGACTCACAGAGCTCTACCTTTCCGTTCTGAACCATTGACTACTAGAGGATTCTGGGTAGGGGTAGTCATTATCTGCAGTTGTATGCCCATGGGTCACCCCACCAATGGAGACCTGAGTTTGATCCCAGGAACCCATGTAAATGTGAAAGGAAAGAGCTGACTCTTCAAAGTTGTCTTTAGACATACACATGTATGACACGGCATGATGCTGACACACACATATATCATGCACACATGTACAAAATAATAATTAAAAAGTTTTGAAGATCAAGACAGAAAATAAGGAACTAGAAATGAGCAAAGCTACAAATGAGCCATAAAAGAGTTGGTTCTTTGAAAAGATAAGACAGATCAACAACACCCTTAACCAAAATACCCCCAAAAAAGAAAGAGAAGCCCAAATTAATACAATTAGAGATAAACAGTATATTAGCTTATTTTTTGTTGATGAGACAAAATACCATGACTAAAACCAACTTATGGAAGGAAGGGTTTATTTTGACTTATGGGAGAATCCATTACAGCTTGGGGAGACTTGGCAACAGGGAGCTGGAGATCACATTTCCGTCCACATGCAGGAAACACAGAGAGCAAACTGAAAGTGGTGCGAGGCTATAAACTTTCAAAGCTGGCCCCTGTGGCATACTTCCTCCAGCAGGAGTCTACCTCCATGATCTCTAAGCAGCACCACTGGCCAGGGACCAAGTGTTCAAATAAGTGAGTCTATGGGGGTCATTTCTTATTCAAACCACCACAGATACTAATGAAATTCAGAAGTTCATAAGGACTTAATATTTATAATATTTCAACATAATAAAGGTTATATACAACAACCCTACAATCAACATCATGGGCTAAATGGAGAAATACTTAAAGTTTACCTACGACAATCAGAATCAAGATAAGGTTGTCCACTTTCTCCACTATTATTCAGTAGAGTACTCAAAGTCTTAGCCAGAATGTGCTGGAGAGTTTTTGTCAACTTTACACAAACCTAGATACACCTGGAAGGAAGACATCTCAATCAAATAATTGCTTCCATTAGACTGGCCTTTGGGCATGTCTTGGGGCATTATCTTTATTGTTATTTGTTTCAGGAGGGCCTAGCCCACCTTGGGTGGTACCATTCCTACAGAGGAGGGCCTGGGCTGTACAAGAAAGGTATGTGAGCAAGAGAGGGGAAGCAAGCCAGCAAGCAGCATTCCTTCATGGTCTCTGCTTCAGTTCCCGCCTCCAGGTTCCTACCTTGAGTTCCTGCCTGCCTTCACTCAAAGATGGACTGTGCCTTGGAAGTGTAAGATGAAATAAACCCTTTCCTTCTCCACTTAGTTTGGTCAGTGCTTTATCACATCAATAGAGAGTAAATTAGTACACAGAGCAGTAAATAAAAGGAATACAAACAACAAAAGAAATCAATGTATCCCTGTTTGCAACTGTTGTGATGCTATACATATCAGATCCTAAAGACTCCACCAGAAAAATCCTAGAACTGATATACTTTCAGCAAAGTGGCAGAATACAAAATTACAATGGGGCTGGAGAGATGGCTCAGCAGTTAAGATCGCTTACTGCTCTTACAGAGGACCCAGGTTCAATTCCCAGCACCCACATGGTGGCTAACAACTGTCTGTAATTCCATTTCTAGGAGAATTCAATGCCCTCTTCTGGCCAACTGTTATTGTAGCTCACAGGGTTACAACTGATTAGAGTGTAGAAAATAAGAGGCTATGGAATGCTCAGCTCTAAATGGAACATCTACATCATATGCTATCTTCCCAAGACTCAAAGATCATGATGGAAAATGGAGTTGGAAAGATTGTAAGAGGTTAAAGAGGACTGCTACAAAACAGTGTTTTCCACATACAATAGGGCCATTGTAAGAACTCATGGCGACTGTAGCTGTATTGCACAAGATCTGCTCAAGACCAAACCAACCAAAATTCTAACATGAATGGGGAAGAGGTCATAGGCCCGAATGGGGGAGCTGCTGTTGTTTGTGCCTGTCATGATGTTCCAGTCAATTTGCTTTTAAATGACTATGTTTATATAAATTAGTACTGTCATGAGCTTTGGTCAGAGAGGTTTCTTTTCTAGTCATCAGTATTGACTACTCATAACAAGTAAAAGTACAGAGAATAAATGACTGTTGAATGTCCAGTCATAAATAGGACATTTATATTACTCCCTTTATAGCTCAGGGAACATCACAGAAGGAATGGAAAGATTGTAAGAGCTGGAGAAGAAGGAGTGGTAGAATACAGACTTCCAGGCAGGACTGTTATACTCCTGAACTCACTGTAGTTGTAATTACCAGTGCAAGATCTGTACAGGATAAGGCCTTCCAGGCCCATGAGATGACTCAGTGGGTAAAAGCACCTGCTGTACAAGCCTGACAGACTGAGTTCAGTCCCCAGAATCCATATAATGCCTTATTTTATTTTTTGCATCTGTAATCCCAGCACTCCTGTGATGAGATGGAAGGTAGAGACAGAAGATGGCCCAGAAGCTCATGAACCAAGTAGCCAAGGGTACTCAGTCCAAAAGAAACAGAGAGGCCCTTCCTCAACAAGGTAGAAGGTGAGAACTGACTCCTGAAAGTTGTCCTGACCTCTACACATGTGCTTCATCATGCACAAACCTACAATAATACACACATACACACTCAATTAAAAAAACGACTGGGTCTGTCAATACCTGTCATGGAAAAGGAGGGGCTCATAGGGCCCTAGCCCTCCCTGGTGATTTATACACAGTAATGGTTGATGAAGAAGGGACAGACTTTTTCTTCAGGTGTTGTCTCATGAAATTTATTTTCCACGCCTTAGCGGGCAGGGTCTGGTTAATCTGTCTGGATAAAATGGAAACTGATCTTCCATTTAGAGAGACTGATCTATTTAGGGCAACTTACAAAGTTACTGGTTACCTGAGGCCCACTGGAAAGGTCCAGGACAGCCAGACACAGGGCTCTTAGTCCATTCCCGGCCAGAATTTCGCTTCCACTCACGTGATTCTTAGAACTGCGGGGACTTGGAACGCTGCCTCCTGAATCTTGGTCTTCCACGTGGGCCTGGGGCCGGGGCATTTTTCTTCCCTGGTGGCTTCACACCGTGCCCCTCCCCAGGACTCACCCACCATGTTTTTCTCCCTTCTCTCCCCACCTTCCTGCCCCCTTATTGATCAGAGGGCAGGACTTGCCGCTGAATGAACCAATAGTAAAAAAACCTCAGAGAGAACCACGTATTTACCATACAGGTGTAGCCACTGATGTCCTGGAAATAAATAAACCCCTATCAATGTTCTTGTAAACAACTATAATGAAACTCTTTGAGTCACAACAGAAAAGACATGAAATTAGAATGCTGAATAGCTTTGACACACCTGGGTTGAGGGAGCCTCAACTGGGGAATTGCCTCCATTGGACAGGCCTGTGGCCATGTCTGAGGGGTGTTTTCTTCATTGTTGAGTGCTTTGGGCAGTGCCATCCCTGGACAAGTTGGTGTCTATTGTGTAAGAAAGCAGCTAAGCACGGGCCAGGAGAGCAAGCCAGTAAGCAGCATTCCTCCATGGCCTGTGCTCCTGCTCCTGCCTCCAGGTTCCTGCCCTGAGTTCCTACCTTGGACTCCCTAATAAACCGTGTGACCTGGGAGATGTAAGTGGAATAAACCCTTTCCTCCCCAAGGAAATTGATACTAGTCAGAGTGTTTTGTCTAACCAATGGAGAAGCAAACTAGGACAGGGTTAATTGTGAAGGGGAATGGGATTACCAAGAATGGGAGGAAGACAAGAGACTGTAATGGGGGGTAGATATGATATACATTATGCATTTGTAATGTATGAAAATGTAAGAATATGAATGTGTGAAAATGTCATAGTGAAACCCTCTATTATGTGTCATTAATATATGCTAATGAAAACATTTTTAAAAGCCATTATTTATATTGACAAATAAGTGCAATAAACCTACATTACATCAGGAAAATGCAACAATAGAAAAGACTTTTGGTTAGAAATTCTTTATCCAGCCAAATTCTCATTCAATTTTAAGGGTAAACTAGGGAATTTTTCAATATTGAAGAATTCAATTAGTTTATTTTTGGTGTACCCTCTTTGAAAGAATTGTTGAGCAATATGTTTTGGCAAACTGAGATGCTTTCAGTCCACCAAAGTACATCCCCCAAATCAAGTAAGACTGGACGATGACCTATCACCTCTCTCTCCAGAATAGTCGTCAGCTAATGGTTTATTCAGAGATGATGAAAAGGAAATGTTATTACCTGAATGTTAGTCAAGTTAAAGGGCATACAAAACTTTAACCATCTACCCTGCACTACCCTGCATAGGAGTAACTTCCTATACTATGATGGGGCAGGAAGGAATCTTCTCAGTGCAACCATACACACTTCTAGAAAAGTACTGGAAGTCACAGCAGTGGGCTGGGGGATGACAGGACAGGATAAGTTAGAGCAGAACAGCTTCACAGGCTAACTGAATCCGCAGAAGGAGATTTCATTACTTTATCATCTGTTATGACGGGAACTTTTATATTAAAACTTTTATATATAAAAGGTCACTTTCCTCTTATCTAATGATTTCATCATCTTAATTAGATGATGTGATTAGCTTATAATTAATTTTAAGTCTCTTTTAGTATTTTTGCTCTTTTAAAAACTCCTTTTTAATGCAGAAATTTCAGAAACAACAGGCATTGCAATGAACTGCCGCCTGTCTATCAGTGGTAGAACAAGAAAGGGGAGCATGCCATCGGGTATCACATATAGGAGTCTAACCTGCTGGTGGAGTGAGCTGGTCAGCATGTAGAGAACAAGTGTAAGTGGGATGCCCGCGCCACACACCCTCCCCAAGGTTCCCGGAAAGATTTTCAGAGTGAGAGGCCAGGGAGAACTGGAGCAAAACAGTGTCCTCTGAACATGACAGGACTGCTGCACTTAATAACTCCTAGCAGCTGTGATTGCCTGCACAAGATCTGCACAAGCTCAAGGAGCTGACATTCTAGCATGGAGTGGGAAGGGGTTCAAGAGCCCCCACCTGACTGAGGAGCTACGGATAGCTGAAGTCTTCTGGGAGCAGGAAAGTCAGTTTTCTTTTTGGGTGTGTCTCCTGGTGGGTCAACCACATTGAAGTGGATAGCCCCACATCTATGACTATATGGGCAATACAAACTGGAGTTAATGGTTATTAATTTTTAAAGAGGACACAGAGTTGGAGGATGTTAGGAAGGTAAAGGTGGATCTGAGAGGAGTTAAGAGAAGGAATTGGGATGAATATGATCAAAACAAATTCATGAAACCTTAATCAATAAAAATAAATTATATTAAATTATAACAATATGGGGCTGAAGAAATGGCTCAGTGGTTAAGAGTACTTTCTGTTCTTGCAGAGGACCTGGGTTCATTTCCGAGCACACAACTCTGTAATTCCAGTTCCAGGGGATCTGATGCCCTGGCCTCTGTAGGCACCAGGCAAACACTTGTACAAATTTTAAAAATTAATACTTTTTAAATTACAATATGAAAACATTAAAATGGTAATATTACATCAGAAAGGCCCAAGAATGTCAGGAATGCAAGGAGCCAAAAGAAATGATTTAGTGGATCAGAATTCATGCAAATCAGATACCTCTGTATTGAAATAAAAGCACAAGCAAAATTAAAATGTAAAAGGTGGCAGAAAATACAACAAATAACATGAAATACATAAAAATATACTGGGTGCTTAGGAGACAGTAATACAACAGATGACTTTCTAAAAAAAAGATGAAAAGAAATACAGAATTTCAAAAAGACAAACATTTGACCTCACAAAATGAATCAATCCCACTAGGAACTAAGATTGAAAATTGTAAGATAAAGCAGTAGGAAGCCAGTTTGTATATTTAAACAACATTTTAGAACTGTTTTTCAGTTCACTATGTATTCTCCAATGCTTGACAAATATTTGACTGGCTTTCTTCTGCAAAACTGCACAGAACAAAAACCATCATCAAGGACAATCCTTTCTGCATCAGTTTGAGCTTGATATTTAATTCTGAGAATTAGAAGGTAAAACAATCATTCTAAAATATCATATTTGTACATAAATTATGGCTGTGTATGAGGATAAATGCAGAATATTTAAATGTCAGATAATTGGGTCACTTAAATAACGTAAGTTCATATGAAGAAAAAACATATAGCAAGATAGATCAAAATATTTGCACTGGTTGACTCTTTTAATATACTTGATTTAGCCAAAAGGCTGAGAAGTGATTTTTCTTCTTTTTTGTTTACTATTGCTTCTTAAAATTTATGTAAATATGTATAATTTTCTTCCATAAAAATACTTAATATATTTTACCTATTAGTTTATAACTCATGAGCCACACAAACAGACTTACTCTCCCAGGAAAACAATCTCAGTGTTGATTTCTCCTGCCTTACGGCGGACAAAATTCCTCAAGAAGGCTGTCACACTGTCAACAGTGATGTTTCCACAGACCACAATGAACCTAGGCAGTAAGAACAGAGATGAATCATCTGAGGAACAAGAGCACAGCTGTGCCACGATAGCTGAAGGAAATGGACTCTAAGCCCATGGATACCAACATCTGCAGGTGCTCAAAGTCCCTCAACTAAAATGGTTTAAAGTTGCGTAGAACGTGTGAGCATCCATCCTCCTGCTTACTTTGAATCATCTCTAGATCACTTGTAATACCTAATGCAATGTAACTGTTATGTGAATAGTTTTCATAGTGTGTTGTTTATGGAATAATGACAAGGAAAAATGTCTACACTAGTTCAGTACAGATGCAATTTTTTATTAATTTCATTTATTTATAATTTTTATGTGTATGAGTGTTTTGCCTACATGTATATATGTGTGTCTGTGTCATGCCATACCAGTGGAGGCTGAAAGAGGGCATCAGATCCTCTGGAAATGGAGTTAAGGACAGGTGACAGCTGCATGTGGGGGCTGGGAACCAAATCTGGGTCCTCTACAAGAGCAGCCAGTGCTCTTAACAGCTGAGCCATCTCTCCAGTCTCAAGATACAACTGTTTTTTAGTATTACCTATCTATGGCTAGTTGGAGCACCAGATACAGGGCGATCTATTTTCTTAACAAGATTTAGAGAAGGACAGTTAGCTTAAACTTATTTTAAATAAGTTTTGTATTTGAATTCTTCAGATTTTAACAATAGAAACATGAAGGACTCCAAACCACAAAACAAGTATCTGGCTAGATGTGGTAGCAACACCTTTAATCCCAGCACTTGGAAGGCAGAGAGGCAGGCAGATCTTTGTGAGCTTGAAGCCAGCCTAGTCTATATATTGAGTTCCAGGCTAGCCGGAGCTACAGAGTGAGGCCAATTTTTGTGGTCTTTTGGCCTCATCTCAAAAAAGTACATGTCTCTAAACTGTATTACACAAAGTTTTCCAGGAAAACCATCAGCATTGCCAGATTTGTCATAGTTATTTATAACTTACAATGAACTTGCTATCTCATGTGTTTGCAAGACTCTGCTATTCACAAATGTCATTATTTTGGAGGAATCTCATTTAAGCTGGTACACACTGATTTAATATTCCTGTGAGTGTTTATATGGTAATTTGTATCAAGTAGCAAATATCCTGTTCATATGGGATTTATTCTAGCACTGCTCTCTTTGGGGAATGAAGGACATTGCCAACATATTCATCACTGGCTCTTTAACTGTGCTAGGAAGCAGGTATTGAAAATGAGATATGTGACCAAAAGAACGTCTTAAACTGTAGAAATTATACTTGAAAAACTACTTACTTTTTTCCTTTGACCACCTCATAGGGCTTGGTGTATTTCTTCCTGTTAGTAAAAAGTTCCACCATTTCTGGGATGTAGTTTGCAAATAGTATCTGAAATGATCAGCAAATAAAACCTCAAGATTCATTATTAGCACAGACATTCCAAAATTCCAAGACTTTTAAAGAGAGAGACAGTACACATAAATGTCTCTCATATAGCAAGTAGCTTATAACAGTGAATTGTATTTTAAAAGACAAACCATTTTTTCCTGACTTCTTTTTTTTAGACTTAGGATTTTGGTTAAAATTAACAATATGATTTTCAGTTTTCAAAATGATAAAGCAAAAACTAATATTTTAAAAATTCTCTACAAATTTTGTTGCATCATGATTTCTAATTTCCTTCTTATTCCAACTTCATACTATTTATTTTAAAGGTTCTTTTATTTTAAATTTCTTTTGTTTTTATTTTCTTTTTTTAAATGTGAACGAGTGCTTTGCCTGCATGTGTGTAAGTCCACCTGTGTCACGAAAAGCCCACAGAGGTCAGAAAAGGGTGTCAGATCCCCTGGAACTCATGTTACTAATGGTTGTTAGCTACTGTATGGGTGCTGGGAATTGAACCTGGGTCCCCTGAAAGAGCAACCAGTGCTCTAAACTGCTAAGCCATCTCTCCAGCCCATTTTATTTTATTTGAAAAAGTATTTTATTATTTTATGTATGTGAGTGTTATGCTTGCACATATGAAAGTGCACCTATGTTGTGCAATGCCTGCAAAGGTCAGAATAGGTCAGTTGGATCCCCTGGAACTGGAGTTACAGATGGTTATGAGCTGCCATGTGAGTGCTGGGAACTGAACCCAGGTCCTCTGCAAGAGGAGTCGGTGCTCTTAAACACTGAACCGTCTTTCCAGCCCCTTACTTTACCTTTTACAATGTGTGTATGTGTATGTCTATGAGGGTATGTGCACCACATTTGTGCAAGTGCCCATGGAGGCCAGAAGAAGGCAGTGGAGTCCCTGGAGCTGGAGTAATAGGCAGTTAACTGAACTCAGGTCCTCTGCAAGAGCAGTACATGCACATAACCACAGAGTCATCTCTCTAGCTCCTGACTTCATATGATTTAGACTGTGAAAAAAACTAGAGCATCTGAGACTGAGTGGGTTAAGAACAGGTAAAAAGTCAGAAGCTGACACTGAATAGAAGAATGAGAATGGTGTAGCGGAAAACACTATTATGATTTTTAAGGAATCAAAATAATAAATGAGACTTCTTTTGCCGCCACTTCCCTCTGGGGGAACAAATACTAACATATCTGGGACTAAATAACATCATAATAAGTGATTCCTCATTTGAGATGGAATAGAATTTTTTCCAATCCAAATCTCAAATGCTCTTCCTCTTTAGAAGAAAGATTTTAGTCTGCTGGACAAATATGGAGGAAGTTGGAATTGATCAATCATTGTAGAAGCTATCTTCCTTCATGCCTGAAAACCAAGCTCTGGAGAACATGGCTTGGAAAACACAGGATCTACACATGTTTTTATTTTCATATGGCATATATTCAGTAAAGCTACTTCCACTTTCAAATCCATATTGCTTTTTTTCTCACCATGAATAGAATGCTTTATTATGTAGTCTATATTCAAATGATAGTAAAAATATTCCTCACCAAACTCCCCAAGGTGAAAAAAACGATGAAAGTCCGTCCTAGTGATGTCTTGGCCACCACATCCCCAAAGCCAACAGTTGACATTGTTGCTGTGACCAGATAAATGGACTCAAAATATGACATAGTCTGAGAATTTCTACCATTAAGCCAAGGGTCACCAGTATTTTCCACCTATCCAAAGAGAGATGACAAAGGAAAGGAACATAATGAAAGAGAACAAAACATTACATGCATTCTCCTAATTCAATCTAAAAGAAAATAGCTCCAAAGCTGCTGAGAAGGCTCTGAAAATTGTGGGTGATGATCATAAAACTTAGCTTTCATGACTGAAGTCATCACTGAGATCTAAGGGTACATATGGCCTGCAACCAGATCTGGAATATTTCACAAGGGTTGTTGCCTCTGCTTCTTGTTTTTAAAGACACATATCCTGGAGCCTTGGGTCTCCAAAAATCACCATTTATCCTCATTTTCTAAGAAAATCAGGAAAGTCATTAAGGAAAGAAGCTGAACACTGAATTTCAGTGAACTTAAAGACCTGAACTTAATGTAGAAGGATAAACAAACCTTCCAAATTAATTCTCCCTCCATGTAAAAATCTTTCCAGGATGTGAGGATGAGCTGGTTGTGCCATGCCACCCACTGATGGCCAGAGCTGATTCAGTGGATCTAAATGGCTAGGCAGATGTACCCTTCCTTCTTCACCAATCCATGTGCATCCCTTTGAAGCTGTGCGCTCAGCTGAAGACAGTCTTCCCCACTAGAGAACCTTTCTTCAGTCAAGAGTATTTAAGTAGCTGAGCTCCCCTGTTAGAGCCTCCAAACAAGCGCATGAAAATCTTTTTAGTGATTAGAAAAACAATTCTGAATACATTCTTCTGAACCTTCACATATTAAGAAAACAAAATTTGTATATTTTTATACTAAATAAATGGAATAACAAATATGTTTATATTATATATGAATGTGTTATAAATATATCAAAATATTATATATTTAGATAATAATTATATATGCCATATATTGTATTGTAATGGTTAATCTTCATTTTTAACTTGATTGAATTTACATTCATCATGGAAATATACCTCTCTAGGAATGACTTTCATAAAATGGATGTAATCTGGACTAATGACGTCTAATTAACCCTAGCAAAACCTGGGCACCTGATCTTATTTCCCGGGAACCTCAATTTGGTACTCCATCCAAAAAGACAATGAATGAATGAATGTGGGTCTGCTTGAGAATCAACATATCAAAGCACCGAAAGGTGGCACACTCATCTCCATTGCACACTGTGAAGACTGGGAAGGACGTGTGATCTTGAGTGAACTAGGGATGAAAAGACAGGATGGTCTGTTAAGATAAGGGTGGAGGGCTGGAGAGATGGTTCAGTGGTTAAGAACATTTGCTGTTCTTCCAGATAAACCTGGATTCAATTCCCAGAACCCACATGGCAGCTAACAACTGTCTGTAACTCCAGTTCCAGGGATCTGACAACCTCTTCTCTCCTCTTTGGGCATTACACGTGCATGGTGCACTTACATACATCCAGGCAAAAAACATAAAAAATAGTAAGAATAATAAATAAAATGTTTTTAAAAGGTAAGGGTGGAGCCAAACTTGCACTTCCCCAATTGAAGCTGGAGAAATCATTTTGAATAAAATTATGTGTGGGCCCTGACTCAAGAGCACAGTTCCAGGGATACAGTTCCAATAAGACAGTTCCATCAGCAAAGTTCCAGGAGACAGATAGCTCCAAGAGATATCTAGGAGATATCTGGTGTCCTCCGAGTTTGGGCCCACTCTTAAAAACTAAATTTAAGTCAGGCTTTTCCTAATAACCATAACGACCAGCACAGCACACTACATCTATTGGTGCAGTAGTGGCATTGTTACCTGGAGAGGGAGGTAATCCAACAGCTGTCTAATTGGATTTAAAGTCCTCTCAATGGTAGTGAACTCATGGATGGCACTGTAAACTCTGCCAAATACACATGACTGGAGAAGTTATAGAACCTAGAGAAAGCCCTAACTGTCATATCTCTAGACAAATGAAAAAATCTTACCATATGCTAAATATGGATCCTTATATTTACAGAAAAGCATATAGTACACCACTTATCAAAGAAGCTTCTTTTTGCAACAGATGGAGGCTACTGCAGAATTCCACAATTGGTCAGACACACAGAATATACGTCTAAGAGATGCACAGTTCTAGGTGTCACATCTGCAGCTGAACCTCTCTCTATACCTAAGGCTCATGGAACAGCAGACTAAGGGGCAGAGAGAAAATAATGCATCCCTCAACTCTCACCAGTGAAACTTTCTTATACAGCAGCATGTGATGCTCCACAGAAGGCCATAACTGGTCAAGTTTTAAAAAATAAGAGACTTCAGAACATGTATACCTGAATAGGACTCCTATATTAAATCTCACCCACCCACAGCTCAGGTACCATTGCAGAAGAGGAGGTGGAAAGATTGTAAGAGCCAAGACTGGTTCATGAACACAAGGAAACAGAGGCTTTCAGGTCACTAGAAGCTTGCACATGTGAACTTGTGGCAATTGTGGCATCGAGCACAGGACCCATGCCAGCTCAATTACATAAGGGCCCAGAGTGCAGTGAGAGAAATGAGTGGTAGGCTGGCCCTTGACTGAGTACTATTAGAAACCGATTACTACTAGATGAGGGAGAGTATGCTTGACTTACAGTCTCTAGACAGGCTGACTAGATTCCAGTGGATGAATCTGCACTGAAGGACATCTGGGTCCATATGCTTGACTGGATAGGACTTAACATGTATAGTAGAATACATGAGATCCAGTGGGGGGAGGGGAGGATAGATGTGGAAGGGAGTCTAAATTTTATTAAGAATTGTTGTATGAAATGTACAAGAGTTCAAAAAATTTTTAAGAGTCAGGCTTTTTGTTCAGGTAATTGTAATATTGGCATAATAATGCTGCATACCCCTAGGTACATTTATGATCGTCAGTATTTCAAATCTCTTCTTACTTCTCCAATATCTCTCTAAACTGCCCTCATAGTTTATGGGGGAAGACAGCTGGCAGCCTTCTGCTGCCTTACCTGTTCACTCTGCTGTTCCTCTTTACCATGTTAGCACGAACCCATTAGTCCATGGGAAATAAGTTGAAGTTATGATAAAGGATTGTAGACACATGTTCTGATAGAGTTTTATCTATTTTAACTCTATAGTTAAAATTGAATTTCATGTGTTTAAAGTTTACATTTCAACTTTAGATAGGCTATCCTAGGAAGGAGGAAAATACAAGGACACCATTTACTCTCACCTCCTCACCAAAATTTACAGTAGTTATTGTGGTCGTTTATCATGATTGCCAACTTCATTGGATTACCAACTGCCTATAAAATTAGGAAATCACATTTCCATCTGTATCTGTGAAGCCATTTCCCAAGAAGATTAACTAAGGGGAAAGGCCCATTCTACATGTGGATGTCCCATCCCATAGACTAGAAGTGCCCAATGGAAAAAAGGCCAAGAAAGAGAAAGCCTGCTCATTGGCTTTCTCCCTGTCCCCTCCCTCCACCCATTTCTCCAGCTGCCATGTCGTTGGACCTTCTGTGCCCTCCTCATCATGATAGACTGAAACTTTTGTAACTGAGCTATGAATTTATCCTCTCTTAAGTTGTTTCACTCAAGTACTTTCTGACAGCAATGATGGTCTGACATAGTTACATTATGTTTACATGGTTGTTGCACATACCAGTCTATAACCATAATTTCCCTGGTTATGTCATTTGTTTTTAAATTCATTAATCACTACTATTAATTTTCACCATGCCTTTTCCATTCTTACTTCTTGGTTTTAATTCCTCCCATTTGTGGTTTGATTTTAGTAACATATATTTCTGAAAGGCGTTCACAGGTGCTATTTGCCCTTGCATGCCTATGATGCAGCCTAGGTTACATTTCCTTTCACACAAACAAATATCGTCTTCTAATATTTATCAGCACTGCTAAGCAATCCGATGCTTTCTTCTTCCTTCTTCTTGTCTTCAACTTGTACTCACCCCTTATCCTTGCAGACCAGTGATTGCTCCAAAACATGGCAGAAAGGGTAGATTCATCTTTGCATTGATAGGGTTAGACCAAGAGTCATGTGCCTAGTAGGGGACAAGCAACCATCACTGTCTCAGAATGCTAAAGGAGGCACCAGGAGGAAATCTTTTGTCTTCAATTCCAATGAGCAACTCTCAGGCTCAATGTGACCTACAGACATGTTTTATTTGATTAAAAATTAAGTTACTTAATTTGGAACATTTTCCCTGGAACACAGTACACCCTTTAATCTACAAATGCAAGGGTTTATTTTCCAGCATTTTTCAGTCCACTTACTGTGTCCTTTTACTTGGGAACACTTGTTCCATCTGTAGTCTACTGAGTCCATATTGTCTACTGTTTATATTTTTCTCCTTGGTCATGTATGTTTGTTTCTCTTCATGTCAGTATTTTTGCCTCAGCACGGTCCCCCGTGTTTCTGAATTTGGTTTTGTCACGTTTAGCACATCTAGTTCCCGGTCTGATATCTCTCAGCTCACTTTTATCCTCAGCTCACCTGCTGCTGCTTAATAATCTTCTAGCCACACTTTTTCATTCAAGACCCATTTTAATTTTTTATTCTTTGACGGGTTCACACATGTACATAATGTGTTTTGGTCTTCTCCCTTCCCCCATTGCCCTCCTTCCCCTCCCTTTACACTGAACTCATTTTTTCCAACAAGGCCTCATTTCTATTTTTACATCTTTTTTGTTATTGTTGTCTTGAGAGTTTTGGGGTGCAATGTACTGAGTTCGAGTACAAAGTTATTCACTGAAGCATGACAAGCCACCGGTGGCTGCACTGCTGACAGTAAAACCATGTTCAATCTTTGATTAAGGCTCATGTTAGATTTTTATAGATTCACACTTTCAAATAAGGAAATACTTTCCTTCTCTATTGTTTCTTTTGGCAAATTATGTTTACTAGCTTATAAAAAGTATTGTATTCTGTACCTACTGTTTAATTAGGGGGCTTTTTGGTGGAATTTAACTTTAGGTACCATATGGATTCCTTTCTAATTAATACTCATCTTTAAATTGGTGTCAGTGTTTAGCTGAAGGAAAGTGTGAGCACAGAAAGGTGAAGTGGTAGGACAATTATAACTTTTACTTCAAGATGTCATTTCTAATATTCTTGATTTTTTTGTACTCTATGACAAAGCTCTTTGTGTTTCTTTAATGTTTTCTTTTGTTGTTTGCATTTTGAAATTAGTGTGGTTCAAAGTGGAGCCCTTTCATTCACAAGCCATCTGATGGCTTTTACTTCCTTCTCTCTCTTTTTAAAAAATATTTTTATTTTATGTGTATGAGTGTATTGCCTGTATATGTGCCCGTGTCATGCAATGCCCACGGAGGTCAGAAGAGGGCGCTGGATTCCCTGGAACTGGAGTTAAGGATGGTTGTTAGCCACCATGTGGCTAGCCAGTACTCTTAACTGCTAGCCGTCTCTCCAGCCCCTCCTTCCTTCTCTATAGGCATTCCTGCCAGAGGTTTCTTTGCCTCGGACTGCATGTCCTGCATGTTCCTATGCTTATAAGGGCTGAATGGGAGATGTCAAAGACTCAGGGACCATGCCCACTCCAACAGCACCTGCCATACTCAGGCAGAAGCTCTTCTGGCCATCAGAGAATGGAGTGACCAAAGTCCTGTATTTTTCCAAAGACTCCAGAAATCCAAACTTATATAAATTATATTTCAATGAACTCTCCAAAGTTAGCAACTGGGGCTGGAGAGATCGCTTGCAGAAGACCAGAATTCAATTCCCAGCATGCACAGGGTGGCTCACAACTGCCTGTAACTCCAGATCCAGGGGATCTGACACTTTCTTCTGACTTCTGTGGGCTCCTGAATACATGTGGTTCATATACATACACTCAAGCACACATAAATATACACAAATAATGAATAAAAAGTTAAAATAAAAATTCATGATATAATTAGGTTGAATAAACATTCATGTAGTGGAGCTGGAAAGATAATTCAGCAGTTAAGAGCACTGGCTGCTTTTGTAGAGGACTCCAGTTCGATTTTCAGCACCCCTATGGCAGCTAACAACTGTCTATAACTCTAGCTCCA